>JAMGYX010000020.1:0-1200000 GCA_024713715.1 Morchella sp. 2018-W26
GCCTAACTAACCTAACCTAACCTTCTTCTTCTAACTAACCTAACTAACCTAACTAACCCTAAACTTAAACTAACCCTAACTAACCCTAACCCCGCTTCTTCTTAACTAACCCTAACGGCCCTAACTAACCTAACCTTTCTAACTGGTAAAAGCGGTAGCACACGGTTAAAAACGGTCGCGCACGCGCGGTCACACAAACAAGCGGTTCCGCACAGTCACGTGACGCGGTTCACACACGTACACGGTCACGTGACACGGATCACCGCGCTTAGTCCAGTAAGCCGAGTCACCACAACTCAGCGCCAAGCTACGGCCGGGCGGTTAGAAAGCCGGGTAACAGCTCTTCAACCACAGCCAACCACCGTCACGAAGACGACGTTCTCGCCGCAGTGGGCCGAGAGCAGGTTACCGACCCCGAAAGATCTTAAACCACGCATCCCAGACCAAGCGCAGTGAGACTGAAACCGATGCGTTAGAGACAAACCTACTTCCTAAGGCGAGCGGGTTACCGAAAAACTCTTAAACCACAAACCCATCCCTAGGTATCAGTAAGCAATCGCAGAAAGCGCAACTCTAAAGAGAGTCGAACCTCCAACCCCCCAGACATGAGGGCCAGCTCTATACCACTACACTAGTGAACATGTTTTACCGTCCTGCTCCCGACCGTGTTGAGCGACAGCGGCTTACGCGGCGCGCACCAAAAATTAAACTTTCGCACCCACACCTCGCTTAATTAAGGTTTAGCATCCACACCTCGCTAAAGCCCCTTTGGGTTAGCACCCGTACCTTTTTAGGATTAGCGCCCCACTAGCCGTCTCGCTAATCTAACCAGCATAAAGCTTAATTTTCAACGCTTGGCACCAACACCTGCGAAAACAGCAGCGCTAGGCCTATTCCAGCACCAATCATCGAATATCACTCAAAATTACAGCAGAAAATATATTCAGTATCCATGATTAGCACGCTCCATTAATACGATAGAAAGGAATACCATGAACCCGCGAGTAACTCTGGATTGCCAAGATCCTCGGGATTTTGTACGGAAAAGCCAAAAATCTAGGATAGCAAACCGAGCGCCCACAAGTTGTACTTGATCTTCTTCATCATTTTGAAATGGGATCCATGTCTGCATTGCATGTCGTATGTCCTGGGCGTATGAGACTTTCGCGAAATTTCTCTCATGCATTAGCGTTGCCTTTGTACGAGGTGATTGACTAGAATGAAGCAGCATTCGGCAAAGTCTATGGCATTCCGCAAGTCCAAGACTGATAATGCAGCAAACAGCTTACCCGGACAGATCTCACAGCAAAAATTGGATACTACATGACTTTCATGCGTGAGATTTCGTGAATGTCTCATACGCCCAGGACATAAGGCCCCATGGGTGCAGCTTCGGCGTTGATTAGTAAACAGCGATTAGTTGGCATCCTAACTCACTCTTTCCCGTATTTCGATTGCATTTCCTCGGTCGCAAGTTTTTCATTGAAGGTCATGTCATCATTCAGTTTGGAGATCCTAGGACCCGTTGCCAGGTGGCAAGGACTCTAGCTGAGTCGAGATAAAGCTTGTCTGGAAGTTATCATTAGGCTTTGCATCTACTATGTACAGCGATAGGTAATGTGATGGAATACAGTGATGCCTGTTTTGGTAAAACGCCACCAACATTTGGTGTTTGTACCTCAGGGCGTTCCATCACTTATTACCTCTCGCTGTACTGTAAAGTGGTCTTTTTGCGCGCGCGCCTTGGCATGCTACCCTGTCTGCAGCTAGCAATGGGCTGCCACACCAGAACAAGGCTTAATTAGAATGTAAAGTGATTCACTGAAATAAGGAGTGGGGGGTGTTGGGGGAGTGACGTAGGCCCCAAAAACAATAACTGCTGTAGGGGCCTAGAAAGAGACTCAAACATCTAGGTGATAATAGAGATAAGCAGAAGCCACTTTTAATTTTCCCGCTTCCGGGGGCAGCATTTTGGTGGGGGTTTCGAACATAAAGACTTCTTGGACAAACCCTAGATCGAGTCCTAATAAAGGATTAAGTAAGTAGGTGAATTCGTAAAAGAGATATGCAGAAACTAGATACACGTAAATATCTATTACCTTACACCGTTATGCGTAGGGCTGCCACTCACTGGCCCATGGGGTACAGAAAGTAAACCGGGCTTGGCATGACTGCGCTCCCTTGATTGGTGGGATCTGTCAACACCTTGTTCTTTCAATTCAAATTACGTACTGTGCTACATATACATGCAGTAATGAAATCGACCGATTCGTCAGAGACTTCTTGAGGCTCTAGCTCTGTACTTGTCGAGAATGTATTGTACACCCGTTCCAAGCGCGCGGCTCAGATACAGCAAGAGCAGTTGGTACAAGCATAACAACGGCAGCGACCTTTAGAGTAGGCGCCTTTTGTTTTCTTACTTTTTAGACAAAGTAACAGACATTTGTAATTAAAAGACCATTCCGCGCGAATCAAGTCATTTAAATTGATGGCCGCTCGGGCTGTAGATGTGTACGTCATACCTCCCGGACAGACGGTCTGGGGCACAAGCCCCGCTGACTAGGTGTCCGGGTTCTGCCGGCCTTCGTGACTGCCACGCCCGATGTGTTCACCATGGGGATTTGTGGACGCGGGTATTCAAAGTTATGGAATCAGGGGAGGAGCGCTCACATATCCAGGGACGCCAGGCGGAGACATGGCGAGCCATTGATATTCTCACCATCAGGGGTCACGCTCAGCTCGCACATACCCGGCGGATCAAAGCTCAGCTTGAAATCGCGGCAGGAGATGATCCACGCCGTGAAGGACATCGCAGGTCAGGGCTTTAATGAGTGCTACACAGTTGGAGTTATCGTTCAGGCGTCAAAAGGGCCTTACAAGTATCCTGATCAGATTCAAGAATATGCGCCCGTCCTGCTGCTTCTACACCGCGTCGCGCACGCCCGCCCAAAACTCGCGCGAGATTAGCCGTAGAAGAAGCTTGATTCGAGTATTTGATATCTCCACACACACTCCTGACCAAGTGCTGCCATTATGCTTCCTCATTAATGGACTCTGTTTTATTGGTAACCCACCCCCCACCCCCCTGAGTATCACGAGATAATTCTCATCGATGGGTCTCGTGGGGGGTTTTTTTTTTCAAATATCGCAAATCAAGGCATAACAAAACGTGTCTCGGGAATAATTACGCAGGGCATGGATACTCCGGAGCCGCGGCGCCAAGCATACGAAAAAGCTCTTTGTGGCCTTGGCAATCTTTCTCCCCCATCAACGAATGCACGAGGCCAGTACATCAGCAAGCTTCGAGGCTTCCGCCAGGCACTCCAGATGCGGGCGCTCAGGGCGCTCGGTAGACAAACTCCATCTCCGGAGGTTACCTTAGCGCCTGGCGAGAGATAGCAACGCCTGGCGAGTGATAGCAACACCAGCAGCGCCTGGCACATCCTCTCCCCGCACAGCGATTAGACAATTAATGTAGCAAACGTGACCTTCTTTATTCGTTTCTATGTAGTCTAATGATATCTATCTATGTACATGTGTATGCCTCCGCCGCCTCCGCCGCCCCCGTCGCCCCAGCGTGCGTGACTGCCTGCGCGACTACGCTACCTGCACAAATCGTCGTTTTGGGCTTGTCCTAGGTGTCCATTTGGGGGTGTCGTTGGCGTCGATTTTGGTGCCGATTTTGGCGTCGATTTTGGCGTCGATTTTGGCGTGTCGTAGGCGTCGATTTGGGCGTGAATTAGGACTCTGTATAGAGACGTTAGCATGGGCGTCGGAATATAGGGAGATACTCGAGGTGGAGGTGGAGGTGGGGGACGGCGGGAAGCCGTCAAGACCTGGAAATCACGCCAAGAGTGACGCCTCTCGGCAGAGTCCAGGCGTAGGAATAGGGGGGTGCTCACCAGGCGTCTCCAGGCGCTCCAGGCGCTGAGGCTTGGCGTCTCCGCCCTGGCGCAGGGGGTTGCGCCAGGGAAAGTCAGCAAGCTGGCTGATGTATTAGAGGTTCCGGCAGGACGCCAAAAATGCGGAAACATACATGAAAATGGTAGTCATAAAATTTGTAGGTTGGGGCGTGGATGTGGACACCCCCTGTGGCTCAAGCCCAGAGACCAGGGATGCGCAAAAAATGCCAAGTTGTAAACAAGTAAACAAAGGCCAAGATATGAATTTGGAGGGTGCGGTGTGTGAACTCTGCAGTTGCGCAATCATGGCAGAGCCATTGACCATGATGGCTGCAGCCGCTTTCTTTATCACAGATCCATTTTTTCTTTTGCAGCAATGCATGCGGAGGGGGTTGTTGTACAATTATGCGAGAAAAGACCCTTTGAGGCAGCAACTCAACAGAAGCCAGTACGGTATCTCAAGACCTGGACGCAACCATCCACCCTACTCAGGGACTGCATTTGCGTTGGCGACCAAAACTGACTTGTGGTGTTTAGAATTTCTCCGTTTCACAAGACTACAAGCTGAAGAGATTGGGGTGGCATTAAAGTTGCAAAACTTGGTCTTGCGCAAGCGTTACACAGCTACTTCTACCACACTTTTATGTGTTGTATTGTATCGCCCTATCATCTCCCACTCGTTATAAAGATATGTGTGATATATTTGGGCATGGATTATCATAGCTTGAAGTAGCTTTCAATGACACCATACTCTGTATTTACGAATCTCATAATATAATGGGATTTTATTCATTCAAATCCAGAACAAATAGCCAAGTATTGTGATGCTATCAATACTCCCGATAAGATCTATTATGGATTCATTGATGCGACACAGCGGTCAATTTGTAGGCCGAGTACTTTCAACCAACGGTTATTGTATTCTGGGTATAAAAAAATCCACTCAATTAAATTCTATTACGCCACCTGATGGGATCATATCGCATTTAGATGGTAATATCTATTTATCACTTTAATAAAATAAAATGAACAATGTTTAGGACCATACGAAGGTACTTTAGGCGATTGGGCTATGTTTCATTTGTCTGGATTTTCCGATTCAGGATACACTATGATTACTGGATGGACGTGAAGCTCTAGTATATGGTGATCCTGCATATTTCCTCGGTAGAGGAATTATGGGAGCATACCGGAACCATAGAGACAGAAACATGACTGTGGAAAAGTTGAGGTTTAAGTTAGAGTCTTTGTTATACTTTCTCTCAATTTCCCCATAGCATTTGCCTCCGCTTGTTTAGCTTCCATCTCTTTTTTCCGTCGCTTTCAATGCCAACTTCTGTTTTCTTAACCATCTCACTCCAAACCACAGCCGCTTGTTGCAAATCACTCTCCGCAACTGCTACACCAGAGCGTGACTCAGAACACTCCTCAATGAAAAGCTAAAACAGATATTAGCTTACTTCCAATAATTATTATAGTATAGTCCATACCTTTGCAGTTTTCTGAGTGTCTCGCATTACTGACTCCATGTTGCAATCAAACCCATGAGTACGCTTCAAAATTTGTCTTTGGGTTTTAAAAAGTTCCACTTTGCCCATTATTCGATAATCCTCCGCATTAGCGATACATTGTTGAATCACTAGTAATCTTTGTTAATCGCCAAGTTTAATCTTTGAGGTAACTGGGATGCATCACAAAGAACCTCTGGTGGACGGACTCTCTCTATCAGGTGCAGACATAGATACCCGATCTGGAGTAACAGCTGAAGTAAACCTAGGTTCAGGTTCAGGTCTGGGATCGGAGGCAGTAGGCCAAACTCTGGGTACTGGAAGATTCCGCATATCTCTCGGCGCAGTTCTCGGCGCAGTTCTCGGCGCAGTTCTCGGCGCAGCTCTCGGCGCTGTAGCGTAATCTTGAGCACAAGTCCACTCTGTTGATAATAGGGTCTGAAGCGAGTTCTCCATAGTAAGTATCTGATAAAGTGGAGGAATTTAGGTGGACATACAAAAGTCAAGGCATGTAGTCAGAGTAGTAAAGACCCCATTCATCAGCCTACCCTATAGCGTACTAGATTCATGGGACATTTTTTCTTGCTTTGCCGGAACACTTTCATGGAGTTCGCAACATGCCAGGTATCGACAGGGGATAAAACCATTTTCCCTTGGCGGTGCCGGAACCCTCTATTCAGGTACCGGATGGGAGGTAAAATTCCCCGCCGCACATTGTATTTGACGCCTACTCGGGTATTGATGTGATTACCCACTGCCGCGCACGTCCGCTACAGACACAGCAGTTCCTGGCCCGGCACGCGCGCGCCGGGGCATAAGCTTCACGGCTTCAATTTCTATAGCGACTGCTTGCGCAATTGCTTGCGCAATTGCTATGTGTGGATATCTTGAAGTGATATATCGACTCGTTAGAGATAACTGATTGTTTTTTGGAGTCAACCTCGTCGTCCTCCTCGGCCTCAGTAGCCGGTTGGGATGTACGTCTTCTGGTTTAACAAAATACACCCCGTTTTTCACAAATAAAACTCTGGATTATTTGTCGATTTGATTTTAAATTTGTCTAACTATCCATCTAACCTTTTCTTATACTGAATTTTTGGTCATGCCTATACTCATCTATGAAGACCACCAGCGAAAAGAAAAATAATTGCTTTTGCTGTTTAGTATTCGGCCTCCTCAGCATCTTCGCAGTCGGTAGCATGCTCCTGATCCGATCGCCGTCAATTACTGGACATTTTGACGACCGCATTGGCTGGATATAGGCCGGCGATAGTTCCTCCGCCGAAAGTCTCTGCAATATTACATCAGTTCCCCCATCTCAGGATTGGGCACTAGTCTTGGCACAAGTAAAATTGCCAAGGCCACAAAGAGCTTTTTCGTATGCTTGACGCGGCGGCTATGCCCGGCGTAATTATTCTCGTGTATATCCCCGTCCACACAGGGTCGTGAGTCCGTATTTGATTATCACACGCTTGAGGTAGGCTTCCTTCAGGATTTCCAGGATTGCTATTGTGAAAATTCTCTCAAAGGTTGTGGTTCTAGTGAACTCGTGATCAAATATCATTCCAACTCCTCCTGGCTCGGTTAACTTGCACTTGGATTTGTGGTGCGTTGTGTCGCCTATATTCAAACAGTACCAGTAATCTCATCATGTCTCCTGTACTCTCAATCAATTAATCGGGTCAGCTTCAGCATTCATAGCTCGCAGCCAATCATCAACTTACCCGGGACGCCGCCCAGCACCAGGTTCTCAATCTCGCGGCTCCTCGTCGCAAGTAGAAACGCTAAGGAATAGGTGACAAAGTCAGAGAGATAAAAAGGGGGAAGGAAAGTAGGAGCTTTACGCGACTTACTTGTGGCTCCATTCAACATACTTGCAAATCATTTTTGGGAGCCACCCCACCCCGCCAACATCGGGCATGTATTTGCATAAGAGCGCTGTATATCTAACCGAGTTGAAATTTGGAGGAACTAAAAGACTAAAAACGGGTATATCGCAGAAAAAAGGTGTAGGTTCCTCTCTTTCTTCCTCTTGAATTGCTTCACCTACGGTCTGAGTGTTATGTACTAGCATACAGAGCTTTCATGAGCTCTGTAGTGGTTTCTGGAACCACCACAGTTGCTTCATGACCTTTCACACCAGCCCAGCGAAATATCTTTTTGGCTCTGACGGGCATAGTGTTGGGTTCAACCCCGGCGCCCAGACTTCAATCTGTTCGCCTCTCCACGTATGAGTCTATACCACGATCACCACAATTACTATCCGAACTATTGGCGTTAATACATTCAGAGATTTTGAAGTTTCCAATGCATACGAGTATTGTTTTGGGGTTGAGTCGCCGGCGCGTTGCTTCGTGACGATGATTCATGTCCACGCGCGTCTCGTAACTAGTGTTGGGCACGAGCCTGTTCTAGACGAAAGCTCGAGCTAGCCCATAAAACCCAATGAGTGCCAAAATCAATACGCCCACCCAACAATGAACCAGGAAAAATCACTTTCGATATGTTTACCGCACCATAAAGAAGGGAGAGACGGATATGGAGCGGTAAATGTTTTAAAAGTAATTTTACCAATTGTGGTAAATTATTTCCACCGGTGGTACAAGTAGCGAATTTCAGTCCTTGTTACAGTATCCATGCTGATTTTCAGTCTTTATTTTCTCGGCGGGAATAGAAATAGCGGACTTGGCGGGTTTAGTGATAGGAGGGTGGGGAGCAAAGGGTGTCATCATAGGTTCTTTAGGGTTTGGTTGTACAGTGAATCGGTGGGGAGCATTCGACAGCTTCAGGTCATGCATAAAGGAGCCGAAATAGCTGTCCAGACCCAAAGAGCCTTGATCAAGCCGGATCGGGCCCTAAAAGGCACCAAATATCGGGCGTAACGTGTTTCACCGGGAAGGCAACAGAGTCCCGTTGATGAAGGATGGTAGGACCAAAGTTAAGTCTAATATGAAGTCAATGATGCCGGAAGTACCTTTCAGGTGATATCACCTAGGTAGAGCGGTGGGGGTCCCCAAAGAACCAAAAGGAGGCATTGCTTTTGGGGGCTAATCATGTATTATGACAACCATCCTCCACCACTCAACCTTAGCAAATATCATCCAAAATAGTCAAAAGACATCCAAAAAGTGCCTCTGGACACTTGATCCACCCCCAGCTTGAAAATGTCGAATTTTTAAAGTCCCGTTGTCATGGTTGATAGCTTACCCGGTGATGATTGCTTTCAACACGTTATTACCTAACCAGGTAAATTAAGGCATAATTTGCATAAAAGACCTATTAATGTGTGTGAGTGTGTGTGTGAGTTCTTTCGGATGAATTGTTCCTCGAATTTCTGATTTTGGCCTCGCCGCTCCGCTTGTGCGTGTATACGTAGTCGATGAGCTCGACGGCGTTGGCTTACGGCAAACGGCTATAGAAATAGAATTATTAGGTTAAGTTATAGGGAGTTATAGACGAGTTTGCCCTACACGAGTCCAACTTAAAATTCTGGAGGCAATTGAGGAATGGAAGGGGACAATATGTCAGACTAGCCGATACAAAGAGGATCTAGGGTTCATCCGAGACAAAGTCTACTATGACTAGATTACCGCAAAATCGGAGGGATATTCTACACCAAAACCTGCATATCTGCCTCTGGTTGGCCTATCGCCTGGGCGGATGAAACTTGTCAAATTCGCGACCTGGACCGTGCGCCCTTAGAGTAAGGACTTTTTTCCAGTTGCCAAGAACAGAGCCAATCACAAATTCCATAGAAAGCTAGTGATAGCTGAAAGAGGGGAGTCGCGAATTTGACAAAAGTCATCCGCCCGAGCGATACCCCTGCTCTCCCGCAACGAGTTTTCTCAGATAATACGTATGCGCTTTTCTCGGTTACCCTCCAGTCAGGTAGCATAGCAACTAGTCACCCACCAAAATTAAAGGAACACCTGGAGTTGGAATTATTAGACTATTCCGGCCCCTAAACATTTCATAGTGTTTTTGACCACGACTAGTGTTGCATACACACAAAAAAACGCCAAGACTACATTTTTATATGGTCACAATGGCGGTTGTGTTCAGAACGCTATGAGGTTGCGAGTATATGCAAATTGGAGAACCATTGGAGGAAATGAACCTGGGGGACAGGGGACCAGAACTGTAGGCTGAAAATTGAGGTGAATGGGGGGTGGAGGGTATGAAGAGGAGGGGAGGGCCCGCAGTGTTTCCAGCAGTTGTAACCGGGTGGTATTTTCAGCCAAACTGAACTGAACTGAATAAAAATAGCCCGCAACTGAACCGACCGAATAAGAACCGGTTTATACTGCAGAACCGTTCTGAGGTTTTGGCACTGGTCTAACAGGAACTGTACACCAAAGGTGGTCAGTATTAGGGTCTCCTCTAATGAGTAGTTCCAACTGCATATAAAACTGGTTTTGTCCCAGCCCAAAACTGAACTGGAGCAAATAGAGACAAGACAAAACTGAACTGAAGTATTTCGTTAAACGATTCTAGTAAACCGATTTGAACCGGTAAACCGGAGAACCATTGGAAACACTGGTTCGAGCCCGTGAGCATGAGCTATATAAACCGTTTAAACCGGCAGTATAACCGATTTTGCTCCTAAACTGTTCAAACCTTGGATTGATGGCGGCAAGAACTGCACCAACTGTTCCTTTAAACCGTTCCGTTAAGCCGGTTTGAACCATATGACCGGTAAACCACTGGAAACCTTGGATAAACCTGCCCCTAGAGCTGGTAATGAAATGGCAAAGACGATACGGCTGGCTACTGCTCACTCCAATATGAGCACGTTATTTAAAACAGCCTGACTCGTTAATCTTTGATTTCTTGGGTTGCCCGAGGGGCTCTAGGCACTAGGGCTTGGAGTTTCCGCCATGGCGTAGGGGCGCCAGGAGAAGGCGAGCTTGCTCATGTTACCGGAGGATTGCTGGAAACGAGAGCTATCCCCAGCCCTGCTTGATCAAGTCTCGGCACGAAACACAAACGTGTTGTGAATCCGTGGTCTACACCCAGCTTAACGTGTAAATTAGTACATACAGTCCGGAAAGTACGGAACCTACAGTCTCTGAAATGGGGAAAATGTAACCGTGGGGCTGCGGTACTCAGTCAAGGATACCGGTTGAAACCAGCATTGTAAGTAGAATACTCTATCGATACCGCATCAACACCGTACAGAATCACTAGCGCAATGACTGGAATACGGCAATCAATTTCTGCCCAGTTCCGGTACCGCAAAAACTGGACAATAACGGGTCGGACTGAGACCGCAGGGTGAATCTGCATGATTCTAATCAGTGAGGGCGCAGTATTCCACCGTTCGTGATTGTCGAGGTTTTGTGGTACTGTAGCCATTAGAGGACTGTCGGAGAATAGTAGATGTGATGTTTGTGGTGTAAATACATTACCGCCCGATCGTATAAAATATCAGCCTGTTTGTAGACCTAGAGCTGATACGAGCTTAATATATGCTTTATATATACTTTACCGCCCGTCCGCATATCTGTATGAGACTAAAAGAGAACTTGATAGTATATAAAAATTGAGCCTGGTTTGGAGATTATACTGATATTTGGCATGTAATTAACGTATTTCACCATGACCCGAATATCACCGTGTGCCCGTGCCCTATGTTTCACTTTTGTCAGCAATGGTGGTAATACCGCAAAATCTCAGGAATAACGAATCTGACCGGGCTGGAACTGCAGCTTGACAGGTGCGTTGTGGTTGGCCCAGTTCAACCACGTTGCAGAACCCATTTGAGAGTGGAATCATCACAGGCTCGCTAAATAGTACCTGGATTTCTTGAGTCCATCAAAATGCCTCTGTCTACTATTGAAGATACCCAATTACAGAATGTTCAACGACCAGGGAAAAAGAGAACAGCTCTTGCAGAAAATCCCTGCACCTTCCTCTCTCACTCATTGAAGTCCAAAGCACGCCGATCATACAACAGCAAGAAAGAACTGAAATGCTATCATACCTAGCAACTCCATCAATAATACCCGAAGAGGGCAAACGCAAAAGATACGAGTACCTGCATTAATAAAGGCTTCAGAGTACTTTGGAGGAATCCCGATATCTTGCATATCAACTGGCGTAGGAATGAAAGTGAGATTTTGAAGGGGGTACAAGAGAAGGATAGACAAATCAAAAGGTCCCGGGATGCTGGCAAGTGGGTCAGGATGGAAAAAATTGTATATACTGAGTTTTTGAAACAGAGAGAGAAGGGTCAGATTGTCAGATGTGGTTGGTTCCGTTATGCAAGTAGGAAGCATTTTAAGAGTGCTATCCAAAAGTGAAGGTATCCGAAGCCTTTCTATTTTTCACAAGGATGGTTCACTAGATATTTAACCTGACATAAAATATCTATACGGTTTACAACAAACCGGGCACAAAAATTTCTCGTGATTACATCACTCCTATAATCAACTTTTTCCGGTTTGTCAGAAGGGATTTACAACCCTGAAATGGCGATATAGATTATTTAAACGATATTCATAAACTAGGACGTATTACTTCAACTGCTAGAATAGCCAATATGGACCAGACACCTGCCCCTTTTGAATATCTATCTGATCGAACATACGAAACCAAAGGATCTCATACTGTTTGAGCCAGAGCAGAAAGAAGTGGATGAGATAAGAGACAAGCAACAATTAAACTTACGGTTCTTGCCGAACCTAAATAGTATGACCATCGAGTTACAGTCAAATTCAATGAGGGATATGCGAATGAGGCCGTTATTCTTGAATGGATAAACAAACAGCTTATACCCGTCATACACCACCAAAATATATCTGAATGCCCAATATCTCCAGGGACTGGACTAACAACCAACTGGTTCTCCTGCACCGAATTCTGTCGGTTTAGTAGCCCTACATGCCGCCAGCTTCCATAGAACACCTACCGTCCTTGAAACTCTCCAAAAATAAAACATAATATCGTGTCTTATTCCTGGTGGATGTCTCTGTTAATCGCCTTTCAAAGATATATTAAAAGAAACAATGGAGGAAGAGCGCTATCGTCTAGTTCAATTACGTGGGGAGAATATTCTTCATGCACTAGATGAGGCCGATGCTGGGGACGCAGAGAATCAAGGTGCGGAGCCTGGCCAAATCTGTGCTGTTGGTCTGTATCGCATTTTATTGACCCGTTCAGTGGGGACTGCTTGGGAGAGATTTGGAGTAGAGAGACATAGAAATAGTCTTCTTAAAACATTTAGAAGGTATTCTCTTTTTAATTTCCTTGTATCTTCTGAAATTAAATTAGATTTTAAATAGTGTTGGATTAACCCTCCCTATTAATGGTTCTTACGGTCATGAACTCCCAATTAAAGGCTTAAAACCCAAAGAATTAGTTGTTAGGGACTAGCGCCATGATCTTATCGCAACCGATCTTATCCTTCCTGAAAATGAGATTTCATCAGAAGAGGATGACAACCAAAGAATTCCCTTTGTAGAGGTAGGCGGGTTGTCCTTCAAGTGGGAAAGGCAGAGAAAACCAACCCTAGACCCGCTCAGGTAGATAGTAGAGAGCAGTGCTTGATCACTTGTTCCCTATGCCACCAACCCGGCCATAACAGAATATCATGTAAATAATTATATTGCAATTTGGACTACTTTTGATACTATCCACTTATGTCCCCCTCTGGCGACGCCGTCTCAGCCCGGTCCGATTCGTTATTCCTGATATTTTGCGATACCCCGCATGAAAGGTTTTCTGTCTTCGGTAAAGCCTACAACCATGCCACGACGTTCTAGAAGCAATTTGGTGAAGAGGAACAAAGATTTTCAGTGTTGGTATTCACAAAGGCACATTTTATCCGTAAGTACTACCTGAACTCTTTGCGTCCTAATGTATACTAATATATTTCAGATAATTGCTTCGAGCTAGGAAGCTTACTTCCAAAAAACAAAAATATCCTGAGAGTGTTTGAGGCAACTGGTATAGCCTGTTGAATCCTAAACGTCAAGTCAAGTCATCTCTTGCTAAAGCCGCAGCTGTTGCTGAAACGTTGGAGGAATGCGTACCACAACACCCCGGCATGGAAAAGGCACTATTGCTCATACCAGGCGCACTATAGCTTTAATCAAAAATCCCACCCCATCTGCTAGTCTGAGAGTCATGATTGAGAAGCCATCTACTAGTGCTGCTGAGCACGCTGCACAGATTGTTGTCTTATAGCAGGACTTGGATTACTTGCGCAAAAAAAAAGCAGCAGTAGACTCGCGTAAGGTAAGCAGCAAGAAGGTGCTCTCAAAAGCCTATGTGTGATGACATGAAGTGGTGTGGTTCCGCGAGGAGTAGGAAAAGAAAGAACAAGCAAAAGCGGACAAGAAGGCTATCAAAACGGTCACGGTTATGGGTGCAAAGGTTCCTTAGAAACCTCCCAAAAAGGTAAGAATCAAAAAGAGCATTAATATTAAGTTAGATTCTGAACCGGAATCTATTCACTTCAGTGGGGAAGATAGCAAAGGATTTGTTCCTTTATACACTCCTGTATGTCAATCATCGCGTTGCTCAAGATCAAGGTCTCAAAAATAAAATCTATGTCTGTCAATTGAATAAGCGAACAGTGAGAAAATATCTGAGATAGTGTCGCTAGGGTACACGGTGATCAGCGGGTACACTTTATGGCCGGATAGGGCTCAATTAATAGTCTTTGGGAGAGAAGCGTGAATATAGAAATAAAAATCCGTAAGCTTTTGAGGGTTAGGACTTAGCAGATATCAAACACGCACGCCTTCCATCTCTCCACCTCTCCACCATCATCTCTACACCATCATCTCTATACCTTCATCTACGCCCCGCTGCAATTGAGCATCCTATCATCGTCCAGACATGGGCTAATCGGTGAAGCAGGCAGGGAATCAAGCAGCGAATCTCTACAGCTTCATCCTTACGAATTCGTCATCTGCACCCCCCCCCCCCCCAATACGGCGGTGGTAGTTTCCTTCTTACCCCCGTCCTATTGAATCATCGTGATCATCCAAACATGAGCTAATGGGTTAATTAGGCACCCAATCCAGCGAATCCAGCACCTAATCCAGCGAATCCAGCGAATCCAAACGAGCACGCAGCAGGCAAGCAGGCAAGCAGGCAAGCCGCTGTAGTAATAATTTTTAGACATATGTACATAGTATTAAATCGTGAGATAAATAAGAATTTAATCTGTGAAGTTTGCCTATGTAGAATAAGTGTGAATACCCCAGTAATCCGTCTCAGCGGACGGTTACACGGTCGTCGAAGTTGCCTTTTACAGCAAGATTAGAGAGGCGTTTGTAAGACAAATGACCAGAACAACAAACTTCAACGTCAATATGAGTGTCCACTGAGACGAATTAATGCGGTACTGGCCTACCTGCGCGCGCATCTAGATCTTTCAGTGGATAAAATCAATTTTATATCGGCATTATCATATACACTAATCTTCACAAAATATCAGCTTTAGCGAAATCATAGTCTAATTAAGACCTGACCTATAATATCAGTCATAAAATCATAAAAGGTTCAAATCAAATTGATATATCTATGTAAAGTAACTGAGGCGATGTGAGGGAAACACCCCCTAACCCTTCAACCAATGTTTTATACATAAAAATTATCACAGATTAATAATATAATCCAATTTATAAAAACAGCGTATCAGTCCTGATTTCATCCGGAAAAGGATGCATATCTTTACATCCTGAACGGGCGGCGATAAATACTGTGGGCACGCTAGTATCATCGTCTCCAACCCCCCCCACCCCTCTCAACTCCATCAACCCCTCATCCATTCATCATGGATTCATCATGAAACAAGACTCACAGTATCCGGTAAGATCATCTACAGTCGGTGGGATCAATAGAACTAAAATTGCAGTTACGGGTGCTGCACAACCACCACCGGTGATGGCTCGGGGAGTGCCCAGCATCCACCCCCCCCCTCACCCCTCACCCCGCCCGAGAACGATGCCCGCTCTAGAGACCTCGGCAACAGGAAAGCGTGTGTGTTACGTCTTCAGGATCAAGTCTCACTCCTGCTCCGGGCAGACCGAGCATGTAGTCCATTTGGGGGTAGGTGCTAATCTCTGATACTCCTCTGCAAGTTCCATACTAATTCAATACAGAGCTTCACAGCTAGGCCTTGAACTGAATATAGGACCGGATGCGGCTGGAGCATGAGGGTCTCGTTGGGTTTGGCATTCCGCCAATCATTCGTCAGGTCGTGAGCCGAATTTAATATCTTCTTGCAAAACCTCTCTGACAAGACAGAATCAGAGAGCAATACCGAGATCAAACCCCTCTAGAAACCGCTTGAGAGCCACCGCTGTGGTGGATTATTGATTGCATCCCGGATTCAACTCATAGAATTTTGTGAGTAAACGCCCCCGATGCTGAGGTTTCTACTAACATACCCGAACAGACACCCCCAGCACGGGAAAACCTCTCTCTTGGCATTGCGTAGTTTCTAGAGCAGCCTATTTTTTTTGTTAAAGTCATACTCATACACAACCTTACGGCTATGACGGCTCCAGAGCAGCCTTTATCCTAGCATGGTGATACTAAAAATCCTATCTGATTGCGGCAGCTATGGCACATAAAGACATAAACCCTCCGCTTCAAAATACAGCTTGACCAGGCTACTAGACAGAGGCTTCAAATGGTGCGGCTAGAGTAATGAGAGTGGGAGGTTCGGCTGCAAGGTTGATCCGGTGTTGAAGGGTATCCGAGAGGGTATGTCTTCCAACCGAGTTTATAGCGTGCTATTACTGATACCTTCTTTAGCCATTCCGTACTGATTAGCGGATAACCAATCTCTGTAGAAAGCAAACACGGCCGAACGGTCCCCCGGGCCCCCGGGATGGCTGCAAACGCAGACTTGACTCCAGTGCGTGGAAACCAATTCAACGAAAGCCTGGCTATTACTAACCGTTTTATTTCGTATTTTAGATGTTCCGTGCTTCAAGAAAGGTTCCCGGTCATGATCAAGTGCACTGCCTTGGGCCAGATGGGTTATTGAAAAGGTTCAGATGCACCTCCTACAGGTGTGACCGAGACCCCCGGTCGACCATATATTCATTTCCTCTATTCATATTCATTTCCTCTATTCAGAAGGTATGTGTATATTGCTCTGGGGTTTTATACCAGACATCTGACAGGCCACTCATTATCCTTAATTTTACCTGCAGAATTCTCGAGGAATGGCTTCCTGTGGGCCAGTATGTGTACTTTGTGGGGTTGTGCACTCCATGGTTAGAACCGTCAGAACCACGATTACCACTGTAGGTACCCATTGATTATTTACCTTTCCCCACGACCTAAACTGACAGCCGGTCCATCCTCCTATTTAGTGAAATCTCTCCGGCCACCGCCACCAGTCCTCAAGCGACAATATATCTCCAGCGCAAGCCGCATTCCAAATTAAGAAAGACCAAATATCCTAGAGAGGCTAAGGATATGAGGGCTGTATGCACACGATATGCAGTAGTTCCAGGGCTGGAAAACTAGACGACAGGGTGGAAGGGCATACAAGCGGCATGGCCGTATAGGAATACAAGACGATTAAACAGACGAAATATGCCGGAAGGGCACGCCACAGACCACACCACAGACTTAGACTTAGTTGGCAGGCCCCTACCTTATTCTTGGTTGGCCAAGGGCCGGCCAAAACACACGTGCCACATGTAGGATTGTAAGGATCGATGTGAGGTTTGGGTTGAGGGGTTAGTTTACCACCAGATTATCTCTAGCATATGCGCAGAAATTCAACTGACAAGCCAATAGAAATACACGGTGCTCCGCAAAACAACCGGCCAAAAACTATCATGCACAACTCGTTGAGGTCAATCAGTGTCAGAAGGGATTACTTTTACACGCATGCCCGATCAGCCTGGTACGCTATCATACCCTGAAGGCTATATACGAGTATGAACTAAGCAAAAAAATATGTTCTTCTCATGCCCTCTTGGCCGTTGGTGAAAGCGAGTGGTATCCCAGATGGTAGAGTTTACTCTCGGTACAGAAAATACGATTCGCCCCGCAAACTAACAGGTCGCATAGTACTCGGCTCCATATCAGGCTGCTTTTGGTCGGAGTACTTCTCGCACCATACCAGACAGAATGTTAACGAGCGATACTTCATGAAGCAAAGATACGATTTTCCCAAATCCTGGAATACAAGTCCAGCCGCAAGACTAAACATCTCACAAAATAGTACCGTCCCCCCCTAACGGCATACTTCTCGTACCGCCTTGGCCACTGGTGGGGTGCGAGCGATACCCCACGTGAAGTAGAGCTTAAGCGCAATCAAATACAGAAATATGAGTCCCAATACTAGGCCGGTCACGACACATACAGTCGACTCTCTTAGGAGTACTATTCAAGTATATATTGGAATTTTGGGGAAATGATCAGATACTTGCTATAAGGGTACCCTTTTGATGCGTACCCTTGGAATAGGTGATTAGAGAAATATTCTTTCACAGGTTGCGCAATACCGGCAAGACACCAAGCAAGAGTTATGTACTCTCTCGCCCCGGATTTTAGTGGGCCGCACTCTGACCCAGTCCCGCATAAAAGAAGAGAAAATGAGGCGGAATAAGGGCAGTTTCAGGATTTCCAGTGGTTGGTCGGTTATCTAGTACAAACCGGTTTAATCGAACCATTAAGCTTGAGTTGGTGCAGTTTTTATTGCTCTCAATATATGGCTTGAGATGTGTAAAACCGGGACCAACGGTTTAAACGGTAACTCAAGTCTATGAACTCAAACACTCCAGCTCCTGAGCTCAAACCTGTTCAAGAACATCTATGGCTGTTTTTGGGATTGTTATCACGTCGAGTATGCCAAAGCATAGGACCGCAGTTAAACCAGTTCAAACTGTCAAGATAAACAGTTAATACAGTTGGTACAGTTTGAGCACCTTGATTTAGTGGTCGGTGCAGTTTTGCATTATATCACAACCGGTTTCTACCCTTGGAAACCCTGGGCAGTTTGCGATTGGGCTAAAAAACAGTATTTTAAAAGTGGCAAGCATCCTGGTGCCGATCGCTCAATGGGTCAAAGAAAAATATACGGCAAAATCCCGAATGGTATACACATTTGGAAAAGGTTACTATAATCACGCCATTAGCCTGAGGGGTGAAAGAGAAGGCCAAAGAGCTCTTTGTGATCTGACTTTCTGGTGAGTTAACCGCTAACCGTTTGTTCTTTAATTGCTGCTCTACAGTGGCGTTCCTTGCTCTATTATATATTACGGTACCGAGCAAATGCAAAGCGACAACAGGCGTCACGGTCACCCAGAAACCGGCAGTAATATTCCTATATCGTGATTCCTGGCAATTTTTCGCTGAGCCTCTTATGGGTCACAGTTAATGTGATTATCTCTCCTAAATTCAGGGATCTTTCCGATTTCTGATCCTGGTTCGGGTCGTTGTCGCTTTCTCAGCTCGATTGCCGTTATGGACGGGGTGCCACGCGAAATCAGTTGTCGCTAACTGCTCCCTACAGTACACTATAACCCTCTTCAATGTTCGTAATCAGACTTCAAATAATTCAGGTAGCAGCTGACTGTATATATCTCTGTCCACTCCCCGCAATTTCTGAAGGCTTGTTCGACACGTGGAAAAAGAAAACATCGGATAAAGCAACCTGTGCAACATGGTGAAAATCCGCAGATGTTGCAAAAGACTGTGGGTCTTGATCAATTGAATGCCGTCAGAGGGATTTTGCGATATTAAATTCCTGACGATATCTATAACTTCGACGAAGCCGGCTACTATTACCTTATGCACCGTAATCGAAGGTTAAACGGAGAGGTTGTGGAAGATATAAAAAGGACAAGCTACGGATGACACTCTGTTTCACCTGTAATGCTACAGGTACACATAAAATTAAACCCGGGTTTGGGACAGCTGAAAATCTAGATTGGGCGTTTCTATCGTGCAAATAAAACAGCATGATATCATGACTAAATCCCTACTATTGTCTACCGTTGCATGCGTGCCGCTGATTGAAACCGATTTTGCTTATGGATAACTTTTCGGAGTTCGCAATAAAGACATTGGAGAGATTTCGCATCTCACTCTATACTAGCAGGGGTGTGGAGGGCTTGAGAAAAATCAGAGGTTTCGCAGATTTAATCTGTACTCTGTTTGTGATGCCTTGAGTTGTACTAGTTTGTGGAATATTGGCGTGAGCGGCCCAATAAAGTGGTTTGTCTGCATAAATTAAGTCTGTATTAAATCTTCACTAACTTCATGCAGCTTTAAGAGTCAGTATCTCGTCCTGTACTAACTTGGCTTAATCCCTGCGGTAACTGTGGAAACAAGTAGATACACAAGTTGCGAATACTCTCTATTCAGCAGGGATTCCAATGGGCTATGGCACTGTTGGGCTCGGGCCGGTAGTTGGGCGGGCTGGACTGGCCTCGATTTTAATATTTGTGCTGGACTGGGCCGGGATTCATTGGGGCCCGAGCTGGCCCAAATAATAGATAGGTCGTAGTTCTTTCTTCCTCTTCAAACCAAAACTAACCCCATTGACCCAATCAACTCCAATATCCTTTCCCCATAGAAATATCTTACTAATTTATGACAATTGCCAGCATCGAGATAAGACAATACTTTCAAACTTAGAAAATTGTTAAAGATTAATACAGATCATGTATCAATTAGGCCTTTCTATAGGCTTATATGCCAGCCCGAGCTTCTGCTATTCGGGCCGGGCCGGGCCGGGCCGAGTATTTCGTGGGCTGTGCTGGGCTGGGGGAGGCATCTTTGAGCCCAAGCTGGCCAGCTGAAACCGCTGCTATTCAATGGAGAAAGGGTTCTTCGCAACACAGTGATTGTCGGGCTACCTGCCAATACCACCTCAGTTTGGAAATCTCTCGATCAAGGAATCATGGGTAGCATACACTCGGTGGTATTTCGTTTCCTTGCCAGGAAATGGGTAAGCTAAATTCTACTCTCTCGAACTCCGAAACTTTCTAAAATCAATACTTCTCAAGCTATTCAACTGGCTGTAGAGAGGTATAGAGTAGTGTCAAAACTTCTAACTTAACTAAAGGCAGTACGAAATACCTCGAGCCTTCATTTCTCCCGTCAAAATAATATAATCATAGAGTAATCTCAAACTCCAATTTCACTAAAGGCAATATGAAATACCCCGAGGCTTTATTTCTCCCGTCAAAATGGTATAATCATAGAGTAATGTCAAACTCCAATTTCACTAAAGGCAATATGAAATACCTCGGGGCTTCATTTCTCCCGTCATAATATAATCCTGAAACTCATAACCTAATTAACTTGAAAATACCACACGACAGGAGCAAATAGATTCAGATACGCGAACTGTTCGAGATGATGTTGAAAGAAGTATCAATATACTGCGAAAACAGAATCCTATAGAGGCAGTGAGTCTAAGCAACTGCCTGTATCCCGTTGAAGAATCTGTAATGGATAGGTAAAAGACCTAAAGGATCGTAGCAGAGACCCCCACATTCATAATTTATAACTAATCCATCTAGATAGTTGCACTTACTTCTCAATACAGCATCAAGGCCACACCCGAAACAAGCAAACCCCGACCCAGAATCTGGATATCCCTATGACACTGCAGATTAAGCCAAGCACCAAATATAAAGCAGCAAATAGTATCGAGGCTTGTATCACTTTTATATTCAACGGAGGGGTCCTTGGAGTGCTCAGGGTAATATAAATGGAAGGTCGAAGCAGTTTACCGTGAATCTACAGTTTCACTATTGAGGATGCTTAGGCGTAGCCAGGGCTTCCAATAGGACGGGTAATATTGGGCTCGCCCGGCCGCGGGCTGGGCTGGGCTTTGATTTTATAGCTGGGCCGGGCTGACCCAACAAAATATATGAGCACTCGTTTGCCAGTATCATCTCCCGATAGAAATACTCTACAAGTACTAGCACCGAAGAAGACACTTCATTAAAGTTTCGAACAATATCATTAAAATTAATCTCATTTCAGAGTCATGCATCTAATATCTATTAGGCTTCCACCCATCGAATATATGTTCAACCTCCAAGTCAATCACTTGCACCGAAATCTATGGGCTTGTGGGTCTACCCGGGCTTCTACTATCTAGGTCGGGCTGGCGAGTATCCCGCGGGCTATACTAGACTAAGAGGAGGCATTTCTACGCCAGGGCTAGCCCATTGGAGGCGCTAAGCGTAATACTAAAGAGAGCCCGCTCCCTGGGAAGGCAAACTCAAAAGAAGATTTCTGGGCAATAGAAAATGATATAAGTTAGTTTCGCATTACGAGTAGTCCTTTATGCAACGCTTTGAGCTGAACTATACGCACTCAACCAGGATTTTTAATGGGCCGGACTGGTCTATATTTGACCTTGGACCGGCCTAGCCCAGTGCACGAAGGAGTGGCCTGGACCGACTAGCCTATATAGAACCAAGACAGGTCACAGAAAAATAAATATATGGTCCCGCAAAAGATAATTTTTGGAGTTGAGAGAGCTAAAACGCGTTTAAAAGTAGATTTTCCTCCCAATCTATAGAGAAATATAGTCATAAACCACCCCTATATTATTCTGCTTGACCGGTCCAGGAAACCACCCGGACCGGCCCAGACTATGAGAGAAAGATCAAACGCCAGACCACCGCCATATAATTAGATCGATAAAGCCGATATACCCGGCGGCCCATTGAAAAGCCTGACCTCAACTACTACTTCACTTACCTCAACACCACAACAATTTCGCTTTGCAACTTACGATATTAATAATGATCTCTTCTTCTTACTCTAGTATTTCCAGGTTGTGATTAATTCATAGCTCCTTTATCTGTCATGTTGTGGTTGGGGAAATCAAAATCATTGTCGCGCCGGACTCGCAAATAAATAACCCTTACCCTGGTTTCCTATCATGGTACCCTCTCCACAGGGGTTTTTTTTTTGTTTACATCATTAATTGCATCTCTCCATAGGGGTAGTTTGCGATTAGATTTTCGAAGGTTTCCGTACCCTTATAGCAAGAGTCGATTGTACTATTCGGCTCGCTACAGTCGAATCACCCAATAAGAGTACAAAAGTCGCGCGAGGTCGTACCCTCATAGGGCATGTACAAGGGGGAGTTTGTGTTTAGAATGGCTATTTAAATCCTTACATTCATAAGGCAATTATCCCATAATCCGTTAAAGCTGCCTATTGATTCTTGTGGTGAATTTTCACCCGTGGCTTGTGTCTGGATCGCCTTACTATTCGGCTGCCACCCTAAATAGACAGAATCAAAGTACCGGATTACAGGATAAGACGCCTCTTTGTATCCAACTTTTATAGGAAAAGTCTACAACCTATTCTCTCTCTAATATACGATTTTTATTCTAAAGGGTTTGCCGGCGGTCAAAGCGAGTGATATCTCGTGATGCTAAAATTTCTCTTAGAAGGTGGAAAAACAGGATCGAACCGTCATCTAATAATCCGTTAAAGCTGTCTATTGACCCCTCCGGCGTACTTCCACCCGTGACATGTGTCTAGATCACGTACCTATTCGGCTGCCACCCTAAATAGACAGCATCCAAGTACCGGATTATAGGATAGGACGCCTCTTTGTACTCCACTTTGATAGAAAGAGTCTGCTGCCTATTATCTCTCTAATATACTTGCAGTGGACTTAAGTTTTGTCCCAATTACTTATTGCGCTGGCAACCATTTATTCCCATCAGACCCGAGACCCTACAGAATCACAATCACTTGCCTAGTACAAGTATACAAAATTCAAGCTACGGTCTTTTCTACATCAAAAACAATTATATTCCACTTTGGCCATCATGGGGAGGTCGGTTACTATCATGTGCGAGAGAAAATACTTGATTTCACCGCAAGTACAACTTTTATTTTAAAGATTTTATTAATGAAGTAAACCAAAAAAATTTTTTTTTTAAAGGTTTTGCCGGTGGTGAAGACGAGTGATATCTCATGATGCTGGCATGTCTCTCAGAGGACGGAGAAGCGGGATCGAACAGGGATCTAACAGATCAATCATTCGACTCCCAAGCACCTCACTAAATAACTGTACTCCTGTTGTGGTATTGGACAGGAATTTGAACGAGTGATATTCCATGATTGAAATACTTTTGGCATTAAGACCGGAAATACGACAACTGCAGCTAGATTTCAATACTTACCCCCAGTGTATTAATTGTGCTATACTGGCGCGGAGTTGTATATCTTCCTATTTTCTTTTTCAGGTTGGGCACAGGCCCAGCTAGTTCGAGCTTTAGGTTCGGACACCTCGAGTTCCCCTTCTCACGAGTCCAAGCCAGCTCGAGCTGATAGAGGTTTCCGGCAAACCTCAAATCTCCCTGCAAATCCTGGTGTAACCACAGTAACATCGATAGAAGTAGGAAAGCGGAAAATCGTGAACATTTTCTGCTGGGATATGTTGACCCCCATGTCAAGCTCAGAGGGTAGGGGTGTCTCCAATCCCCACAAAATGATATCCAACGCAGTTAGATCCAAACAAAACCAAGAGGTGCAAACAAATATATTTGGTTATCGCCACTCCTCCTTGGATTACCTCCCCACACTTTGATCACAGAAGTCACCTAGTCGGCCTCCCAGAATTTCTTAATCTTGCCGGATCTCTAAGTCTTCCCAGTAGATTTTCCACACAAAATTATTCTGAGCGAATTTCCTTGGCATTTGCCAGAACCATTCAATACCGGAAAAGCTCGAGCTATGGGTCAAACAATCTAACCTATTAGTAATGGCTTGATATTATCAAAATTGTAAATATAGCAAGGATATATCCTCTGAGAATCACCTGAAAATGAAATATATGTCGATATGACTATCTTTAGCTACATCTTTGAGAGCTCGAGCTTAACCTCTGGCATCCCTGAGCCCAAACATATCGAGCCTTTCTTCCCACAATCCGGGTCAGCTCGGGTTTTAGGCCAGGCTCATCTCGAACAGGCTCGTGCCCAAGACTATTTGTTCGCTTCATTAATGCGGATATCTCTGATGCGGCAGCGGCTCCTCAAAGAATAGAGACTTTTAGCCACGGTGAAAGTCAACGAATAAAACATCATATATCCCCAAGACCCCCGTGCAAAGTTAGATGCAAGTAGGATGTGATACAATATTTTCGGCCGCAAGACTCAAAGATACGCATGGAGATATATCCAATCCTTATGCCTGTAGTTCCTTCTCAGAATACTTATGAGCCCCTATGCGGGCCAAGAGGCAAACGCTTGTAGCATAGTCTTGGGAATTAATAATTTTTGTTCGCTTCTTTCACACCCGCTAAAGGTCTCTAATGGAAGACGAGAGCCGCGGCAAATTAAATAGTCTCCAGTATATACGAGATTCTTTGTTGGCTTGATATATGAATCAATCAATCCACGTTACACCTGGCATACTGAGTAGTATAGATGGCGACAACCAGAGAGAACAGATCCCCCTCCCGAGGCCATACCCACCAATAAAAATAGCATTGAAACGCCTTCCTTCATCACATATCACATTCGTTATGGGAAAAAATATCAAACAAGAGACTACCGCGGCAATGAAGGAATTTGATGATGCCTACGGACTACCTGACGAAAGCGATCCAGAAACAGTCCGCCACGCTCCGGTGACGAAACCCGGGAAACGGGGGTTCATTGATCCCACTTCGTTAGACTATCTGCTGTCTAACGGCTTATCGTATTCAACTGCTCTTTCCCTCCAGGCCTACTTCAATCGCAAGAAGCCAAACAAATCCTCTTCGCCCCCGGAGCCCAAATCTCCGGTATTATACCATTCACTCCCGACTGGTATACAGTTGCTAATCTTCCTCCTTTTCAGGACTCTGGACCGGTCTGCAAATGTATCACCAAATGCCTAACAAGGTTTTGTCCTTGCAAACAATCTAAAAAAGCATGTACACCCGCTTGCCACCAGAATGGTAAAGCTTCACAGAAAATGTGCCTGAATCTCGAACATTGAGGTACTGCAGGGGTCAACTGGTTGAACATAGATCATATCTATTGACAGTATTGTGCTTTCGTAATTCAGCTGGTTGTGGCAGTATTAAAGAAATGTAATTTGCTTAACGTATCAATTAAAACATGGTAAATACCTCTTTCGCTAGTGAAGCATCAGCACAGAATTCACGACCTTAGTTCACGTTTCAACTAGTAAAATGACGTCATAGTAGCGATTAGAGAAGTGTATGCTTCGGCGGGCTTTTGGGCGTAAATAAGTACTCTGCACAGACGTTAGCATACTTGCGGTGAGAATAGGTTTTCGCGAAATTGTGCGGTCGCTACACAAGAGTGGTTGACGTAAACATGTCCGCACAGTGGGCAGGTGTCGGAATAAAGAGGTAGGGAGATACTCGAGATATAGATGGATGTAGAGGTGGAGGTGAAGATGAGGTGGGGGTGGAGGCGAAGGCGGGGGGTTAAACAGCGCCAAGAGGACGTGATTAACGCTAGGCCCGATCGTGCTTAGATTCTGACCCCTCACTCGTAAAATAAAGAAGATCAACATGTAAACGGCTTACCACTATGGGTCCTCAAAGCTCAACGACGGGGCGCGGTTGGAAAACCTAGTATGATAATTGCAGCAATGAAATACTGGGTTGGGAAAATATTTAGTACAACTGATTACCTTTAGCAACTTATGTTTGCTTGATAATCATCACCATCCTGCTCTTGGATATACCCGGCAATATCGTACTGTACCAAACCCCTTCAAGGCCCCACGAATAATGAGGAATTTTACTAAATCATTCAGCCAACCAGAGGCTAAGGTCTTTGTCCATACTATATTCTCCAACCCCGCATTGACTGCCCGAGTGATGGGGTATCCCAGTGGCCAGGGAGGTCGTCTATACATGCATCTATCACATACGAGCGCCAGTCCAGGCACACTAGCCCCGAATGCAGAGATAATTACTACAAAAGAGTGCCGGGTCTTTTTGATGGAGGATAGGCACAAATCAGGTTAGCGAGAGAGGTTCTGAAGTCTTTTGCCTCTCAGCTGCTGGTCCGGCATTTCAAGAGGCCGAATAATGCACCGTGTACCCAAAAACCCCTTCGGAAATACGGTCTGTCCTCCGGGAAAACAAGCAGGCGCTGGTCCAGCAACCGTGGCGAGGTTGCTCTTCAAAAGTTGACAACATGTAATCACCAGCAAAAGGGGCCAGAAAATCTCTAGGACGTGTTAATCAATCAAGTACGTATAGCGGATGCAAGTGCCAAATCTATGAAAACACCACCACTGATACGTGTCAAGATAAAATTCACTATGCATAAATATCATAGAGGCGTGCCTAGTCGACTGCTTGTCCAAGTCATCTCATCTAGTAATACCATGCTACACGAAGAAAATCCCAAGAAGGGTCCGGTGGGTTAGCTATTTATACCATGATCTCTTATCAAATTTACCATGAATTTCTTACATAGAAACGCCTCCAACTTCATTCTATAGGCAAAAACAGGATCCGAGAACCTTGCCCAAAATACTCGAAACTATACAACTCGATATTAGGGTTTCCTCACAAGACACTTCGCAGAAAGACAAATCGCCTTTAACCGACCCGCTAGATAAATCTTGGGTCGTTCCGTCCAGCAATGACAAGTGAGAGGGTCAAGAAAATAGCAAAAGGAAAATCCAACAATAGGCCCACCTTTTCTGAAGCTCAGCTTAGTGCCAACCTCAAAGCAGAGGAAGAAAAACGGGAGGCATTTATCGAGCTAGAGGAAAAGATGCATAGACGTAAACAGGCCGAGGATAGGAAGAAGAAGGCAAAGGTTAAAGCAAAGGAGAAGCTTCTTCCATGCGCGGTAAGCAACCTGAAGGTCAGGAATCATTAACCAAATTTTGATGTATTGTGGCGGGCGATACAAAAAAAGCAGGTGAACAAATTTGGCCAGTCAACTTATTTTCCTTATAGCCACACATGTCGCTCAACATTTCGGATGTATCTAGGTTCTATCAACCGTGCGTGGATGATAGACAAGTATGAAACACCTTTGCACATGTCTTAGTATACCCACATGAAAAACGTGATGGAACATGCACCTATACCATGGTCCGTCGATGCTGAGCCCTATAACTGGGCAATTAAATTCGTATGGGAAATCTATTATTTGATAGGAGAGCTAACAAGATCTGTTAGCAAAGCACACTAAATTTACTATTTTTCTGGGAAGGTCAGCATTTTACCGACGGGCGACGGGGTGCCGAAAGGGAGAAATGAGAGGCACCGTACTCAACTATGGAATGAGAAGGAAGGTAGATAATATAACTTCTGAAGTGTACTTCTTATCTTGAGCGGCCTCCATCACCGGACTTGTCCTTTATGGCGTGGCAACGTTTTTTTACTTTTTCACACGGGTGTACCGGGAATCAACCATAGGTACCGTTGACTTTTTATCATATAGCCTCCCTTTATTACAGTCCACAAGAATTGAATAATACCGCATAATATGTTTTACCAAAGACCGATATGCACTGGTATATAGAGATTTTTGAGATTTGTACGCCCAAGCTGAGTAGTTGAGAAACCGCGGGGTGCGAGCTAGTGACTAGGATAAAAAACGCAAGCGGCTGTGGTGGGGTGATGACGAGGATACGTAGCCTCAGAGAACTTATGGAGGGGTAATGGTCCTCCATCGTACAGATACCACCACATCTTCCGGCCACATCCATCGACAATTCATCAACCTAAAGCGATGGTAAGTGGAATGACTCCATCAAGGGTTCTTCGCTAGTGAGATAGTCCGTAGGCGAAGCTAATGTTTGGTACTATGGCAGAAGCCACCAAACCCCACCTCCAGAAAGCTTCTGGTGCCCACCGCGCTCCAGGCCATATCCTTAGTATACAACATTGGACAATGCTCAAAGGAAGCCGACTACCAGGCATGGCAGGTCCTGAGTTGCTGAAGAAAAACTGCTCCAGCAATATTTGGGGGAAATCGCAGAGTCCCCCACTAGCGTTTACAGGGAGTAGGTCATAATCTTCCGATGTTTTTAGAGACTTCATAGCCTCCGGTTCTCCGGAGAGATTTGCTAATGATTATATCGTTCCAGATTTTAATAGCCAGGTGAAGGTGAAGGAAGCTTCATAGATCAGTCTCCGATCAAATGATGATAACGACATGGTTAGTGGGGCCACTAGAGACTCCTCGTGGATCTTCAGATCTGCCGTGAGGACCGAGAGGAAGGTGCATTTGCTGGAGGCTGAGTTGGGATATACAAAGAGAGAAGTGCAAGATTGCTTGCTGTAAAACAAGTACTCGGAAGCCAAAAAGAACGGTAACACAACTAACCCAGGGCCAGAGACTCGGAAGATATTGAACTAACCAGAGTCTAAATGTGGTGCCCCATAGAACAAGAAAAGTATCGCTACACCATTCCGGCGAGCAACATTGAGTGTGGAGAGCAGTGAGGGAGTTGTAAGCCGAAAAGCTAAAAGTGTATGTTCTGATCTTGCTATTTTCGGATCACGTGAAATTGCTTACTATTTTCACTCGGTTAGCAATATCCACAAAACATGAGCCGTTTTGCAGAACAGCCGTGTGTAAGCGGGTGAGACTGATTCAATATGAGTCACGCTTTGTGTATTGGTAGATTTCCATATCAAATCCAACCCTTGAGAAGGTTTCTTGCTCATTCATTCTTTGCGCAATTCCCACGGGCGTCTCTCAAACTTGAAAGTGTAAACGGACATGGAAGCTGAATTCATAAAGTCAAGGCATCAGTACGAGCAATATAAAGACAATAGAATCTCACATGACGTTGGAATGATGGAGTTGATGATGTCTATCAGAGGTGCGCAGAGCTTTCGTTATATAGCTAGTGGTGGGCGCAAGCCGGGCTGGCTCGAACTCTCACCAGCGAGCCAGAGGCAGCTCGAGCCCATATTCAAAGCTCGGGCACATTGAGGCATTAGTAATGGTTCGAGAAAGCCGAAGCTCTGTGATATATACCATACTGGTCAATGAGGTTGGGACAGTCTGCCAATTCTGACAGCCGCTGCATTTTGTACAGCTGGTTTATGACCAATTCTCTGTTAGTACAGACCGATCCCTGACTGCATATTAGGAAGAAATTCTCGTGGGTTCCAGTCCTAGCTATTTTTCACACTTACTAACTCAGAAAAAAAATACAAACCGTTACCAGCCGTCACCGCACCCTATCAGTACCTGTTAACCCTTCATTCCTCAAAAAGTCTCAACCCCACCGGTACCAACTGTTCTATGAACTTCACAGGAGATGGAAGAATTCTCCACCCTGCTAGTATTAGTTGCACCGTCGAGATTGAAGAGCTCTCAACTCCAAACGAGATCGATATGGCACATGCTTCATTGGCAGGCTCAACAATGCGAGCAACTCCAGTGGCTACTATTATTTCAAGAAATCAACAGAGTATCCGGTCCTTTTTCCTTCTGTTACGAGAGAGGAGCCCAATAATCAATTAGCTCAATCCTCGAATAAACCTGCTTCAGACAGCAGAAAGTAGTGAAGCAATTAAAATGAAACAGGATCGTCTTCAACAAGTTGAGCGGGTAAAAAACAAAAAACATTAGTTGGAGTTACGTTAGGCAGAAGGACAAAGAAGTTAGAATGGGGCCTCGGGATTCAATTACAGGTAAGCACCCATCTCCAAGGAAGATTCCAATGTCTGGATTGGATACTTGGAAAACTCTTTAACAAAGCTGCTGATCCGAATCCAATGGCTTTATTAGGCACTAGAAGTATAAATACTTCACGGATAGTTCTTCAATTAGAACGTAAAGATTAGTGAATGCATCTAATCCTCCAAAGCGAAAATTTAAAGAAAATATGACCGAAGATAATACAACTACCACCACGAGTTCAAGGAGACGAGTTTACGTCAACTGGTTCAACCCGATTCATTGGCCAATATTCATGCAGCCGCTATCAGAAACAGATTTCACAGCGCCCGTGAGATTGTTGCGGGGCTACAAGGAAGATACAGTTAAGATGAGACATTTGCGCGGTTGAGCTTCACAATAGTTGATAACTGGATCGATAAAACATCTATCAAACGCTTCTGGCTTCCAAGGGTTGAAGAACTATAAAGTTTGAACTGTGGTATGTTGCAGGTGCTGGACGAGTTACAATGTTTTCGCCCTATCCTTCTTTAGTATCAGACATCAATGAGTCTTTATTGGGATTACGAACTGCTGGTTTACCTGTGAATCCGGCCATTGCACGGAACATAATGCGAGGTTATATAAGCGAGGGCTATTGTGAACTTTTAGTTGCCCCTAGGCCTAAACACTCCTCTTTTCCATCTATTTCGACAGTACGCCGTTTTCTCCACACTGAACTCAGTTGGACGGTAAGAGTTGGAACAGACACTGCTCAAAAACTACCTTAAAACTAGGAAAGTGAATGCGAGAAGATGTCCCTCCGTATACCTTATATTGTCTTACAGAGAAATCCACAGAACAATGATCGTTAATCATGATCAGCCTGGAACTACATTAGTCCCTGGTGATTCCTCTAAAACCTGTAAAAAAATGGGTCACATCAAGTCTCAATCCACAGAAAGGGATAAAAACGATATTTTACAGCCGTACTTGCCAGTCTTGCTCTTTATCTCTATTACCTACTCAATCGGTTCGGAAAGGGATAACCGAACGCTCATTACCACATTTGGATACAAGTAACGAAATCAGTCAACGCTACGAAGCAGAAAACAAAGGTCACCGCTGTGTTATTAGTCCGAATAAACACTGGCCGTCTATTGATACGACCAAACCATGGTTTGAAGAAGGATGATAGAAGAGAAAAAACTCAGGGATGACGCAAAGCTTAGCGTTGTACTTGATTGCTAGTCAGTACATAGAGGAAAACCTCTCCGAGATTGGCTAAAATCAACATATCCTTGGGTTACTACTATATATGTACCCGCAACCTGTACAGGAAAGTTACTAATCTTTTATAGCTATGGCTATATAGTATGACCGGAAAATGCTAATAACTTGAAAAATCTACAGGTGTCTTTCAACCATGTGACGTTGGTTTACAAAGAATTTTTAAACATATTATCCGGCAGGAAGCTGGTAGTTCCTTTGTGCAGGAAGTGCGTCAACAGATAAAAGACAGTACCGCATCTGAAGATATTAAGTTATTTAAGAAACTACCTATTTAATAAATGAAACACCACGTTGGTTGCTCAAAGCCATCGAGGACCTTAATCCCGCAAATATCATTGGGAGAGCTTGGGGAATTGCAAAATTGGCAATTAGAACCTTTCTTATGAAGCGATTACGTCCAAGGAAGCAATCATTACATTTATGAGAAAGCCCGTTGAGTGAGTTATAGCTCTATATGATCTTTTATGATATATCCTAACTGTTGAACAAATATATCAGCGTGGTTAAAGGAATATATTCCGGAATAAAGACGAAACCTTATGGGAGGGGGGAGAGGAGAATATCGAGGAAATAAAGGATGAACTTGAGGCTGAAGACGAAGAAGATATCTCACTCAACATCTTGATTGAAGGTGTATTGAACGATACCAACCCCATACCCGGAACCTTTCAATCGAGATTCTGCACCCTCAGAATGGTATCGTAGAAACCCAATTCGTGTTGCCGCAATCAGGTATTGTGAGCCTGGTACAGAGGAAGAGGAAGAGTCAGGCGGAGAAGATAGTTTTTCTTAAATATTGTAGAATTTATACCTTGTACGTTCTGACTTCTGAGAATAAAAATTGGGACAAGACAATATATTTTTGACCAATCCAGGTCTTGTCAAACCCCTTGAAAATGCCTGACAAAATAGGTTTCTTTCGGGACAGCTCCAAGCCCCTCTTGCACCTGAGGTCCCAACCTCATTGGCCGGTACAGTATAAGAGTATTGTCGAGTGTCACAAGTAAGCGAGAGCAACCACCAAAACCACATAGTAAGTTGAAAATTTGAAGGTAGCGCTGTTAATGTGGCACTTGGGCTAAATATATTATCACTACCAGGGAGTCTAAAGGGTTTTCATCCCTGTTTCCCTGGTGGTTGCGGAGTAATAATTATTTGAAGCTGCGTACCCATACAAACTTTAATTTGTTACAATATGAATACTCGATTACTTATGATACCCGACAATATATCCCCCAATAATCATTCTGACTGTGAACTCTATATTTTGACTGACTGGGAAATACATTTTTTGGTGTATATATAAGAGCTCGAGCCTGAGCTTGTTGTTTTGTTTTCTTTGTTTTGTTCATTTTGATCCGTTGAGCTTGGCGGCAGGAGGAAAATTACATCTACCTTAGGAGGAAAGAGGAATAGTTGCCATAGGTTAAACGCTGCATGCATGTATGTAATATAAATAAATATAAATAGCCCGAGCCTGAGATCGCACCTAGCTGAGGCGGCCCAGTGTTCGCAACGGTCAAATCCGGATTATAGATATTTGTAGATGCCCTGGCAGCGCCTCCGGACTGGACGGACTATATGGTTATGCTGGGTCTAGTCCTTGCCTTTGCCAGGCTTAGGTATAGTGGTGGACTATAGATATCTAAGGTCATTATTCAATTAATGAATTAAAAAAGAATCTAAGGGCCATGAATGATCACTCGGTTTTTGCGAAAATATATTCGATCTTAAGCGCGGGTTGTGTGTTGACTGTATAGATAATGTGAGACAGTAGATGTCCATGCAGGACCGTAGATATCTATCCCAAGCTAAAACCCTATAATCCAGACTATAGTAGGTAGTCCTAACCCCATAGTTTGTAGTCAGTCCTGAATGCCCGCTCGAGACCGAAGCTGCCTCTGGGACCGACGGACTGCTCCATTGCGAATACTGGCCTAGCATATCCCTGTAGATATCAATGTTAATTAATGATTCTGTGTGTCTTGGATGGATTTAGTGAAAGCCGAGATTGTTACCTGATATCTAAAACATTAAATGGTGAAAAGCGAGCCATGTCGGACTTTCTGACCCGTAGGGATTGATTGGCACGGTGTTCCGGAATAGTAAGATGGCGGAGCTTGTAATTCTTATCTCGAGAACGGTACGAATGGGGGTTAGATCTTTTCTCCTCGCACGAGCACGGTAGTGCAGAGTTTGTAGATCAGGCAGATCTACAATCAACCCTGATTGCCGTTACACTAACAGTGTCTAAAGATAAAACTAACGAGCGTGGAAGACTCCTGTATGTGTGTCAAGATTTTGTATTAGGGCGGCGCGAGTACTACACTATTCCTGAGGCGGAACTACCCATAATGTTAAGTTAGACACTGAACTAAGTGTAGCTGTGGTACACCCGAGTAAATATAGCAATAATGTCGTGTTCGGTTACACGTTTGAAAAGATGAGATAGTATCTCATATATATCCAACTAGCTAGAGCTTTCATAGTCCTCATCGTCATTATTATAGGACCCTGCTACGATAATGGTATCTTCATATTCTGACTCCTCCTCCTCTTCTTCTTCCTCTTCCGACCCCTCACTCTCAGTATCGCCGGATCCGTCCTCCTCCGTTGATTCCTCTACATAAACACGGCGTGTCTGTTTCTTTTGGTTAGGTTTGACCTGACTGCTTTTAGTCAATTTTTTCTGGGTTAGTTTAGGTTTGGCACTAGACGCCTGCGCCTTGGCCGCCTGGGCTTTGGCGGCCCTGGTGTTTTTAGCCACAGTAGTTGGCTTCTGGCTATCCTTCTTCGGCTTTTCCTGGACTTTGGAAGTTTTTTTGGGGGCGGATTTGACAGGGCGCTTGATAATGCCCTTGACTACGCTTTTTTCATGAATCTTCAACTGACGCTTAGGGACTGCTTTATTGACAGTATCAGATATCTCCGGTTCGTTAGCTTCATCAGACAACTCAAGATCAGGCTCAGGGTTTGCTGCACGTTGGACCCCTGCCGTGTGAGTAGTATTTGGGAGTGATTTGCGAACAGTAGAGGACCCCTTCGCGAAACCGTTAGCGAAGAGTTCAAGAGTAGGGCATAGTAAAGTTGAACCTGGTTTACCGAATTCTTACGAGAATTGTTTCTATGTTCAGATACCATTTCCGAGATCTGCAACTGCCCAACAGAATTGGAATATATGGCCGACTCAGTGGCTGGCGGGCTGTCGAGGTCTATGTGGACAGTTTCGTCCCCCCCTGAAGTTTTGTTTAAGCGGTTTACAGAAGTATTTGCCACAGCACGCCCAGGCGCCATGCCCCCAGCAGCAGGTTCAACCTGAATTGGAGGATGTTCCTTTGCCGCAAATGGATATGGTTGCGCTGTGGTATTAGCTGATAAGTGGCTACCATATTCCTCGCTAAGCCCAGATAGAGTCATGTTAGATCTCGCAGGACCATTCTTCTCCAATGTATCCGGGATGATATGTGACCCCACATGATTATAAATGTCATATGTAAAAGATTTCGAGTTTTGAGACTGTCCGGAGCTGGACACCAATTGAGATACGGCTTGGGTTTCCTTACCGGCTACTGATTCTGACTGCTTTGTATTCATAAAGCGAGGCGCTGGTCTCTGCATCTCGGATTGTATCAACGGAGTAGGTTTATCCTTACCTATTCCCTTTAACATCTTTGCTCTAGCCTTAGACTGTGTACGATCTGGAACAGAATATATGTGATCCAGTAAATGGCTAGCCATATCAAGCTTTTGCTTTTTTTGTTCCTCAGTTTGACAAGGGCACACTTTCGGCAAAATATTGATTCCACGATAGGAAAGATTCTCCATGATCGTAAGAGTCCTTTTGGCAACTTGATTCGTCCAATCAAGATCATGAATCTTGAGAATTTCAAGGAGAGTCAGCCAAGACCTGATGCCGGTATAAAGCTCATCTTCTACAGATCTGGCAAGAATAATTTCTAGGATATCAACGGCAAGAATGACTGTATCATATAAATCGCTGATAGAGTTTCCAAATTGGACTTCATGGCGTAAAGAGCGGAGAACGTGCCCTAGCCTGTCAGGGGCACTCCATGTATAACCAACCAAAAACCCTCCGGTTAAAGTCAAGACAGCGTGAAGCCAACCAGCAGGTATATGAATTGCCATACTCCTATTGGTCCTTATTATCCGCCCATGGGATAGATGAGGAGCCACGTTGATTAACCTAGAGGAGAACTTGACTGACTCGGTATCTACCGAGAATGCGCGTTTGTAGTACGCTGTCTCATTTTCCTTAGTTGGTGGCCAAAGTAGCCAGAGTTTCTCCGCGTCACCAAATACAGTGCAGACGGTATCTTGACCGCGGTCTATATATCCATGGTTAGTAGTTAGCGTCGTAAATGCGTGGTATGGTTAATTCAAGGTGCTAAATGTCTCGCATATTATATATTGCAGATTTATTATAGCGCGGTATTGACCATAGACTGTAAAGCCACCTGATCGAATAACTGAAAGGCGCAATGGGGATAATTTAGCTTACCGACATGCAGGTCCACGTAGGAATGGAGCGGTGTGACATTATATCCAATATATCCCACGCGGTGAGGAGTATCAAGGTAGACCGGGACTGATAATGGATATTCTGCGTTATGTTCCTTGGGCTTTACATCGAGAATGTATTGTACATCCCGTGGTTGATGCTCTTTAGGATATTGCAGCTGGTGCATGAGAGTAACCACATCAACATCGTCTAGTTTTGACGCCTGAATATTGCGTAGAACAGCGTGAGATACAATGTATTGACTCGGCATGACTTTATCCCACAAATCTGCAGGATCGAAAACCAGAGGCTCATCCTTGTTCGGAATGAGAGCCTTGTCATGAATACCAACCGGCATGAAGGTGTGTGCCTTTGGAGCGACAGCGCCCCATAAATCTGGTTTGAAGTCCTGGTACCGAGTCTGATAGTTTCGAAGCACAGTCCAGAGTTTATGTACCTCTGGATGGCACCTGAACTCACAAATATCCTCGTGCCGAGGGCTCTCCTGATCTGGAAGGATAATAATATTCCGGCACCCATAAAGCTGCCATTGACAAGGTCGGTACCTGAAAAGTGATTAGTGGGACCAAAGTTTTCAGCGACTGATAAATATCTGGAAAACAAGCTATCACCTACCCCAACGCCCGCCTTTCCTTCTTAATTTCTGCCCGCACTTTCAGTAGTTCCTCCATCCTGTCATACTTCGCTTCTCGCCTGGTAAATCCCCTCGTGCCGCCAATACCATGACCAGGGTAGTGAAATGGACCAACCGAGCCAGCAGAATCATGCAAGTGCTGATAATTGAGATGAATGGGATTGAAACCACTAGAGATGCTAGATTGATCTGAAAAATGTGATGACTCCCGGGAGAATGAGTGGTGTGCCCCTAGAGCGTGGGTACCAAGAGCTATGGCCCCTTGCTCATTAGGTTCAGGTACCGGAGCTATTATTCGATTAAATACAGATGGGTAGTAGGAGAGGTTGTGCCTTACTGTTGGAACTCGACATGACTCCATGACCATGGGGATAGTGACTCGGACCAGAAGACACCCCCCGATAACCCCCTCGCCTATGTCGCGGCTGCCCACGGTAAGCATGTGCTGTATGATTCCAATGTGTATTGAGTGGCGGGAGAGAAGAATATTGGTGGCCAGAGGAACTATTTATTTCCATAGCACCATGTGGGAGAATTGGAAAGCCGCTATAAGTCGCTGATTCGCCTGTTACAGGCTTTTGAGGAAGGTCAGGCATGGTGTACACTCGATCTAGATCTAGCTGAGGCGGTGGTCACAGATTATGATGGATGAGGTGGTAGAGTTGGGCGGTGTTGGAGTTGAGTAAAAGCGGGGTAGATGTAGATATTAAGTATTAGCGCGATGGGGCTAAAGGGTGATGTATGTTGGATGGGGCGACGTGCGGCTCAAGTTCTAGGAATTGTTTACTGCCGTCCGCATATCTGTATGGGCTATATATTGTATTTTTCATAAAGTCTTTGAAACGGCCTGTTTTCCCAAAAGTATATGTGAGAACCTCTATATAAGGATTATTTTATTCCAGGAATGACCCGGATGCGCAGGTAGGCTAGTATTCACGCCCTTTTTAGCATAGGTGAATTTCACAAATAAACTCATGAATATTTCCCGATTTCATATATGCATTCACTCTCTACTAACAACTTATTCTGCCTGCGATTACTGCCTACTTAGCTGCCTGCCTGCCTGCAATGCCTGAATGGCTCGCTGCTTGGTTAAGTGCTGCTTGATTGGATGCCGAATTCGCTGGATTGAGTGCTGGACTCGCTGGACTCGCTGCATTGGGCACGCCTATTTCACTGATTAGGTCACTCTAGAAAGGGGTGTAGATGAAGGAATAGAGATGAAGGTGTAGTTGCTTGATTCACTGCTTGACCCGTTACTTGATTCACTGCTCGATTACTAGTAGGTGCTCATTTTCAGTGGAATCGCTAAGCTTGGTTCTAGATTTGCTGGATTAGACGCTAGATCTGATAAATTTGCTGGATTCTCTGGGTTCGCTGGATTTTCTGTTGGATTCGCTGCCTGTTTCACCGATTAGCTCATGTCTGGACGCTGATAGGATGTTGAATTGCAGTGGGGTAGGGGCGTAGATGAAGGCTATAGATGAAGGTATAGAAATGAAGCCGTAGAGACGAGGAGACTACTGAGAAGAAGAGGCTGCCGAGATGAGGAGGCTGCCGAGATGACGCTGTGGATATGAAGAAGCTGCCGAGATGAAGGTGTAGAGAGATGAAGCTGTTAGAGGTGGAGGTGTAGAGGCGGAGGTGTAGAAGGTGTAGATGAGGGTGTGCGGGTGGAGGTCTTACGGATCCTCCTAATGGCTATTTCTATATTATACGGCAAACTCAGGTATGAATACTATTAATACTTCAACTTGACAAAAATCTTGAGTTTAATTCATGTCCAAAACTGAAATTTCCCGACCAATCCCTACGCTCTCAGTAAGACAATTTCCAAGCCGATCAAATCCTCCAAACAAATATTGATGAAACTCTCCACAACTTCATTGCTGATTCCAAAGACGAGAATAAAAACCCTCCTCAATACTGTCATCCTATCCCGAGTACCACTCCACAAGCCTACACTTGCATACCTCCCAAGGTTCGTCACTGCCGCATAGCAAGACCTATCTTGCTTCAAATTTCATCCCTTTCCAATACCCATTAACCTCAAATATCTTCCTCATTCCTATGGAAGATACGCCCAGCCCTCCCACCCAATTCTCCGCCCCCACCATGATAGCACCCAAAAAGAGCCGAGACTAAGCACAATCACATCAGAAAGAGAATTAAGTTAGTGGGTTTATGGTTGGTACTCACATTTTGGCTAGTACAATGAATAGATTTACCCTAGCCGGTAAAGGATCAATAATATTTCAGGATCAACCTGGTATTGAAATTTCCCAGATAGAGAGTGATTGTATTTTATATTTGTAGTTGAAATTCGCACACAACGGAGTATAGTTAGCGGCGTCAATAAACAACCCAGAGCGAGGTCACCTTTTGTATTACCCACCACCAATGAACGTTAAGTTCGATATAGACTATACGGCGGACCTGCTAACCATAGCGTCAAAATATGCTTCAAAAAATGGTAAATGATAGGGTGTATGGCTAACCCCTAAGCATCCTGTATGTAAAGCATTATATATGAAATATGTAGTTTACCAACTAACCATAGCCCGGAATATGAATTGAATAGCGGAGAGGAGAGTATGCAATATGCAAGTGACCTACTAGACATAGCCAGGAATATGAGTGGAATAGCGAAGAGAAGAGTATGGAATATGCGGTTGCCCCGCTAACCATAGCCAGGAATATGATTTGAATAATGGAGAGAAAAGTATGGAATATGCGGTTGACCCGCTAACCATAGAAAGGAATATGAATTGAATAGGGGAGAGAAGAGTATGGAATATGCGGTTGACCCGCTAACCATAGCTAGGAATATGAATTGAAGAGCGGGGAGAAGAGTATGGAATATGCGGTTGCCCCGCTAACCATAGAGTAAATCTGGGATTTTTAAGGCAAAATAGGACCTATTCTCTTTCCAGGATAGTAGAAAAATATTTTTATACGAAGTATGCATTTGGGCAGCTAAACATAAAAGAAAAAGATATGTGCAACGGGGAGAGAGAACTATGGAGTTTGCGGTTGACCCGCTAACCATAGGTGTATTGCTAGGATTGGGAGTAGGTAGGGGGGGGCGGTTTGTATGGACTCTGTGGTTTACCCACTAACCATATATTTGATTTTTGAATTAGAGGAGAGGATTGAGTATGCGGCTGGGCTGGGTATATATGGGGGTTGTATGCTTTGCCAGAGCTTTGTGAATATAAAGTTGAGCTGTCAGTTTTCACATGTAGATATGCAATTGATGGGATATACGGTAAACCCGCTCACCACCGATGAAAAAAAAGATTTGATGGTGTATGCATCCGAGCAGCTAAACATAGGAAAAGATTTGAACGCCAGGGAGAGAGAACTATGGAGTTTGCGGTTTACCCGCTAACCATAGTTGTGGTGCTAGCATTGGGGTAGGACGGGGGGCGATTTGTATGGACTCTGTGGTTTACCCACTAACCATATATTTCATTTTTGGATTAAAGAAAAGGATTGAGTATGCGGTTAGGCTAGGTATATATAGGGAATACATGATTGCTAGAGCTTCATAGTAGAATATAAGGCTAAGCCACTAACTACCAGTTCTTGTAGGCAGACATGCAATTGATGGAATATGCGGTAAATCCGCTCACCACCGATGAAAGAGGAAGGATTGGATGGAGTATGCGGTAGGCCCGCGAACCATGATGAAAAAGGGAATTTCTGTAATATTTTGGCCGGATATGATAGCATCGAATCTCTATGTAGAAGCTGTATAGTGTCAGTGGAGGGGCAGAGCAGATTAACTTAGCGGAATGACCATAAGGATAGGCACATGTAACCTATGGATGAATATTCATTGATGATGTTATCAGGAGCTTGAGAGGCGATGAGTTGACAGAGAAAGGAGAGATGAAGCTGAAAGGAGAGGGAGATGGAAGCGGAGATGAAAGAGAGAGAGAGAGAAGCACAGAAGGAAAGGTGGTCAGTTAGGAGGGGTCAAGTCAGGCGTAGATGTACACGTATACATTATATATATGTGGCCGGCCACAACGTATCAAAAAAATATCAAAAAAATAATGTATTACCCATCCATGCTATAGGGCCAATAAAACATTCATAGACATCAACGAGCGTGCACCCAAAATTTAGTGGGTAGCATCCGTTGCAACGGGAAAGATATCAGGCAACGCTCGCTGATGGGCCGTGCTCGTTGATGGGCAAGCTGGTCTATATATGTATACCCACGCTCAGTTCATATTGAGTCAAGTTGCAACAAAATAAAAATGAAGAAAATAGAAAGAGATACCGTGCTTGAGAACAAACTCGCAGCAGGTAGAGAGAGCGATGGTATTATTTTAAATATTAGTAGAGTACCGTAACAGCTTGTAGCGTGGTAGCCTACTGCTCTAGTAAAGCAGGACGCCCCCCTGCTTGCCCCGAGCACACTCATAAACTACGGTTGAGCCCAATCATCGAACTATCCCCCCGTAATACCATCAACCACCAAACCATTCCTCCTAGGCTCCATAATAAAAAACTGACCCAGGCTTAGCCATCAGTATTTCCAACAGATTTAGCCACCGGCATTCCCAACAGACTAAAAGATTAAGCAGCAGATATGCTATCGTTCTCACTAAGAATGGTCATCTTCCGGTGCTTCAAGTATTTTATTGCTGCGTGACTATGGTGTCTGTCATCACTTAAAGTCGAGTGCACACTGAACTCCCACCCTGCCAATATAGTTTACTGAGATTCTGTGTTTGTCCCTTGACTGCGAAATGGCGAAGCATGGTGACCTTCGATCAGTATATTTACGAAGAATAAGGAGAAACATGGTGTTTGTAGTAAGGCTCAATCAGGGTAATATATTCACTCAATAGATATCATCCGGCCGGTCAAGATTGTCGTTTTAGTCATAAGCGAAAACCCGTTGTCAGTAAGTTAGAGTTTGATTTAAGGTATGAGTAGCTAGTATCCTTAGAATCGTTGGTGCTGGAACCGCTGGAGCTAGTAGTGGAGTAAATGGGGCTAGAGCTGGAGGAGCTGGAAACGTTGATATTCATTAGATGTAGTTCCGAGGCTAAGGCTTACACAAACGGCTGCTCGACACTAGATACATGCAGAGAGCAGAAGTCAAAAAAAAAAAAAATACTTTGGAGAACTAATCTGATGCATAATCAGGGGTTATGACTCGCTTTAGATTTTCCACCCCCCGCCTCCCCACGTACCTGTTTACATGTCTAGTTTGCTCCTCTTACAACTTAGACAACAGATCGGCGCAGAGGGTACTAACGTATGTAATGCTACAGGAATATTAGCATGCAGCAACTCAAGGGTGTGGAGGCGAGTGTAGAGGCAGGAAGGATATGGGGGTGGCTCCATAATGGCTTCCATGTTGAAAAAGCATGTCTTGATATGGATGTGAGGAAATCGAAAAAGCATGCATTCGATGAAGAAACATGGATTATCACTCGCTTCAGAATCTCGCCGTTCTGCATGCCTCCACATATAAAAGCGCGAACGAGGGCCCACTGTGCCCACCCGTCGCCGATATAGAGCCGTATGTATGTGAGTTCGAGGTGGCATTCAGGGTGTGGAAGTGAGTGTAAAGACAGGAAGATATTTGGGTGTGGCTACCATATGTGGAAGTGGGTGTGGAGGCAGCAGGCCATGTAGTTGTGGCTTCTGGCTGGATTCCATGCACCAAAAAGCATGATTTAGAAGAGGCTAAGAACCACGATTCCACACGCCAAAGGGGCATGACTCCACATAGACGCGAAATGATCGAAAAAACATGATTTCATTTGGATGTGAAGCAGTCTAAAAACCACGACCCCATGCGCCAAAAATCCATATTTTCAGGTGTAGGTGAAGCCATGCATTCGATGAAGAACTATAGATCACTCACTTCAGAATCACAACTCCACATGGAAGGGTGCGGACGAGATTTAACTGCGCCAGCCATAGGTCTAGCTTCCTAATGGCTTCCATAGTGTGGAAGCGAATGTAGAGGCGAGGAGCCCTTTAGGTGTGGCTTTCTAATGGCTTCCAGCCTCTGAAAGCGGAGTGAGGGTGAGTGTAGGGGCAGGCCAAAGCGAAACCACCGAAAAAGCATACATCTGATGCACAACCATAGATTATCACTGGCTCTAAAATAGCGACTCCACACGGAGGGTTGCGAACGAGAGTTAACTGCGCACGCCCTTCACTGGCAGGGGGCCATATTTGTTTGTCTTCAATATGTGTTTCAGAGCGTGAAAGCGAGTGTTGAGGCGGGCGGCTATTTGGGGGTGGCTTCAAGATATCTTTCGTGTAGTAGCGAGCGCTGAGGCAGGAATCCATATGGGTTTGGCTGCGTAATGACTTCCATGAGCCAACAAAATATGTTTCCATTAGCAGGTAAGGCAGTCGAAACAGCACGGTTTCGAAACTCTAAAAACACGATTCCGGGCGCCTAGAGAGTATGATTGTAAGCACAGATAGGGCAGTCAGAAAAGCATGCATTTGATGCAGAATTAGAATTATCACTCGCTCCATAAGCGCGCCATGGTGCATGCCTCCAGATGTAAGGTCGCAAACGAGAATTCACTGCGCCCGCCCGTCTCTGGCTGGGAGCCATGTGTGTGTAGCTCCGGAATGGCTTCGAGGTGTGAAAGCAAATGTAGAGGCTAGGAGCGATTTGGGTGTGTCTTCCATGTGGGTGTGGCTACATAATGGTTCCCAGGTATGGAAGCAGGTTTCTGGCATGGAAATCGTGAAATAACAATTGTTAGGAAGCGATTGTCGAGTGAATGCAACAGAATTGATATAATGTACACGTTTACTATATTGGGACATGTCTGGTAAAGGGCCGTCAGCTTTCACTTCTAAACCTGTCTTGCATATCCCTCTTGAAACCCACAAAGCCCTCGGACCCACATTATGCTTTTACAGTATACATAGTGACTGTGCGCTTAATCTCTGCAAGAGGGCTTCGACAGGTGTCTAGGCCAAGTTAACGTCTGTCGACGGTGTTTTATGTCCAACAAGACAGAGATTATCCTCCCCAGAGGTGCTTATAGGACTTTAAAAGCCGTATGAAGCGGGCCGAAATGCCCACTATTCTACTATAAACAGCGTGATCCATCTACCCCCTACACCAATGTACGTATACACCAGGCGCGGCCATAGAGATAGAATTCACACATCGAACAGATTGGTCTTCTCCTCTTCCTAAAATACCAAAACAAGCATAGGGAAAAACTGACGGGTGCCTACCTGGAGTTTGCAGGGTCGCGAAAGACCCAGTTCTGCTTGAGGCGCGTTCTGAACGCGGTTCTCGGAGTGGAATACAAGTAACTTCAGTGTTTCAATATAGTGTTAGAGGAAGTAGTAGGGGTGGTCGGGGACACGGTCTCGATCAGGCTGGAGTGGGAGTGGTGGTTGAAGCAGTCTAAAAAATGTGTTTTATCTGTATGTGAGGGCGGTCAAGGAAGCATCCATTCTTTGCAGAACCATATACTATCACTCGCTTCATAATCTAGCGCATGCCCCCATATATGAGTCCTCGGGAGGCCTTTTGATTTGGCTCCAAAATAGCTTCCATGGAGTGGAAGCGAGTATAGAAGCAGGTAGTAATATACGTGTAGCTTTTAATGGCTCCCAGACTCGCCGCGGTGAGGGCTACTCTGAAAGCCACTCCGCAGTGTAGGCCACTACAGGAGTAGAAGCTCAGTACTGTTGAAAGCCTGCTGGGTGGTGGTAAAAGCCATTTCGGTAGTAAAGCATTGAAGATAAAGGCACCAGCTATCAATCACAGGCACCAGCATGTAACGGCAGTAAGTCCCATGCCACCAGAGTCCATCCCAAGCGCCAGCATCAATGCCAGCTATCAGTCTTAGGCGCCAGCTACCAGTCCTAGGTCGCCAGCATATTATAATGCCATAGCCATTCCCATGCGTAGGTGACACCTAGTGACGGCGGCAGATGGCGGTAGTGATGGTGGGGGCGGTGGTGGTGGTAGTGGGTAGTAGGCTCGCTTAATTGCAGTGGTTGCCATTGTGGTGCTGGAAGCCAGTAAAGTGATGCTGGCTCACAAGTGGGAGCCACTCGGGAGGGACTGGAAGCTGGCTTCACATACAATACAGAGTCGGCCACCTATGTCGCAGCTTGGGGGTGTGTAACGTTCGGTTCAGGGTCTTTTTGGGTGGCGGCTTCCGTTCGGCTTCTAGACTCCGGCGAGTGTATAGTCAGGCGTAGTAGTGATGGAGTCCCTGGTCGTGTGTTAGTCAATCACCGCTGCTGCAGAGGAAGTAGGAGTATTAATAGTGATGTAGTGGTAGTGGTAGTGGTAGAGGTAGCGGTTGTGGTCGGGATCGAGATCACGGCGGAGGTGGAGGAGGTAGTGGTTGTCGTGACGGTGTGGGCGGTGGTCAAGGACATGGTGGAGGTAGTAGTGGTCGAGTCGATGGTGGTGTGGTGCCTCGCTTAATTCCGGTGGAGCTGGTGGATGCCTTAATTATAGTGGTTGCAAAGGTAATGGGTTGTTAGCACTGTCTGAGAGGGTGAGCACCCCCCCCCCCCATTACCCTTACCTGCGGTGGTGTGGGTCGGTTGCATAGGTCGGTCGCGTGGGTAGGTCGTTCGAGTCAGTGGCTAAGCTGGAGAGTGGGTACCTTCATAGGGCGGGCACCCTCCGCTAGCGCGGTTTCCGGTTTTCTCCCCCTCAAAGACACGGTGGTGGTGATGAGATTGGAGGCGGAGGCGATAGTTGTGGTCGAGGACTTGGTCGAGGTGGTGGAGCTGCTGGAGCTGGTGGAGGTGGAGGTCGAAGCGGCAGTTGTAGTAGAATTGGAGGTGGAGGTGGTGCTCAAGGACACAGTGTGGTGGTAGAGGCGGAGGCGGCGCCGGGAACCGAGACCACAGTGGAGGCGGAGGTGGTGGTGGTTGAGGATACAGTGGTGGTGGTGATGGGGTCGGGATCGATATCACAGTGAGGTGGAGGTGGTGGTGGCGGTGGTGGCGGTAGGGGTAGGGGCGGTAGTGGTAGGCGGTGGGCTCGCTTAATTTTGGAAGTACCGTGGTGGTAGTGGCGGGCGGGGTGGATTTGTTAGTAGTGGGGTGTGGGTTCTGGTCGGTGGTTTTGTATGTGTTCGGACATGAACTGGCCTTAGGATTCTACATGGTGATGGCGCAAGGGGTACACGATTGCGGGGTGGTAAGGGACGGAGTTTTGACAGGATATATTCTCAACTATAAATGGTTTGATATAGAATAAATCATACCATTGGTCAACCGCTTGACTATATGAAATATTGTACTATTGACAAACTGTGCGCACCCTCTGGCAGGGTTGACTGTTGGCTTAGAGTGTTCATGGAGTATCACCCGCTCCACAATAACACCATGGTGCATGCCTCCACATGTAAGGTCGCATAACGAGGATTCATGGCGCCCGCCCGTAGCTGCCGGGGAGCCATGTATGTATGGTTCGTTAATGGCTCTCAGGGTGTGGAGCGAGTATAGAGGCAGGGAGCCATGTGGGTGTGGCTCCATAACGGCTCCAGTGGTATGGAAGCGAGTGTGGAGGCGGGGAGCCATTTAGGTATGTCTTTCTAATGGCTTCCATGCGCCAAAAAATCATGATGTCGGAAGTGACTAAAAACAACGATTCCATGCTTCAAGAAAGCACGATTTCATGCGCCATAAAGGCAAGCCCCCTAGGGCAGGTGAAGCCATCAAAAAAGCATGCATCCGATGCAGAATTATAGATTATCATTCTCTCCATCATCCTGTCCTGGCGCATGCCTGCACATGTAAGGTCGCGAACGAGGAGGGGTGTAGAGGCGAGTGTATAGGTAGAATCATAGATTATCACTCGCTATGGATTTGCGACTCCATATCATATGGAGTTTTGGTGTGTACGACCTTCGAATCTCTCCCTAATTTTGGTGCGGAGCCTAAGTAGCATACACTATCACGGGAGCGTAGTCAGTGTGGGGTTTAGACAGGCCTTAGGATTTTATATGGTGAGGGCGCAAGGGGTACACGATTGCGGGACGTAGTAAGGCACGGGCTTTTGACAGGAGCGGAGTACGAGGGAGAGTACTGGTAGGATTTATATATAGCCTTACAGGTGGTGGTGGTAGTGGTGGACGGGGCGGGGGCGGTAGTCGTAGTCGAGGATACCGTAGAGCTGGTGGAGCTGGTGGAGGTGGAGGCCGTGGTCAAGGTGACGGTGGAGGAGGCGGTAGTTGCAGTAAAATTTGAGGTGGAGGTGGTGCTTGAGGACACCGTGCGATGGTAAAGGCGGAGGCGGCGCCGGGAATCGAGACCACGGTGGAGGTGGAGGTGGAGGCGCTAGTAGGGGTAGAGGTGTGGTGGTAGCGGAGGTTATAGCGGAGGTGGCGGTGGTGGTGGTGGTCAAGGACACGGTGGTGGTAATGGGGTCAGGTTCGAGATCACGGTGGTACTGGTGGCGGTGGTGGTGGTTGCGGCCTTGGTGTTGTGAAAGCAATAGTCGTGGATGAGGTCGCGGAGGCAGAGAGTGGTGGAGGTGGTGGGTGAGGAGGGTGCAGAGAGCTCGATGGAGTCCCCCAGCCGCTTATCAGTCAATCACCGCTGCCGCAGAGGGAGCAGGAGTATTAATAGGTACGTAGTAGGTGGTAGTGGTAGAGGTAGGGGTTGTGGTCGAGGTCGAGATGCCTCGCTTAATTCTGGTGGTGGTGGTGGTGGTCGGTGGGAGGCTCGCTTAATTGTGGTTCAATTAAGTTTGGTTGTGTGCGACCGTAGAGGCGGGCACTGTGGGAGTGATAGTGGTGGGTAGTGGTAGGGTATGCGACCGTGCTGGTAGTGGTGGGCGCGGTGGTAGTGCTCGATGTGGTAGTGGTGGTGGTCGTAATGGTGGGGTAGTGGTGGGTGGTGGGTGGTGGGTGGTGGGCTCGCTTAACTTTGGTGGTTGCGGCCCATGTAGTGGTGGTTGCGGCCATGGTGGTGTGCCGTAGGTTTGGGTGGATCGCTAAGCTGGGATAGGAAGGTGCTGTTGGTGGGCGGTCACCGCCTGTGCAAAATCATAGATTGTCACTTTCTCCACTATCGCGCCATGGTGGATGCCTCCAGATAGATAGTCGCGGACGGGATTAACTGTACCCGCCGCCCCGCAAAGGCCACACGGGTGTGGCTCCATAATGGCTTCCAGGCGCTGGTAAAGCGATCGAAAAAGCATGTATTCGATGCAGAATCATAAACTATCACTCGCTTCAGAATGCTACATGCCTGCGTATGTAAAGTTGCAAACAAGGATTTACTGTACTTGCCCACGTCCGGCGAAGGTCCCATGCGTGTGACTCCATAATGGCTCCCAGGGTGTGGCTTCGAGATGGCTTCCATGGCGTGGAAGCAGGTGTAGAGGCAGGGGTCATAAGGGTGTGGCTTCCAGGCTATGGAGCGAGTATACAAAGCGGAGTCGGCCAACTATATAGCAAGTTAGGAGTGTGTAACGTTCGGTTAAGGAGCCTTTATGTGGTAGCTTCGGTTTGGCTTCCAGGATACGGGCGCGGAGTCGGGACGAGTGTGGTGAACTTGCTTAATTTTGGTGTTTGCGGCCGGAGTGGTGGTGATGGGTGGTGGGGTAGGTGGTGTCTCGCTTAATTTTGATGGATATGGTCGTGTTGGTGATGGGGCTGGCGCAGTGGCGGGCGCAAGTGGTAGTGGTTGTGTTGGTGGGTGGCGGCGGCGGCGTAATGGGTTGTTGCAACCATGGTAGTGGTGGTGGGCGGTGGAGGGTGGTGAGCTCGCTTAATTGTGGTGGTTGCGGCCGGAGTGGTGGTGGTGGGTCTCGCTTAATTTTGGTGAAGTGCAACCTGGGTTGTGGGTCGGTCGCAGGGGATTCGGGTCAGTCGCTAAGCCGGGATAGGAAGGTGCTGTTTGTGGTCGATCGTTAGCACGGTTTCCGATTTCCGGGGGCGGAAATCGGGTCGCATCGTGCCAGGGTCAGACTGAACATGTTCAAGATATTCATACGACCGGTCATGGAGTATGGTCTGGCTCTTGTTGATCCCTGGGTCCGATCCGCTGGTGGCCGTGCTGGTGCCGGAGCTCGCAGGTTCCTTATACCGTTGGAGGTTGCATGGAAGAAGTGCATGATATGGATTGCTGGTGGTTGCTCCAATCGGCCTGGGTTGTTTGGGAATCTCTGTGGAGTGCTGGATATGTCGAGACGGATGGAGCACTTGAGGTGTGGATTTCAATACCACCTGCAGACCATGTACCGTGACAACCCGATGAGACTACTCCTGGACGGTATCTGCTCTTCCTCCTCCTCCTCCGCTGGACGCGTCGGTGGTCATGGAAGGGTTGCCCTTGAAGGATCGATAGGTCGAGGACGAAGACGAAAACGAAAACGACGATGCGGGAAGTGCGATGGTCTCCTCGTTGGGCATTTGGTACAGGATAGGATGTATTCCTCCTTCATTGAGCAGCAGCATCGATTCCAAGGCAAGGAGCTGCAGGACAGGATGAATTCCTTCTTGGCGTGGAGGAAGACTGTCACTATCTGTGAGAGGGATATGAAGACGCTATCCTTGAGCGCCATTGTGGAACCTGAAGCGAGGTTGGATGGGTTGGATGCTGTTGCGGTCCTTGGTTTGTGATGATTCCTTGATTCCTTGATTTCTTGATTTGATCATTGATTTTTTCCATTTCCTATTTGCGTTGGATACTGGTGGAGGAGTGATGGTCCACCCCAACATATATGTTGGGGTGGACCGCATGATTTTGCTATGACTTTCATCTGATATGATCATTAAACATTCGGCCTCATAATCGATGAATCCGATTGCTGACTCGATCCACTCTCTCTAACTCTCTGGTATTAGGGATTCATGATCCGACTATGCAGAGGATGCTCTGGGATTGGAGGCGAGGGATATACTGTTGGGGTAGGAAATGTCTATGCGGTGAGAGGTTTGATAGGGGTCATGTCCGATGCATGGACCTGGACTTGGTGTTGAATGATCGGGAGAAGGAGATGATGGAGTTTGATAGGCTTTTCCACCCACCTGATATCAAGTACACTGTCATAGATTATCTTCTCAATATCAAGGCGCATGATAGAGCGTACAGGATATTGACCGATTGGAACAAACGGCTTGCGACTGCATTCCAAGAGGACGAGGTACGACGGTTGATGATGATGGATGGGCTTGGTGGTTGAAATTGATGGATATGATACATGTTACTTGGGGGTTTGCGAGATACGGGAATGGTCTTTTGTTATTGGTTTATTGTTGTTTCCATTGTCTTCCTATCCATCGCTCATTTTGTTATCTTTTCCTACTAGTATGTTACTTGTTTATTTTCCCATCGACTGGTTCCTGCCTTGATTTTTGGGAATGGTGGGGTGGAGTGGAGGTCTGGGGCCGCTAGGAGTCGGGTCAGAGTTTACTTGGTTTTTCTCTGGTTCTCTTCTCCTTTTTCTTTGGAGGATGTGCCTGTTGTTAGTCCTGGTCTCGGGGTTGTGCCTCGGTATAGATTGGGCTGTTCTGTTGGGTTTTGGTCTTTGCTGGACCGATTTGTAAGACTCGGCTTGGGGGTTGTGCCTTCGACTTGGGTTGAGCTGTTGGTTCGGGCGGGGACCCTTCCTCCCTCGCATGGATGGCTGTTATTAGGGTGATGGCATGCATAGGACCCGTACTTGGTGTTTTCCTGTTTTCTTCTTGGGTGTTGTAAGACTCGGCTTTTGGGGGGTTGTGCCTTCTACTGGGTTGAGCTCTCCTGGGGGGCTTGTGGGGGTTCATTTTTGTACCTGCGGTTATAGTTGTAGTCATGTGCCTAGGCTTTCCCTAGCTGTGGTTTCTATTGTACCCTTAAACAATATAACTTGATCACTAACCCTAACTAACTAACTAACTAACCCTAACTAACCCTAACTAACTCCCGGATGACCTGGCGATGTCAGATTGCCGATAGCGCATCACGCGGGGCGTGTACGGCCACCGTCGGCACTCGTACAGGTGTTCCAGGCACCATCACTCCATGACCGCACGTAGGAAAAATTATCCGGGTTGACCGGGTGATAGAGGGGCTCGACAGGAGAAATTTGGTTCACTTTGGGGCCCGATCGGGCACCGTTTGGCCCGGTAAACGGGGCGGTAATGTCGGTACCAACCGTTGGGCAGATACGTGATGTCGGTGAGATCCGAGACCACGAAAAGTTCGCTGGGTAGCTCCCGGGTCCTATGGCTTCTGGAGGGGCGACATCCAGCTGCTTCGTTGATCGTAGCCACCGCCGGCGTTCCTGTCGAGTTCGGGACCCAATAGAAATTCGGGTAGGGGAGCTGTCGGAAATCCGAGACCACCAAAAATTTCCTTGCATTTTTTTGAGTAGGATGGAATCCCCGGGCACCGCAGCAGATTGCTCCTTGTATATGGTGTACCACCGCCGTTGGCATCATTACGGGATGATAGAGCCCAGCGGATATACGGGCTATGGCGGATCCGGCACCGCGATGTGATTCCTGGTAGGAAATGGGTATTTTTGGTATATCTCACGGCCGCCAAGCGTCAACTCCAGCCCATGGCGGGCCGTAGCCGTTTAGTAAAGCCGCGTAGTGCGTCTCGGCGAGAATCTTGACATCCATCACCATCAGATTCCTGGCACTTCCCTGGTAAAGATGGCCTATAGTAACACTGTGATTCATCGCTCCGATCTTGCACCATGCCGCCGGTGTTTTCACGGTCACCGCTGGTCTCAGAGCGACGGGGGGGCGAGCTACGGGGAATCGGATGATGCCAAAAGATTGCTGGGACTTTTTTACTTTATATGCACCCCCCTCCCGCCTCTCAGGGCGATCCTAACCTCGGGTGGATTACGTCCTCGCGGTTTGAGGCTATGAATCTGGCGTCAATGTAGGAATCGGCAGGGACGAGTCTAAGACGGTGGGTCAATGGTACTAGGACATACATATCACGCCGTTTTTTCATCCCGGATCACCCGGTGCTGTCGGATTCCTGATAGCAGATCACGCGGAGCCGGTTATTCTGAGCAAGCGGAGACAATAAGCGAAGCTGGGTTATGGCGAAGCAGAGAGCGAGGCAGACTTAACGAGGAAGTAGTAGATCAGGGGCGTAGTACCACAGGAGTGTCTAGCGTATCGTATCGTAGAAACAGCGATGAATTAGGTTCTCAAGCTTAACGTGCGTATGCGAAGAGGCGAGGCCTCTTGAAAGCGAGGGTATGGCGGGCGAGGACTATAAAAGCGGGGACTATGGCGGGCGGGGTAAGATCGCGTGGTTCCTGGCACAATCTTGCGGCGAAGCGAAATATATAAACGATCGTATATTTCACAGAGACAAAGCAAGACTAAAGACAAAGCGAGGCGAGAGCCTTAATAGTAGGGTTGATAACGGAAGGCAGTAAAGAAGAAAGAGAAAGGAAAGGAACAAAGGAGAGGTCCATAGCCGCCTATATATACCCATACACAGCATGGCATATTTCATACTTGTGTAACAGGCAACCCATTTGTCGATATCATGGCCGTATGTGATCCTTGTCTGTAGTGATAGATTAGGTCCTCCTCCAGGCCTAACTCCTGGTAGGCCTAGGTTTACGTGGATACCTGTCGTGAAAATCTTTGACTAAAACGGGGGCATGCTCTAAGTCTTGAGGGTTTCTTGGGATGGTTAAATCATACATCTGAACCAAATATTAGGTCTTCATGCTGCGAGAATCCAAAACTTGTTCACTCCATTCTGTTAGCCTTCAATTTCTATTGCGGGGTGGAGATTATCTTTTGGCGGGGGCGGGGTTGCATGGTCTGAGGATAATAGCGAGACATGGAAAAGCGGGATGAATCTTCATTGCTCTTAGGAAGTTCGAGTTAAATGGCGTAAAATTATGTCTGACTTAATCGCATAGGGTCCGTCGTTTAGTCAAGTTTCTTGGAGGAATGACTTAGTGTCGATATTCGGGTTGAAGAAAAACTTCATCTCTATCATCTGCAGCTGGGGTTCTGTTCGATTCTTTGCATCATAGATCTTTTTAAGACGTTTCGTTTAGGAGGATATCGTAGATCTGTCTTAGTAATCTGATACCGTTGGGCGATCGCCGTTAGTAGTTCTTGCCATGTTGTGGCGGGCGAAAAGACGTTGAACTTCTTCCATGGTTTCTTGAAGCAGGGGACATTTTGGTGGTCTCGGATACGTGGTTATTAGTTGCAAACTCTGCCATTGGCAAATACTGGATCCAGTCGTCCTGTTGGTACGATACGTATGCTCGGAGGTATTGTTCCATAATAGCATTAATCCTTTCCGTCTGTCCGTCTGTCTGCGGATGGAAGGCTGTACTGTAACGGGGGGCAATCTCAAGGCGGGAACATAAAGTTTTCCAAAATTGAGTAAACTGTGTCTTGCGCGTCAAGAGACAATGGTTTCGAGTCAGTGGAGCAGGACCGAATCAGATACGTGGCGGCAACATCCGGACGTCGGCTTCCTCCGTCTGAGGGTATAAAGTGGTAGCATCTTAGTCAGTCGCAACAATAAGATTGCATTAAAGCGCTTGCTTTCGAAGTCCTGTAAAGTCCGTTGATATATCGGTCGTAGTCATGGAGTACAGCAAAGGTCGGAGAACACGCTTGCGAGCATTCTGGGGAGGCACTACTACGGGAAGCGCGTTGCGATTCGGGTATAGCGATCGCATATTTCCTCGTATTCGGTAAATAATAATGGCTAAGAAAACTCGAGAGTCTTGGCCTTGGAAGTCTTGCGTGAGAGGGTTTATCATGATGTTCCTGTAGTAGACGAAGTTGGAGATCGTTGAAGTCTGGTACATAGATGGCATTCCGGTACAGTAGGAAGCTGTCTTCTGTTTCGGTGCACTCCGCTAGCGAAATCTTCTTGGAGTGCTTGGTACCGTTCCGTAGCATGGTGAGAACTTGATTTGGAAAACTATCGGCCTGGTAAGCTTGTATCAATAACTCCTTCACAGTGGACATTCCTTCAGCGGGTTCATTTGCCAAAGAACCCGCTAACAAACTTAGCTTAATTCCTAAATCCAAATTTCCCTGTTTCAACACGGTCTGAGACTGGTGCGTAAGACGTTCATCCCCCTCCTTAGGGAGGTCTCCTGATCTCCTAGTGAGCGCATCTGGCTTTCCTCCTTGTTTTCCTGGTCTAAATTTAATAACGAAGTCGAAGCGGGATAAGAATTCAGCCCATCGGGTTTGACGACGATTTAGCAACTTGGTTGACATAAAATATTCCAGGTTTCTATGGTCGGTAAGCACGGTGATTGGGAATCGGGAACCCTCTAAATTTAGGCGCCATTCCTCAAAACTTTTAACAATGGCCAACAGTTCCTTGTCATAGATCTCGTAATTGCATTCAGCCGGAGAGTGTTTCTTCGAAAAGAAAGCTACTGGGTGGAGAAGTCCGTCCTCCCCATACTGAGACATAATACCGGCGGAAACATAATCGGAAGCATCCGTTTCCACAATAACCTTTTTCTCGAAATCGAAATGTGCAAGAATCGGTGCCGAGGTAAATGCATCTTTGAGGTCCTGGAAAGCCTTCTGCGCCTTAGGGGACCATTGAAACTTTACGTCTTTCTTGGTCAGAGCCGTAAGAGGAGAAACTACCCGGGAGTACGCGTAGATAAACCGTCGATAAAAATTTGCAAAGCCTAAAAACTCTTGGACTTCCCTAAGCTTTGTCGGGGCCTGCCAATCCTTAACCGTTGATACCTTGCCGGGATCCATCTCAATCCCTTCCGGAGTAATAATAAGCCCCAAGTACTTAGTTTTCTGTACGTAGAATTCGCACTTTTCGGGTTTAAGGTGTACACCATGAACCTGGAAGACCTTAAGAATCTCCTTGACGTGTTGTTTATGCTGTTCTAGGGACTCTGAGTATATCAAAACATCATCAAGATACGCTGTAGCAAAGTGATCAAGAAAGGGTCGTAGAAGATCATTAATCCAGTGTTGGAAAGCAGCGGGGGCGTTGGTCAATCCGAATGGCATCACGTTATACTCAAAATGTCCGTAGCGGGTCCTGAAGGCAGTTTTCCATTCGTCGCCCTCCTGGATCCGAATTTGGTGGTATCCCCAGCGGAGGTCCAACTTGGTATAATATTTGGCTTTGGAGAGACGGGATAACGTTTCCGGGATCAGAGGTAGAGGATGTCGGTTCTTAACAGTAATCTCATTAAGTTTCCTGTAATCCACGCATAAACGAAGGGAGCCGTCCGATTTCTTGACGAAGAGTACTGGAGCACCAGCTGGGGATTCCGAATAGCGGATAAACCCTTTAGAGAGGTTCTCCGTGATGTAGTCCCTAAGCGCCTGTAACTCCGACCTAGACATTCCATAAAGAGGGCCAAACGGGGGCGCCTTCCCATCCTGAAGGACTATTTTCAAATCCTGAGGGCGGTGTGGTGGCAGAGCGGCGGCATCAGATTCGCGGAACAGTATCATGAATTCCTGAAGGTCCTTGGGTACATGGGACATGGGGTCGACCTTAGGATTTCATTAAGGCCGTCGATGGCGCTTTAACGGTATGAATAGTTGATTCTGCTTTTCGTCGTCTTAAGCCTCTGAGCAGTACTTCTTTCCGATTCTGTGATTTGTATCGCGGGCGTCGAGGAAGCGAAATAGAGATCGCTTTGGCGTGCTTAGGGGCACAAGACAAGGAACAATTTTGGTACAAAAATCGAGTCGAATAGCCTTGTTAGTTTTTAATTAGAATAAGCGTCGTGGCGTCGCGCATCCGGAATCCCATGACCAGTGGGTATTCTCAGTAACAAAAAGGGGCAATTTCGGTGTCAATTAATGTCCAGCCTGTAATATCGTGTCTGGCTGACTCAATGCGACGTCGATTACTTCCAGGAGACGAGGTATCTTCAGCGGGATCAGTGATATCTTATGCCGAGTGGCAAAGTCTTGGTCAATAAAAGCATACCCTGATGCACCTGTGTCTATAAGAGCATGGGTAGTAATGGGGTTCCCAGAATCTTGAGCAAGGGTACACGAGACAATAAGATTATCTTCAGACATTCGGTCTTCGGATACGGCGGCGGAGGAAAGAACGAAGGTAGGTGGCGGGATTAGCCCCTTTGGTTTGCCAATTTTTACCAAAGTGGCACTTTGCTTAGAGGCAAGACCACTTGTTCAAAGTGCGTTTCTCCAGGTTAGCCGATGTTCTGAGGATCACAGGTGCGAGGAAGCTCGGGACTTGAATTTGGAAGCGGCGAGGCTAGCAGGAGGCTTGGCGCGTAGATCGGCGGGTTTGAGCGCTGGAGGTAAAGCAGGGGCCAGGCAATGGCGGAGATCGGCAATAATGGCATCGGCGTCGGCAAGTGCTTCACGGTGCGGTAGAGCGATAAGAAACTCACTCGCTTTTGGCGGCGAGGCGACTTCTTCCTTGAGGCTGTTTACGGCCTCGGCAGCTTCCTCATTAACTTCACACATACTTTGCCAGAGGTCTGCAACCTTGTCTTCGGCTGCTTCGAGTTCGAGTTCGAGGTTTTCAATAACCTCGTCGTGGGCGTCTGTCTGGCGAGGTTCAGTAGGCGGGAGTAATGCGAGGGTAAACAGGCGGCAAACCGGCGTCGGGGTATGAGCAGTAAGTTAAATGCTGCAAAGTCTTCGATAGGACCAAAACTTGTCAAAGCTTCAGTCTCTCAGTCGGCGAGGCAGGGGTTTCCATGGGGCGGCCAATAGTGTGCTGAGCGAGATCGGGGTTTCTTAGGCCACGAATAATGGCTTCAGAGTCGTGGGCTGGGCAGAAGTCATCGGTGGTGGAAATTTCATGGAGCTAGGAAGCGATGGTGGTAAGGGTGGCGCTTGGCGTGGGCGTCAGCGCTTGGCCCGTGGCGGGCGTCTTTCGGGCCGAGCAAGGGATCTGAGCCGAGGTGACAACCCATATCGAACCAGTAGTGGCGGGGAACGAGGGCGAGATAGCAGTATCCCTTCCTTTCGGGGAAGTAGCATTCGAGGGGACCGGGGGAGAAAAAGATGGGGTTGGATAGGTCCCCCATAGGGACATCCCAACTGAGGTCGGTCATGGTTGCGACCGAGGCGGGGCGGAACAGAGGAGTTTTGTTGTGAAGGTAGGCGGGGGGCCGTCTTAGTGTTCTGAGCAAGCGGAAACAAGCAGAAGCTGGGTTCATGGCAAAGCGAGCGAGCGAGGCTTAGCAGGAGTAGTAGATCGAGGGGGCGTAATCTGCGAGGAGTGTCTAGCGTATCGCATTATCGTAGAAACAACGATAGATTAGGTTCTCAACTTACGTATGTCTGAAGAGGCGAGGCCTCTTAAGCGAGGACTATGGCGGAGGCGGGTATAATGGCGGGGACTATGGCGGGCGGGGTAGATCGCGTGGTTCTGGCGCAATCTTGGCGAAGTATATAGACGATCGTATATTTCCTAGAGACAAACAAGACTAAAGACAAACGAGACGAGAGACCCTTAATAGTAGGGTTGATAACAGGAAGACGAAGTAAAGAAGAAAGAGAAAGGAAAGGAACAAAGGAGAGGTCCATAGCCGCCTATATATACCCATACACACCCCTGCACAGCATGACTCATAACCCGTGTAACAGAAACCCAAAAAACGTTTAGTCGATATCATTGGCCGTGGCAGATCCTTGATCTGTGGTGATACCGGTATGGCCACCGTCAGAACGGATACAGCCATTCCGGCCACCATCACCCCATCACCGCAAATGACATGAACAAACAGGATTACCTGGGTGATAGAGGAGCTCTCCGTGGGGATTTTGGCTCAGGCCTGTCGGACGCGTTTGGCGAAATGTAAGTAGCGTCACTGGTATTAATCCGGAATATAATAAGCGACGAAGTCAATCTGGCGTGGAGTTCGGCGCCATCATTGAATTCCTCGCATTATCTTGGTATATACAAGGTGAGATTGAGATAGCGTAAAAACTCTAGTCTCAGAGCGAATAGAAGACAAGCTACGGGAGATTTGATGACGTCAGAAAATTACTAGCACCTTTTTTACCTTATATAAACCCTCTTCCTACCTCTCAAGGTGATTCCGTCACTTCCCGTATGAATTCGTATCTTTCCACTGGCTGTTTAGGGAGCCCCGCGTGCGACAGAATGTAAGGATTCAGTGTAGATTGCTAGGAGTTAGTAAGTTGTGGGGGGAGGATACGGGTGGTTGCCTCTTGAGTTACCCTACCTCACTCAGTGCTTTTGGGTTACCCTGCCTCCACATGCACGGCGAGACTGAATTTGACGCACGACCTCACCCCCTCGCAATCTCAACAACCGCATGGTCGCAGAAACGTGGATCTTATACCACTGATCACAGTTAGACAATTACACATGATCGGTATGACCTGAAGCTGCCCAAAGTTCACAGGGAATCATGTACATGAAATAGGGCTTCCCGTATGCATCCTCTCCTTCCATTGGCTGTTTAGGGAGCTTCGGATGCGACGGGGTGTAAGAATTCAGTGTGGATTGCTAGGACTTAGTAGGTTATGGGGGGGAGGATACGGTGGTTACCTACCTCGAGTTACCCTACCTCACTCAGTGCTTTTAGGTTACCCTGCCTCTACATGCACGCCGAGACTGAATTTGACGCACGACCCCACCCCCTCGCAATCTCAACAACCACACAAGATATTAAAAATCTGAAGCGGTAGAATGATCAGGAGGGCCCTGTTTACCTTATATCCAAGAGATCGGCGTTATCAATTGAACGGTGCTAGCACTCCCGGTCCCTTTTTGGCCCTCCAAATTTCAAAGAGTCTCCGCCCTGGCGAGAGGGTTGCGCCAGGAGATGGTGTGGTAGGATGCATCTCCAGGGGCTCCTGGCGCCTCCAGACGATGAGGCTTGGCGTCCGCAGGTTCTTTAAGGGTTCTTAGGGAAGGGTTGCCAGGGAAGGGGTTTCGTGAAGGGAACGAGCTTGCTGATGATGCGGAAGAAGCCAATCAAGGTGCGGTGGAGATCCTCTTCAATTTTGAGCCCTTGAGCCTCCTTGGTGCGTGCAACCTCCTGAATATCCGTTTGATCAAGCGAAGGGATCCATATATTGTTAGGAATCTATAGTCTTTTGGGGGAGATGTAACCCTACCTTATTCCTATTCCTATGAGCCTTCCTTGCTCCCTCTTTAGTATTGTCCGAGTCGCTTTGCGGGCCATCACTGTGCTTCCTCTTTGGCTTCGGGGATCCCCTTGATTTAGGTTTTGCTCTGGAAGGCATCAGCGAGAGTCTAGTAAGGTGAGGTGCGGTTATGAGGTTCGAGTGAAGTATGGCGATGAGGGTCGGCGATGAGGGTCGGCGATGAGGGTCGGCGATGAGGGTCGGTGGGAGCAAACCTGGAGACACGTGATCATGTGAGTACTTGGTCGTGGATGAGTAATCCGACCACACAATAGATATATATATACCGCAAAAGCTCGAAAAATTGGCTATCTCCGGCCAGGGATTACCTCCTTCATGATTGGTCCAAGGGCGTAGATCAGGTCATATGCATAGCCGATTTTTCGAGAATGGCGGTACATGAAAAGAACCTTTCACATTTTTATATCATTGAAACCGAAAAGAATGTTCTCTCTACATACTCGGGGCAGGTAAAAAGTACCAGACAATAAAGGTTTTTGGTTCATCAATGGGTCCGCGTACTAGGCGAGAACTACTGCAAAAAAAGCCTAGAGACAAAACTTGCATTGTCCCGTACTATTTACTAGCCCCGAGTACCGCCGTTACTCGAAAAATTAGCTATTCATATGAGATCAAAATTGCTATAAGCAAACTTGATCTACACCCTTCAACCAATCGTGATAGAGGTAATCCCTGGCCAAAGATAGCCAATTTTTTGAGTTTTTGCGGTACTAGGCAGCCGGGTGTGAGGGTCACCACTGATCACTCGTTATTATGCGGTCTTGGCAACCACTGACCACTACTATTCCATACTTACATGTATATATAATAAGCTACAGGCGCTCCCTAACACGACTGATATTGCATACACATAGACCTGCGAGTAGGGTACCACCGTTAGCCCAAACTGCTATTCGCAACTTATTCCATGCCATAAAAAAAAAGCTTGGTGGTTTTTCTACTAATAATATATATATATTTCACACCTCCGAACACGACTGCTATTGTCACGTGTGCAAAAACTACCACCTTCTGGGCGTTAGATTCATCATGCTAACCTCAAACCGCTTGGGTGTCATTGCCAAGAACTCCCTATTCAACAACCATACCTAACAAATTGCAACAATATCTATGGTAAACAAATAATAAAAACCACACTCTCAATTTCCCACTCCTCTGTTTTGTAAAAAAAAATTGTACCCGCAATTTCCCACTTCCGAGTTTTTTGCGGTTCGCCCCCTGCAGGCCTCCGTAATAAACCCCTCCCCTTCAATGTAGGAATAGTTGGGGGAGGAATGGCTGGTCTTTATACAGCAATGATACTCAGCGATCTCTGTATACCCTATGAAATCCTTGAACGCTCGGGGGATTGTGGAGGAAGAGTTTGGACCCATTACTTTTCGAAGAAGTGTGGGGATTACTACGACGTTGGTGCCATGCGCTTCCCAGAGATCGACATCATGAGAAGGACCTGGGACCTGTTTCACAAGCTAGGAATCGAAAAGGACAAGAACCCTAATCCAGCACAGGAGACTCTCATTCCCTACTACTTTAAAGGGCCAAACAACCCACTTTATTACAACGACAGGTTGGTCTCTGGAGATCCCCCCCCAGGCGATGATACTTTGGGGTGGGCGTTGGGAGTGGTGGGTTAGTCCCAGACTGGTAACACACCTTAAAAGAACTCTTTCAAATAAACAACTAACCTCTGAGGTTAGTATTGTTAAAAAGGGCTACGAGGAGATCCTTAGAGAGATATCGGGGAGTGGAAGGCTCGTTTGGCAACAAAGAACGATGAGAAATTCCAAAAGGCCTGGAAAGATCTCATGAAGCTGGAAGCAGAGTGTGTAACCGTGCGGTCATATATGTACCGCAGGTTCACGGACGCAGAGCACAAATACACACCGTACGTTAATGACCCACCTTCTACTTTCGAGCCCGTCAGTAGCTAATTAGCAAATATTCTTATTAGAGAAGAGAGTTTTTACATCGCCAATTTGCGCGAAACTATGAATGCGTAAGACGACCTATGACCCCAGATTATATTACCCATTTTACAGGTTCATAACACAGATATTGACCTTTTCCCCAGCGCTACCAACCATTACGATGCTTCATTTGTAGCCCTCCTTCTACACGCCCTCGAATTTCCGGACCCGCTCCTCCCGACTAGCAGCTATGACCCTTGCGGGACGAGTGATATAAACAAGCATGGTGTATGGTGGTGCATTAATGGAGGAACGAGCGCCCTCACCCGTAGAATGCTGTGCATGCTCGACCGCAATAACATCTCCTTCAATAGTAAGGTTATAGCAATTAGTATAGAGGGCGAAGACCTTGAAAAGCCGGGAAAAAAACCAATGGCTGTCACTTTCGAGACCCCAACCGTAACCGAAACCCCAACCGGAGTCGAGACCATAATCAAAACCAAGTCCAAGAACTACTCCTACGTCATCACCACATGTACTGCTTCTGCCCTTCAGATAATGGACCTCCGTGGCGCACAGCTGAAATACAGCCATCGAGAGGCTATTCGGGTCCTACGTTACGACAACTCTGTGAAGGTCGGTCTTAAGTTTAAGCACCGCTGGTGGGCTGATGAGAAATTAGGCATCATAAGAGGTGCACTCGGAAAGACAGATCGCCCAACTCGTGTCATTGTCTATCCATCATATGCACTCAATACTCCGTCGGACGAAACAGGAGTTCTCCTGGCCTGTTACAATTGGGCCCAAGATGCCTCACGGCTTGGTGCCTACTCCGATGAGGAAGTTGTGTCTCTTGTGCTCGCGGATCTCGCACTCATGCACAACCTGACAGAGTCGTACCTCCGGTGTGAGTTGATTAGCTCACATGTGCATGACTGGAATCATGATTCTCGCACCGCAGGAGCCTTTGGCTTATTGGGCCCTGGTCAATTCGCTACTCTATATCCCAAAATTCAAAAGCCTACTGCAGAGGGGAGGCTAATATTCGCTGGCGAGATAACCAGTATTTACCACGGCTGGATAGTGGCGGGTTTGAACAGCTCGTTCAGGGCAGTTAACCAGGTGTTAATTTCACAGTGGCATAAGAGCTCGAAGGATGAGAAGCCTTATGTTGAAAATCTACATTGCCAGGTGATAAAAAGATGGGGAGGAAATGATCTCGAGCCTAAAGGTGGAGAGGAATATTGCACGGACCCACGAAAGAGCGCAGGGTGGCAGGTATATTTGGGAACACTCGAGCAGGATAAGTGATGATTATCTATGTAGTTTTCTCTGTTTCATGGCTAGTATGTAGAGTAGATATACTCCGGGGAATTATTCACTCAATGGATTGGGCGAGTTACTACTTAGTCGAGCACGAACAAGCACAAGTAAATTTGGAAGGGGAAGGATAGAATCTACAGACCTGACCAAGAAAGGGCGTTCCAAAGTGCAAGCAGGTACATACTCGTTAGATATCTGCATGTGCAGGGTTTACCGTGTCCATTTCCATTTACTCCTTTCCTTGTTTTCTTAATGCTTTTTTGTTTCATTCCTCCTCTGTCTCAGCGGAGCACTTGTGGGATAGCCTACCCTATTGGCTATCACCTGGAGGATTAAGACAGTTGGAGAATCTCTCACTAGCCTGCCCTATCCTGGAAGTGAGTAACTAAAGTAGAGCAGCAATGTGCGTATTCTATAGCATATCTATTCCAAGGGCTGATAAACGCGGTGAACTATTACCCTCACCCAAAATCGAGATCACATGGTGTTTATGCATGAGAGAGATCCTGCACCTGTCTTAATCCTCCAGGTGATAGCGAATGAACAACAAGCGCAGTGTACGGGTTGGTGGGTGGGTTTTTGCACTATGGAGGAGACACTTTCCTAGCACCCGTCGCCCGAATGGGACATGCAGAGAAAAAACGGGTGGAGCGCTGCTGGGCGGTAAGGGCCTATTCAAGTAAGCAAGGCGGGTGAGGCATTTTGGTTTTACATGGCGGATTTGAAAATTGCACTCAGATCATGCATAATAGGTAGAGCAGATAGTCGTAAATCTGCTGCGCCAGCCACATGCGCCCCGCCCCTTGGCAAAACCCTGGCCGCTGCTCAAACGCTGACTTGCCAGCGCTCAAGGGTTTCAAACAGGACTGATTTTGTATGCCACTGAATATAGTTGTGGATGCTTGACTATACTCCCCTTAATCAATAAGTGGTGCATGTCATGCTATCCTGTCACGGGCCATTGCTCATGTCAGGATGTTGGTTATTAGTTGTGATGGATATCTTGTTTTCTGGTGCGAGGGGTTTTCTTGTTCCATTAGTTCGGAGAGTTTGCTTTTGTTACCTCCTGTAGGATCTAGAAAGCAAAATAGAATGTCGTGATCAGTCCTCGCTCAATTAAATCAGATGTGTGAAACCAGGGTTTCCGGTGGTTTACCGGTTATCTGGTTTCAACTGGTTGAGCTGAACCGTTTAAACAAATAATTGGTACAGTGCTTACCTCCTTGAATTAACGGTTAAACGGTTTATCAATCTGGAAAACCTGTTGAACTGGCCGTTTTAAACGGTTTGTACGAACTCTGTTCACCCTCGAACACCGCCCTTAGTCAGCTGGAAAACCTAGTTCCTGAGCTTGGACACCCAGTTCCCGATCTCGAACACCCATTATGCGTATATTTACCTATCAAGACATAGAACCGCGGTTTATTGGTCAAACCGGTTCATAACTGTCAGGATAAACAGTTGGTTCAGTTGGTACGGTCTGGGGATACAGATTTAACAGTTGGTACAGTTTTGTCCTCATTTTCAACCGGTGTGTACCGTTGGCAAACCTGCCTCCACATTGCAGCCAATGCCAAAGATCGTGAGATGGTAGAGATGCTCTTGGGCCGTGGTGTAGATGTCAACAAATCTAGCAATGCTGCAGAAACGGCCCTGCACATAACTACCAAGATGAAAGATCAGACAATGCTCAATGTGCTGCTAGATTAAGGGGCAGATATCAACATATGCCCACGTCAACGCGGTACAGTCCTACATATGGCTGTGAATGCCAAGGCATATGGGATAGTGAAGCTACTTGCGGGCCGAGGAGCAGACATCAACAAGCCCAATAGTCAAGGTGACTCCTACCTGCATATCACTGTAAGGAGCAAGGATCATTTAATGGTCGATATACTCTTAAGCTGAGATACATATATTGATATTAACATGTTGAACCGGGGTGATGAGGCGGCGCTGCGTATAGCCATGAAGCAACAAGATCATATATATATATACGATCATCAGGATCTCTTTTTTTTTTGAGTCAAGGCACAGATCGCTACGTAGACAAGTGCCGTCCGACTGCTCTGCATCTGGCCGACAAAGCTTATAATTATCGGGATGCTCAAAAAGAGATCAACGGTAACACTGGGAACAAGAGTACGCATTTTGCTGCCTGTTGAGCGCCCGCGCAAGTGCCGGCGAGACTCTCTGGATCCTAGGTGGGCGAAAAGGTGAAACTATGCGGGGGACCCCGTGGTCGGCCTATAACTAGTATATTGTACAGTAGGTCAACAGGGGGTTATCCTACAGAAGGCTATGGTATGAGACCCAACACGGATAGGGACAGTTGAGAAGAGATGATTGGGGGTAGAAACGGCAGTTTAGCTCAGATATTGCTTCTTAAATTGATCATTTTCCGGGGTGGAGTACTCCAAGTTATTAAGAATATTAATTGTTTCTCGTCTTGAGAATGTATTGTTCAAGAGATTTAATGCTTCTTTTAGGTGTTTGTTGTCCTATCTTAGAGGTCGCACAGTGAATTAGCTATCAAACAATCTATTATCGACAAGGTTTCTATTATACCAGTATTGTGATGCAGTTTAATCAGGTTATACAAAGCTTTTGTCATTTTGAGCAACTCATATACATCATATACATCATTTGGGGAAGGCTTTAACTGGCCATGGTTTACAGACTTCTACAGCCAGCTATGCTGCCAGTTTGAACCGTCTATGCAAGCTACCCGTTCGTTGACTTGCATATGTTGTTGAATGTTATATAAACTTATGCTGAGAAGGTAATATGGTGCGGTAAATGTATGGAGCGGTAAATGTGATTTTACCAACGGTGGTAAATTATTTTACCACCAGTAGTAAAAATAGTACCAATATTTGTATCTTAAAATAAATAAAAGCACAGAAGTTTTAGCCAAAAAAAACTATAGCTAATATATATGAATATTGACCACTGGTAGCAGGTTATTCTTTTTTTATGTATACTTATCAATAATGGATCGGGTGCGTAGGAACCCGCGCCGCGCCCCTCATCGACCCCACCCGCCACAGCAACGCCGCCGCCACCACCGCCACCGCCGCCACCGCCGCCGCTTGCACTGCGTACCGCCTCCTACCACCGCTCCTACCGCCGCGCTACCACCTCGCCTGTCGCCGCTCCTACCACTTCTCAAAACACCGCCCGATGCCCCTGTCGCCGCTCCTACCAATAAAGTCTTGGATGAGTCATAGATGGAAGAAGAAGGATGATTAGGTAATCAGGGATCACTTGGATTTAGAAACCCATATAAAAACTGCCTCCACCTCGCGCTACCACTAGACCTAAGGTCACGTATTCAAACCACACTCCCGCCCTTAGTACTCTTCTACCCTCAAGCACTATTTGTTCACTGCATGTCTACCGCCTACCACTGCCCGCGCCTGGACCAATTCGGGTGGAGCAGTATTTGGGCGAGCGCGCTCACTTGCACCACCCCCCCCCCCTACCACCACAGGGCTTGGAGTATTACCACCAACAGGACCAGGACCTCGCATAGGCATGCACTAGCGGTGCCTATAGGTGCACCGCCTATGAATTCTCGGGCGGGGGGCGAGTCTATATGTCACCTGGCGGGCGAGTGATAATCCATGACCGCAGTAGAAGCGAGTGACCTTTCATGATTATGGCATTACTAATACAGGTGATTTCTGAGACATTTTGTGACCCAGGGCAACGATTCTTTATCTTCGCCTCAGTTTGAATCACACACTATCACTCGGACCACAAACCACAAATCCGCACATACAAATCCGCAACCATTTAGCCTTGTATGTACTGCGAGCTGCACATCACCTTTAAGAACGTCTCTGCATGTTGTTCGACGATTAATTCCTGCATATTATTACTTGGAGGAATAACTTTGGTATGATATAAGATATACGAAGTATGTCACTTTCAGGAACATCTTAAGAATGTCAACACATGGGTCGCAATTCGTATGTGTACCGATATTAACCATAACGTTATAGATCAGAACCCGGCAGTTATACGGGACTCGTACCTGAACAAGCTTATTTAGCCCAAGGGTCGTTCTGTTCCACCCCCAAAATAGCTTAACCGAAATGAAAAACTACATCCGCCGGCACCGAATCAACCAGAATAATATAAAACTGTAGGAATCTTGATGTCGGAATCACGAAAAACCCTTTTTATGTGTGTGAATAATCTCCTTGACCGATCCACCGACGCCACCACCCCACTGGGGCCCGGGATTAGCGAGATCTGGCACAGAATGATACATACAGGGACACGGTCACGCAGCCAACACTTGCATTGCAACCCCGCCCGGTCCTGCGTCTTGGTGTACGGATTCTGGGCGCGGGATGGCAAAGCGTCACAGATTGGAGGGCGGTGGATGAGAGGTGGCCTCCCTGGGGGCCGTGCGGCGAAGCACCCGGTGCGGCGTTGAGCGGGGGACGTAGCCCACTTAGATGCAGTGGTCGTGGTCGCCCACCAGAAAGAGCCTTCTTCAGAGATAGTGCGGAGCAGCGATCACGATGATGCCCAAAACAGGCTTCTTTTTGGGCTTCCTGAGATACCAGGCCTTGTTTCCGTACATCACGCTTATAAAAAATATCCAAACCGGCCCTATTGAACCTGCTTGAGATTTTAAAACGACATCATGCTTATGTATGTAAGCCTAAAACCAGGCTCAGAAAGTACCACGTTCGGGCGTTAAAGTATACTGCTATTTCTTGATCATCCCCCTTCCACTAATAGGGTTATAAAAGCTAGGAAATACAGTTACGACACGCATGTGGGCCCGCCACTATTTGATACTGGAGCGTTGGTAGTGAGGGAATCGATGAGGAGGAGGGCGATGATGGTGGGTTCGGGCTGGTGGGCGTTTGGGAATTTGAGGTTTTCAGTCTCCCTGCCGCGCAGTCCCCCCCTAGTTGTGGTGAACTACCCCTCCAACGTACTCAAGATGCCCAGCAGCGCCAACGCAACTACTCCCACATTAGCCCCCGCCCCATCCCAAGCGCACAAGAAAAAACTCACCTCCGCTCGCCATAATTATATAGCTCGCCACCGCCATGGCAGCCTGCACATCGCCCGCAATGGCTCCCCAAAGCACCGCCGTGATCACACTACATACCCACGGCACCACCGGCCGCCAGCATCACAATCTTCCGCCCATCCCAGCCCTGCACAAACTCCAGCCCGTAGCGGCGCGGCGGCCGCTCCTTGAGCGAAAAGACCCAGTCTACTTAGACACCCTCGGTGCTAAGCTTGTGTGGCTTGTTGAAGGCGTAGAGCATGATGTTGCGCGAGGCCTCGTCGGACGGCAGCAGCACCGGCGCCTCGAGGTGCGTGTACTATGCAGTATTTCATGTGTGTCAGCTAAATTCCGCACCCGCCAGCTAACTGTCTACGTAGGTCAATAGCACTAATGTACTGAAGCCCGCGCAACGAAAAGAAGCGCTGCCAGAAGGACCGCAGTTCGGCGTTATATGCGCGGCGGAGCTGCAGGAACAAGTCCTTGTCGGAGATGGTTTCGCCGTTTCTGTGGCCGCGGAATATGGAGATCCGGTAATTCTTGGCGCCGCGCACCCGCGAAGACGAGTTGATGGAGAGGAGGATGGAGCAGGCGGTGGGGCGGCCAGGCGGTGTGAGTGAGCGTTTGTCCCGCGCGGCGCCGGTAAGCGTAGAGGGCTCGACGCGCCCCATAGGCGGTCTACGATGATAGGGGCTACCCACCAGTGGTGGTCGTGGGACGGTGGCGGAAGAGGACGGTGGTGGGAGGGAGCGGTGGGAAGAAGGGGCCAGACACCGTGGCCCTGTGTTGCTTTGTGTTGATAGCCAGGTCAGTGATGACTTGCTTGATATTGGCCAGTGGCAGAACGGGGGGGCCTCCACGGTGAAAACGTCCTTAGGCATGACGTCCAGGGAAGCAACGTTTTGTGAAGCAGTGTCCTGTGAAGCAGTGTCTTTGGGGGCCCCAACCTTGAGGTCGTATTCATCCTCAGCAGAGACGTAGGAGGGGCTCGGGGGGCAAGGGAGCAAGGACGCATTTGGAAGCCGACAGCAGAGCAGGGAGTTGGAGGATGAGCAGGAATTGAGTTGGAGGTCGGGGACAGAGCAGGGCGGTAGTCGGAGTCAGACACCTCCCGGTAGTCGTCGTTTGTGTAGATCGACTCCCGGCGCCCCCGGCAGTCGGGGTCGGGTGCCTTCTGGTACTCGGGGCCCGAGCTGTAGCCGGAGTCTGCCGCCTCGTGGTCCTCCTCGGACCCGTGGCTCCCGGCCGGCGAGTTTGGTGGGAACATGGAATGTCTGGGAACAGGGGGAAGGACAGCTCCGTCTGCCACTCTGGGCGGGGCAGAGGTCCTGTTTGTGACTTCTGGTTTGGCGGTGTGCATTGTGTGTGTGGGCTCGATGGTAGTTGAACATGATGATGGGGGGAGCTTATTATAACGAAGCAAACATATTGCTGTGCGGGCTCTGCTGCGTTGAAAACGTGCCCGGGAGGCTTAGATGTAGCTGGGTCTGAAAATGCACTTAATTCGGCCGCTCCGCCGCAAGAAAAGAAACTCGCGCAGATCGTGCAGCGGCGGCAGCGATGTCAGTAGTCTCATTGGTCTCCGGCCCGATCGCGAGCAGGCACGGGAGCATTTCCGCGCGCCAGGAAAGAATACCTGTCCATACGGGTGCCGTGATTGGAACCCGGCAGTCATACTCTAAATCCTCCCAGACCTACGCGATCCAGTCTGTAATGCGACAGAGCCCCATTCGAGGATTTCGGGTTATCGGGCTGGATGGCAGTTTGTCCAGGAGGATAATGGTGGTTGCGCCGTGTGTTATGATTTGTAGTTATAAAACGATGGTGTACGTCAAATTGACATGGACCCCGAAGGACTACTTCTTTGCCTTAATAAATCAAATGGCGCTGCTTTTCTGCCTGTCTTCCGCTCACGCACACAAGAGAGATAAACTTTGGGGGGTTTTCAAGAAATATCCAACTAAGCAAAGATATCCTACACGATCACGATGAATATCGGTGTCTCAGATTGCTGCATTTCAACAAAAGTCTGCTTATTGTCGTCACAACCGTACTTCGGATTGAGACTCATTTCCGCTATCGGTACAGTGCTTCACCTACCACAGCACTGCACTATCTTTAGTTTTACTCCGTCTCGAATCGCTAAGTCGGCATAAACAGCTGTTGATATAATTTGGGCATGGGTTTGGGTAGTCTTCTTCTGTAGGGAATGACGGCCGTACATTTCTTTTCGATCGATACAAACAACAATTGTTCTGGGACCCTATACAACTCTCTACCACGCCAGGAAATGCATCATTTGATGCGTTATCGACTCATTGCCCATACAAAATCGGACATTATCTGTCGAGGGCTCTCTTGAGAGATGTGCATGATGCATTTCATTAGGAAAGGGGAAGTCATCAGGAAATGTATCAGGAAAGGCATCAGGCAAGTCATCCAATAGCCATAGACTCGCTAGATAAGAGCTATATCATATTATTATTATATCAATTGATGGCCTAGCTGGTAAGACGTGCAGTTTGTTAGTTAAACTACTCACGTTCAATTCCCGTATAGAATAGTGTTTTTTTTCTGGATCATATACATTTACTGATCCTTTTACAGATCCCTTGACTCGTTGGAAAGTCGTCAAATGAGACTGGGATGCATATGCCGATGCATATGCCGATGCATTCGCCGATGCATTCGCCGATTCATATGTATCTACGTACGAAGGATGCATTTTGAGACCCATTTTTGATGCATTACCTGGCGTAGTAGAGACTAAATCAAGCAACTCTTAGTGCCTATTTCCGGTCAGTCTTCAAGCATGGTAAGCCTTCCGGGCTCATATCAGGATTCATTGATGGAACTGATCGAGCAATAGAGCGCTATCCACACCAAAAAACGGTCGCCAAGAACTAAAATTTAGACTCAGAAGTTGGTTTGCCAAAACGCTCTAATATGCAGACTGACAACGGCAGATCAACGACAAGTGTACAGCGGATATAATGGTATGGCAGCCGTCGTTACGCCTGATGGTTTAATCAGCAGCTTTTCTGCGCTGTGAGAGGGTAGAAGGGGTGATTTGGGATATTCTACGTCTTCTGGTTTGCAAGAGAAACTGGCACAATATTGCTTTGATAGTGATGAAAACAGGATATACATATACGGCGATGACGCATATGGGATGGGAGAAGATATCATGGGCTCTGATAGGACAGGTGGAAACCGCCCTTTAACTCACAATCACAGAATATTTCACAAGAACATGTCCTCTATGAGAGCTTGCTCAAAATGGACATTTGCAAAGGTGGCAAATATGTGGGGTCTTTGCAGGTATAAAAGTGATCCAAGAGTGAGTTGATAACCAGTCGGAGCATAGTATTTTACTGCTTGTCTATTTACAACCGTCATGCTTGCTTTTTTGGTCAGAAACTGACATGAAAAAAAGAAAGAAAAAAGAAAAGGGGCGAGCGCTATGGTAGCAATTAATTGCTAGGTAGGTGGACCACGCGCTCACTGTCAAGGTCTGCGCTTCATGCCTGGCCCCACGGACATTACACTACCAAATCGACGTACCAAATGGACGTGGTACCTTTAATATGTATGTCTTGTTAGGATGGAAAGGACGGTGATTTTAAACACTAACTCAAAATTCTGTGTAGCATTTCTGAGCCTGTGAGGCTGCATGCAATTAGTGAGTTAAAAAAAAAAATTCTGTGGGTGTTTAGTAAGCCGAGTGATATTTCATGATTGCGTGGGGTTATAGCGGGTGAGTGATACCTTATGATTGCGTGGCGGGCTTCGCCTTTTCCTTTAACCTCCGGTTTCGAAATCATATGATTCTATAGGGATATTCATAGTCTCTAGAACTTTCGACAAATGTTGGCCAACGCGATGTCGAACCCCAAAGTTTGATATAAAGGCCGAAAATGTGACCGGGGTCATATGGAGGTTATTTTGTACGTAATCGAGACCGACAACCGCCCAAACAGCCATCCCGGTGCCGATACCCCATACAAAAAGATCCCACCAAGTCGGAACGTTATAGCACCAGCCCCTCTTAGAAGGGTGGAGGGATTGGCTGGGGACGAGCCTAGGATATTCGATACAAAACGCAATGAGCTGGCTGGTAACTAACTACCCCTCGTCTAAGCTCTGTATCTCCGTTATCTAAATACACATAAGGATGCTCTCCACAACCCCAATACAGTTTAAATGCTTACACAATATCGGACATCCCTCTTTCTCTGTCTCCCACTGATCAACAACACAGGGGGTTCAAATTTGATCTTACACTGTATAATTGTTTGTTTGTGTTTGAGCTCGTTCTCGGTACATATGATTCTTAGGGTTATATCATTTCCTCACGAAGCCCCCAATCAAGGTTTGGCGTGGTAGACAGAGGTGAATATACAAATGAACTGTGGGGGTATCCCTTGGTAGTAAGCTAATCGGGCCCGCTTTTTGTCCACTAGTTAGGGTTAGTTAGGGTTCAGGTTACCATCTAAGGCTGGTAATAGCTGAAAGAGGGATGTCCCAAATTTGAGAGTTTCATCCATCTAAGGGATAGGCTCTATAACCGTATAGACATATTGCCAATAATAAAGAGTATGATGAGTATGAAGAAGTTGGGGGCGGGTTGTTGGGACACAGGGTTAGGGTTCAGCGGTCTCAGCCTTCAACTCCCAGGCCGAGGCATCACGCTTACGAATTACACGACTACCGCCAAGAACTAAATACATGTATTTAGATTCAGATGTTGTTGGCCAAATTGCTCTAATAGAGACTTTGCTACAGCGACACCTCGCTATCCCTTCGTCTCTGAGTTAATTGCCACCAGGTTTGAGATATCTGCCAAACGAAGACCTAGTTTGTCGATTGCGACATGATCCTTGTGCCTCCTATCGTGTAGGACCGCTTTGCTTATCACTCCCCTGTCTACCAAACGCCAGTGCATGACCCGGGCACGCAACATTTTATTGGTATGGCTACCTTCAAAAATCTCTATCAATATCCGGAAAAATATTTCCGGAGCAAAAGGACTACTCGCCAGGGGCAGAGTTACTATGGACCGAAGAGGTCGGTGAGAGTACGAACCAGGTCCTCCTTGCTCTATCCTAATCCCTTAGACGCGCGGGTAGTTTTGTATGGGGACGCGCCTTTGACAACTACCACGACAGACAGATATGGAACGCTGAATGAAGGCGGGTAGAATTTACTGCCCCCCAATCACTATATATAAACCCATAGAGTCGACTTTGAGAGTTACCCACAATCCTCCTAGCCTCAGCCTCTTCTTTTTTCCCCCCCAGATATAAGGACCTCATCCCCATACCTAGAACAATCAAGCAAGAGTTCCCTCCCACCGGAGATTAGCGGGGCATTTCGCTCAAACCTTAACCCACATGCATGGAAGATTGTGGGCTGCCTGAACATCATCATCTATTAACCCCCCCCCCCCCCAAACAGCTCTCCATCGCCAACCCATAGCTCAACAAGTTTACCAGCTACAAACCTCGAAGCTCCCAAGATGAGTACCCCGGTAGGGTCCAACCCACGGCCGAAGGAGGCACAGGGAGAGGGCTCTGGTCTGGGGCCGGCGTGTCGGGGGTTATCACGTGCTGGGTCTGTGCCTGGAGGGGTAAAAGAACGAAAGAGGCATGCTGAAGGCGAGGCGGAACGCGAGGTGGAAGGCGAAGCAGAAGGTATACCGAGGGTGGGGACACTCCCGGTCCGATTTCGGCAGTCAAGGGTGTCGCCTGTAGTGGCCCCAGTGCCTCGTCAGCCCTGCCCCGACCCGATCGCATTTGCATATCCCCTTCCCTGCTTCACTTGGACCCCCCCTCCCTCCTCCACCTCCTCGCCGTCTCCTAGACGCCGCTCCCACGCAATCACGGCCATAAATCCTCTAACTCCCCGTGCTATCGCCGTCCCTCGCCGACTAATTCCTCATCCTCCCTCCTCTGCGACTGCCTCTGTGGTCGCCCCTCCTAGACCCTCCTCCTCCATAGCGGCCCCTCCGCAACCTCCGGCCTCTGCAACCGCCCCTCCTCGACCTCCCTCCTCTGCGACCGCCTCTGTGGCCGCCCTCCCTGAACCTCCCATCTATGCGGCCGCCTCTGACCTCCCTCCCTCTTCTGCTTCCACCTCTGTGGCTGTGGCCGCCCTTCCTCAACCTCCCATCTATGCGGCCGCCTCTGCCCTCCCTCCCTCCTCTGCTACCACCTCTGTGGCTGCCCCTCCTAGACCCTCCTCCTCCATAGCGGCCCCTCCGCAACCTCCGGCCTCTGCAACCGCCCCTCCTCGACCTCCCTCCTCGGCGACCGCCTCTGTGGCCGCCCCTCCTCGACCTCCCTCTTCTGTAGCTACCCCTCCTCAACCTCGCTCTATAACCACCCCTCTTAGACCCCCCTTCTTTGTGGCCGCCCCACCCCGCCCTCCCTCCTGTACGATCGCCCCTCCTGCAATCTTCCCTGTGGCATCCCTCCCCACCCTCCCCCAGTGGCTGCCCCTCCCCGACCTCCATCCTCTGTAGCTACCCCTCATCCCCACGTAGTTACAAACACAAATCCTATCACCCCACCCTCTGTGGCTGCCACTCCTCAAACAGCCACTCCCCCGGTCCCAGTATCTCATTCGCCTCCACTACCCGTAGTAGCCCCTGCTGAACTCCCCCACCTCCATCCCCACTTGCCTCGCCCGCTCACCCCAAGAGCGCCAACCGCACGCCACCGCCCCATATCTAACAGTAGAAACAGCACAAGCAGCACAAACAGCCTCCCCGTCTTTACCACAGCCACCGTAACCCCAACACCGCGCCACACCCAGACCGCGGCCATAGAGCCAACTTCTCGACCTGCCACCCGCTCAGCTGGCCTAACAATCACCTTTCCAACTGCCGCAGATCTCCATGGTTTTCTTAATTCCGTTAGGGATAGTAGCACGCTGGGGGGTAGTGTAGAGACACCCACACACACACAACCAACGCCACAACCACTTCCGCCCTTACGGGGCGTGGAGGAGGTGCGGCGACTAGCGGAGGAGGCGGCCTCGCTCATGGAGCTGACTATGAGCCTGGATATCAACCAGCATGAGCGGCAGCAGCTAGCGAAGCTTGCTAGGGAAAGCCTGTTACGGATGCGGGAAGTTAAGATTAACACCCAGGGCAGCACGGAAGAGAAAGCGCAGGGAGATTGTGCGATGTGTTTCGACGAGACGGCGAATACGGTGTTGGTGCCATGTGGGCACTTGGTTATGTGCACTGTGAGTATCCATCCTGCTTGATGTTGGTTTCGGGGGTCGGGGATGGTGTTGACTAGTGGTAGGGGTGCTGCGATAAAATGGGGATCAAGGAGAGAGGGGCGAGAAACTTAGAGACAGTATCGTGTCCTATGTGCAGGACAGTGGTAGAATATCGGGTAGGTGTTCATGTTCAATATGTGAGGTGTGGGTTGAGGTGACAGAGCTGACGGGGCGGTAAACGGTGTAGGTCAAGATATTCAAAGCTTAGATGATGTTTTCGTGTATCAAAGTGACATCATTGCCCGGGTGTGTTGGTGTTTATGACGGACTAAAATCAATTGTTTATTATGATGTTTATGATACTTGAATCAACCTCAACCCTTCAGCAGCGCAAAGAGTATATGACAGTACCTTTTCGATATTATTCCGGTTTTATTCAGCAGTAGTAATACAGACCAGAAGCTATCTTAACCTTGTAAGACGACACTCTAAGAACCCTGACCCTTATAATGCAGTCCTTGGCCCGACTACAGTCCGGACTGTAGTTGGGTGAGGTAGGACGACAGCCTGCCAGCCCCGTCTAGTGCGGGGCTGGACTGTTGGCGCGGTTGCCCGGGGTCTTGTATGTAAAAAGCGCCAAGACTGAATTAACAAGAGTTTTTGGCGTGGATAGCACGTCAAGAGCTCAAAAGTTGGGCTCAAAATTTGAAAGTTTGCGTGTGGCCAAATGGCTCCATAAAGAGTTCAAGTCTTAGATTATAACTTTGACCGACCGGATATGTATATGATTGACAGAGACATCAGTTTAGATAACACCTACTCGTAATTCCCTATTATATATACTTACAAAGTACGCAGAAAACACTCCTTTTTGTATGGTATGCAATAGTTGTCATGTCCGGAAACATCATCAATTTGTGGGATGCCAGTGCTTGGGCTCAAAACTTTGTAAAGTAGTCTACTGAGCACATGATACCACATAGATATATATAGTTGACTAGGTGATCAGGTATGTATATCCTGTGGGTAGCACCCAGGACCACGGCTAGTATCTTACGAAACGTTGCTTGAGTAGATATCTATGAGTAATGACAACCATAATGCCCGCATAGCCATGTACTTGATTCTCTAATCTTGCCTACCATGTCCAGGTGTACTACCCCGGGTGCCCTCGCCGAGTCCACCTCGCTCAGCTCGTCCACCCCGTCCACCTCGCCCGCCATACTCCCTACGCTCACTCTGTCCGCCACCCCTACTCGTCCAACCCCGCCCACCACGTTCAGCCTGACGAGTCCGCCGACTAGACTCCCCATGGCCTCCACGACCATAATCGCGCCTTTCTCCGTTTTGTGAATCTCCTCGACGCCGGCCTAGCAATTTGAGGGTGGTAATGTTTAGCAAAACCCTTTCTTCCCTTCAAATAACATCCCTAGAATAGACAATACCTTCTCCAGCAGGATTCCTTGTGGTGCGTGGTTTATCTTCATACATGATAAGACTAAGGCTTTCTCCAAAAAGCTTAATCTGATCAGGAATCTTTGTTCCAGGGCGGAAGGTCAAAACTACAACCGTCCTGGACCGAATTTCTGGGTCCATGGCGAGCATCGGAGTGATAGGCGTATCATTTGTATTCAATTCCCTCGATATATCATTCACAGCTGGCTTCTGAGGAAGGACGGGAAGGCGTAGGACACGCCTCCATTCCAACAAAGTCTGCGGTTCCTGTGTCTGCTGTAATGCCACGTCTAGTGGCTTGTCTATTGGATCCCCGATGGCGGTATCAAGGTTCATTATTCTCCCGGGCGTGTGATACTTCAACAGATATTAAGCTACCCGCATATAGATGGGAATTAAGACTAAGAATCTATGAACTCACCCGTGAAACTTCAATAAGGTCTGCTGGGTTTTCGTGCGGATGCCTTCTGTTCTTTGCTGCGAACATCAATTGATTCACAAGTTCGATCTCATCTAATAGATCATCAGGATTTATAGTGCCGTTCGTGAGTGTGGAACTATATGTTTTTCTGAGGGCAGCTTTAGAAACACACAAAACCTCCCGAGGGTCCAGACCAGCCTTTCGTAGCTCATTGATCACCGTCTTCCTTGATAACTCTCTATACTCGTTCCGGCACTCTTCTCGAAGCCTAGACATCTCTTTGTCGGATTTACCATCAAAAGCCTCCAGCTTATCCTTCACCATATTGTCAATGTGCATATCTGACTTCGATCTTACAATAATGTACGGGATGCGGAACTGCTCGCAGTCCTCTATAATTTGGCAGTCTGACTTTTCGAAGCGGTCTCCGACTGTCAAGATAATAACATCAAAGATGTAGAGAGCTTGTTGTTTAAAATACTGCTCGTGCGGCACTCTTAATGTTCCAGCGCCTGGTATATCGTACCAAACTGTCCACGGTCGTGGGAGAGCAGTACCTCGGTCTTCAAAGCGGCAAATGTGCTTAGTTGTTTCTGTCACTCCTACTGTAGCCGCTCCTGGATCGCCTATTGAGAGGTTAAGGAAGGCGTTAATCAACGAGGATTTACCAGAGCCGGCTTGCCCGGCGATGGCAAAGTGGAAGTTCCCGGGGTCATATTGGACTCTGATCTTGGCATCATTGATCTCGTCCTCCGAAAGTACCCAGCTCGGGGGTAAAGCGGTGGTAGCCCCTTCTCCCCCACGCCCCCCATCCTGCTCAATGTCACTAGAGCATCTTCCCGATGGCGTAACAGTTGTATCCCTTCCTGTCTGATCATGGTTGGCCTCTTCCTGTTCTTCTTTATGTCGCCTCTTAGACTGCTGAATGGGATGTAAATCCCCAGGAACTGTAATACCTCCTTCTGCCGAATGAGGACTATCCTCTGCCAGCCTGACGGAGGCGTTTCTCTCCCCTATATCCCGCGCTATCGCCCTCCTATCATGTTCCCTTAACTCCTGTATTGGGATTACACCCTCTCCTCCGGCACCAGTTAACTGCCACGCCTCCGGCCTCTGCTTCCTCAACGCCTCCATTGTCTCCGTTTCCGCCTTCGCCCTCCCAAGCCCCCTCCTCCTCTCCTCCCATCCCCTGAAGTGTGCATCCAGCGGGTTCGACTGTTTCAAAGCATGCAAGGCCTGTATTTCCCGCATTGTTTGATTCTCCTGGGTGGGTTTCTTCGTAAACTCGGAAACCAGGGCACCAAACGCCGCCGATCCGGCATCCATGGCAACTGCGAGCTGGTAGGTGGCGGCAGCTTTCACCTTGACAGCCGTGGCAACACCTGTTTTCATTACGCCTGTCACACCGGAGCGAGTACGGAATGCCTGCGTTTGGCCTTCTGTGGCGGGCGCCATCGTTCATCCGGAGGTATCGTGATAGTAGGAACCAGTATGGTCAAATATTATGGGTTCGCTTCTCAATGGTCGCAAAAGGTGACTATATCTAACACAAAAATGAGCTCTTCAGGTTCTTATAGTGGGGGATTAGAACGGTGGTAGATACTTGTTGGATACCTCCAAACCAGCTGGACATCCTGGGTTGAGTATCCTTCATAATGGATAACAACCGCACTATTTGTATCCGGTTGAATGAAGGCGCCAAGGCTGGAGCCTGGGCAGGCCCTGTTACTTTATTGGGTATTCAGTGATCCAGTTATAATACTCGAATATCTTTTAATTTGGACCGCAGATTGCATTGACTATGTAATACAGTCGCAACTCGATATGCCGGATTGCCAAGATTCCAAGGATTTCGTACGGGATAGCAGAAGATCCGGGATAGCAAATTGATTTTGCAGTAAAAAAATAAAAATCCCAGAGGATTTCGCACGGGACAGCAAGGGACCCGGAGTATTGAGATCCGGCATATCGAGTTGCGACTGTACGTAGCGGCAAGTGTGTCAAAAATTTACCAGCGGTAGTAAATTATTTTACTACCGCTGAGAAATTTCGGGCTATATAATGCCAATATATGGGCCTTATTGTCCACCGGTGGCAGGCACTTCACCAGTGGGAAACCTTCATAAGTGTTTGTAATAATATAGCGCAGCATAAAGACTGAAATTTAGCTTTTATACTGGAACAAGAATTGAAATTCAGCGCCTATACCACCGGCGGTAATTAAAATAACTCACCACCGTTAGTAAAAGTACATTTGACACATTTACCGCACATAGACTAAGTGAAGGCTCAACTCTAAGAGAAACGAATTTAGATTTATCTTATTATAAGAAACCGGAGCCTTGTAGAGTATCCCGGTTGGGTCAATGGATATTCGGGAGCGATTACAATAGGTACATTCGTGTAGGCTGCTATTCTTCCAATACAGCCCTAATCCCACTGTATGGTATGGTGCCGGGGCGGGAAAGCGTATATGTTTTGTTTATGCTAGGCACGGTTCTATCAGATATTTCTCATTATGCGCGGGCTTGCTGCCTAGAGCTCTCATATACACATCTAGCCCAACAATTCTTCTTTGGTCAAAGGTGCCGGGGTACCACTGAGGCCGTCCCTTAGTTGCGCGGTGGCTCATATGAAGAATTGTGGCAATTCTCGGCGTCTTTTCGACCCAGAGAGGTACCTACGGCCGCAGAACCGAATGATTAGATTTGCGCCTGAATGGCCGATGCCGGATGTTATAGAAAAGCTATTAAAAATTGAGATAGTTTGCTGCCAGTCGATACTATCCCTTAGCCTGTCAATTCTGACCCCCAATAATAGAGGAATTATATTTGTATGGAACATCTGAGGACTCCAGGACTCCTTGCATGTAGGACTAGAGGACCCCGCCGGGTATCCGAAAATGAGTTGGAATAATTTTGGCAAGGCCTAGACCACTCTTGAATTATGTTATTACTGCTTTTTGTCAAGATAATTATTCTTGATTCCCTGTTTTACAATTGGACATCATGACAAGCATTTATTCCGCTGCTACAGTCAATATTTCTAATACCCCAACCGCCAAGCACCGAGTGATACCACATGTCTAGACTCCCTGAAAGTCTGGCGTTATTAAAGCACTTCAGACCACATATATATATATTATAGTTTCCCCCTTATCAACAACCAGCTCGACACACCCCGATAAGTTGACATATGCATCCCGTTATTTAGAGACCTATAAACTGTTTAAGAGGTCCGTCGGTATATATATACTTATTACTTTAGATACTTACAGCGGGGGAAGTTGCTCGTGGGCCGGAAATACCACTCCTTTGTAGTATTGTAGGCTGCTAACCGTCACCCTGGAATGTTACAGGAGCATATGTTATCATTGCGTGATATTACTACAACTGCTTTTACAATCAATACAGTACGTAGTATTCCCAGACAAAGTCTCCACTATTTTACCCTCTAAGACTCGCGCTGGCCATACACCAAACTCTCGTTACTACACTGATATAGTAATGACTTGTAAATATTCGCTATTTCCACGAAATCAGATGCTGACTTTCCCCACTGTCTCATATGGCAGTGCCAACATGAGTAACCCCGCCACCAAAAACAGCACCCCGCTAACATATATCGGCACCGGTGTCTCAAGGTCCGCATACATAGCCACCACTGGTGCAAATATACCACAGACCCTATTTGCAGTTGCCGCCAATCCATTTCCAGTGCCTCTATTCCTTGTGGGAAAAATCTCGGGTGTGTATGAGTAAAGTATTCCATACATAGCGCCGCTCGAGACTGCATAACTGCAGTTCCAGCCAAGAAGGGCGTTAGATGTGCGTGCGGTTGTATTGGCGAAGAGGAAGACGCCGGAAAGGATTGTAGCTATACACATGGCACCTTTGCGCCCAAGGAGAGGAAGCTCCACGGCATATCCAGCGATTAGTGAGCCGGGGATTCCGCAGACAGCGATAATCAGATAGTTGCGGAAGGTGGTAGACGGGGATGCATCATCGATTTTGGCGCCACGAGAGGCAAGAAAGTATGGGAGAAAGGAATTGTAAAGTGGATCTTTAGTCAATCAGTTGGTGATATTTTTACGATGCGTTAACACTTACACGCTAGTCCGATAAGTCCCCAAAGTACGATCACCAGGCTAGTGGAAAATGCTAATTTTGGCGTTGAGAAGAGAGAACGGATATGCTCAAGATTGAACCTCTGCAGGTTACGCTCCACCGCCGCAGTGAGGGTTGCATAACGGGCCCCTCCCACATCAGCGGGGCCATTTGCCTCTGCATCAATTCTTGTCAGGTGCTCGATTGACAATGTACTCACTACATTGTTGTACTCAGCAACGGCGTGTATGGACCTGACTGCGCCCATGTCATTCCCTCTTCCCATGAGAAACTTTGGGGACTCGTGAAGATCAAATACAAAGAACCGCAAGATAAACATTATCAGTGTAAAGCTACCCATGCTAACTCAGGGGAGTGTTAGTAGAACCAGAGGAGAACCTCATACAAAGTACCTACTCACATGAATAGAAAGTATCGCCATCCCATGTTTGTAGACCTGGTGCATCCTTCCGATGAGTCGCAGGAAAAGTTGGCCATAAGAGGCCAAGCGACGGCACTGGCAACTATACTTTCTCTTTAGTTCGCATAAGACTGAACCCGATGTTGTTACATACGTATTTGGCCAAGTGCCCACCAGATGCTCATAATCGTGAGAAGATACTGGTGGCTACCAGGGATAAATTCGAGAAATACCTTTCATAAACCGGTCAGAGATCTATTCCTCTCATAGAACTATAGAACTACACTTACAGCCGAATCTACAGGCAAGTTTCCTGTCAAAGTGGTCAGCGTGGGAAAAGTATAATCTTCACTCTCGGTATATACACACCTCCGACACCTAGCGACCATAAAGCATCAAAAGTGGCCAAGGCCGTAAAGTTTGGTGATGCGCCAGCAACAAGCCCAAAAACACCCGTAATCAACAACTGTCAAGGTTAGGTGTGCTTGAATGCCTCATATCGAAGGTTTGTAGTTACAGTAAGATTGAAAGCCCACCGCCGACCTATAATATCCGATCCGATCCCCCATCCGGCTGCCCCAACCGTAAGTCCGAGAGTCTGCGCCAGCGAAAGATACACGACCTTCGACGGGTTCAACTCGTTTACCACTGGTGGTAGGATTATTGCCGTGACTTGCGGCCAAAGCTAATTGATGGATCAGGAGATAATCCTCAACATTCGCGCAGTCTCAGGATGAAATCACATACATTATCAGCCATCCACCCAAATCCAGCAACAATAAATAGGGCTTTGTGATATCTCCCAAATCCGATCTCTTGCATAGCATCATTCAGAACTTTAGCCTTTGCCTCGTAAACAGGATTAATCGTGCCTGATGGAATAATATCCGTCGTATCTTCGGAACGGGTTGGGGTGGTCTGCGACCCTTTTTCGTCTGGGTGGGCGTTGGAAGCCTTGGGGATGTCTTCTCCGGCCATTATTAGTTCTTAACCGACGCGAATAGGAGCGCCACACGACTCCTATTTTCTTGCGCTATTACAGATCAACTGGGGATTGAAGTTTGGGTTTCCTTTGATCAGTGCCAGTGTTAGTCGAAGGAGCTTGGTGGTTGAGGCCGTTAAGTTTGACGAACGGTGATCATGATTGTTAGGATATGCTGCGAAGGTATACATGTATTTATGTATACATTTCGCGCGCGCGCGTCCACCTGTCTTGTGAGACCCAAAAGCAGGATTTATTCAAATTTATCTACATACATACATGTAGCGATGTATTGAGAACAAAACTCCCGCCCCCTTCTGTCTGAACGCCCCAGGGATTAAGACATCTAAATGCATTCTGCGGAAGGCCAAAATCTCCACATTCAGTGCATGTAACGCACGAGTGGGCAAGCGTAGGCGAGATCGTATTCGATAAGGCGCAATAGCTGGAAGTGTTCATGATCAACCAACATCGCCTATCAAGCGTATCTTCTAGTAGTTGATAATTCCGAGATCGCAATAACAGTTAAGACCGTGCTCTAGTCGTGATTCTGACTACCTATCGCTCGGGGGTGAGCTTTGAGAGTTGTCGGGTCTACCTATCTAACTAGCTAGCTTCTCGACGTTGTTTAGATTTCAAACTACGCGATAGTGATGCCTCCAATATAATATCCGCCCTGAATCACTCCCTTGAATCGCCCGGCCGTCTTTAATATTTGGTGTACAGCTTCCGAGCATGACATCACAAGAATTAGGTATACATGGATGGCACTGAGCACTTCCGGGAGGTGACCCAGGATTACGAGAAAGGGATTTCAGAAATAACAGACATTACCAGGGGCTGCGGAATAAATACCAGAACTACCCCTTGAGCTTCATAATAAGGTTGCAACCTGAGTACCGCAAAAACTCGAAAAATTGTCTATCTCCGGCCAGGGATTACCTCCTTCACGATTGGTTGAAGGGCGTAGATCAGGTCTGCTTATAGCAATTTTGATCTCATGTGCATAGCCAATTTTTCGAGTAATGGCGGTACATGTAGCCATTTAACTGCAGAGCAACTTCATGACAAATTGCTTGGCGGTACCTCACGCGCTCTAGTTAGTGTTCATAAACTTCTTCTTATTACCTTTATATTAATTTAACTTCAATAAGACGAGACTTAATTTCTAATCCACAGGGCTATACATACATGTAGCTATTATACACTAATAGATAAATATACTGTGTCCTCATGGTAATGACATATGTACCGGACAATTGTCCTAGGCACAGTGGTTGACTCCTAGGCACGGGGATAACACATATCATAACTTTATATTTTAAATGTGAATAAGACGAGACTTGATTGATTGACTGGCTACAAGCCAACAGGAACGTATTATATATCCATACAGGACAGTCACATAGCTATCCCCTAGACTATTAAAACTTGCAGAATCCAGGACTTCCTATTTCAGTAATAATAGTCCCACCTTTTGCTAACAAACGCCAACAATCTCTAACAAACACCCACAGAAAGTGGCGGGCTCAGTGACTTTGCCACAGCCCGAACAGGAAGTCCTAGATTCCGTGACTCTCACCAGCCTAGGGGATAGTTATGTGTGTACGGACAAATAGTCCTAGGCAATTTGGTTCAAAATGCTCGGGAGCAACGGATATTACAACAACCATTTTGAGATTTTATCTCTGTATAGACAGGTAGACAGTACGTGACTTGAATTATCTAACTGACCTGAGTACAAAAGAGGTACATATATACCTAGTGTGTACCGGATATATAGTACCAAGCACTTTGGTTGACTGCGCTCGGAAGAAACACATTATGGAAATAGAGCGTTTTGGCAACCAACTTCTGAGTCCAAGTTTTTAGTTTTTGGCGACCGGTTCCTGGTGCGGATAGCCCGCCAAGAGCCCTTCGAGCTCAAAATTTGAAAATTTGGGTGTTGCCAAAACGCTCTAATGTGTAAGCTATAAGTGATGGAAACCACACACCACTGGGGGAACAACTGGAATTATTTTGTTAAAAAGAGTAAGTATTAACTGGGGGTGGTTCAAGTGAAGGTATTGTTACGATGATCCTCCACCCCCCCCGGCCCCGGCCCACCGCCGCCCCCTTTAGTCTATCACTGTTCAATCTAAATCTACCGGTGTTCCCTACAGGTACCTCTCCTCCAGTCCACATCAGCTGAAGGTAGGGGGTGGGGGATGCAATTTTCCGATTCTATGAGTGCTATCATAACAGCATCAACTGGCGCTCGCGAGGTAGCCACTGCTAGTATTATGAAACAAACACAGTCCGAGTGATAGCTTATGACGAAGCTAGCCTTGGCATCTCCATAGACCTAAGCCAAAAAAAGATCTACTAGCCGGAGGTAGTAGGTATGATATTCTCTATACATTACCCACCTTTTGGTGAGAGAGGATCCGGAAATTTAACCCTAAATTGAATAATACCCTTCTAGAGGATGTAATTACATCTGAAAAGACTCCGGATCTATCAGCGCAAAGGGTCTATCAACCACGTTTACCCGATCATACCAAACTAGTATGGCTAGTAGAGGATTACCTCTTTTTTCGCCGATCATTTTCTCCTGCAAACGACGGTGGCTTAAAAGGTCTAATGTGTGATCTATCATGAAGGAACCACTCTTTCTCTAAAAGCCAATTGCAAGAAATATGTCTAATAATCCATGGTGGTCAGTAGGCCTCAGAAAGAAGAACAAAGTGCTTCACCTATCGGGAACTGATATGTTACCCGACCCCCACCAAGTATTCATTGGTTAAATGCGTTACGCGCCCCCTGTCTTTAAATGAAGAACAGCAGTTCTTGCCTCATAATTACATGGGGCAACGGAAACCACCCAAATGCATGTACTTCGGTAGTAGTGAGAAGACACCCTTCACGTAACCTTTGCGAGGCGGGGATTAGAGCTGCCCCTCGTTTAACTTGGCCACGACATATAATTTACATATACATTACTAGACCGTACCTACATTCTCAAATGCATGCAGCCTTACAGCCCTAGGTACATCTACATGTACATGTACCTTATGTACATGTATTATCTGAAAGAATTCGTTGCGGGACAGCAGGGGTAATAAGCCACTGCAGCAGAAAGAACATTCCTTTCAGGAAAGTCATGCAACCACTCTATTATCTGGGCCGATTGCAATTAGAGGAACCTAACCCTTTACGGCCCCGTGATGAATGTAACGCCCAGAAGGTACAGGTGGTAGTTTCTGGCATGCGTGATAGTTTGTATCATTATCTCCATTCCCTGCGTTGCTGATATCACTGACCACCAGCCAATGTAGAGGCAGCTGCATGCTGAGAAATACTTGAGGACTGAAGATTCTACACTGTGTATTTCTGATAAAGCGACTTGTCAGCTGCAATGGAAGCTTGTCACCCCGCAGGTGTAGGCTAAGAAATACTCGAGGACAGAATATTAAGCATTGAGCATTCATCAGAACGTAACATGTCAGCAGATCTAGACGCAACTTGAAAATGAAAACTCAGGTCAACTGAAAGCCTGATTCCTGATCGACCGGTGCTAGAACCTAAAATTATATCATGTACAGGTACATGTAGCTATATACTACTACAGCTAGGGCTACATGCAGAATTACTAAATTTTTTACCCGACTCAGGGACTTGTTTTGCCATATATGTCTAGCTAGTACTACATATATATATATAGCTTGAGGTAAGGAGAGTGAATATAGGCATCGAGGCAGCTGTTTACCAACTTCTTGGGAAGTTATCATATTTCAATTCCACGCGTGCCCGACCATTTGCGAGTCAAGGTTTCAGGATTACCGGCTATCATTGTGAAAATTAAAATACTTTACGTAGCCGGCTTTTTTGACTTCTGAGTTTTGATTAACAAACCTTAAGACAATCAGCCCACCTAAACCTACAACCCTATATAACTCTAGATCTCCTCACACCCAATCGCAAGAACACCGAAGCCCAACTTTTAGCGCTAAACCTACAGAGGCCCTACGAGAGGGCCTGGATCAGCCCTGTTCAATCCACACCTGTTGATCAGCGCAGTACGTGCCGTTAAAACCCAGGGACCCCCTACAACAGCTAGAGGTAGTAGTATTAGCCTTAGAAGCTTTCAATTTTTCGATCCGATAATCATAGATAATAGGCCCTTTGCGCAAAAGACTCCAGTCTTTTCCTACCTGTGTGATTGGTTGGTGGGGGGGGGGGGGGGTAGGCACCAACCAAGTTACTGGAGAATGACTCTGGAGTCTTTTCATGTGCAAAGGGCCTAATCATAGATTAAAGGCGGGGAGGCTCGTAATTGTTCGCTTTCTTAGGCTCATGAGAGAATTGGTCATAGTATCTAGTACCCCACAATCACCACCTTCCACTTCCAAATCCATATGGCTAATTACATACCTGCTCGTTTTCGTGGACCTCGAGGCCGGGCAGATACAGTCGGAGCACAGAAATTTGTATATAGTGTCAGAAACCCTTGAAAGACCACCTTGAAAAATTAAAACACATCACACACACCTGGAAAGTAAGCTCAAAATTCTATCAGCCCCTGCGCATGCTCCATCTTGGAATAATTTCTAATGTCTTTTTAAGTGGTAGAATTTTCTTTCCAACGCCGAGTAAGTGGTTAATTGGTTTAGGTCGCTAAATTATAAACATGGCTACCTTTGGCTGTAAAAGGTGTAATCTGTACTTTACTAATAGTACATACATCTTATACATACATGTATACACTACTTACTTATGACCATAGATGCATGAATGGTGGCTAGTTTTTAAAACAACGTTCTAGTAGGTACACAATTCGGTAGATCATCGACCAGGGCCGGCCCCCCACCACAAGCAGCACACCACCGGCATCTTACGGATCGATCATGACTATCCGAGCTGATCACTGCAAGTTGAACTCTAGGATCTACTTATCAACTATCTACATGCGTATACATGTCTACTATGTATGTAGACTACCACCTATTCTATCCAGCCAGACAACTTCGGCCCTCGATCTTTCTAGGTACCGCAGCTTAAATATAGCCAGACTAGGATTTTATGCTTAGGACGTATATACTCTAGATTGGGCAAAAATGAAGTTAATTCCTCAATGGTAGATCAGTTATCGAGACCCGCGACTTGATCAACACTCTCCTTCCATCCTATCTAAATGTACCTTATTAGGCTAATCCCCTCGATTGATACCACCGCCGCATATATCCGACCGGCCCTATATCTTGCTGGTAACCGCCACGGTAAAAAGAAAAAAAAAAACCCTTGCTGGGTACCTATTTGTTACTATTTGACTCGACAAACTAACCAATCAATGAGAGGGCCAAGAGTCTTTCTGTAAGGCCGACCAATGGGGGCTTAGAGTGTCTGGAATGTACTCTACATAATGATATGTATCTACTGATATCTACCGATATATATGCACCTCTTCTACTCTACTAGGTAGAACTACCAAAGCCGGCAGTTGGTCCCTTGCACTCTACTCTACACACAGAATTAAGAACATCGTGATCAATTACTCTCCTGTGTGTCTCACGGCACGATCGGAAGGCACATAGAGGTAATATCCCTCCTACCATTAACCATTCTATTCTGTTAATATACACTAGCTCTTTTTTTTTTTTTTTTTTGTAATATACACTAGCTATTTTACTACTACTGTATAAAGTATAACATTCCAATACTATCCCCCTCCCCTCCTTGATCTCTTCCTACTAGTCGCCGAGGCTATTCCCCCACCACCCACAATGCGATTTTTCGCGCCCTTCACCCTCGTCGCCGCCCTCGGCTTCATCACAGACATCAGTAATGCCGCTTCCAAGCTCCCAGAATGTAAGGACTGCATGCGCACCACGGACATCAGGATAGACTTGGCCCCGCGTCTCTCCTCAAACGCTACAATCGCCCTTAAGGGTGAGGATAGCACTCGCTTTGACGAACTCACATCCCGCTATGCGATAGCTAGTGTGCATCCTGACCTGGCTGCGTTTATTAGTGTCGGGGCGGGGGAGGATGTTGGTGAGATTGTATGTTTTATATATATATATACCCATTGCTCTAGCTCTCCAAGTATTTATATAGCTATAATGTAGTTAACAGCATGTACTGATCACTACTGGCCATGGGAAGATTAAATACGCACTCGCAACCGGCCAGCCAGTCCTCGCCGGAAATCATCGCCATGGCTGGTCCCAGACGCTCAACCGCGTCGAGGGCGCAATCATGATCGACATCTCCCCACTCACTGGCATCGCCATCGATCCTGCCGCCAATACCGTCACCATCGGCGCCGGTGTCAACGTCGGCACCATCATGTCCGCCCTGCAGGCCGCCGGCAAAGAAACCTGTCCGTGCCTCCTCTAACTCCCCGTATTAACATCCACTAACAAGGAATACATATATAGCAACGGGCATCTGTAACTGCGTTGGCTTCATCGGCGCTACCCTCGGCGGCGGGCTTGGCCTCCTCCAGGGCCGCTATGGCCTCATGGCCGATAACCTCCTCTCCGTAAAGCTCACGACCGCCACCGGCGAGAGCATCACTGTCTCCGAGACGTCGCACCCAGATCTGTTCTGGGGGTTGCGCGGTGCCGGCCACAATTTCGGGATTGTTACGGAGGCGACGTACCGCGTCTATGACGCTGTCAACGGGGGTATGCAGTACAAGGCGGATGTTTACTATGAACCAGAATACCTGAAGGAGGTGTTTCAGGCCTTGATCGACTATGTTGTGCCCGCGGAGACTAATGTGATGCTGACTTTCATGTTGGATCAAGAGATCAGGAGGGTGAGTATTCCGAGTTTCCCATACTTTATGTATATATGTGGAAGGGGTATGTTCAGGATCTGGGCTAACGACCTATGTATATATGAAGCCGGTAATATGGCTCAACTTCATCTCTTCTACTCCCGAGACCGCCGCCAGCGCCGAGCTAGAATCCATCTTTGGGCACATTCCCTACCTCCGCCGCGCCTCTGAAATGATCCCCTGGGCAAAGATCAACGACGTAATCGTCACCGGCGGTGCGTGTGCCAGCGATGCGCGCAAGGTGGCCAGCGGCGTGTCGGCAAAGACCTGGCACATCCCCAGCATCCAAAACGCGTTTGAGACGTTTAAGGAGTTCGTGAAGCTCCCAGGAGCCGAGACGACAATTATCTTCTTTGAGGGGTACTCGGTGAAGGGTGTGCAGAAGGTTCCGGCCGAGAGTACGGCGTATCCATGGAGGGAGGAGGTTGGCGTTGTGTATGTTCCCCATTCATCCACCGTATGGAGGAATAAAGTGCGAAGCAAAGCTGATGAGAGGGACAGGGTGTTAAATGTGGTGTATGAGGGCAAGAATCTGGATGCGCAGGCAAAGGACTGGTTGTATGAGGTGATGGCAATCCTTCATGCCGACAGCGGGTTTGACAGGCCGGCGGTGTATGTGAATTATGCGACGGGGACGGAGGGGTTTGGCGCAATGTATGGGCATGAGAGGTGGCGGCAGGAGAGGTTGAAGGACTTGAAGAAGAAGTGGGATCCGGAGTGCATGTTTAGTGGGTATAACCCGATTCCGATCAAGTGTCAGGAACGAATGAATGTAGTGAACGACCGGTATCTGGGAGAACTTTAATGATTTAACATCTTGAGTTTTCTTTTGCGAGATATCCGGAAATAACGAGGAATGATGAATTAATCTGTCTTGAATGATTATATCGAGGGGATCGAGTAGGTGCTGGTATATATATATGTGTATACCGGGTGCCCATATGCATGAGAACTCTAGATTTTGGCAACCAATTGATAACCGTGCTGGTTGGGGGCGGGGCAGTAAGTAACGCGATAAGAATTATTAATTGTGGGAGCGAGATATATATATCAATAATATAACGCCCGTTTTCTCAGGGCGTCGGGAAGAGCGGGGAGGAGGTCCACCTATGGAAAGGGTCCTCCAATATAGGAAGGGTATTGGTATATACCAGAAGGGAGGTAGAGGACGAGTCTTTCTTCACAGCCGGTGGTGGGCTTATCCCACCCATAAACTCGCCCTCCCCCCTGCAGGCCTGACGTATATGTTCCCTCCCTCTCTCCTCCTTCCTTTTGTCCTAGGACCCCCCATTCCTTCTCCCTTCTTCTCCCTCCACCTTTCCCCTTACATCCCCAAGCCCTCTCCGAGCTCTAACGCCACCAGAGACCCTAAGAAGGCCAAGGTAAGTAAGTCCTCTTTACACATCAAGAATTCTCGGTGGGATTATCATTCGTGACCCTTTGCTCCCCTTGCAGGATATTCAATTCAATATAAATCTGTTATCGATTCGACAAGTCAAACTCCAAACTCACACAAACACTGATATATATAGAGTTGCGGAGATAGGATGCACACGATGCATCACCACGACCCGGATTGCGGTACATACATATAGCTGTAGGCACACTTACGAATCCCCGATCCAAGTACCCCATGGATCAGGGCTATCTCGCCTATCTGTTACTTTTATATAAAGGAAATAAACAGTGCACTACAATATGATACTCGAGAATCTTATTGTGAAACCTGGTAGGATTCAGCGGTAATTACCGGCGGCGGTACCTCCCAATCGCCATCGTCGCATCTTGAATACATCCGGACCCTAGGCCCTTGGTTCCTTGACTAGAGGGCGAAGCGACGTGATCGTTCCTACCGCCACAGGCGGGGGGTTAATATTTCAGGTGCGCCTTCTAAGCTCCAGCTCCCCTAACCCTAGTCCCCAAAGGGAAGATTACCGCTTCGTTACTCCCCAAATAGGATTTATACTATCCCCCAATTGCAACCCCCCCCCCCCCCGGCACGTAAAACAAAGGGCACACCATTAAGTAGAGAATCAACACATGCACAGGGGATCTCTACATGTATGTATGTACCTAGATCAGGTACTCAGTCTTTGACGGGGTGAAAGTGTCAAGCTCGCACCTTGGTCTGTGCACTCGCTTTCATGTGGAGCCCCTACTCTTTAGGCCATGTTAAAGTGAATTATAAATACATGTATTTACTTGTATGTACTGATTTAGGAAACTATTTAACTCAAAGGGGGAAGCTGCAGATTTGAGACTTTATCTGTATGTGATACTACTTGTAATATTGTACATGTAGATATTTATGGCGCAAGAAGTGATCGGGGGGAGGGGGGGGCGAGCTTCGAAAGGATGGCCAATGAGAGAGAGAATACAGGATGTTGGAATAAGCTCATGTGCATAACCGAGATTGAACAAGCTTTTAGACAACCCCCACCACCTCGATCGACGTTATTGGAGTTCCCCGTCTCAACCCCTTTGCAGACCCCCCTAACGTTAACACATACATTTACATTGCATTTACCATTTACCCACATGCGCTGAGCACTCGAATGTTGATTGCACGCAAATCTCAGGCATATATCTAGTCCCGACCGTACAGTACATGTGCTCTAGGGTAGGTACTTATGTATTGTACACCAGATCTAGAAGGCTAAAGGCGCCGCGGCGGAGAGAAGCCATCAGTGTCACCCGCTACTCTATATAGCTAGAGAGCTTGCACGGTGGAAATGAGGCCTGGGAATATTGTTACACCAGCCCCCCCTCCATTTCCCCTGAAAAGACTTCGGGAGAAGGCCCCCGGATAGTTCCGTGTAAGGGGGGTGGGGGTCATTTCGGGTCCTAAAGGATACACAAACTTTTACTACGCTCAGCTGCCATCATGTCGACGCCATAGTAGCTAAAATCTGGAAGTCGCCTTGTTAATGCTACTACTAGTCGATTCTAGGTACTGATTCCCTTTATGTACTACAGCTATATAAGGGCCGGTCAGTTGGGAAAGCTTGAGATTCAACTCTTCATCCGCAGACATCTTGACTCCTCTTGTCTCTTATATAGCCATGTTATCTCCCTGCACCTTTGGCAGTGTCTTTAGGGCCTCCATTCTTCTATCCTGCATTAATGCTGTCATATGTGCCAACCCAGTTGGAAACATCGTCCATGCTCGAGATGGTGAGTCTTTTGCAATTACCTGTACACAGCTTGATTCTTACCGTTCCATAGGGAGAAGCCGCCCGGATGATATCAGTAGGATAATCAAGTCCAACCACCTCGAGAAATTCTGCTCCTCCTGGCTGGGTGGCGCTCCAACAGCCATCACCGTCACTACGACAAAAACAGACGTTAGGAAGCAGCAGTACACAACCGTGACTGTTGGGAAGGTTATGACAGTCACGAAAGGAGTTACTACCGTCACCCGCGATGCCACCGCTACACAGGGACCGGGAACAGTGACCGCTGTTCAGACGAGCTACATCACGGAAACTGTGACCAATCTGTCAACGGCCCTTGTCGTAATCACTAGTATCACGCCAGTGAGTACCAATACTATTACTACGACGATTGCAACGAACACTATTACCAGCAGCGTTGGTGTTGTGACATGTATGAAACCCCAATACGCCCGAACGTGATGTCTTGATATCTGACATCCACATAGCCGTGCAAACCGCAACTTCTACTGTTACAAGGTAATGTTTTCCCGGCGATCAGGACCCGGCAGCATAAAATCAGCTCGAAGAGTCCTAACTGATGATCAACCTCTAGCTTCACAACACCTACCACGACCATTACCGCGACCTTCGGAACCCCTACACCAACGGTAACCGTTGCCAGACGTCACGGAGGCCCAGAGAACAGGCATTCTCCCCGTAGAGTCCCTGACTGCCTCGAATACGCCCCAGACAGCCTTATCTCCGCTGGATGTTCTCTTGCATACCCAGCAAAGACCGTAACCCGAACCGAGACTGCCTATGTTACCCCTATCAAGAGTACACAAACATCAACTGTTTTCACTTCCACCACGACGGTCCCCGGAAAGATACAGACCGTCACTTCCACGTCTACCACCACCGTTTCGAAGCCCACAGTAACCACCACAATCAAAATAACATCTACAATCCTATCCACGGTTTCCTCTAGCGCTACCACGATCATCCTAACGACGTTGACCGAAACCCTTCCAGCCACTCTCACCAGCACCGTACTTTCCACAAGTACATTCCTCACGACCACAACTGTGACCACCACAGCCACCTCAACAGCACTAGAAGCCACCTACACCGCCTGTCCCGGCCAAAACAGAGTCCCAGGGGCCTTCGGGATCGGCGTCAACGCTGGCAGTGGTACTATCGATGTGAGAGATACAGCTACTGCGAACGAGTGTTGCTTGCAGTGCTATGACCCGGCGCAAAGTATGCGTTGCTCGGCATGGGTCTACAGTGCTCCGGGCTTTTGTGGCATTATTACGAATGCGGCGGGGCCTACCGGTGCGAGCACTACGTGTCCAAACGGGTTGGGCGACTACTTCTTTATTTTGGGTGGCGACCCCGGTAATGAAGTTGGCGGGTCTGGTCCTTGCGCGGGGAATATGCTATGATCGAGTTTAGTGATTGGTATGTACATGAGATTTCCGATGCATGCGTGCATATATATATATGTTAAGATTCTTTTTTTATTTTTTAATTAAGGGTGTTTGGCTATCTTTTCTGGTCATGTAGATGGATATATGGGGATGCCGTTGATGTTGTTTGGTAACAATACCAAGAGCAAAGTTACCTAATAATATGATAGTTCTAGAGCTTAGACAACGCCGTCGGCTTTCAGTTTTAACATACCGTCCAGCCTCCAGTGATGTGAGTATATATTACTTCCAAATCAACAAATACTCCACAAATTAGAGGCAGTACAGATTCATGATATATCACTCGGAAGCCGTTTATAGTCAAACGTTTAAATGAGGTTCTTCCAAGCCTGGTTCCTAAGAAGCTTAAGGGTTTTTACCTCGGCTACATCGGAATTTGGTCCGTGCATATATGTCATGAAGACTTTCCCTTACACCAAGAAGGTGTAGCCTGCCTCTGTTACCCCGCGAGAAAATTCAATAGATAAATGGACAATAATTCGCCAGGTGCTATGTAGTTGTGGAGCTAAAGACTGTGGCCACTTAATTCGGGCCAGGAATTTGCCTAAAACCTTCTAGCCTAGTGTTGTCAGACTAACAAGCAACCGGCTTTACAGTTTAATTCCCATGATTATTGAAATCTCCGCCCTGGATCCTAAACAAATCAAGTGACGGCCAGCCCGAACAAAGCTTTACCCAGAACAGCTGGCGGGGAATGTGGGCAGTGTGTCTCATTAACTACTGTTTGCCTCGTAGTTGTTCTTTATTCTAGGACCCAGAAAGTCTATATATAGGAACTAAATCAGAAATAAAGTAATCCTTCTTAATCAATAATACCTCTGAGATGTTACATGTAGGAGAGAAAATAGTTTAGCTAATTGGACATGTGTTTCTATTGTGACTTGTCATCCCCGTGAGATTGTTGTAGGTTGCTAACGACCTCATATAATATAGTATTTTAGCTGCACAAGTTGACAGCACTTCGGCAAAAAGTCCTGCGCATCTTATTGGTTGAACGGCTACAAGTCTCTTCCTAAATCGGCTAGACTCTCTGTCAAACTCGCCCAGCTAAAATACTCTAAGACTAGAATCTCTGCACAAACTACTACATGTAGCTGTTCAACCTCATTATAGCCACTTGGAGGTTGGCAGGCTGATCCGTGCATATACGCATGCTCCATGCTCAAGACTTCGTGACCATGCTATGGATATGGGCTTAGCCAGACAGCCCCACACACAATCAGCGGGGCCTACAGGCCCGGCTACTTTCTAGACCTCCCAACTTTGTCCAGGCATTCTGGAAACTCGAATATGTATATACTGAGGCCGTTTCGATTACTTATATCAAGCAATCTACATCATCGCTTGAATTCAGCTGGCATGCACTCCTTCCTATCCTTGGACGTATGAGACATTTGGAGAATCTCTCTCATGCATAAACCTGCGAACTTCATAGCACGTTCGGGGTATTCTAGAGGCTACTCTGCTTTCCAAGGATAGAGGGCCCGGTGCTACTGTCGTTTTCGATTGGTCCAGTATAGGGAGCTCCAACTGGTCAGTGCCCGAGCGAATCATCCGATCAGCCAAGCGTCGGAACTTCAGCCTCGTCCGCCTCCTCTACCATAATCATAACCATGATTCCGCAGTCAACGCAGCTACTTTTTTCTCATAAAACTGATCTACTCCGACTTTGTTGAAACCTATTAATACTAGATCCAACTCCGCGCACCCTCCGAGACTCCCTACCCCCAGACCAACGCCAACGTCAAAATGTCCCATGGGTCTAGTATTAGTGAGATATGTTGGCTGTGTGTATTTTCGCACGAGCATTGAGTGATATTAGATCATACTCCGAGGATTCTAAGGCCTTTAGGAATGAACTAAATTTTCTAAGGTACAGGTCCGAAATATCGGAGACAAGGACTCGTAATGTCAAAATTCCAGTCGCAGCTTTGGAACCACCCATCAGCTTGCTGCTTGCCTAAAGTGTCGATAAGCTTGACAAGTGCCTTTCAAAGAAGTTACAAAAGCCCATCCGCCGCACCCCCTGGGCCATTCACGATAAAAGGGGGCTTGAACAACATAAAAATAACTTTAGAAGCAATTACCAGAACCTCGAAAGCATTGCTCTCATACATGTACCTAAGGTTCACTTCTAGAGACTCATAGTTGACGACTAACCGTTGATACAGGGAAATCGCAAGTTCAATCCCACGGTCTCCAATAGATCTACTCGACAGACCTATCCACCTAGTGGGTGCACCTGATGAACGAATATCATTCTCAGTCGAGCTGTGTAAAATATGGAAAGAATGTGCTCCATAGTTGGCCCTGAAATTTTTAAACCCATTATTCTGACTTTCGTCCTCATAGTCCCTTCACACTACCCTCCGCCTCAAAATCAAAAATCGAAAAAGATCTAGCTGGGTGGAGGCTAAAGATTATCTCATCACAGATGAATGATCTACAAGACTTATGATGGCCAAGGGATAAAACTCTCAATGTAGTATGTATATATATATATATATTCTCTCCCTGGATCATCTACTTAAGCTTGGCATGCAGGTAACTTGTATAGCATTAGCATCGGTTAACTACCTTTACTTTTGTGAGTGGGCCTCACTTTTCATATTACCCTCCCGTCTAGCAGTTATCGAGGTACCGCGGGGGTGAACATCATCAGTCGTTGCAGGGTAATCACTCAGACCACCCCAGTAATAGTTAATTTCTACAAAGATAATTTAGTTAGTTGGATTTATCGTGGAGGGACTCTAGCTTCCTGCCCACGTAGCGGGACACTCCTCAGCCTCGCCGACATGTATGTACCAGGAGTGCAAATTCCCTGAATGCCGACACGGATTCCCTTTATCGTCATTCCTTGCTGCCTGTCCGTTCGCCGGAAATATTTCATTTTTATTTATGTTCGTCCCAAATCTTCCCCCTTCGATAACCCGCTGACAAAGGAAGCGAATCGATTCGTGGTGGTGTGATTACTATCCTTCAATAGATGTTAAGCTGAAAACTACCACCGAGTACTATAATCGACGTATGTACCACAAACCTTTTTTATCCCTCACAGGAATCAAGCATACAGAAAGATAACGCTTCAGGATCAGAAATCCGACTGGCCATCTCTAGTCATCCATGGTAAAGGGAAGATTATGCTATTTCTTAGGACGATGCAGATTTAATTCTCTACCAATCTCTCTTTTTTTTTTGAATTTAATAAAACTCATCTCGCCCCCGTCTGCCGTGCAGTGAGGTCGCAAGATGACAAGTATCTGGCGTTGGTGATCAATTGACAAGTTCTACACAAACATTCTCCAGGCTTCAAGATAAATGGTAAACAACAATAGACCGGAAAGTAGAAATAAGTTTTGAGAATTTCTTCACTTCTTTTTAAGAAATTTGCTTATACCTATTCTAAGATTCTAAGTCAAGCTACAACCCTCCCCCCCGGCCGACCTCAAGAGCTAGGCACAACTAATCTCCATAGATACCAGCTATACAAATTTAAAACCTGACAATTGAAACTACTTTTACAATTGGCAGTGAAAAAGTAGAACCACTTCCACATTTCATTGCCTGCCTGGTCAAATGCTACTCGAGCTAGGCTCACATCCTCTATGCCTATTTACCCCAAAATTAATCAAGCCTCTAAATAGGAGCATCATGAAATATCACTCGTGTATCTATGCCAAGCCCTGTACCAAGGTCGGCAAAGACACGGCCTAGATAGATGTTTGGATAACCAGGGCTACAAGTAAAGCCGGTACCTATGTAAATGATGTTGCACATCTTGAGAGTCTGATATTTAATAATCATGGTTTATCACTCGTGTCTCACGGTTGAGCGCTAGCCCGGGTTAGAAACCCGGTAAGGTTTTTTTGTAAATTATGTACACTACCGCGGAGACTGCAATAGCCTTGCTTCTAGATAGAATCAGGCGATAGAAGGATCACTCCTTGAGCCAGAAAAAAGCGGATATTATTCTGTGGTATTAGTTTCTATGCATCTATGTATGTACAGCCGTGTCCCATAATTTCCCGGATGTCGCGCGCGCGCGCGCACAAGTGGCAACGAACGACGAACGCCTGGAACCTACTCAAGACTGGACTAAGAAAAAGATGGCATAAGAAAGACAGAAGACCTCATAATGTAGATGAGTTATGGAGAGCTACTGTGGAGGAGTGGGAGGGTATTCCTTAAATGACCTTTGGTGCTTGGGTTGGTAGTATGCCTAGAAGGTAAACCAGTGTTATGCTGCAAATGGGAGACATACAAAATGGTAGTTCTATTCTTTATTATCTAGTTCTATATAGCATTGTTCGTTCATTCCCGGGTTCGTCGTTCGTTCATAATTCATTCCCGGGTTCTTCGTTGCGCGACATCCGGAAAATTATGGGACACGGCTGTACAAAGAGATCAGGCACTCAAGTCTGAACCGACAGCATGACACCAATCCACGATACTAGCAATGATAGTCCTGTGATACTAGTGTCATCGGCCAGACTGCCAGGCATATGCTGCACAATATGAGCGATATATGGTAGTAAGGACCATGCGCGTCGTCCCAAAGTTTCAAACCTCAAGAGAGGGATCTCAAATATGCTTAGCTATGCCCATCGATTCGTAAACTTGTGGACGCGGGTAGATAACGCACTAGGGCCCTTTCCCCCGCCGATAAGTGCCGTATGGGGTAGAAGTGGTGTTGAGCCACCGAGAGAAAGAGGAACTCCCACAAGATTGAGGTCGATACACGCGCGGCGGAGAACCGAACTGACACAACCAAGAACACTCCCTAGAACGAGGATCCCAAAAATAGCAAGAGTATACTTACAGCTTAAGAATGATAACTTCCGGGTAGGCTTCGGTGTAAGAACTAAAGTCGAGGTTAATATAATATGAGTAGTACAGTCATGATCAGTTGGTGTTGATGGTCAACTTGAGCACAAGAAAATGCAGAGCCTCATCGCCAAGACCTGGGCCCGAGTCTGGTTAGTGCGGGGTAATTAAGATAATTACCCCTCCAACCTTAGATCGACCCCACTAACCAAGTACTGTCGCGCGAAAGATGGATACATGTAGTTACATGTAGTTTCATACCGACCCTACCATCCTGCCCTCGCAGTCATGATCATCCCTCCAACTCTTCCCGTTTTACAAAAGAAAGTCCGGGTTCTGCGAAGTTTAAGACCACCCGCTCAACAACTAGTACTCAGCTGATACCAATTCGGATCCGACAAGACCTGTCTTGACAGCAGTTTGCTCGGTCGCCAAATTTACAAGGCACAATCTCTACCACACATTGCTCATGCCGTTTTCGAGCCGCCACAGGGTCAGATAGCGCATAGCACCACGGAAAAGGCGTCTTATAGATAACCATAGCTAGTGTAATGAAAAACAAAATCAACAAGGTCATGAAAAGCCGGGAGCCACACCACCACCGAGTTCCATACGAAGCTTCCCCCCGAAACATCCACTCGTTATCCTCGCACCGCGTCGAACTCTGCTGGAAGTCATCTAAACATTAGTCACTAGTCTGTACTCTTGACGCAACATTAAGCCGGGCGGTACTCACGCTGGAAGATATGAACGAAAGTGTAAATTAAAACAACAAAATAAAGAATGAAATGAACCAAACTGCAAAACAGGTGTTAATTAGTAAGACTATACCGGGGTAGTTGGAGGGGTTTTATTCCATGATCGGATGAAATGGTCTGCGGGTTGACTTACCAGTAACTAACTTCCTAGCTCCCACCGCATAAAAGAACAACCGTCGAGAGCCCCCCACCCTTTCACCCTTAACAGACCAAAACTAAAGATAGAGATAGAAAGAAGGGCAAAGAAATAAGAGTGAAGATAGGAAAGTCACCGCAACAACCCAGACTATGCTGGTATTGACCAGATATCTGAAATAAGCATCCCCCACAAACTCCCCTTTACCAGAACATATATGCAGTCGTAAGAGACCCACAAAACCACAAACGAGGTTTTATGAACCTAATTATTTCGAAGCATTTGACTCAATTTCTGCGGCAATTGAGCGTATCATTCCACCCGACCTCGATGAAACCGACAATGCTGTTTTTCCGTCCCTGTCAGGGATGTCATAACGTGCTCCGTGCTCTAATAGAACTTTGATAGCTGTTTTAGCCCCCCGTTCTGCTATGTAGTGGAGCGCTGTTCTTTGATTGCCGTTGATGATGTTTGGGTTTGCATTATGCTTCAAAAGTGTTTTCATCAATTTAACCCGCAGCTCATTTGAGATGATGTTGCTTGCTAATATCAAGAGTGCCGAGTTACCTCCTATATCCTGCGCATCAACTACTGCCCCGGCGCTTATAAGCGCCTCAACAATTACCACGCTGTCAGTGTTGCTTCTTGCACCGCTCATGGCCAGCATTAGGGGTGTCATCCCTGAAGAGTTTATGGTATTGACATCGGCCCCCTTCTCTAACAGTAGCTGGACGATAAGCTGGGACTCTCTTGCGGCATGGAATAGAGCAGTTTCGCCTTCCCGATCCTTTGAGTCCACATTCGCTCCGTATTCCAGTAGTGATTTGACTACCTCCGTCTGCCCATTGATGGCTGCCACTATCAATGCAGGTCTTCCATTTGTGTCTACTGCATTGACATCTGCCCCCTTCTCTAATAGTAGCCGGATGATATGGTGGCACCCAGGACTTCTTGCGGCAATGAAAAGAGCAGTTGTGCCTTCCCGATTCTTTGAGTCTACATTCGCTCCGTATTCCAGTAGTGATTTGACTACCTCCGTCTGCCCATTGATGGCTGCCACTATCAATGCAGGTCTTCCATTTGTGTCTACTGCATTGACATCTGCCCCCTTCTCTAATAGTAGCCGGACGATAAGGTGGCGCACAGGACCTCTTGCGGCAATGACAAGAACAGTTTCGCCTTTCCGATTCTTTGAGTCTACATTCGCTCCGTATTCCAGTAGTGATTTGACTGCCTCCGTCTGCCCATTGATGGCTGCCACTATCAATGCAGGTCTTCTATATGAGTCTAGTGCATTGACATCTGCCCCCTTCTCTAACAGTAGCTGGACGATAAGGTGGGACTTTCTTGCAGCATGGACCAGAGCAGTTTCGCCTTTCGGATCCTTTGAGTCCATATTCGCTCCGTATTCCAGTAGTGATTTGACTGTCTCCGTCTGCCCACTCCCGGCTGCCACTATCAATGCAGATCCTCCAACTGAGTCTAGTGTATTGACATCTGCCCCCTTCTCTAACAGTAGCTGGACGATAAGGTGGGACTTTCTTGCAGCAAGGACCAGAGCAGTTTCGCCTCCCCGATTCTTTGAGTCCACATTCGCTCCGTATCCCAGTAGTAATTTAACTGTCTCCGTCTGCCCATATCTGGCTGCCGCTATCAATGCAGATCCTCCATATGAGTCTAGTGCATTGACATCTGCCCCCTTCTCTAACAGTAGCTGGACGATAAGGTGGGACTTTCTTGCGGCATGGAATAGAGCAGTTTCGCCTCCCCGATTCTTTGAGTCCACATTCGCTCCGTATCCCAGTAGTGATTTGACTGCCTCCGTCTGCCCATTGCTGGCTGCCACTATCAATGCTGGTGTTCCATATGAGTCTAGTGCATTGACATCTGCCCCCTTCTCTAACAGTAGCTGGACGATAAGGTGGGACTCTCTTGCAGCATGGACCAGAGCAGTTTCGCCTTCCCGATCCTTTGAGTCCACATTCGCTCCGTACTCTAGTAGTAATTTAACTGCCTCCGTCTGCCCACTCTTGACTGCTTCTATCAGAGTAGATGGAGTCTCGACGTCCCACATGCGTATATAAGCCCCCTTTTCTAGCAGAATTTTAACTAGGCTACAAGACTTTCGTGCAGCGTGGTTTAATGCATAGTCTTGTCTTAGCCCGAACGCATTTGGATCTGCCCCCCAATCCAACAACAGTTCAACGTACTTATCTGGTCCTTTGAGAATTGCCGAGTTTAGAATGCTCGTTTTTGTTTCATGATGTACACTATTTGGAGAGGCCCCTTTCTCCAAAAGCAGACGAAAAATATCTTCGTTCCCAGAGCTCAGGGCGTGGTGTAAAACTGATTCGCCATCCTTGTTTAAACAATGCAGATCACGGTCAAGTTCCAACACGGCTCTGACTGTTGAAATACTCTGACTGCTTACGGCATCCATCAATAACTTTTTGAAATCCAACACTTTTGAGGATCCGTGATGATTCGAGACTGAGGGACCTTGACTTTCCGTATCTGAGCTGTGTGTCGCGTGATACCGTTGGATGTGAGTTTTGAGAGCACCCGGAGTTGCAAAGCCTATTGACTCGAAATCACATCCTGAGAAGTTGCATTTAATTGGCCGAGTATGGGTATTCGAGTGCTCATCCCTTTTCTTTTTGGTATCGAATCCTTCGATGTAATATGGGCAGTGTACCCGGGGACACTTAAATATGTTTCCCCCATAATACTGATGAAGACTTTGAAGACTTTCTTTACCCTCGCTCGATCTTGAAAGAGAAGTAAAAATCTTTTCGAGATGTTGTCTGAACCTTTTAACCGATATCTGAAGCTCAAAGGAGTCCTCTTGCATATGCACATTAGATATAGAACTCAACATGTACATACAGCTGAATTGGGTTGACCTACCTATAGTTACCCCAAAGCCAGCGTTTCCACAAGTGAAATTGTGGTAAGCGAGTAGATACCTCTGTATCCTTGGCCAGCGGTGAAATTTGTCGAGAAGCTGACAGTCACCAGAGGACTCAGGATTGTCAACCCTGTGCGGCAAGGTTTTATCTAGCCTGAGTTTGACAAACCGTTCTAATAAAGGGACCAACGATTCGGCCCAGCTAGCACCCGCTTCCAGCCTTATTGTATCTTTCACATGATCTAGCCAGAAGCTCTCAGCATATTGATGGAGACAATACTCTCCTGACCTCACGTAGTCGGCGACCCTTTCATCTTCTATGCTGGCATCAAAGCAATTAAAGGATAAGTAAGTGATGCATGTGGTGGCCATATTTTTATGGGCATCCACTTGTTGTATGAATCTTGCGCTATATTCACTCTTAATATATCTTGCAATTCCATAATGTCAACCTCTAGCTCTAATAGCATGGATTTATCTAGTGAAGCTTACTCTTTCACCGTGAAATGGACAAAGCGTATTTTGTCCTCTGCATCGCACTCCACAATTGGTCCACAAAGCTCGTCTAACCGTACCAATATGCGCTTGCGTCGGTTCATACATGTATCTCCGTCATGAATTGCCATGGCTTGTTTAAGCTCGTTCAAGCCCAATGGCCTTTTACTGCACATTATCCACCCCAAGACTCTTTTGGCAAGCTCTCGTTCTTGTTGTGTTCTTTCGTTGATGCGATTTAAAATTCGCCCATATCTAGATAAAACGTCGGTTAGATATAGATCTACTTTTCTTTTTTATAAAAAAAACGCTCTATGTACTAACGCTTCTTCAAGCCCAGATGGTAAATTATTGGCCGCATATTCGAGTCCATCCATATTAATCTGATTTTTCAGGTCGCACATGACCAAACGAGCCCATAAAAACATCCCTAATACATTTGGTAAGCCATGTTTCATAGCGGTGTTATGGATGTAGGAATCATGTATGTACATACCTTCTGCTTTGCAGCGCACTCGATCAAGGATACTTTGAACTTCCTGTTGCATATCGCCGTCCAAGCTGAATTTCCTGAAAATTCCTTTACCCTCATCCATAACATAAGTGTCGATATCTGGTTGGTTTTTTGTACCTATATCAACCCGACGAATTTGACTGGTGATCCCTTCCAATGAGCCCGATATATCTACCTCATACCTACTGCTAATAAACACTCTGAGGCTTTCCACTTTCGGCAAAAGAAAGCATATCGTGTCAAGCACCATCTCTCTCTCCTTCATATCAATTTCATCTAGACCGTCAATAAAGAGGCATGTATTACCGATATCTCCAAGCATTAATTCGAGTATTTCTCGAAGTTCTTCCTGTGAGCTCGGAGGATATAGTTTCAATTGACGTTTTTCGTCGAGATATCTCAACTGGTTGCTGTCAGGTAGTAGTTGGGCGATTATCGTCCTCATTATCTGTGCGAAGTTACTATCATTGTCTCTAAGGAATGCATAAGCTACAGAGACTCCTTTCGCGAAAGCCGATTTAGTGTACGCCAAAAACGTAAAAGACAAAAATGTTTTTCCTGTATATCATGCATCAATCAATGATCTATAAGCATGTCTATATGTGTGGAATACATACGAACTTAATTCAAGCAGGGAATATAGACATACCGGATCCAGGGATGCCCGTTAACCATAAAAGCCTAGCTGCTTTATCCGTCTCATCCAACCAAGCCTGTACACCATCCTCTCGGCTAAACCAAGCTCCTGTGGCCTTACAGGGGGTCCCTAGATTTGCGAGAAAGGCGTCATAGTCTACAGGGCTTAGCCATTTCCTATTGAGATCCAAATCTTGTTTGTCCCTATGGAGCCTCGCGGCTTCATCATCTGCTTGTGCTTTCCTAATTGAAGCGTGGACGTGTGCTATATGAGCTGCTGCAGCTTCATTGTCGAGAAGCACTCTATGCTGGTCTAGATTCGACAATATCTTTCCAAACCTATCCTCAAATGTATTCCACATACTTCGAAACATCTTCTTCCAGTCTAGAGAATACCCAGTTCAATTAGTTTTTAACATATTTCTGAACGGATCAAAGATGAATTCAAATGGGTAGGGGGGGTTCAAAACTAGAACATATCATGAACGGAGTAAGAACATTTGCCTCTAAAGTATTTTAGTGTAATTTGATAAAATTCTAGGATTTCCTCAAAAATCATTACAATAACTTGTTGCATCCGAGGGACTTCTTTGAATATTTTTGCGAATTCTTGAAATCGAGAAAGATTTTCTCCGATTTTTTGAAAGGCGTCCATGAGCTTATCGTAAGCGACCGTATAGGAGCTTGCAACCTAATTATAAGTATAAAATTAGTACTTGTGATATCTCCCTGCTGCCACTCTAAGCTTCGGTGAGTAGGTTGTAGAGTAGAGGCTGGAAATTTACTCTCACGGACCACGCGAGGCGCATCAGCGCCCACCCTATATAAGTTCAATAATACTACATACATACCTGGAGTAGAAATTTTACCGGACCCTAGCACCAGTCTATCAGCGGACTTATATTTCCCAGGAAAAGTCAAGTAAGGAATACCCATAAAAGTGCCAGAACCTCCGACTTGGACTGTACAAGGACTTCAATAACACCCGAAAATTGCTGCAGACCGTTGATCAGCGGTTGAATTCTTTTCATGTTTCGCATCATTCCATCTTCCTTTAGTTGGCGCTCTTGTATAGCACTCGCAGCTTTACGGACATCTTCCATTGATGAGGCGGCTGCGGTAAAGGATTCAACTTCCTCCTTCCCTAGTTTTGTTTTGAAGTTTGATAGCGCAAGAGCGAAAGCCCCGGAGGATCCCCCATGGCTTGAGACGGCTGTCATGGTATTGTGCGGCCGTAATTAGACTGTGTTGAGAAATGTAGTAAAGAAAGTGGGCGGAACGGGGCACTATTTGATTATCACATAGTACTTATAAACTACTCTAGCTTCCTTCTGATTTGGTAGGTCAATACAACATACATACATGTACATATGTGCGCACATGTGGGCACCAATAGAGTCTTTTAGTGCAACCCTGTAAACCAGCCGCAATTGCAGCTGACAAGTCACTTTATCAGAAATACACAGTGTAGAATCTTCAGTCCTCGAGTATTTCTCAGCATGCAGCTGTAAGATCGACCCTATTGCCTTGTTCGTCAATAACTTCAGTATTAGTCGCTCCGGGGTCAATGGCGAGCCCGGCTCGATGGCGAAGCGAATGGGCAAATTAAATATAAAGCTAACAAGAGCCGGGTTCCCCATTGACCCCGGAACGACTGTATGCCCCGGAGGCACCAGACACTGGTGAAATCTCGCTAGAATGTCCGGGTACATAAGTACTCGCGTTTCTGAACACAACCGCTATTACATGCCATACAAAAATGTAGTCTTGGCGGCTTTTTATGTGTATGCAATATTAGTCGTGTTCAAAATTAAAACGCTATGAGGCTGAGGCTGCGAGTACATGTAGTTCGCCGCATTAATACGTAGTCTCTAGAATACTTAGGAATTCCATAAACTTCGCACATTGCTACTTTGTTTCAGTCCATCATTTCCGTCATAGGCCACACTAATGCATGAGAGACATTTCGCCAGTGTCCGGTGCCTCCGGGACATAGGGTGGACTCTTGGCTGCATGAGTTTCCCTTGAAAGTGGTTTGCATAAAAGACTCTACTATATAGTTTGAGCCTGCCAAAATCTGTTCGCCAAGTCCCTCCCAGTTTGATATGGGACTGAGGGCGTGGTGTGGAGAGAGCCTCCATTTTATTCGACTTTATGCCCGTAGAGCCTCCAATGAGACAGGTATGTGCTACTAGGCTGAACTGGTGGGAACGGAGCTATTCTGCGCATACAGCTATAGGTAAGATTATTGTAGAAACAGGGGGGTCTAAAAACAGGGTTAGATCGCGGGCAGACCAATAGGACTCCTCCCATGCTTCCACAATAATTTTACCACAAGCTGTAGGTATTAGCATGATACGCTTCGTGAATACATATAGCTCAGCCCCGCCACACGCTGGAAATCGATCGAAAGGAGTGCTCAAAACGTCTCATCATTCTCTTCGTTTGCGTTAGTTACTCTTCTATGAACTCCCCCAAGATCTCAATACACGGCCATATGGATCGTTTGAATCTAGGACTTGGAATCAGTCGCGCGCCCTCGCCCAAACGAAGCTCTCTCGAGTTAGATGAGACTCAAGAGCCTACGGTTTCTGATAAAAGGCCAAGATACCACTATACAGGAACCTTCAGTCGTTCCCAATCGCCCTTGGCTATTCTCAGTGACGAATATAGCACATTTTCTAGGCCGAGTAGTCCTTCTAGCCACCTATTTCCCACTGATCGTACCAAAGACTATTCAACAGGAGCAGTCATTTTGACAGCCTTTCAGTTGAGCGATCAAACCCATGAAGCTAAACATGGCACAAGTTTCGAGGTCCCAAGGATCGAAGTCAGCAACCCGTCCACCCGTGTTGAAGATGAAAATAGTTTTGGGAACCTCCAGTTGGACACCGTGGATACGCCTATGAGTTGTAATGAAGGTACGAATCGATTATAGATTTATAGTATAGAATCCAACCCGAGCACTGATATAGTCATATAAGTAACAGGCATAGATGGAGACACCGTAATAAATCCAAAGCGAGACTTCGGGCCGGAGATATGTTTTGGGATGGTACTTGCATCGTTTCCCTAATTTACACAACCGGGACAGATGCTGAGAAATCAAGATACAAAACTCAACCATCACTACCACTCGTGCGGAGTTTGTACGAGGACTCTATAACCCATCACCAAAAAGCGGAGGTCAGAAAAAAAGACCCAAGGGGCATACAGTGATTGAAGCATCAATTAATTGTCTAAATTCTTTCTCAACGGTGCATCTATCCAATGATACTAAGGAGTATATTGGACTTCTTGATGGAGTTTCAGCGAGAGGGATCTTTCAAATCCTAGAGGTACCATCAGTTCGAATACAGGCATTTTTTCCTCCTCCACAGCTATGTCCTGAAAGATCCACGGAGGGTACATGTACACCCAGAGCAACCGACAAAGACTCACAGTCCCCAGTATTTATCAACATCAATGTATACGGTCCTAGCGAGTTGGGCGATGACGTGGGGAAAATCCTTTCCGAAAACGGCATCTATCTTCAACATCCAAAAAACAACGATAAGAGACTGAAATACAAAAACCCCCATTACTTCGACGAAAAGGAAGACATTATAATGAGTCAAACCACCGATTCGCTTCCACGGCTACGAGATATTGAGGAAGAGGTCAAGACGATCTTTGATATCAGTGTCAATGATAAAATACCAGAAATTAATATGGGAGTTGGGCTTCAAACATCGCTACTCAGGTAGATCCCCATTACTACCGATTTGAAGCATATGTGATCAATGTATCTGATTTGATCTATCAGTCATCAAAAACAGGCTGTGTACTTTATGCTTAGGAAAGAATCAGCCGATCCTTTCGGCACTGAAGATTCTTTTGCCTCTTCAATCTGGAAGTCCATAGAAAACGGACCTGGAACTTTTAGGTAATGTCTACCTTGGTCATGAATTGAGCTTCATATGAGGAGTTACTAAGCTATCCGGTTATGGCCTCTTAGTTATCTAAACTTGATAACAAAAGAAGCTACCTACAAAATACCCCAAACGGTCTTTGGAGGAATTCTTGCCGATGGCATGGGCCTTGGTAAATCCCTCACTACTCTGGCCTTAATAACTAGTAGCCTAGACAAAGCACGAGAGTTTTCATGGAGTACAAATAATCCACAGTGCCCTACATCGGGCCAGGTTCGAAGGAACGCGAAGACAACTCTTATCGTTGCACCCGCATCACGTAAGTGTTTCTCAGTTCGCAACGCCCTATTAACATTTATATATCCATGTACCATACTTACTCGAGTAAAACCACTCAAATAGTTCTAGCTAGCTGGAGTGAGCAAATAATCACGTAAGTTGAAAGAACTAGGCCCCCTCCCCAAAAGCTTTTCAACTAAAGTAAGGAAATTAGGCATATTAAACCCCGCGTTCTAAGTTTCTACGTATACCACGGAGCTGGAAAGAATATAAGTATCGAGAAGCTTGTTGACTTTGATCTCGTTCTCACCACATACTCAACAATAAGAGCCGAGCTTTTTCCAAGACAAGTCCGACGCTCGCCATTGAAAGAAATCAGATGGTTCCGAATTGTGCTCGATGAGGGTAGCAAAAATCATGCCGAAACGTCCAGATCCAGGCTAACATATGTACTAGCGCATATCATCAGGGAGTACTCAACACAGCAGTCGAAGGCAGTCTGCATGCTTGAAGCGCAACGTCGTTGGTGTTTAACTGGCACACCAATACAAAATAAACTCCAAGATTTCGGGACACTTCTCCGATTCCTACGCCTTTCGCCCTTCGACAAGGAGGGCACATTTTCCAAGTACATCGTCCGGCCCCTCAAAGCCGCAAACCCGGACGGCTTGAAGTCCCTTCGCACGCTCATAAGCTCTACATGCTTGCGAAGGAACAAGGAGATTCTAGAACTACCCCCAAGAGTCGACCAAGAAGAGGTCATTCACTTTGAGCATGTGGATCGAGATCTATACGAAAAATGTAAAAAGGACTCGGCAACTCTAATCGATTATGCTCTCACGGAGACGACAAATGGCTCTAGATATTTTAGTATTTTGCAGTCTATTCTCAGGTTGAGACTAATGTGTAACCATGGAACAGACTTGTTACCTATGACTGTCCAAAACAGACTGGGGGGCTCACATATCACTCAGCGACCAGCCTGCTTGTCCAGTGATATGGAAGACTGTGTGATGGCAGAAAGCTCGAGCCCACAAGACGAAATCCTCATACCTAGATGTGATCTGTGCAACAAACCGACCGATCCAGCAGAGGCAGAGGCTACATCTTCTTTGCAAGCTTGTTCCCATACAGTTTGCGACAGTTGTTTAAAGCTCTATGAGCTAAATGTATCGCAACTTACCCCAGCCCAAGTCACCTGTCCAAAATGCGCAGAGATTGCCGGGTTCTCGCTGGATATGGCAGAAGAGAATAATCCACAATGGATGGAGGGTATACATTACATGGGGCCTTCTGCAAAGGTCAAAACATTGATAAAAAACCTTCGGAACGCTGCAAATGATAACGGTGGTGGGCCATTAAAAAGGTGATGCCTAATCCGAAATATTAGAATTTATTAGTACTAACTGTATTTCTAGTGTTGTATTTTCTTGTTGGACGAAAATGTTAGACCTGATAGGGGTTGCATTGGGTTCTGAGAGAATGATATTTTGCCGATATGATGGAAGTCTCAATATTCGACAACGCGATGAGATAATTCACCGCTTTCGCACGGATCCACAGATCAATATCCTTCTTATATCAGTAGGTAGTGGATCAGTCGGGTAAGTACTTACCTAGCCCCTTAAGCTTTTACAGAGGATTATTATTATTATTACTAAAACCTTATAAAGTCTAAATCTCACCATGGCCTCCCGAGTACACCTTATGGAACCCCAATGGAACCCCATGGTTGAGCACCAGGCACTAGACCGATTACACAGGATCGGTCAGAAGAACGAGGTCATCACCACCCGCTACATAGTGAAAAACTCTATTGAGGAGGTTAGTACAATTCCTCCCTTTTACCATCGCTGAAACCACACAACTAAATCCGAAAAAAGTCCATCCTATCTTTCCAGAAAAGAAAGTTAGCCATCGCGAGTATCTCTATGTCACAGACTCAAGTGCCTATCTCATCAAAGCAACACTTGAAGGTACATCGACGAACCCATATTTTGATACGGAACGAAATCTGACTATTTCTAGGAGCTACAAAATCTGCTAAGGTAGATTGCAATAGACTGGTGCATGCATATGACAGCGGAGGTTATACCCATGGGCGCATCAAGAGATAGGCTTGTTTTTCAGCTTTCATTATTTATAGACATAGAAAGGCTTCTTCATCTAGTCAACGGAATCCACCATGTACCCAGGGCGTCTTGGTCAATGACACGAGCTCTTATTTCCATTCATGAACCCACCCCACTACCTGAGGAGGGCTTCTAGTTATCTATAAATGATTGATCAGCTCAAGTCCTTTATAGAGTCTTAATTCAATGACTGAACTTTGGGCATCCTAGCAAAGGCGAGTACAGTCGTTCGCGGGTGACGGTGGTCCCTCTGTAATGGCGAATAGGTCAATAGTAGTACAGTCGACTCTCCCTACAAGGATACGAAAATGCCGTGACGCTCTACCCTTATCCCTTAGGTTTTCAATAAATGCCCCCCCCCCCCCCCCCCCCAATGCCCCAAAAATTTTAAAAAGCAAAAGTTGGTAATAGATTGTTATCTATCTCTTACCAAACAGCTAATCTCTACAAATTGTCACCCTTTATTTAGTGAGGGGGGTTTACATACCTTCACTCTTGAGCGATAACTTTTGCATTTTGGCCACCTTTTGATGGCGAAGAATTTCCGCACGGGGGTCTACACTCTCCCTATATAATTCATCCCTTAAGCCGACCCCACCCCTAAAATATATCTAGAGGGTCAGGATCTGTACCCAGGGTGTCGGAAAGTGATGCACATTTTAACTAGACAACACCCAAATACCTTATCAATAATCGTACAGATTTTCTCTACCATACATACCTGCGCACTAAGCAAATACTTAATATAACGAAGAGCTTCTACACACTCATATTTACCTTAAGACAGCCTTATGTAGAACCTAATTTCCATATAGCTAGGAACCACCGAATGTGCATGACTTTTCGACACTGATCTGGTTGCGTGTATGAAGTATAAATAGATAATGCACTGATCTGGGTACATATGAATATCATGAGAAATCAACCACCCTAACAAGCTAATCTACTAGCAACTTTTGCCCTTTTGTTTCCCCCGGGGCTCAGCACTTTACCGGCAGCTTAAGGGAGAAGGCCAACACCGCCAAAAAAAAAATTAGGAGCAAGCGAACTTAATGGCACATTCGGGGCATTGATTCTAGAGACTGCTCTGCTCACCCGGGAGAGAGATTCCCCCCCAAGTACCCAACGTGTGCCCAAAATATGAGTACATGTTTACGTATTTACTTTTTAACACCACAGCAAAAAAAAAAAATGCAGCCCATTGTAGGTCACGCTAAGGATAAAGGTCATGTTCAGTGCCAAGGGCATAAGTGGGAATCACACATCGTTGACACCGAGTACTTAGCTGAGGCATCAGACGTTACAAACGCACCTACGACGTCCTATCATCACGGACCAAGTTCCTTATCCCATGGCCCGTCAATGGTAGTCCCCCCCTATATAATAGGAACGAAATTTGTATGGGAGACCCACCACACGATAAAAGTAACGAGATCTGTAAGGTCAAGCTACATAAAACCTACCTCTGGGGGGATCAGCATCTTACTGACGGACGATGGGGTAGGGCGAGGACCCTTATATCAGAGGTACCCTTATGAGAGTTGATCGACTGTAGAACCCACTCCAGCGATGCCAGTTCGATTATCATGCAGGCCACCACCAATTGCAAGCAGAATTCGGATCAGCCTTCGGGCCGTGAACGATTAATATTGTACCTGCCAAACAGAACAAGAGCGTAGATTCCAGAAGATACGTTGAAGAAACAGCAAAACAAATGAATATTTTATTTCCCCTCCCAGCGCCGGAGGGGCATGGCCGTGGTTATAGATATATATATACACAAACAAACCCCGTAATACACAAACATAAGAAAACCAGAGCCTGGGCCCATACATACCTGCATCAACTACGGAAAATCTTCATCTAGACGTCGGAACCAGCATTAGCACAATCCCCTACAACCTGGGGGGGGGGGGGGGAACCACGTACCCTCTTCGTGACGACCGTTCTGCATATCGGGCACTTTGCGGTGCTGTAGGTAGAGATCGCGCTCTCCCTTATGCCCATCCCATCGCAGCACGTCTATGCAGTCAGCACCACCGCCACAACCACAACCACTCAGAGGCATCAAGGAGAGCACCAGCCACATACCATACACATTGCCAAGTGCCTACACGGCAGCACCACCATATCGGCCACATTATCGTAGCAGATGACACACTTGTTATCCTCCTTCTCGTCCATCCCGGGCACCACAATCTTGAGCTCCTTCTTGATATCCAGCACGTTCCTCAGCGTCTTGATGATCATTGTCTTCTGGTCGTCGCCCAGGGCCTCTGCCCCGCCGCCCCCGTCTGCAACATTCTTACTGAAGACCTCCAGCAGGACCGATGCCTCCTCCGCCAGGCGCTCTAGCCGCACCCTCGGCCTCCCGCCGACCAGCAGCGACGGCCGCTGCGCCGCCGCCGTCACGGGCGGGGACCACCGAACCGGCGACGACGGGGGGGACCTTGCCCCGGGCTTCCAATTGCCGCTATAGGTGGTGGATATCGAGTCGACGACCTCGCGCAGGATCATGGTGAGGTACTTTTCTGCGTAGTGGGCGGTCACGAGGACTGCGACCACGCCCAACACGACAATGACCACCTCCCAGACCCTTCTGAAGCTTGTGATGAGCTCCGTTGACCGCGCGGCGATCCTGAGGCAGTCGGCGCTGGGGCATGCGGGGGTGCCGGAGAGGCTGCGGGCGTTGTTGGCGAGCGCCGTGAGGCGGGCGAGCATGTTTGCGCGGGCCCTCTGAAGCAGGCCCGGGAGCTGGATGGCGGCCGCGCTGAGGCTACGCAGCAGAGCGAGAAGCTGCAGGGACAGGGCGTGTAGGTGCTTGATCCCCGAGGCGAGGCTGGAGGGGGTGTTGTCGATCCAGGTGCACACGGCGGTGCCCTGGCGCCCGGTGACCTTACATGCCAAGCTAGCGAACAGGTGGTTTGTAAGGAGCAGGAGGAATATTTCGCGTGCGAGGCCTAGCTTCGACCTTGCTTGCTGCTGTTGTCGTCGTGGTGGTGCTGGTGCACGATGGAGAGAATATGGGTAAGGGTCCCCATAGGTCCTACCTACATGTGTTCTGAAGTCTGAGTCATTTCATATCGGGTGAGGATAATATCATGATGGATGTGTATGTACTTACGGGTGTAGGGCTCAGCGCCTGGTAGTCTCCTGAAGCTCATTTTTGGATATTTGGGGTGATTGATGATGGTGTTGTTGTGTGTTTGTATCTTTTGTGTGTACTTTTCAGCCTTGTAAGATGATGGGTGTTATATTAATCCCTTAGACACAGCTCACTTTAGAACAATTTACGCTCATCCAACGCAGAGAATAAGTATCTCAATCTGAAGTAACAAAAAAACAAGAAATATGCAACAAGACGCATGTACATACCCAAGTAAATCCAATCCAATCAACCCCGCATCGGAGGTGGGCCTACAGTTACCTCTACCTAGGTACTCCTCCCATAACGGCTGACTCGCGTATCAACGGCTTTCAACTGCTCTGTTGCTATTGGTGCATGCATGATGATATTGCATATGCACATGCTCATTTGGTAATTGATCTCAGGTAGAGACACCACCGGTCGGTCCTGGTCGGCTTCATGTCGGCCGGGAGGGGAGATATGATCAGAGCCCCAATTGTAGCTCACGATCTGTCACTCGTGGGTGTTGTGTTAGATGGAGGGAGGAGTAGAGGGTAGAGGGTAGAGTAGAGCACGCAATTACATAAAATATAGTGCCGGTACCCAGAATACAGGTAGTAGCGGATAATATGTCCTTTTCTACGATAGCTACAACATATTCACCTCTCTACAGCATCTATAGCTTGGTACATACTTACACAACAGATCTCCTCTCCTCTCTTCTCTCTCCTCTCTCTCCCTCACCCCCCCCCCCCTCAATCGATCGACATCTACCGCACCCCTGACCCCTGACCCCTGCTCTCCTTCCCGCCCGCCCCCGCACGGATCAACAAAACAACAAAACAAGGCGACCACCCCCGTCAGCCTGATTCCCCGTTGTACGCGCGGCGGTATCAACAAACATCATGCAGTGCGACCAAGTATACACGTGGTGCGGGTATTCCTCATCCCTCGCCAAGGCACCCTTGCATGTACTTCCACAGTAACTCATACAGGACATCTAGATACATGTAGTGCCTTGTGGTGCTACGTTCGGTCAGGACTGTGGAAGGTCCCGACTGCTGACTGGCCTATAGTGCGGAACGGTAGAGGGAGTGCCATGTACTTGTGTAGTATGTACCACTGGGTACATGTATGTATATACCTCCTCCATTCGCCGTGTGTATACATGTAGTACATGTAGTTTCAAGTGCAGTCTCGTATCATCTGCAGGATAAGGATACATGTATGATCAACTGATGACGGCAGTCCCTGACGATCCTTGATCTTTGACCCGTGCCATCCGCCCGTAGACCAGGAAACCCAGCCACCAATGGCCATCAACCCCTCGCACAGCTCACTACCGACAGACTCTCCGTACACATAGCGACCCCCGGGGAGATACAACCCACATCTCTCCCCTGCCCTAGCCCGCCCCTCGGTAGCTTTCGACCCCTCCCACGTGCGTGCTGGAGCTAAGGCGCGCCTTCTTACGTTCGTCATATATAAGTAAGTAGCCGGTGATCCATGACAAGCAGGTTGTGGTGGTCTCATCGTATATATATATACATAGGTAAGCTATAGGTAAGCTATAAGACTACATGTACAGTAGATGATATTATAGCTACTAGACCCAAATATCCATCTAGCAGCAATTCCCACCCAGGAGTTGACCCCTTCGGCACTAGCATAGTAGGGCCCAGACCTACGGCTAGCTACATACATACATACATGTAGTAAACCACCTAACCGTCTACCTAATCCTACCACACCCTTCCCCATCCTCCCCCAATACTCCACACGTAATCACAACCTCTCACTCGCACGCAGGGTTAGGGTTCCTGTATCCCCTCCACCCCTTCACCCAGTGCACCCCCCACCACACACACACCCACCAGCAGATATACCACGGGAGCTTCCGCCAAAAGTGCCCTTTAGCTGGCGGCGGCATATTGTGGCTTGGGTCGACACACGTATCGGCGCGCGTGAGTGGTGGGTGGGCAGCAGACTGGTTTACGTATGTATTATCTACAAGTGCGGATAGGGCGATTCGCTGCTTGGGGGGTGGGCGTTATGGGAGGAGGATCGGGGTCACATCTCAGTATTTGTGTGATAGGTTGGCGGGTCTTGGCGGGTGGTGATAGGTGCAGGTCGGGGGTAAAAGAAATGGGGGGGTGGAGGGGAAGTAGACAAAGTTAAGCGCTCGACTATGATAGTATTCTGGCCGCCTTTAATTCTCTCCTGGAGCAAAAGATCGTAGTATACTTGCAGATAAAAGAAAAACATCTATGCTTCAAAGGCCAAGGTTGCCTTCAAACATGATGTACGAGTTGTCAATCAACCATGTACTCAAACCTTAAACATGCTTAATCTCCGAGCTATGAACATCCGATCCTCCTGCTCCTGCTGCTGTATCAAGTCCGGCACCGCCCCCTCCAGCACGGGGCTCCCAGGAAGCTCAGAGTTGTGCCTATTGAAATACTCATACCTGCCCAAGCTCCCCTCCAGCTCCGACGGGGCCCCCACGGGGGGACACACCACCCCGTCAGCCCCCCCAGCCCCCAGCCCCCCCTGCTGGCCCCCTCCCGCACCGCTACCCCCCCTCTTTACAAGCGCCCACCCCCTCCGCCTCACTATCCAGACCACCACCGCGACACCAACCACAATGACAGCCCCCAGCGCGCCGCCGACCGCACCCGCGACCACCGCCGCCGACGGCCCCGACCGCGCCTCCGAGCCGATATAGAAGCTCTGCGAGTCGAGCGTGACATTCCCGTCCACCACGCGGACGCGGTATGCATCGCTCGTGGGCAGCGACTCGTCGGGGAGCCACTCATAGTAGCTGAGGAAGGAGCCCGCGTCCCTCTCGCGGCCGCCCACGGCCATGGTAACCTGGCGCGTGATGGTGCCCAGGCTGCCCCCGAGCTCCACGTGGGGGTTTGTGAGCGCGATGGATACGTTGGAGACTGCCAGCGGCGCGAGGAGCCTCCAGACTATCAGGAAGTCTTTGCCTTTTGTCACGAGGGAGTATCGGTCTGGTTCTATGATTGCGTCTTGGCAGTGGGCGGTGAGCAGGAGGGCGAGGAGGAGTAGTGCGTGGTGGAGGTGGTGTTTAAGGTCCATCTAGCGGGAGGGGGCGTCGTGTGGCCTATCTTTGTAGTTGGGGAGGGGGGTGCATATATAGGCCGGCGTGTCGATTTAGTTTAAATATTACTCTGGATAATTTATGCGTAGACGTTAGCTTAAGGTCGATTGGTTGTTTAGCATGAGAGAGATAGGGAGAAAGAGTTGGGAAGAGTTGGGAAGAGAAGGGGGGAGGGATTAGGGCAGTACCAGTATCTCAGCCCTCGGAGTTAGTTGCTGGTATATATCAAGTTATTAAGCATACTATAACTCGTCTCCTCAGCCTGACGTTCACTGGGCCGCTAGTCCTCCATATTAATAACAAGCTCAGCTAGTGTGGTGCTAGCTGCCGGTTGAGAGGATATGATATTCTACTTCTTATACAGATAGATGACATGTAAGTAGGTATTCAGATCAATTACCCGAGAATGCGCCGGCTGCATTTCATTGGCTCTTCTGACTATTAGGAAATTGCGTCTCAGGGCTTTAATTGAAGCTTTGGTTTTCGGGGGAGGTCCATTACTGGCACCACATGTTTGTGAAGTGTAGTGCAAGAAGTATGTATGTAGGAAGATCAGCTAGAGCTGAGGGAAAGTAAGGTCAGTGGTGATCGCTTATAATTGAGACATCACTCATGATCATCGCGTCATGCACATGCACGGCCGAGAATCGGTATATATATATAACTTGTAGTCTACAGCGATGGGGAAAACTATTGTAGAAACGGGGGTCTAAAAACAGGGTTTGAATGGCTGATTTGGCCAATAGGGCTCTCCCCATACTTCTGCAATAATTTTACCACACGCTGTATTTACCTCTAGAGAGTATTGGGTTCTACTAAAAGGTAGCCTTGGCGGGGCTTTCTGTGTATGCAATAGCAGTTGAGCTCAATTGATCAATTGGAAACGCTACGAAATTACGAGTACACTGCACGGTGACTAGCTACTTAGTAATACTCATCATCAGGAATATGCCACAAAAGAATCCAAAACCTCTCTAATTAGATTTGTTAGCTACTTTGTACTAGCTACTCTCTAACTCTTAGGTGGGGGGTGTAGCTCCACATATAAAGCTATATATACAAACATTTAAATCAATTCTTAATTGGCTCCAGCCGGAAGCGAATAGCGGGCAGTACTATGGTTAGTGTCGCTGCAGGCACTCACCATAGTATAATATTAATCCGCTTTTTCGTTAGACCTGAGAGATCTGATAAGATACCCGCTCCAGTCACGTGCGCATTATATTAGAGGGTTACGGATCTTGCCTTCAATTTATGCCATAATTTATACTCTACGCAATGTTTTGTACCTTGAAACAAATACAACTGATTTAAAAAAAAAAAATCTTGCCTTTAATTACGCATTCCTGGATTACATGTACATACATGTAGGCGCTAGGGTGTTATTTTCGTAACCCTAAGAACGTTTAATTAACTGAACTCCCGTCAAAATCACGGAGGTAATCCTGAAACTTCAGGTATCAGTTGTACTAAGCCTATCTATATGGAAAGCTAGGACCTATAGAGGAGGCACCCAACCTCTACCAGGCGAGCGCCCTGCATGCGTCTACATATAGTATTCCCAGAACGGTAGAAAGTGCATCATGACAGAATGAATATATAACTCCAAGCACCAATGAATTGCATATATTGGTCTTCCTCAAAGCAGTTCGTGTACATACATAGTCTATAGCTATAAGATCCGATCGTATCCTACCCCAAGATGGGTACATGTACCTGGATATAACCTTCATCCGGAAAGTTCATGGGAATATGCAGGGAATATAACCTGGGGCACGTGAATATGCAGTCTGACAATGAACGTCAACGTTCAGTCTGTATTAAGTCATCGATCGGTAAGTGGTAATAGAAAGTCGGCCAACTATCTGCGTATCTATAATTCCAATAGTGTCAGAAGTTTTGCATGCAGTTGTAATGTGTCAAGCGCTGCTAACCTCCGACACGAGACCTGCTCTTGCTGCCCCATCCGCGATTGCAGCACAGGATTCCACAGGCGAAATAAAACAGTGTGGAAGCTCATGCTTCAAGCTGAGCTGAACCCTATCCAAGAGATATCCCGGCCTCGCAAATTCGCCCATTAGAAGAACACCATGCGTTTGCAATTCTTGGTCTTGAATCCCCTTTATTTGAGCCCTCGCCAGCTCTATGGCTTGCTCACAAATTGGTTTAAAGCACCGTAGAATCTCTGAGCTTGTGAATGTCATAAACCCATCCTTGTCGATAACTCCTGCCCTGAAAAACTGACCCTCAGCCGAAAGGTCCACACGCCAGTCTCGCCCACAGTTACTAAAACCCTCGTTGATCTCGTTTTCAAAAAACAGCATACACTTTTCAAAAACCTTTCCCGCCACTTGCTCGTGAACTCTCATCGCCGCTACCTTATCTTGAGCAAGTACCCTGAACTTATTGCGAGGTGATTTGGATCCCGAGGTATCGCCGGATCGATAAGTGCATGGTACTACGACCTTTTCTGTCACCTGATATGCTATAAGGTCGACCCTGTCACTTCCGAAGCTAATGGTAAGAATTGCATGGTTGGCCTCAAGGGCTATTGACCTTGTATTTAGAAAATTCGTGATTGCAGCCTCGGGCTCCGTAACCATTGTCAGCTGTGAATGTCCCTCGTCTCCCAGAAACCCCAATTGAGTCATAGCAGATTGTAAGGTGTCCTTTTCTTTATCATTAAACGTAACAGGGGTGACAAGGTGATAAGCCATCTTTGGACGGAATCCGTGGCCGAAATCCCGGTAGAGATCCGAGTATATCGCCTCACGAAGTTTTAGGAGATATTCAACAGCAATATCGATTTGCTGGTTTCCACGCGGGAGAGTAGCAGGAGTAGCCCATGGCTTCCAGCTTGTTAAGTTTGAATATAGTGTGGATATCTAAAGATGTTAGAATTGTGATATTGACATCGCCAGCATGGGGGATTTACTCTTTCTGCTCCAGATCTTGGAGACCCATTTGAGTCTAGGGCGTTCACTGTATCATGAATCCAACCCGCCACTTGTCCCCCATGGTTATAGTAAAGAACTGTTGGTATCTTTTTGGGTTTGTTAAAACCTGATGCTGTGCCCCGGCTTTAAATACGCTAGACCTACCTTGCTGACTAATCGATCCCCCAAATCTATCCACTCAAGTATTTTATCCTCCTCCTTACAGGTTATGAGATACACTGCACTACTGGAGTTCGAGCCCTGCGATGTTAGGTTAACCCTGGTTCCTGCAAACGTTGACCAAGGTGATTCACAAATCTAATACCAACAGAGACCAAGTAATCTCGATAGTAGTTAGGCCCCGAGGTTGGTGAGCGCAATCCAGTCCAATTACCTCCAGAGTGAATCAGCAGGCGATATCATTCCATGTTTCGAATCAATACCTACTTGCATACGTGTCTACTTGTGTAGGAGACAGTTTTGATGCTCCTACATGATATGAAGTCATATGAGGATCAGCAGCACGTGTATTATCCTGCTGAAAGTAACGAGAGTCCTCTGGAATACGACAAGTTAGAATCGAATTTCTTGAAATATCTTGAAACCGGCCAACCACTTACCAAACAAGCATTCATTCTTTATGTTTTTATCTGTCTCGCTCTTCCATGGCGAGAAGAAAAGTCCCCAATAGCTTGGAGGGGAATTAGATGGGGGAGGCGTCGTAGGGAATCCTGGGCTTTGTGCAGGAGATGTTTGATTGTATCCCGAAAACCCACTTATGTTCCTCTCCAAGAAGGCTCTTTCCGAGCTCTCCACAATTTGCTCTGATACCAAGCGGTTAAGAATATCGCGCACCTCACCCACGCCGTTATGAAGTTGATCAACACGTCCTTCAACTCGGACACCAATCATACTAGGGATCCCATCATGGTCAGTTTTCAGAACGGAAAACATTACAAGTGATTGAATGTATGTGTAGAGTATATTCCACCCTTCTGGGGCACTTACGTGGACAGGGCCTGTAACTTTAGCCCTAATGTAGCTTTTAGACTCTCTAAACTCGTCGTAAGAACCTTAACATCCCTCTCCAAAAACGTCCATTTAACGCCTCTCCACTTTCTTTTATACCAGCCAGTTTCCTTGTTGCTCTTCAGTTTATTTATTAAACCCGTGAGCTCGGTAAGAACATCCATACAGCGACGCAATGTTAGGTCCAGATCCTCAATCCACTCGGTGGAAAGGGAGTCAGATACACCTCCATTCTCGAAAGACCTCTGAATGTCTAGGATTACAGATTGGACCGACTTTAGTTCGAGATACAGGCCAAGGACCTCCTTTGGCGCCCTGTTGATAGAAGAGAAAAGGTTGGTGAGCTGGATAGAGCTGCTAACAGTCACGCCAAAGATGGTCGCTAGGGCGCTTATTATTGTAATAGGTTCTACCATTTTCCAGGAAGATTATGACATGTAGTGAGTTTGTTTTCATCATATCATCGGGGATTAGCCGGGTATTAGTAGTTTGACTGAGGTTCAGCCGCATGCTAGTGTCACCCCCCTTTTGCGATAGTGCTACTTCGCTTGAGATCTTTACCTATTTTCAACCTTGTATGTAGATACTTCGTATAGTATATATGAGGCCCTATGATCATGATCCCTACTTTAATTTAATTCGGTGGGGGCGAAACAGGGGGACAATTAGATGTTGATCCGCTGTATACCAACAAAATCTCGAAATCTTCAGCACTAGAGGAAGCGATCTTCAAGAAAACAGCCCCCTTTTACTAAATGTAGTTTAGCAGGTGGCCTTGGCAACCCCCCGAATAACTCAAGATTTTGCGGTATGTACTTAAAGCTTACTCTACACGCACCTGAGTAATATGGTAAATATAGGTTTGAGGGGATATGCAGCTTAAATAACGTCTTGTCGGCCAATTAACCATGGCTATAGCCAAGTCAAAAGCTACAGGTATATCGAACTTGAGTCCTTGTAGGTAGGTACATGTGGAGCTTAATCGCTAACCAGAGCTGCAGAGGTGCAGTGGCCAGGGATTTACTCGCCAGAATTAAAATGCCGCCGATCGACCCCAATTAAGTATCATTTGGTGGTAGAATATTAAGTCAGCGGCATTTTAATCCTGGCAGAGCGAGTAATGTCAGTTTATCTGATAAGCCCTGATCATGTTAAAATGTCTTATGTTTGTTATGGAAATAACTCTGTAAGTCTTCAAGTTGTAAAACATTCAGACGTTCAAGATGTAATTGTTCCTTTCTTTAATGAATACCATATAAGGTCAAAAAGTTTAGATTTTTCTGATTTTATTCAAATATATATATATATATGCCTACTTGTCTGTTAGCTAGTCAAATTATCATCTATATAGCGTGTACATATTAGTCCTAGGCCTTTTGGTATGGTGCGGTAAATGTGTCAAAGGTAATTTTACCAACGATGGTAAATTATATTACCATAGGAGGTGAAAACAATACCAATATTTATACCAAAAAATGGATAAAACCACAGAGCTTTGGCCAGAAGGGGCTATATAATGCCAATCTATGAGTCCACTGGTAATTGTCCACCGGTGGGGAATTATACCACCGGTGGCAAGCTAGCATTTTACCACCACCGGCGCGGCGGGAAACCTTCGTAAGTATACTATTGGCACTAATAATTAATATAGTATAGCGCAGCATAAAGACTGAAACTCAGCATTTGTATTGGCACAAGGACTGAAATTCAGTGCTTATACCACCGTTGGTAAAATTACTTTTGGCACATTTACCGCTCCATATTTTGGAGTATATTAATACATGAGAGCTCCCAAAGCCTCCAAATATACAAGTATCTAACGAAAAGCTACTTGTAGGTAGGTACATGTATATCGAAGTGGCTTAGATTGGTGTCGGGTCGCGTGCACATGTACTGTATATACAACATGTATAACATCTACGTAAAGATATATTGCAAAATCTCAGTTTATTCGGACGGTTGCCAAGAGGACAATATCGAAGAGATCAGAGCCTTTTACAGCCAACGCCGCTCTTGGCAACTGTCCGAATAAACTGAGATTTTGTGGTACTCATATTGTATTTACATGTGGTGTTGTAATTAAAGTACATGTACCGGGGTTTCACCTAAATTATAAAGTCTGAAGAATCTGATAAGATATATAGATACCCCTATTTTACAACAAAATCGACTGATCGAGTTCTTCAGACTTATACTGAACATGCACCCGGGACAGCATGAACCTTGCTGTATGTACTCGTTCCTGACGTTTCCGAACACGACCAATATTGCATAGCATATAAAAGAGGGGGACTTGGCAATTATTTCTGTGTACGCAATAGCAGCTGTTGTTCGGAACGTCATGGAATTAGTAGTGTCGGGACCGGAAGAGCTAACTAGATGTCATAATAGGCTTAAGGTTGCGGCTCTGCGGGTAGCCATCAAGCGAGGCTTGGCTATACATGTACATGTAGCTACCACATACTTACTGCACAATGAACAAATTGATACACTTATATATAATTACACATATAACTACTTTATATATGCATTTATGTGTGCGAGAGTGGCGAATTGGAAAGATGCCCTCGCCGAATTAACTGAGAAAATTTAAAACCCGGGTACACATGCACAGTGCGTCATGATCGAGTAACGAAATAAACAAATATGTACTTTATATACTTGCATGTCATCTGCCTAGCGGTGATTAGTCAGATTTTGCTAATTACACTAGCAAATATCTATATTCTGCTGCGGTACGCGGTGGATACATGTAGGTATACATGCACTTATCCCTTAAGCTGCCGGACCCCGTAGAGGGTCGATAAGGGCGATAACAAGATCTATTAGCAACTTTTGCCTTTTCATGGGGTCAGCATTTTACTGACAGCTTAAGGAATTGGTGGCCATGGTTGGTAAGCTACTACAGAACGAAAAAAACGGGGAGAATACTGTATACGTATTATAAGCATATATTGATGGGGGTAACAATGAAAAATACACCCTTTTTGTACGATATATAGATAAGTACAAGTCCCTGAGATTTAGTGATCAGAAGATCCTCACCTGTCAACACGCACCCCATTTAGCCCACTCACTTAATCCCAGAGCCTTGTATGTACAGAGAGAGGCAACAAGTGATGGGACGCCCTGAGAGTACAAACACCAAATTTTGTGTCGTTTTACAATAACAGGCCGCATTACTGTGTCCTATCACTTATTACTACCTCTGTACATACTTAGCCCTCAAAAGCCGGGTGGAGCGCATCCCCAATTAGGACCCAAGATGTGTGGATAGCACTACAGTTGGAAAATATCTCTGGGGTCAATATGAAGATGTACTTACTAATTAACTAGTTCTAATTACTAATAACTACATTATTACTGGTGACCATGTATGTTGAGAACCAAAACCCAACACCATAACCACCATTGCCCTCGCCCAAGAACCTAACCTTGACCCCTCGAGCTCACCAGTCGTTGGGAGAAACATACGGCATGGTGGGGGGGGGGGCCAATATTCAAGGCACCAGCGCGGGGTGCTAGCCTAGATGCTTACGCCCCATATTAGCAGCTACCTATACCCATCACGGCCAGGCTGAACACTTGTATTTCTTGGGCTGTTGAAACATGCAGATTCCCACTTGCAGACCGGGGTGGGGTCCAACCACCCCGCCTCTCAAGCAATGATCAATTTTGCAGAGAAAAGGCTGTTCAGCCACTGCGGATAACACCGCCCTTGGGAATGCGGGGGATATGAATCAGCTATGTAGCGAGATTGTTAACTTACCCAAGGCTATCAACAAACTTCAGCTGGCCTCAAACAAATCTAGGTTGGATGCCTGAACCGTGCATAAATTGTAAGCAAGGTCTCTTATCAATGACCCGGCTAAGTATGTGCCTAGTAATACGTAAATAAATGTAGTTGGATGCCTTACAGTCTGTTTGGTACATGTAGTTAAGGCCCCCCCGTTGGACGCTCTAGAGAATCTGAACCGCACTCCCTCAGCATCTGCCCTCGAATCTGAAACCGAGAGCCCACCCGCTTGCGAAGAACCGATAGGTAAATCAAATTCATCTAGCATACCCAGAAGTCTGTAATAATCAACGAAATTGCCACTATCAACAGAGAATCAAGAGCTAACCTGATTCCAAATACCCAATTGATAATTTCAGGCCTACATTTTGACCCCCAAACAGAAACCCAGCCGTCTACCTTATAGTATACCAATCTAGATTACGACCCAAGTTTTTAACACAAGCACCATCTTTAATCATGGCCAAAGGTTGGAGGGAAAATGTCAATACATTCGACAATGCGGACCGTGTAAAGCTCCTTGGGGTAATTGACCATCTTCGCGAGCTTGGTATTAGCGACGATATTCCACTTCCACAGGTTAGTTATATCACTTTCAGTTGTCATATCTACTAGTCTTATTAATAACGCCCTCGAACCAGCTCGTTGTTGTTGGGGACCAATCGAGTGGAAAGTCTTCGCTTCTGGAAGGTCTAACAGGCCTTGCATTTCCTATTGCATCCGACCTATGTACACGGTTTGCAACGCAGATCGTGCTCCGTCGTACACCTGCAGAGGAGGCCAATGTTAAGGTCTCCATCATTCCAGGGCCAGAGGCTCAGACGAATGAGCATTTGAAGAGCTATTTGGCAGGATTCAAGCATACTTCAGAAAATGCCGAGTTTGGTGCTGAGGAGTTTGCGGGGTTGCTAGGGAGTGTAAGTCTATTTGCTATTCGGAGTACCGTTACTGCTATTGGCGTGGCTTGGTTATGTTTGTGCTAACTCTGTTGGAAAGGCTGCGGAGAGGATGGGACTCCCGAAACCCGGGACAGAGGATGTCGAGGATCTTGAACACAGATTCTCGGAACATGTTTTGAAGGTTGAACTATCCGGGCCTGAACATCCGCATCTGAGCGTGGTAGACGTCCCTGGGCTCTTTCACAGTACGTTACTATCTAACAATAATTGAATTCTACGTTCCATTTGATTGACCATGGATGATTGCTAGATCCGACAAAGTACCAAACGAAGGAAGATGCGGTCATTATAAGAAATTTAATTCTGAGTTATATTACTGACAGACGTACCATCATTATGTATAGATTCCCAACGGTTGGGCCAAACTTTGTACTCTGAGAAATGCTAATAAGAGTAAATAGGGCCGTTATGGACGGGAGAAACAACCTCGCAAATCAAGAGGTGTTCCGTATGGCAAAGGCGGCCGATCCAAGAGGCGGCCGTACCGTTGGTGTCGTGACCAAATGTGACGCCCTTCAGCCCGGAGAAGAGCTTGGTGTAAGGAGCCCTTATAGCTATCAAAGACCAAATTTCTTTCTATCCCTATCCCAGAGCTCAACTAAAGGTTGGTGTTATCATGATCTAGGTCCTTCGAATCCTGGAAAACTCCGTCGAGCATCTTAAGCACGGCTGGTTCGGAGTTAAAAACCGATCGGCGAAAGATATTAAAAATAATGTTACTATAGAAGAGCGGCATGTCAATGAAGAAAACTTCTTCACTACTTACCCTTGGAGTACGCTCCCCAAAGATCGAGTGGGTATCAAACCACTGAAATCTTTCCTTGGTAAACTCCTATACGAGCACATAAGGAATGAGTTCCCAGCCCTTGTGAGGGATATTGAAGCGAGACATGCAGAGAGTGTCCAAGAGCTCGAGGATATGGGGGCCCCAAGGCAGTCTACATCAGACCAGAGGGTGTATCTTACCAAGGTGGTCAACGAATACCAGATCGCAGTTGCCAAAGCCCTTGCTGGGACATATCCCAGCGACCTACCTGCAACACATCCTCTGAAGCTACGAATACATACACATACCGCGAACACCGCATTTGTTGAGCGTATCTCCAAGGAAGGCCATAGTTATCAGTTCATGAACGCAAATAATGTTCTCGATCCTGCCTATCAGCCAAGGACCTCTGGCGGAGTTTATGAGTGGATTAGAGCTTGGTACAAAGAGTCGCGTGGTGCTGAGCTCCCCGGTACCGTCAATCCAGCCGTTGTCGAGAGTTTGTTCCGACAGCAGTCGGCTGGATGGGTTGAGATTGCCAATAGCCATCTTATGAACGTAGAAGCTATTGTTACCAGATTTAACGATGCATTGTTCAGAGAGACAGTTGCCGACGATCGCATCCGGCGAAATATCATTTCCCACATGGAACCTTTAATTTCTGCCGGCATGAAAGCTGCCGAAGAAGAATTAGCGAGGATCCTTCATGATGAGCGGGCGGGCACTCTATTAACTTTCAACAAGATTTTTGAGACGACTCTAAACACTGCGCGTCTTGATAGGATCATTGCTCGCATGGCATCAAAATCGGGACACAGCAATAACTCCAATATGAGCGGTTATCCCACTACTATTGCTGGTTATGTTCACCTTAGTCTTGAGGACCAAGCAGTTTACGATATCCACGATATCCTCAAAACCTTTTACAAGATTGCTGTCGAAAGGTTTACGGATAACGTTGTAGTTCAGGTTATCGAGAGACATCTTCTTGGTTCCTCTGGGCCAGTAAAAAGCTTCTCTGTCGAGCATGTTGGTGGTCTTTTGGATACTGAGGTGGCGGATATCGCGGGTGATGATTTGGCCATGAGGAATCTTAGGACGGAGATTAATAGCCGTATTCGCAGGCTGAACCAAGCTTTGGATATTGCGAAGAAGGTTAGTAAGGGGTAGATTCCATGTATGTGTGTGCATGTTTATCCATCGATCGTATGTGGATCTGTAGCTGGGAATAATCGGGATATCAGGATTCGTCTTTTTTTTCTGTTTTTTTCTTTTCTTTTTTTTCCTTTTCGTTTTTTTTCTGAATGGTGAATGTGATATGAACAAGACTGGTTGATTTCTATTTCTTCGGGTAAAGTTTCTATTGCCGGATCGATTTTTGTAGAGCACCCCAAAATCTCAATTTCTTATCGGTCAACTATTGCTCCAGTGCTATATTACTAGCTAGGGGTTACCACCTCGCGACGCGAGTTGTGTAAATTTTTGGGGACAGCGGTAACTAATCTTCTCTCTGGTTGTAGTTATGGGTCCCCCCCCCTCCCCCAATTCTCATTCTTGCCTTTCATATTGGGGCCTTCGGCCCCCGCCTCCCCCAAGTTCATCTCCCTACAATTCTTCCATACTCATATACCTGGGTGGGTAGGGGCCAGAATCTCAGTTGGTGGGGGGTGCCCCGGTTGCCACCTGACTGGAGGCAGGGTAACACGCCAAGGAGTGCACAAAAGACCACTTTCCAGTAGATAGATATCGAATGTCTCAGAGAAATATGAGCATGAGGCGTACGCGCACTCAACTCTGTTCGTGCAAAGTATCAGCCTCCACATATGTCCTGTATGCAGCATCTTCTGTTCGAACTTCGAACAATCGTGAGATTCCTGCTAAGGCGTGAATTTTTCCAAGCGGCCAGGCCATGCATGCAGCTAGCTCCTCCAATAACTATTGCATTAATCAGGTGATCGCCAAGATCGAGTGACCCTCTGTGATTACAGTCGCAACCAGATATGCCGAAACTCAATACCCCGGATCCCTTGATATCCAGATTATTTACCACTCAGTATGAGTCTTTGGGATCTTGGCAATTCGGCATACCGTACATATGTACGTAATCTCGTTGCGAGACAGTGAGGTATGATTCACACTTTTTAGCAATCTCTACTCAGGCTGCGCCTCAATCGTACATATTTTTTTTGCGTTATATGTATAAGAGATGACCGCAGCAACCAAATCGGTATAAGAAATCAAGGCTGTCTCTGGTCGGCCCATGCCCCGCATCACTTGTGCGCAACAAGACAAATTTCTTATTTGGCAACCGCCCGCTTGTTACTTTATAATTTAGGGAACTTCACTACCTGAGTTGCAGAATCCAGTTACAACCCGATACACTTTAAACCCTTTATGGCAACGTGATGAATCTAACGCCGAGTAAGTCCGAGTTGTAGCCTCCAGCATGCATGGCTTTTTTCAATTCTGTGCGAATTTTATATCACGGTTACTAGAAAGGATTTAAGTATCTTGTTGTAACCCCGAGTGACCGTCTATGAGATAGAAGCTGTTCTATTCCTATTTTTTTTCTTTTCTATTCAATAGAAAAGGTGTAGGGATTAGTTGGACACGACGAGCTCTAACGATAGACAATAGAAGCCTGCAGCCAAGGAATATTTGTAGAGACGTATATAGAAGTACAATGTGAATTGGGCTCGCTGAACAGGGAGCTTGCTGGACAGGGAATCAAGATTTTAGCTCTCAGCTATAATTAAAGCCTGTCTTTGGTACCGTCAGTTCTCAAAAGAACCGTCCAGATTCAAAGGTCAAATATAAGCCGTCTGATTTGTTGCTATACGTCTTGCCCTTTGGTAGGTACTATTATATTTGCATGCCATACTCGCCCTGATTTTGGTGTGTGCGGTGGGTGGCCTAGCAGATGGAACTCGGTTTATAATTTAGTATGCGTGCAATTAACACCAGCTGTTATTCACTACTCGCAGCAGGTAAGAGGTACCCGAGTATGCAAGTCTTGAGATGCAATTCTTATTGGACTAAAAGAGGGAATTACACCAATTTAGTGCAACTGCATTTTCAGGTACTTGTTACCTGTCCCGAGTAGATGCGCGCATTGCGGACGCTGCATTGTGCAGCTTTGTGATCGAAGGCAAGACTTGCATTCTCTCAGTGAAGATTTGTCTTATTAGAGATTTTAGACCAAGCATCAATTTTGAGAAATGCTGTTTGCCCACCCAGAAAAAAGATCCCTGCAATTAGTAATTTTGACCAAAAGTGATGGTTGGCCTAAGGTCTCTATTGCCCCTATTCTATGGGGCGGTAAGTGTGTCAAAAGTAATTTTACCAACAGTGGTCTTTATTCATTATACTGGCATTATATAGCCCCTTTTGGGCAAAAGGTCTGTGCTTTTATCCATTTTAAGGTATAAATGCTGGTATTATTTTCACCACCGGTGGTAAAATAATTTACCACCGTTGGCGAAATTACTTTTGACACGTTAACCGCGCCATATTTGACACGTTTACCGCACCATATTCCCACCACCCCAAGTCAAATAAGTTAGCATTATACATCTGGGTACAATCCACTTTCATTTCCTAATCTCCATTAACAGGCCGCCAAACTTCCAGTTTTTGATCCCAATAATATTCATCCTTGAAAACTGAACCCCATTTTCATGCCTGCGGGGCACTCTAGGAGATTCTTCCTCGCCAAACCCGCCCGATATACAAGTGTAAACTTCGATCCTCTATTTATCTATATTTTGAAGGATGCACTAATTAACTAGTAAACTCTTGGTTTAATTAGACTACCTACTACTTCGTTGGAGCCCGAGACAGGAACATTTTATCCTCATCGTGTCCGTCCGAGGTAGTTATGCCATCAAGGGAAGTTTGGTTGTACCTCGACAGAACTGATATGATTTTAGTCGAAGTGAATGCAAAAATATTCGCCTAGCACTATGCGCGCCCACGCTCGACTCCAGGGCAATGCGGGGGTCCTCCTAGATACAGCCCTCAAAGTTGGTCTTTTATTATCCTTTTTTGTCGGATCTACCAAGGCCGCGTGCACTGTTGACTGTGCCCCTCCTGAGGGATGGGATACCTTCGTCAATAATCTTGCCACCGACTTGGCCCCACTGCTCACTCTTCTAGGCGAGCAGGTGACAACTCAGTACCTGAACGAATCACTGAGCCGGATCGATAGCCTACTCTTCGCATTCGCCCCGCTAGGAATTATCTCGGCGATGGTCGCCGCAATCCGGGTTGCTGGTATGCCAGTTCTCTGGTCCCTAATCGGGAGAGCAAAGGAAAGTCGAGGGGTTGTCGAAGCGGAGTTGATGTCATCAACCTCAGCAGATGTTTGTGAGCTATGGGGGGGAGAAGGCGTTTCTAGGGTTCTTGGGTCTCCAGTCCTTCTGCAGTTGATTCATGTAGGATCTGGGGATGTTGAAAGACTGGACGATGCCAAACAATCTGGTGATATTGAAGGCCCGGAGAACAAACCGCCAATGATAAAGAATTCTGAAGGGGTTTATCTCTTCCACGAAGCAATTAGGCTGGATCTCTATCGGAAGAAGGGAGATTCAAGGTCACCACGCGATGTACAACAGACAATGGGTAATAATATGGAAGACATCGATGATTTTCTATACCGGCAGAACCCTCCAAACCTTTCTCTGAATGTCAGCATTAGGCCTCTCAGTGCTCAGGTCCGCATGCTTTTTGCGGGTATTGGGTTCTTTCTACAAGCTGGAGTTCTTGTGTATGCCGCGATTTCTCAGTACCGGTTACGATTGGACAAAAACAAAGCCAATGTCCCAGGTTACGGCTTTCCTGTCTTGTTGACAGGAACGGTCAGCCTAGTCATTGGGATGTTTTTGTGCGCCCAGGCCGTGGAGACGAGCACGGATGAAGAGGTTTGGGAACCAACGAAAAAGGGCAAGTCAAAATCTGTTATATGGTTGCAACAAGGAGGGCAAACTGTCGGCGATCAGCGGTTTGGATCATTCGCACGGCAAACCGGGATAAACTTTCCTGAAAACCGGGTTCTAACTTCACAGAAGGTAGTAAAGAGCTTAGGAAGTGGAGAAAAAGGTAGACCGCTTCTTGTTATCATTGCCATCTGCGCTGCTTTCTTCGGCTTCGTCGCTCAATTTGTCGGATTACGCGCAATGCATCCATCAGTTACCATAGCCCAACTAGGCGCGGTTCTGATAATGACTGTCCTGCGATGTTGTACTCGTCTACAGCGGGAGGGCCGTAACGATATTGGCGATCCTGATGAGATAGAAGGTTATGAGCTAGATTGGTTGGCAAAACACCTAAAAGGCTGTCAGTCTTGGGAGATCAGTACGGGTGCGGGTGGGGGCACGGGTGGAGGAACACAGTCTGATTCCGATTCACATGCTACCCAACCCTCCCCGGTTCCACTTGAAGGATCCGCAGCAGGTCTAAATGGGACTTCCGGTTTAATTCAGACATTATCAAAAGGGAATGATCACGTAAGCGCAGTGCCAGTAGATAATTCAGCAGGTGCAAAGGAGGATATCGAACAACGAGCTCCCGCTGGGAACGACGATGACAAAATTGCCGCGGTGATGAAAACTCGAGCCCGCCTAGCAAGACTATCACTTGACTGGGAGTTCGGTGGCAGAAAGAAGGCAGAAGCTCTACATAGTCTGATTGAGGAAACCATGAACGAAGTCTTTGACAACATGACTGTGCATAACGACATGAAGACTGAAATGGAATTCACCTGGGCCATACCAATCGAAGCTTCATTTAAGAACAACACAAAATCCGAAATGATCAACCTGACCTTCCGCCGAACAATTAATGAGAACCAGAATGTTGGCGCATGGACCATTGGAAAGAGTGAATTGGAAGCTGTTCTGTGCCTTTGGACATCTTCAATCGTCCAGGCCGATAGACAAAGGGCAAGGGATAAGACACCACGACTCAGGTCGATTAAAATCTTGGCACCTGCCCCGCAATTATCAAGCACGCACTACAGTATCTGGGTACCTCGCGGAAGAAAACCCAAGTTAGAGAAGCTGTATAATAAAGAAAGCCGATATTACGGATACACAAGGGCTCCTTCTAGCGACGATGGCCATACACCCGGGTATCTCTACATAGATGTCGAAGCCGGTGATTCGATCACTTTATGTTCTCAGGAGATTTATAGCTTATTCGTTTTCAGGCTTGCAGAAATAGTGCAAGACATTGGGGGCAACACGACAGCTCTCAATAAGGATGCAGGAACCAGAGCTCCCAGGATGCCCAATGACGCCAAAGCCAAAAAATTCCGTCTTCATAACTCGAACCTCGAACACCTCGCCCAGACATATACTGTACATGGCCTAGGAACAACCGAGGATGCGTACTTCTCTATTATTTCCGCGTTTGGTTCCGCCGGAAAGCTTCCTTATCCATATGAGACCTCTCTCGAAGTTATAAGCGATGCAAAAGAGGCAGCTGCAGATAAAAGGTGGGAAGACTGTCTTGAGAAGGATTCCTGGCTACATATAAATGCCGGATCAGAGTATGTCCCGGTGAGCGTCACTAGTATTATAACGCGGCGTCTCCTGAAGCAAATTCGCATATTGGCAAAAGATACCGGACATTCCCAGCAGCCCCCCGAGGGCCTTAGAACCTGGGAAATGGTTCACTCATACTGTCAATTACTTCGATCAGAGGAATCCGAGGAGCGAGCTTTAGGACTTGTAACCTTATGCCTAACCTACAGGAAGTATGCTGTGTTGGGTCACGAGAAAATTCTGAGATTGATATGCGATACGATACATTCCTGTGGTGGCGGGGAGATGCATGAAAATGAGGATTTCAAGATAAAGGTTCTAGAGGCGTTGGGCGGAGGTCTATTGGACAATTTCAGATTAACTGCAAGGTTTTTGTGGGAGAACACGGTCATTGGTTGTTTAGAGAGCGAGCGGGAAGAGTGTCATCTAATTTCCAGGGTATTAATTAATGCTCTCCGAGACATTGGGTCTGTTCTATTTTGCGATGAACTTAAAGGGTACCTCTCTGTTCAACAACACCTAAGGGCGGCGGCAATGGTCACTGCCGGCCTCGGCCCCACCATTGAAGAAATCAAAGATCCTCATTTTCCAATTGACCTCTTATTAATCAGAAAATATCGGTCACCGATCCAGATGGCAGCAGAAGTGGGTGATATGAGGCTCGTTAGGGCTCTTTTGGAGGCCGGTGCCGCGGTTAGTGGAGAACCTGCGCTACATTATGGTAGGACAGCATTGCAGGCAGCAGCAGGTGCCGGCCATCTAGATATTGTTAAGACACTTATGGAAAGTGGGGCGAAACGTGATGAAGCACCGGCGGACTATTTTGGCCTCACAGCACTACAGGCAGCTGCAGGAGCTGGGCACCTTAATGTTGTCCGGTTTCTTTGTGGCGATCTCGAGGATGCTAAAACCCAAGCTAGGGCTATAGGATCACAAGTTCTTGATACAGAGGAAACAAAAGGTAAAAAAAGAAAGGGATGAGAGTAAAGTGATTTTTACAAATGATCCCAAGAACCTGGCTGACCTTCCCTCGAATCAACAGGGCCACAAAATGTGCTCGCGACCAAAGATACCCACATGATCACGCACCGCACACAGAACGATATCGAATACGTCACGACCGCACCTGCAAAATTTTCAGGACGAACAGCTTTACAGGCGGCAGCTGAGGGATGTCACGCCGAAGTCGTAGAGTACCTTTTAAGTTACGGAAAGATTTTCGAAAACGAACCGGCCAGCTTGCCTGATATATCATCATTACAAGCGGCGGCAAGCGGCGGCGACGGGGCAATCATCACAATGCTTATAAATGCTGGTGCAGATATAGGCAGCAGCAGCCCAGGATCCACGCTAGGAAAAACTGCCCTAGAGGAGGCTGTATTAAGTGGTCAAATGGAGACAATCGAATTACTCCTCAGAAGTAGATTTGACCGCGAGAAAGCATTGGTGAGAGCGGTCGAACGAGGGTATAATGATGTGATCCGACATTTATTCTCCCTCAGAAACCTAAGGCCGAATATAGTTGGGGCGCATGGGAAGACCGTACTAAAGAAGGCAGTTGAATGCGGAAGTTCATCTACTATTAAAGCACTCGTTGAGAACGGACTAGATATCGATCCGACAGATACAGGTGAATATGGTCGCACAGAACTGCAGAATGCTGTCACGAACGGAGATCTATCTTTTGTAGGAGCTCTTCTGAGCGCTGGAGCAGATGTCAACAAGCCAGACGAAGATGGGTCCACGGCATTGATTCTTGCAGCTGAATTTTCAGATGTCAGTATGGTCAATATTCTTCTAAAGTATGGCGCGGACATTCATAAGGCCATGAACGACGGGGATAGGGCACTACATATGGCATCATTTTCGGAGAAAGAGGGCCGGGTAGAGGTAATAGAAATGCTTCTTCAGAACAAAGCAGATATCGAGGCGCCAGGCCGACTTGGCCGCACGGCATTACTTGTAGCCGCCGTGGGTGGGAACATTCCGCAGGCAGAAGCCCTCCTAAAGGCAGGAGCAGACATCAACAAGCCAGACGAAGATGGGTCCACGGCATTGATTCTTGCAGCTGAATTTTCAGATGTCAGTATGGTCAATATTCTTCTAAAGTATGGCGCGGACATTCATAAGGCCATGAACGACGGGGATAGGGCACTACATATGGCATCATTTTCGGAGAAAGAGGGCCGGGTAGAGGTAATAGAAATGCTTCTTCAGAACAAAGCAGATATCGAGGCGCAAGGCGATTACGGTCGCATGGCATTACATTCAGCCGCCATAGGTGGGAACATTCCGCAGGCAGAAGCCCTCCTGAAGGCAGGAGCAGACATCAACAAGGCAGACGAAGCTGGGTCCACGGCTTTGATGCTTGCAGCTGAATACGCAGATGCCAGTATGACAAGCTTCTTGGTGAAGAATGGCGCGGACATTCATAAGGCCATGAACAACGGGAATAGGGCACTACATCTGGCATCATTACCGAAGAAAGAGGGCCAGGTGGAGATAATAGAAATTCTGCTTCAGAACAAAGCAGATATCGAGGCACCAGGCCGACTTGGCCGCACGGCATTACTTGTAGCCGCCGTGGGTGGGAACATTCCGCAGGCAGAAGCCCTCCTGAAGGCAGGAGCAGACATCAACAAGGCAGACGAAGCTGGGTCCACGGCTTTGATGCTTGCAGCTGGACACGCAGATCCCAGTATGACAAGCTTCTTGGTGAAGAATGGCGCGGACATTCATAAGGCCATGAACAGCGGGAATAGGGCACTACATCAGGCATCATCATCGAAAAAAGAGGGCCGGGTGGAGATAATAGAAGTTCTTCTTCAGAACAAAGCAGATATCGAGGCGCCAGGCCGATTTGGCCGCATGGCATTACATGGAGCCGCCATGGGTGGGAACATTTCGCAGGCAGAAGCCCTCCTGAAGGCAGGAGCAGACATCGACAAGACGGACGAAGAAGGGGTCACGGCTTTGATTCTTGCAGCTCAATTTGCAGATGCCAGTATGGTCAAGTTGATTCTGCAGAATGGTGCGGACGTTAATAAATGCAGTATATACGGTTCAGCGCTCCACTCCGTAGCTAGAAACAAGGGCGAGGACAAAGAAAAAATTGCGGAAATCCTTCTTCAAGACGGGATAGATATCTCTCTGGAGGACAAAAATCAAGAGACGGCACTACAACTTCTAAAAAGTTTTGGTGATACAAAACTAGAGGGGCTCATTTTGCAAGCGATGGAGGGCAAGAAGAAATAGTTGCTGGCGTTTATCATCGGTGCGAGGAGATTTCAAGAATGTATTCATGTCACGTTTCTTTAGGGATTTTCTACCTCAGTGCGTTGGGTTCATTCTGCATGTGCTGGCGTCAGGATTTTCAGCTTTTATTTCGAATTTTGGAATTTTTGGACAATGAGGACTAATTTTATCTATTTTAACTTGTTTGGACGCATTCATATTTTGTTTTATTATAATTTGGCTGGAGAACTTTGGGGCGTAATGAACAACCACCACAAACACCAAAAATTAAAGAAGCTCTGTAGAGTGATAGGGAAAGGGGTGAATAGCACTGTGATGGACCTAATTAATTGTACCCGCTATTATTGTTGGGCTACTGAATTTCTAAATGCTCGGCTTTGGTGAGAGGCTCTGAATGCCACATGACATTCGGAATCTGGGCATAAGATCGCTGTCTTGACGTATTAGGCCAAGTAATTACTAGAATTTATGAGACTTAATCTCGCATGCTCCGTCTCAAGGTGTCTTAACGATATTGTGTGTAGCACGGCCCCGTGCTGCTGCGCTGTTCCATCAAAGACACATGAGACAAATGCCAGGTGATCTCGAGGCTATATCCATATACTCTTCATGTATTGGTTGATAAGATAAAGGCTGCCGTTACAACGGTTCTCGGCGCTGGATGCTCGGCCCGACCAGACGTAGCCCTCCGAGGTAGGGGCGGGTGGTGCCCCCAATTATGCAAGCGCTATTATAGAGCAGAGGTCTCCGGATCGTTTGGTGAGTGTGTGTGAAGGTACATCTATATGGACACGTAAAAGCATTTGTGCCTCCGCGGCTCTGATGTAGCCTAGAAGCGCCACGGTCGCCGCGTCAGTCATATGCATTGATCTCTTGATTGTCGATGAAAGCACGCCGTCGGGCTGCGGAGAGACTCACGGTACTCCATCTCATTCGGATCATCAAAGGTATAGTGTAGCTCAATTTTGTTGCACGCCACTGACTCGACTGTCATCTTGCGCGCGCGGGGGTATGGTCGTATCGGGGGAGGAGTTGTGCTGACGTTGATTGATGTTGCGCACTAGTCCACGGTTCTGGGACGCGATGCGGCAGCTCAAAGATAACGATAAGGGTACGGTGCGGCTCAACGGAACGCGGGGTAACTGCACGAAGCTTAGAGCGCAGGAACAGATGAGGCTCTGCTATTTCTCTACTACCCTCCTCTAAAACCCAAGTCCCTCTATCCTCTTCTTACAAATGATAGACCCTGCTCCCCACGACGAAAACATGAGAGTGCGCAAATGCCCCACTTGATCTCGGGGGCCAGTATGCCCTCACCAATACTTATATTCTAAAGGTAATCGACCTTCTATCCCCCGCGGCTACACCACCACTATACGTTCTTAAGATCCTATTCAAGGCCCTCTCGGATACCCGAAATAATGCTAGCACTTAGATCCCTCGCACCGAAGTCGGCCTGTTTATGCCCTGTGCCACACACAAATATTTGAAGCGCGAGCGATATTTCTCAGAAGGCAATTGCAAGCCGCTAACCCAGATATGCTGGATAATGGTCACTTCACTATTTAATATTTGGGATGGAGATCAACAACACCGACAACCCAACACGCCCGAAGCAGAGCTCATGTTGACAAAACGTGCCCGTTAATACAACGTGGCTTGAGATGTGGTAGCTCTTCCTTGGTATATTATCTGATTACATGCATGCACGTACTCAGGTACATGGTTATTCATATGTATCGTGTTTGCTAGGCCCCCGGTCAGTGATCTATTCTCGATTGGCGCGGAACTATATTAACAATTCTTTATAGACTCTTAACCTAGAAACCCTTAATTGAACTGCACTCGACCCATCGCGTGATGCATATCATAACTTAAGACCACCGGTTATACGCTAGCCCGCTGCCCAACGTTTATCTCCGAAACCCAACCACTGGGATGAAAGAAATACCAGACCAAGGCACACCCATAGTTTATTTTAGCCTTGAACGGATCTACCATGATGTCCCGCCATTATCAATTAACACACGAGCGGATATGCACAGGACGTGCAAGTGAGACAAAGAAAAAAAAGAAGAAAAAAAGCTTAATTGCACTTCACTACCAGGAAATAATGTGATGGCACTAGGTGCGGTGCAGGGGATATGAGGAACAATGTACCTACATGTAAGTAGTAGGTACTGGACGGACCTCGTATCGACGGGAATACATACATATTTTTGGCGTGGACACCTATCACCGCTTATCACTCGGTATTCCTGGCCCGAACTTACAGAAAACTGTAGTATATACAAGTACATACACTTCTCTCGATGTACTGCGCAGAGTCCCAGTAAACTACAATTCTCTCAGGAGGGCGACCATGAGTGTCACTAAATATTATATATAAACAATCCTTAGCTTGGAGGTGAGGGGTCGATGGGTACCTCTCCCTTCCTCCATTCCCCCATCTCCCCCTATCGGTTATATGTTTGTACATGGTGTATGTATACTTTTCTTTTATAATTACTCTAGTAGAGGAGAGATTCGAGGTTGATACATGTAGTACATGTACTCGTAAATTCATGACGTTCCTAGACCTGACTACTATCATATGCTATACAAAAAGGTAGCCTTGGCGGTTTTTTTTTTGTGTATGTATGCAATAGTAGTTGAATCTGGAAGCGCCATGAAATTACGAGTAGCTGAAGTGTTTGTTCCTCGTGGTGGTGAACTTGGTATGGGATTGATGTATGTATGGTTCTTGTGTGGACTTCTCTTACCGTCGCCTGTGGCTAGTACCAACCATGCCCCACCCCACTTCAACAGCCACAGGTGCCATTTTCGACTTTTCCCTTCTGTCAGATTCAAAGAATATGTAAATAACAAGCAAGGTCACTTTTCGGCTACACCTTTTTTTTTTTATTAGATCTACTGCCTTCTTCGATCGTTTACCACATCATCGAGTGCCGGCCCACATCCGAGCTTAATTACGGAGTTTACTTATACATACCCCACCTCACTTGCCCGATCCTGGTCCTGGACATAAGCTGCAGCTGTCCAGTACAGCGGCCACAGTCTGCAACTCGAAATCTACAATCCGATAAACAAACAGGCTACAACTGTGCAGTGGATACAATACAATGCTGGCACCCCGTATACTACATCTCGCCAGGAGGGCTCCTCCGCCTATGCGGCGTCTCGTGGGAATGCGTTTCCAGTCAACGCAGGCGGGCGGGGAGGACAAATTCAAGAGGAGCTTCAAGGGACAATTGTTTGAATCGACCGCGCGGCGTGTGGAGGCGGAGAGGTTACAGCAGTCCAGAAGGATACCTGGTGGGGATGAGGCAAAGGTTGCGAGTGGAGGGACCATCAGTCGTATATTCAGTGAGTCTGCCTCAATCACTGCCCGGGAAGAAGTGGTAGAGAAAAAAAACTCGCATAGTCTATCTGCTAATCTGCAATTGCAGCTATGGCGTTTGTCGCTGGTGTATTCTACTACCTGGGTTCTCTCTCACAACCTAGTCTCCCCACTTCCTCCACCTCTCCTCTCTCCTCCGTCACACCCCCGGCGCACAACCTCTCAAAGTCCAACCTCCAAGCCTCATGGACCGAATTCGTCCGCCTTCTTGGTGCCGAGCACGTCTCTACCCGCACCGATGACCTAGCCACACACTCGACATCGTCTTGGTCAACACACCAGAATGCCGCCGACGCCGTCCCCTTCCTTATCGTCTATCCCAGCACTACCGAGGAGGTTTCGGGCATCGCAAAGATCTGCCATGAACGGCGCATTCCCATGACCCCCTTCTCCGGGGGAACATCGCTAGAGGGTCACTTTGCGCCAACCAGGGGCGGTGTGTGTATTGATTTCTCACGTATGAATAAGATCCTTAGCATTCACAAGGATGATCTCGATGTCGTTGTGCAGCCAGCCGTAGGCTGGGAAAATCTCAACGAGATATTGGCTGCCGACGGCCTTTTCTTCCCCCCGGACCCTGGCCCGGGCGCGCAGATCGGCGGAATGGTAGGCACCGGCTGTAGCGGCACTAACGCGGCCAGATATGGGACGATGAGGGAGTGGGTCCTATCGCTTACCGTGGTGCTCGCCGACGGAACAATCATCAAGACCCGTCAACGTCCTCGAAAGTCAAGTGCAGGATATGACTTGACGAAAATGTTCATAGGCTCCGAAGGCACACTTGGACTGGTAACTGAGGCCACCCTGAAGCTGGCCGTGAAGCCGGCAGCAGAAAGTGTAGCTGTGTCTTCTTTCCCAAGCATCACGGCTGCTGCAGAGATGGTCGCAGAGGTAATTGGCAAGGGAATACCCATTGCCGCGATCGAGATTTTGGACGATGTAATGATGAGGTGTATCAATAATTCCGGCACTACTGCGAGGAGCTGGAAGGAGGAGCCTACGCTCTTCTTTAAGTTTGCCGGTATGCCCCTCTCCTATGGAAATGATCGGAGGTAGAGGTATTGAGTAAATGTATTGCGCAGGTACCTCTGCAGGCGTCAAGGAGCAAATTGCCCTCATCAAGGCGATAGGGAAAACCCATGGGTCCAAGAGCTTTGAGTTTGCGCGCACAAAAGAGGAAGAGCATGATCTCTGGTCGGCACGTAAGGAGGCGCTCTGGAGTATGATGGCCCTCAAACGTACTGAAGAAGACCAGTAATTCAACCCCAATCTCCCCGGACCTAGTGATATACCAGGCTAATTAATACCTTATGAAATAGTGTATGGACCACCGATGTTGCAGTCCCAATGTCTCGGCTCGCTGAGATAATCGAAGAAACAAAGGCCGACATGGTCAAATGCAACATCCTTGGTAGTATTGTTGGCCATGTGGGGGATGGAAACTTCCATACTATTATCCTTTATAACGATCGCGAGCGAGCGGTTGCGGAGGAACTCGTTCATAGGATGATCAAACGTGCGATCGCAATGGAGGGTACTGTAACAGGAGAGCATGGCGTTGGACTTGTAAAGAGAGACTACCTCAAAGAAGAGCTGGGCGAGGATACAGTGAATGCAATGAGAAGGGTGAGCCGTCCTCTTCTCCGATTTCCCTCGTGTGTTTACTGACGGGAGTGACGCAGTTAAAATATGCATTTGATCCGCTGTGGCTTCTAAATTGCGACAAGGTCGTGAGAGCAGAGGCGGAGAAATAGGGCCATCTTCATACTCGCATGAGGGCGAAACTGCTAGCTTGATACCGCTGGCAATTTTGTACAAAATCTTGTATATAGCTATATGAATGCAGCTGAACGCATCTGAACATTAGGGTTCACCAGCATGGCATTATGAATGACTGGTATGAAGTAGGTTCGTTTTATGACAGGGTGGTGCTGAACTTTATGCTATTCTATCGATGGACACCCAACGAAGTCTATCCTTACTTCGAGAGCCCTCTTATACCGACTGTTCCCAGCTCTCAAAGCCACCCCTGCTAGAAGAGTTGTAGCCCTATTCTTCGTTTCTTATCTCACAGAAGAGCCTAGAAGGGGACCCCGATGCTACATGAGAAGGGAAATGCCATCTACTTGTAAAGGCTAAGGAATAGGCCAATATCTTTAATTCCCCAATAACCTCAGCGGTGGTGACATATTCTACCGCATCAGCGTCCCGGAGTGGGTCAAGCCAAACACTCACCTCCCCTTCCCCCTCATTCCAGGCCCCTCCTTTCTTTCACCTGCCAAGCCCCACAAAACCTCAAAGCCTTCCTTCCTTTCTTACCCGCCAAGCCCCACGAAACTTAAAACATTTCCGTGTCTGAAAAAAGAAAATAGTCGGAAGCTCCAAGTCCCGTCATGCTCCTTCGCGCGCGGACCGCCTAGCTTTGCGGAAAGTGCCCTGGGGCGTGTTATATGTACACTCCACAGTACGGAGGGTAGGTATACTAGGTACGTCTTGTGTGAGTGATATTTTATGATTCTCATTCCCCGCCTCAAGGGTCCTGGCGCTGGCAGGCAGTAGACAATTAAGAGCTAGTGCCCACCAAGTGTAAGCAACCACGGGGGCGACAATGGCGTTCGAGTGGAGCCGTGCGCGCGGTGCATTGGATGTCAAGCATGATACTTGTATGGGAGAATGTGCTCTGGCTTATAGATACATACGTTGAAAACTAGCATCTTTAGGGCAGGTAGAGTAGCTGATAGAAAAGCCCCTCAGCCACCTGCAAATGGTGTAAACCTGTATTCCACTCGTCCGCCTTTTTAGTGAAGCCAGGCCAATTGGGATGCGGTGGGAGGTTTCTCGCGCGGCCGGGCTGGTTGAGGCCGCTTGGGTTAGTGGCTGTGACGGGGGGACTGGTGGTGCTCTAGTCAGGTCAGCCACCTGTTTTGTGTGTGAGTGGCTTCAGAACTGGCCGCTGATACGTAGCAGTGTAGAGTAGAGTATGGGGAGTTGGTGTAAGTAGATGTGTGGGGCATCACACTAGCGAGTATCTTAGACTGTAGCAGTCCATGGCTAGAGTATGTAGAGTGGATATCGATGTAGACAAAGGGGGGGGGGGGGTAGCCTGCCTCTGATTCAAACATTTTTCTCTAGCATCGATTAACACAAAACAACCCAAGTCCAGTAGGGGCGAACACGTCAATCTTACATGTAGTATCTACTCTACACGCCAAATATCACTCGAAGATCTACAGCAGGTACCACTTACACTTCGAAAGCTACTCTATGAACATATATGTAGTCTCGATATAGTCTCTATACAAGGCTGTACAAGAGGCGTTGACAAGTGAGAATCCTTCACTCACTAAAAACGCTAGAGCCTTATACACTTCCGTGTAGCAGTTTTCGGTGACGAGACACATATGAATGGCTGGTATTGATGAAGGCTAGCTATAGTGCGCGTACGTCCATGAGCTATATACCAAAGTAACGACGCCTCCAGGTCTCATGTATATCCGCCATCACCACGTAGAGTAGGCACGCCACCACGTAAGTCGCTCAGTCCTGTGTCTCAAACAGGATTTCGGGGAGGACGAGTATCGTTATATGTATATGTAGGAATTTGCAATTGGCAACCCCGGGGTCTCCTCACGTGTGTACCCCGGGTACATGTATGTAGTCGTCTCGGCAAGTTCCATGAAACCCTAAGCAGGCAGGTACGAGTACGAGCCCGGATGTCAGGCTAGATATCAAAATCTGAGGTTCAGCTAGCTATCACTTGTGCAGTTGCTCGACGTGAGTTTAGCCCTGTTTCTTCTTGTCATCAATTCCACGGGCAAGCCAAAAAGCTCCAGGCCCAGGCAGCAATCCCTCACGTAGGCAACGTCGAATTAAGGTTCAGGGTTCAGCAACTACATAAGGGCCTTTGACAGAAGCGGAGAATCTAGAAACGTGGCCGTACGTCTATAGTAATGGGTTGGAGAGCTTCTGGCCAGCTAAAACTGCTAAGCAACCAGGTTACACAGATAACAAAGTCTTTAACTCTTAGGCTTCAAGATGCCATCTCCACCCCCGCTTTTTGAAAACCTTATCAAAGGACTCTCCATCAATAAGATGGATAAAGAACTCTTTGGTAGCTTCGCTGAAGACACCACCCCTTTTGCCTCTGCCATCCAAACAGCCCTTATGAGCGAGAATACCACCGACGAAACAAGGATCCTCCTCACGCTCCTCTGCGGCATTGTCAAGCAAAACTCCTCCCTTCAAAACAGAATTCTCCACCTCGAAGAATCCGTTGATTTGGCAGACTCTGCCAACACAGCAGTCCTTAGACACGCCGAAGAGTCCACTCGCTGCCTTAACCGCATCGAAGGACAAGTTTTCAACAAACAACCCCCGCCTGCTGCCCCAATTGGGAAAGGCAAAGCACCCGCACAAACCCCCCACCGCCCCCCCCCTCCCCCCGCTCAGCAAGAGCAGAACAGAGATAATCAGCTCTCAGACTTCGAAATCATCGACGTCCATGGCAATAGACGCCCAGGGACATACGCCGAACGCGCAAAAATGGCCAAAGATATGAGTAGTAATCTTGATCTAAGACGCAGCCTCAATATCTCCACCGCACCCCCCTCTCGCAAGAAGAAATCATCCTCCCAATCCCCACCACCAGCACAAAATACGCCCACAACGCTCCCTTTGACGCAAAGAAGATTTTTTGCCACCAGAAACACACCTGCCCCAGTAAGCGAACGCTCTCGTCTAGAAGCTACCCTTCCGGCTCAATTCGGCAGAGTCCTCAGTGAAGGAGGACTCACCTTCCCACACACAAGAATCAAGGTAGCCATTAATGGGAACGGCACTGTAACCTGCATCGCCTCCCCTGAAACCCATAATACGCGCCTACAACCCTTCTTTGACCGCTTCGTGGAAATTCTCAACCTCGCAGCCAAAACCGAGACAAACCCCTACTCAGAATTCAAGCTCGCCCCGACGGACGCCGAATTCGTTATTCACTCCATCCCCATGTTCCCGTTTGAAAATGAAGATATGCTCACCCCGGTCATGCGCGAGAATATTAACTTCGCGTGCAACGCCAAAATTACTAAAGTTCTCGCTTCTTACCGTTCGGCGCAAGAAGAGAAAAAACACCACCTCTATCATGTCACACGCGGAGGACGCCACTAAGTCATGACTCCATTCTTCTTTCGCAGAAACTCGCCGCCGCGCTCCGCCTAAGACGCTTCACCTACCACAATCTGCCGACTGTTCGCTGACACGCCATGACGCAAACAAAAGAACCCTCTGCTTCTCTGGCAGGCCACACCAAGCCAGAATCCACAAGACCAACTCATCCTGCCCCAAAGACGGCCATCTAAATCTGTTGCCATACCTTTTTTACCCCGAAATGCCAGAACTGCAATTTCCACACACCGCTGTCAAGACCACCAGCCTCGCCTCCAAATCCTCCTGCCAGTTATCCCACCCGCCTGCGCCTACCACATCTGCCCACGCCTCAAGATATTTCTCCTAAGAACCTCCCGAGGCCATGGAGTATCTCAGCCCAATTAAATTATGTTTTCTTCGTCCCCACCAAGAAACCTTTCCCCCACACGCTCTTTCACCTCGTCTATATCCGCGGGGACCTCTTCTTCTCTAACGATTATTCAGCATAACTGTGCTAATAGTCATAAAATTTTTATTTCACTCTTTTCTTCCTTTTCTAAAAAATCTCCACCACAACTTTGTCTAATCCAGGAACCATATTTATATAATGGTCTTCCCCTCTCCGCTCCTGGTTACCAACTTATACTTCCTCAATGCTCGCCGGAAGATAAAATCCGAACAGCAATCTATATAAACCTGGATTTTGCTATAGAAATGGCCTATCACGCTCATCCCCTTAACCGAGGAGACCTGATGGCAATTACGCTCACATGGCAATCCACATCGAATAATATTCCAATTTCACTTACGGTAATTAATGCCTACAACCGTCATCTTTCCTCTACAACCAGATCTATCCCCCCCTGCCTCCTTTTCCCCACATCTAATGACCCAGTCATAACCTGTGGAGATTTCAATATTCATTCACGCATTAGCGACCCTCGGAGGAGACGCAACCGCCGAGAGGAATCTCTTTCTACTCCCTACTTTAGTCTAAAGACACCAAAGATTTCTTTCTTAATCACCCCTGCCGCCACCGCTTTCTCCCAACCCTCCAAAGACACCTGAGTTATCGACTTAGCTTGTAAACAACAAGAATAATCCTTTCTCCCCGACATTTTGACAAATATTTCCTCACACAGGTTCGGATCATACGCCAATTAAAATCCAACTCGCCCTCCAAAACCCCCCTACTCCTAATTCAACCTACACCCGCAACTGGAAAATGGCCCCCTGGGACCGCATCCAAGACGCCCTGAAAGATCTTCAGCTCCCTCCTCCGTCGCCCCATGTTGATACCTGGTTCGAAACTGCCCTGAATACGATTACCGGTCCTATTCTAGACCTGACCCCTAGGAAGCGCCCCAGCAGCTGGTCAAAGCCCTGGTGGTCGCCCAATCTCAAACAACTCAGACGCATCTACCACTCGGTCGCCAGAGACTACAAGCGAGGCTTCGCCCCTCTTTTTAGCCTCAAAGCAGCCAAAAACCAATACTTCAACGCAATCCAAAAAGCCAAAGATGCTCATTGGAACGACTACATCGCACAAGCTAACTCCACTCAAATGTGGAGCCTAACAAGAGGCGCAAAAAGGGATAAAACCCAAAAGCTACCCACCTTCCCCAATGCTACAACGCCAGTCGAAGTAAACAAAGCGCTGATAGAGCACTTCTTCCCCCCCACAAATAACCCCGCCAGCCCCCACACCAACTCACTTTTCGAGGCCGATGAAATTACGCCAGCTGAAATAGCCGCTCAAGAACCTCGAACAACCTGCCCCCGGCCCTCGACATTTATTCCTCCTTCCCAGATGGAAAAAGACACGCTAACCCTTCCCTACTCCCACAACTTTTCAACCCTCTCCTAAAAGCAGGCATGCACCCGCTTAAACTCAAAACGGCCTTCGGAGTCGTCCTCCCTAAGCCCAAAAAACCGGATTATACCGCCCCCGCCGCCTATCGAGTGATTGTTCTTCTCGAAACGGTATCCAAGATCCTAGAAAGGATTATGTGCTACCGTCTCGCAGCTTTCGCAAGATCCACAAAACTAATCCACCCACACCAATGCGGTTCTATCCGCGGTTTATCCACCGCAGATGCTTTTACAACTCTACAACACGAAGTCCGTACCCTCCAAAGGTCACGACTCAAAGTTTCCACCTTATTCCTAGATGTAAAAGGAGGCTTTGACCACGTCAACCCACACACACTAGCGAATATTCTCTCTACCAATAATACCCCCGCCTATATTACTAGCTGGGTCCTCTCATTTCTCTCTAATCGAAAATGTGCTCTTCTCTTCCCCGGATCCCCTAGGACTCCCCTCGCGGTAGACGTTGGAGTCCCCCAGGGCTCGCCCATCAGTCCCCTCCTCTTCTGTATTTATGTGTCAAGATTACACACAGACCCCTCGCCGGGCATTACCATCTCTTATGTGGATGATTTTGCGTTTACGGTCGCGTCACCCTCCTACTCTCAAAATGCCAGCCTTCTTGAAAGGTGCTTCAATCAAGCTGCCGATACGGGCCGCCCCATGAATATACACTTCTCACTCCCAAAAACAGACCTTATACACTGGCGCACCCCAAAAGATAAGACACCACTGAATAATACCCCTGTTACCCTTCACAATGAAATTATTCATCCCTCTTCCGAGATCAGATGGCTAGGCTATCAATGCACCCCCTCCCTGGACCCCCATCCACACTTCCAAAAAAGAGTTAACGCCGCCAACATTATGTTTGCAACTCTACGTCGCTTTTCCTCCGCCGGCAAAGGCCTTACCGCCCTCAACTGTCGCCGCCTCGCCATAATGGCAATTCTTCCTATTCTTACATACGGAGCTACATGTTTTGCTCCCGCCGCTAAAACAATCAAGCTAATGGAAACCGCCTGGCACTCTGTTCTAAGGTGGGTGACCAACTGCTTCCGATCTACTCCAATATCGATCCTACAAGCAGAATCTTCCTGTGCCCCGATCGATCTTTACCTTTCCTCACTGCGGCTTCGGTACGCCGCCAGAATTCTCAACGCAGACCCAGAACTTAACCCCGTTTCGGCCCGACTTCCGGTCTCCTTCCCCTCCTCAAGCAATTTTAGAAACAATTGCAACCGTCTTCTTCTAAGGGGTATTTCCAACCCCCCCAAGAACTGGAACTCCAACCGCAAAGGCGTCGCTAGACTGCCCATCGATGAACTCTGTTTCCAACTTCTCTCAAACTCCCCGGATTTTGCGCAAAACCAAGCCCCAAACCCAGGCCTCCCCCTTCAAATTAAAAAGCATATTCTACAAACTTGGAAAAAGCTCCCCACTCCACTATATTATACTTGGCCTATTTCCACCAAACTACATCAGCCTGTAGTTGGTCGTCTCAGGCAGATATCTTGGGATGGTAATATATAAAAAATTGTTAGCCCACCATCATTTACCACGCAGAGATCTGCCTCAGCCGATCTATTTCGAGACCATCTGCTCAAGACAAGGGAGACGGGATTTATGATCTAAACACGCTCTTGATACTTCGATCGCCAGAATTTTCGAAAAAGAAAGTAAGAAGCCCCAATTTCTTTCTTCAACGATTTCTCTTCTACGTAAGCTTTTCGCTTACCAGGTCGTCGATTACTATAACTTGGTACGATATATTATAAACTAACTGAGCATAGGGCTTTCTTCCAAAGTTAAGAATCAAATACCGAAATCTCCTCTTTACTCTATGTCGTCGTCATCATCTCTTTCTTCTTTATCTTCTCTGTCAGATGCTAGTGTGTCAGAAGCGGAGGTGTAAGAGTTTCTACTTTGTTTATATTGTTATGTGTTAAGGCGGGGTTTTTCTTTTGTTCGAGGGGATAGGTTTTATTTATGCCATAGGGACTCCCTGCACGCAACATTCTTGTACCTAGAAACCAATGAAATTATGACTTAAAAAAAAAAAAAAAAAGCTTCTGGCCAGCTACACGCACCATGAATTAACCGATCACAAACATCCAGAGAATTCAACTTATACCCATGCCAGAGGTGTCCGATCGATCACTGTCCCTCAACAGGCAGATTCTGTACTTAACGTACGTCGTCTTTAAAAGTAATGTGCATACATACGTTATACATACCTACCGTATGTGGCGATCCTTCAATAACAAGCGAAAGGAAATCCCCTAGGTATATAATATTGCGTTCGTGGCTACATAATTCTAATATATATGCGAGGAAACCATGCATGTACTCTAGACGTATTCTAAAGTGGTTGTATATGTAATATCTACTCTTCACATATAGAGAGAGCAGGCTGAAGGGGTAAAGTATCCCTGTTCCCCGTCAACCGACCCGGCTCCCTCTCTCGTGGGCTTTCGATTGATTGATGCTGCAGCCCACGATTCAGTTGAGACAGAAAGAAGGAGAGCAAAAAAAAAAGTAAGAAGAGTGATCAAGCCCTCTCACGATCACTGGAGGGGGGGGGGGCAACAGAGACCAGCGGCGCTAGATGGTCTCAGACAGACGTACAGCCAGCACTGGATGCTGCATTATCTCCACATGCTACTTAATTACTAGTGCCATTGTCCCGGAAATGGGAACGCATCTCGTCGTCGACATCATATCAGTCGGTTCCGAGAATTGGGTACCCCTGATTCGACCTCGAGGCCTGTTCCTTGCATAATGCGCGAATTTTGTGCGCCCCGCACAGATGGAGGTTGCTATACTACGTATAGTAGTGTTCAATCAACGTTGTGTAAGAACATGTATATATCACATGTCATGAACGACACATTATAATGTCTACTCTATTTCATACAGAAAACATCGAGAGGCTAGGTGAGGCGAAGTACAATAGGCGGGAATCGAAGGAGAATATCCACAAGTATTATATTATCCACAAGTCTTCTTTCTATACCTGCCAGGTTGTTACCTGATCCGATGTTTCGGGTCACAAGGATACTCCAGCTAGGGGATCTTCACTAGTGCTATGGCCTCGGACTTGCAAATCCCCCTCCTCCGTAACGGCAAAGCCGTTACGGACTATACCGGGGCTCCAATCATGTCTTAGAACGGCCCGTAGGGTAGAGTTAGTGTAGTAGTGCTAGAGTAGCGTGGGTTAGTTAGATACTCCACTCTGGTGCCACATGGAGCACACATGATGGGGACTCTACATACATACATACCACTAGCCGAGCCGAGAAGCGATCTGTGGGGAAGAGGCACGGGGATGCTAACTCGCCTTACTCTTGGTGGCTGTCAAAGATTGTATTCTAACAAGAGGTACCATTTCTCTATAGATCTATCTGCATAGATACATGTATATACGCACATGAATTGAAGAGTGGAACTTGATATTTGCCCTACTCCAACTCGGCGGAACAAACCTCCGGCATGCCTGTATGGAGAGAGACAGGGACTGATCTTCATCGATGCTTCAAACAGTAGAGCTAGAGGAGTACGTACGCTGTATGTACATGTAGATACGGCGTGCCGGTAGTGCCTGGCACACTAGCGGCTATATACATACACACATGTACATACATGAAGGTTTAAGCATTTTCTACCCCAGGCACTATTTATTCCTTTGGATCCCCCGCACCCCTGGGCTTTTATTATTATTATTTTGTTCCAGCCTATATGCAGTTATACATAACCGAAGCAGGGCCCATTCACATACATACTCTTCGTTTTTCATATCTTTTCTTCCGTCACATTGTTCGCGCCCTTCACCCTCTCGTTGGCCGTTGGTGACGATGGCATTGATACATCGACATGCTATTCTACTATCCAGTAGAGAGGTCGAACCAGAGTTGAGCCATGAGAACCGAGGGCCAGCGCTTGTGGCGACCTGTTTGTCCCTTGGTGCACTCATGCTGATGGTTGTGAGCGCGAGGATTTATTGCCGCGCAGTGCTGCTGAAGAAGATGGGGGCGGACGATTGGTGTATGGTTTTTGCTGCTGTGAGGAAACTTTGATAAATCCGCATAAGGGTGGGGGGGAATTATGCTGAGGCAGTGTGAAATAGGTTTTTGGAATTGGGTTGATAATTTGTGCTCTCTGTGGTATGTATGTTGAAATGAGGAAATACTTGACTTGTAGGGATGTTTAATAATCTGGATGTTATATAGGTGTTTATATGACCGGAGCCGGAAAACACCGTTGGGACCTGACCTGGCAAGACGGCGTCAACAGCCAAAAGGTAATTGAGACCAATTCTCCTCTAACCTTCCCTTAAATCATAAAACTAACCATTCACATCATTAAAACACTCCATAGATTGGTCTTGCCGCGCAAATATTCTACTTTGTCGCTCTCGGCCTAATCAAAGCCTCGCTCCTCCTCTTCATAATACGTCTCCAGCCCTCTGACCGCATGATACGCACCTGCTGGATACTCCTCTTCATCTGCACATCATTTACAATCTCCGCTTTCGTATCGTCATGCTTACAGTGCGTCCCATTGTCCTACCTGTGGGACCAGGTCAACCCATTCCTAGCAGGAAAGATCGAGCACCATTGCGTGAACCAAGAGGCCCTCCAGTATGCGTTGCCATCTATCAATATCGCGACGGACCTCTTGGTATGGTTATTGCCAATCAAGCTCATCTGGAAGATTCAGCTGCCGCGGAGACAGAAGTGGGGGTTGGTTGCGGTGTTTTCGTTGGGCGGATTGTGAGTGCTACTCTCTCCACTGGCATGATGTCGAGTATAGACGCTGACGTTGGTACTTGTAAACCATAGGGGTGTTCTTGCAGGAATATTACGACTCTGGAGTGTGGGAGTGGCAGTCAAGGGAAATGATCCTTCATGTAGGCACACCCCCCCCTCCTCCCTCGTCTCAACTCCACTAACCGCCGATATCGCAGGGGACTACATCGACCTCTCCCTTTGGTCAAAGTAAGTACCCCATCATGATGATTGTAGTGTTCTTACAGCTGCTGACCCGCGCAGCGTTGAAGTTCTGATTAGCATAACCTGTGGCTCCGCCCCGGCAGCCCGGCCCCTCTTCTCTCGCTACCTCCCAAAGTTCCTCGGCAGCTCCAACTCTACCTCCGACGATCAGCCCTTCCCCAACGCTCCGAACAATAATCTCCCGAAGTCACGCGGTAAGCAGCAACAGAGTGACACTTACATAATGCAGTCCTTCTCACAACACGACTCGACGGAGGAGTTTGGTATCAGAACCCGGGTTGGCGGCGGGGATGCGGAGAGCGAGAGGGACAATGGGGAGCTGGCGGAGGCGGAGGCGGAGGCAGACGGGACAACCAAGTTCACAAATGTTAGCGTGAAAATAGAAGAGCGCGTATGATTTCTATGTGTGGGGCGTTCGGGGGGGGATATGATATGAGCTATCTGTTTTTCTTTTTTTTCTTTTCTTTTGTTGCGTCGAGTTAGGTCACAATGTATCACTCGACAATGAAATGGTTTTCTTTTGTTTTTTTTGCTAGAAAGGGAGGGTAGGTAAGGAGGTATACTTAATGCTTAGACGAGTGGATTTATGCATATTAATGTTCTAGGCCACCGGCCAATACAAATCAATGATAAATGACCCATGACATCTAAGGTGGGGGGGCGGACCACGACTAAGCTAGCCGGACCGGGCCAGGTCCCAATATGTTTGATGAGCCGGGCCGGGCCTTATCAGAACGGGGGGGGGGGGGGGGGCCGACGGTCGTGTCCCAAGACATCGAATTCAATTAATGCAATGATCCTTAGCCTCTAGCTTAGATTCCGCAACCCCCGATCACTGCGCGGGCCAGGCCGGTCGATCACCCATGACTTGACAAACAAATGCAACACCCTCCGAGTACCACTGTATGGATACCGAATCTACAGGAGCAGTTCTTGATCTGGCAATCGCCACACTTTACTATCTGGCTATGTAGGTTTCCTATTTCATACTATTTTACTTACCTCACCAAGCGCGGCGCACCACTTACTTTTTCTTCCTTAGGTACGGAACTCTTGTCTCTTCCTTTCTTCTTTCTTAGCTTGGGGACAAATAATGTGCTTTATCTTCATACCCCCGTCCATACGCCCAGCCAAAGCGACCCGTTCTGTCTGTCTGAATGTCCTGAGGGGCGGGGCGGGTGTTGCTGCTGATGTTCACTTGTGAGGGGTGGGGAAGACAGTAAGTACGAGACTTGGTTGGGTGGCTGGCTACGGGACTACATGTAGGCAGGTCCTGCACACTGATAAATGGGGGCATAGTGTGTCTACATGGTAACGACATGTACCGGAAGACAGCCCTGGGCACGCTGGCAGATTCCTCACTGTGAAACATGGCTGTGACTCTCCCGCACCTCGGAACGCGGTTCTGGGTGACCGAGTGATATTTCATGATCCCATCAGCTTCGTTTTAAATCGCTTGGTAGGTTCTTCTTTTGGCGAGCAAGCTGTTTGATCATCGTGGAGATAATTCTGGTGGAATCTTGAGTCTCCTGATCCTGGAAGTTAAAATATATAAACGCTATATCGGTCTGGCTATCCAAGGAATATTTGGTTGAGATCCTTTCTAAAACAAGAGACCTATTAGGAAATAACTATTAGCGGTTCTCCCCTAATATCAAATAAAGAGTGGAGCTAGCTACTAACGCCAAAACAGACTTTCCAACACCAGCTTATACAAGGTCAGCTTTCAAAGTTCGTGAACTACCCAAATACAGAGGTGTCTTGCGGTTTCCATAGCACCATAATAGGGAAGAACTCCCGGAATTTTCCCATTTTTTGAACTCAGGAGAGTCAACGAGCCAATTTCCAATATTCTGATGCCTTTTCTTGAATATCCGATTATGAAATCCAGCTGTGAGAGCCATAACAGCAATTTGTTCCTGTTTTCATGCTCTTTCTCCTCAGTATCCAATAACCTTTCGGAGCGTAACCGTTCATATTCATCGACAGAAGCTGTCCGAATCACAACATCAACATGACTCTGGAACCCCGAGAGCAAGGAATTGAAATTTTCCTCGAATGGTTCCCACGTAATCGTCAAAAAGACCCGAAACGATACCCAGCGACTGTAGTTCCCCCTACTATCTACGAAAACCTTCCTCACAGTTGTAAAAACTTGAGTAGATCTCCATATGCAGCGGAAAGTACGTCTTGTACATCTTTGGATTGATCAAAGCACTTTGCATACCGAGATAGGTAATTTAAATGACTGGACAAATTCTCCATCATCTCTGTCAACCTACTGAAAAAATTCGCGAACTTCAGTCCGAGCTGAACGATAAGCTGTGCACCTCCTACAACAAGAGAAGAAATATCCTAATGCTGCCCGATCATTATCGATAAGGGTTTCAGATAGCCATCCACAGCGGTCAAAACCCCCTCGATTCCGGACACACATTTACGGGAATAGCTCGAGTTGCTGTGGATGTCATCATAGTTCATAACACTGGCTAGGAGAGTATCTGGTGATACATTAATACAATTACCAAATGCTTGTCGCTCTTCAGGGGAGAGGTCTTGAATGTGTTTTTATAGAGCCTGTACGAAAGCGAGGTTTTCTGTTGGCACAGGCTGCGGGCTCGGGGGAGGTGGAGGAGTGCTTGGTGCAGGGAGGTTGTTGACTGTTGAATCACTAAGATTTATCAGCCCGTAAACTTAATCAATTATTCGCTTACATGTATTTCATACATGACTCAGGCATTTTATGCCCCCAAAATGTACGTATATACATGTATATAAAAATATGATATAGATACAAGTGTATATTCATAAATGTACTTACGAGTTAGGTGTTGAAATTTGTAGCCCTGTTGGCGGAGGGGTCTGGCTGGTTGGAACAGGACTAGAGCTCTTGCCCAACCTAGCTCTGAGCCGCTCACGAACCCTGAATTTGCTGGCGATTTATTGTTCAATGGCCGACACGCGCCAGTTCCGGATGTTTGTATGTCGTCAAATACCTAACTTCCTTGGCCCCTGTACCTCACTTGAGCTCTGGCTTTCTTATTGTTGCCAACAACTTAGATGAAAATTAAAGAAGTTCACAAAACGCTACCGGGAGTCGTTGATAATATCTTTCTGGGCGGGGATATGGTGCGATCACGGTGCGTAATGATTGTGTTCGAATTTAAAAGGCGGAGTTGGAGGACACCCTTAACCCTAACTGCTATTTGAAGGTGTGGGCGCCTGCGCGTTAAGCATTGGGGCGCGTTTGGCGAGCGCCTAAACGAGGGTAAAGACTCAAGCGCTGGGATTCAACTCCTCTTGTCTCAAAAGCTAGCCTGTTAATTGGCAAGCCACTTTTCTGAGACAATATTGAATTCCGAAAACTGGGCCAGAACCACTTACGGCAACACACCTCCCCCATCAAAGTCTTCCTAATAGAGTCCCCCAATACTCTAGCTCTGTTTTGGTATTTCTCAGCTAACAAGACTTCGACTTAACTTAATTCCTAAACCACAGTTTCTTCAAAAGAGCCCTTAATTAACAGGGTTCCTACCTTTCTACCGCAGATCGCCCACCGTATACAGAATCAAGCAGATACATTCTCGAAGATACTGGTCTCAATATCTTAGCCATATATGTATATCAGCAGAAAGTCTCTACTATGTGAGCGAAAGATTTATCAGAACTAATGGCTATCCCTTAAGCTGGCAGTAAATGCTGACCCCCCAGAAAGAAGCATAGGTTGGTGGCGTTTGCTCACAGATCTTGTTATCTTTCTTATCAAATAATTGATCTCCCATACAAATCCCAGCTCTCTATTATAGGGGGGTCAGCATTGCCAGCTTAAGGGATAAGAAAGCACGCAGACAATTCACCAGAAAAACTTATTAGGGTTGTTTTTGATATAATCCTGAACTCAAAGGCTTTCAACAGTCACGAATTTCGCACCTAATAGTTCATTTATATACGTCGTATCATTCAAACCTTTTCATAAAACGCACTATTTCTTCCCTTCCCTGGGGTCTCGTAGAGCACTCGACATGTAAAGCACCCTGCACGGTAACAGTACTAACTCTCTCTCTTCCCACCGCGTCCCTTATGAGTTCCTCGACCCCAACAGTCTCGTCGAGTGGTACAACCTCATCCATCCCAGCCCCCAGAATCAGCACTTGCACATCCCCAGCACGCCTCAAAACCTCTGCAGATTCTTTCATATCCCACGTATTCCACAAGAACATGGATAGATACCGATATGGTAGCCAACGCTGAGGATATAATACGCGGAGCATGTTAGGCACACTCACAAATGGTGTTTCTAGGATCAGCCCTGTTACATTCACCCCCGAGCCCCCGGACTGGAGATAGTTCGACCAACCCTTCAGGGCAATGCCGCACCCAATGCTTTGCCCCCAGAGAATGACCTCCGTGCCGGTATACTGAGGGTCTGTACCAAGGAGATTAAAAATCGCGGATAGATCTCGCTCTATGCCCGCCTGTGAAGGTGTTCCAGTAGATGTCCAATACCCCCGGTATGAGGGGATAAGGAACGTATACAATACAGTGGTCTCCTTTGCAAGGGTTGACAGGATCGTAGATAGGTATGACAACCGAGGAGGGGTAGAGGACGCATTGCTATGGAAAGCAGGTTGTTGGTAGTTGCAAGAGTTAAGGAATGGCATGGAGGAGGTACCCTTGGAAGTATACAATGAGTATATGCTTTTTGCCCTCCTGGCCGCCTGTTGCTGTGACCGCTGAGAGCTGCTTCCCGTCGGATGTGGCTATATTTTTGTGGTGCTCATGCCATTTTATCCCTTTACACAAATGCTTATAGTCTTGAAGCGTCTCTCGCTTGGCACCCAGAGGGACACCTGGGCAGTTTATATTTAGCGTTCATAGATTCTTCGCAGACAATGTTTTGGATTGATTAAACACACCGGGCATGTAGATAATCTTATTCTGAAACAAAACCATCATTGCACACTAGAGCTTCCATCTCTTGTCAGTTTGATGTCATAGAACCTTTACTATCAATGACATGATACGCTATTGCGGCTCTAACCTTATACACCCATAACGAGACGACAAGACCCCCGAAGACAACTGGTGGAACTAGCACAGCGGGGAGCGAGGAGACCAAACTGATGTGACGGTTTCCGTATGAGGATCCATGCGGAAAAAATCTCCGTGATAGGATTGTTTGAAACCGAAAAGTTAGGGGGCGCTGCATGATGGAAAGTGCATGTCCAGACGATAATCAATTGCACGCTCATGTAGGTGTTTGGTGCATCGTAGTATGGGGAGTACGCATTCGTGACATATAATACGCACTACCAGAGGATTGATTGGCTGGCCAGCTGGTCAACTAGCATAGTCACGTTAATTTGGGGTAAATCCCCCATTAATTGTATTTCATACTATAGAATAGTCTCTAAAATGAGCAACAAGTACATGTAGGTTGGCACATAATTAGGGCCTGTTCGGCATTAACAGTTACATGCACTAGTTTTGTCTTACTGCCGAAAATAATATTAAAGGCCCTTAGTAAGCTAGTCATATCTATCCCTTCGACTGCCGATTGCTGCCCCCCAATCTTTTTCTTGGGGGGGTAGCATTTTACTGACAGACGAAGGGATGCTACTTAATATATTACCTGGGTGCCACAGTCCCACTATCCCTTCGTCTGTTAAAGCTGCCAGGTTTCGCCAAGAAATAAATTCAGATGTGGCTTACGCCTGACGCACTGACAAACTAGCAAGATCAGCAATTAGCTGATAGACGAAGGGATACGTACACCTGCATAACTACATGTACATTGAGATACTCTTCACTCGAAATCACTCGTTTTGCTCTACACGGACATGCACAGCTCAAGTACCTACAACCAGTACTAACTGATAAGATCTTAAGAATGTCCATGTTAAGACGTGATTATAATTACTGCAAATCTCATTATATAGACATTCACTATTCCCTATATATCCCCAACTCCTCAACAATACAGGCATGAAATTAAAAATTAGTTGGTGGTCAGTTCCACACTCAACACTTCTCATTCTCGCCCTCATCATCTTCATCATCCAATTCTGGACTATCCGCATAGTCGTAACACAAAGGTCCCGTCCCCGACGCCAAGCCCTGAATATTCATCAAATTCCCGACTGTAATGTTCTTGGCCAGTGGACCCATCTCAATCGGGAAGCTCAGCGTCACGTTCGGTCCAGTTATAGGCCCCATGAGCTCAATCGATCCAGAGATATCTAGAAGCCTTGCCGCAAGGTTTTGAGACTGCCAAAGCCAATAGACACGGTCAAGGTTTGCGTGGTGGAGATAGAAAACCGGATCTATTTATATTAGCAAACCACTCTACAAGTTTTTGGTAAATGGGATTTCTATGTTAACTTACCTCCGGGACTAGCATAAAGATCGCCCGCCTCTCCACCGATTGAGTAATGTCCACCGCCATGGATGCCAACATTGATGAAGTTCGTCTCCCCTTCTATGATCTTATTAAACCAACCAAAGTCAACCTGAGCGAGCGCACGGTCAACCCTTGCGGTATTTGAGAAGTTCGCAGCTATGACAGGACTGAAGCCTCTGGTAAGGCAGCGGCTAGTGGCATTCAGGGAGTCTCCAGGCCCAAGATGGAGCCGGAAGTCTACGAACGGTCCGTCCGAGATACAGCCACCGCCGGTTGCCCCAGGAACAGCAAAACTGTTATTGGCCGCCGCTATGGTGGCCCCATTGCCGCCGAAGCCAGTAATAGGATCCCATAGTGGAGAGGAAAGGAAGTCAGAGGAGTCCAAAGTCCAGTCCCAGTATGGTTGGGCACCGTCGTACCCACATTCTTCGCGAAGAGCCTTTTCGTAGGTGGCCACGTAATATCTGTGCCATGCCAGGAAGTGTCCCTATAAGAAAGTTAGGACTTACTTCTAGGTCTTTCTAGGCGCTGTGCTGCTACTCACGACAAAATGAATTTGGAACGTTCGCTGAATGTGTACACCCTGAAAGTCGTCGAACCTACTGACTGCGTTCGGGATTGTGGCCCTGGCAATTGACGGGGTTTTTTGCAGGCACTTTACGGCGGTGATGTAGCTCGCCTTTTCAGATTTCTTCAATGTTCTCCTACCCGCTCATTAGCACCCTTCTAGGATATTAATCAGAGTATCTTACCATTCTTTACGTATGATTGGATTACGACATGTATCTGCTACGGGAGTAGCATCAACACCCCCAAGAACAGAGGCCAAAGAGAGTGCCGAAGTAATAACAGTGCTGATCGAACGCATATTTCCAGAAGTATGTAAGGTGACAAAAGTGACAAGTGAGACTGCCGAGATTCTGTTGATCTACCAAGAGGGGAGAACCTTTGGCAGTTTATAAGTACCGATTTTTTCTGTATGTGGGTTTGTTTACTACTAGCGCACAGCCCTCATCCCCATGGTTAACAAATTTTAAAGAACCCTGCCTGCATGTATGTAATCTACGTACATGTACTTACATGTATACCTACCTCGCTGACTACATATCTGCCTAGAGTACCCTTCCTACATGTACATAAGTACCTAGGCATCTCCACAGTTCTCCACATACTAAGACATGGCACTAGGGATACATAACAGATCCTTGGTCCAGCCCGAATGTCGGAACAGAAAGAATGCGTTTTTTTTTCGTTCTTCCCCTAAACGACATCTACCGTGAGAGGCGAGTGGATTCACTGGAAACACCTATTCTACTGGGGAACTCGGCAGAAACTGAGTGCATAGCTGCATATAGTACTCCACCTATCTTCATCCTAAGACCACAATGCTAACTATTCACTTACACGTACGTACGTAGGTATATATATATACAACTAGCTAGGCCTATAAGGTTCAAAACACAGCGCCTCAGGCGATTAAGTAGGAAATCTCCACCTATCTACACCGCGGTTAAATTTTCGACCCAAATTCCCTATCTGCCGTTGTACGGCCCGTCAATGTCAAAGCGTCTACTACTTACTACATATGCCCACAAATCGCAATCCGGCTTGCGTGGTTCGATAGTAGAGTCGAAGAGAGACCTATATTGGTTAGCTCTCGGTACTATATATGTACATGTAGTCTATGTACAATGTCTTGACTGGGGACCCCGTGCACAAAGTAACCACCTAGCGGATATAGGGATTAAGGGTAGACTGCTATCAACGAGAATGCTTGATCATGACTGACTGGCTCTTTGATCTTGTTCCCTACAACTACCCAAAGGATCTCAGGCGCGCGTCATAATATTGCGACCTTTCCTAGCATGTTCCAAACTACATGTCTAGATCATACTATACCCGGCCGTGGTAAATACGGTTAAATTAGTTTGGTGTAGCCGATGTTGAGCTGCAGCTAAAAAAATGGTACTATGCTGCATTATCCTGGAATAGTCAGACTCCTTTTCCTCGAATTGATGGGTCCCATGTTCCTTCTTAGACGTAGATATAGGGGAAGTTGGGCGGTGCAACGGAAAGATGAAGGGATTGATGTAGTTACATGTTATTGTCTGCAATGGACATAAATTCTAATAGGCGAACCCTATGATAGAGTGTTGTTCCAAACTACATGTAACTACATGTATACATGTATCTACATTTCTGTTTTTGGGGATAGGGAGGGAATGGTAGGGTAAACCCAGAAATACTTAGTTTGACACACTCCTCATATTGTCGACACTACTGAAACCTTTATGAGTATATACATCATGTACTGAATTCATGAATTGATTATACATGGTTCGTAAAGCTTCTCCCCTGTACTTACGGATGGACGGCTTCAATGCACGTGCAACTTGATGACCTAGGTACATTATAAATACCTGTGCATTTCATGGCACCCATGTCATTGATAGTTCAGTAATTACATGTATTCCCAAATTGCAAATTCGTAGTATCATTCGATCAACGCCTGCTAGCCCTCCCGCGCGCCCACCACCCAAGCCTTAATTCCGACCAAAAGGGAAAAATAAAAAAAAATAAAAAAAATAAAAAAAAAATAAACACAAAGAAGACATTAAAAAAAAAGATCCACATAAACCTCGATAGCCTAGCTGCTCCTATGAAGCATAAATAAATAAATAACCCCGATAGCCTAAACCTTCCCCCACGATCCTCTCCTCTCCCTATCCTCGTCCATCACCTCCACCGTAACATCCGTCGTCCTAATAATCCCACCCGACTTAGCAACGATATGCTCCTCACTCTCATTCCCCGTGTCCGCACCGCGCCCACTCACATTTGTGATGATCTCCGCGTCCCGCCCGGGCCCGCTAAACGATTGGAGTGGAATGCGGTTCCTGCGCGCGTATAAGTAGGAGGTAGATTTCGGGTTGCTGGAGCTTGCGGTTGAGGCGCCGCCGAGGATGGATTTTACCAGTGGTCGGAGGGAGGGCGCGGAGGCAGAGATAATTGCGACGTTGATTTCGACCTGCGACCAGATGAGGATGAAGATGCCATCGTCTGGGGAGGGGGTGGGGTTGGTTGTTAGTAGCTGTCTGTAGAAGCTCAAGTATTTAGACCCGGAGCTATATGGTAGGCTTACATGGGATATCTGTCGAGTGCTGAAAGATGTACAGCGCATTGATCCTGACTATCGATGCAATTACTGCCACTCCGCCGATCGAGAAAACGAGTATCAGAGCCACTGTCAAATCTTAGTACCAGAGCAGCGCATCATATAATGCAGGAGAGTTATAGCTAGATACCTCTCTTCCTTTTGTTCACCTGCAGCCGCAACAAAGACGGCAATGGCAGCAACAAAATTACGATATCGGAAAAAATGTTGAATCCTGCCTGCGCATAGTACACTGGCACAAGATTATTGCAACCCGCCGGGAACGTCGGGGCCCACGCCAGGCTCGGCTTCTTCGGACATTCAAAGGCCTACATACCATCTCAATTATCAGCAAACTACTCTCTGGCCCACATTATACCTACCCAACTCACAGGCTAGCAGGTAAGTAATCTATGGTAACCTACATTAACAAAGACCATAGATATCGTAAAAATCGTCACCATTACCGCGGTAATCTTAATCGCCATATGGTATCCCTGCGCTGGCGACAGCCGGCGATAGAACGCCAGAATGCTCATCTTGACGAAGAAGAGGGTTATGAGGTAGAGCATCTGGTAGATATACCATACTTTCAGGGTTCCCAGGAATGTCTCGAGCATACGTGTGGAAGGCTATATTATCAATCGTTAGCCCAGCTAGAATTTTTTCCACCCAGATGGATATATATATAATATATACCAGATCTTTCATATGGGTACTGTTCAGCCAGTTAACAAAGGATCATTGCAGAGCATTTCTTTGCACAGAAGAATTAAAATTGACCACTTACCCAGACCCATATTTGACTTGAAAAATATTAAGTATGCCAATACCCCACGCGTTAAACTATGTAACAGCAGCAGTGTCAGTCCTACTATTCACCACCTTCAAAGTCATGCGTAAGAACAGTACATACCAGCGCTACCAACATGATCCAATCATCCGCCCCTAAATTCCGCACTATAACATGTCGACAATAGAATCTACCAGTACCCACTCATCCCAATCAGCACATGCACAAAAAAAAAAACCAAACATGCACATATATATCTGTGATTCTCACCTTAACGCCACAAACGCCGTCGACAGTGTTAACAATGGGAACTCCACTGCAAACAACAGCGGGCCCAGAACCATCGCGCAAGATTAAAAGGGAATAAAGTTAAAACAAGGAAATACTGATCTTCGAATCTCTCCAGTCCCCGTAACTAGCAAAATTCAAAGAAGGTTCTACTTATATATATACCCAGCTGGCGATAGTATATATATATTATATGTATATATACGGCTATCGTCAAAGTAGGTAGGCAGGCTATAAGCTAGCTGCTACTGCAGCTGGGGGCGGAGCGCGTATGGTGGTAGGGGGGGGCAACTACTTGCTTAAGTCTCTCTCTTTTCTTTGATTATACGTACGTACAGGGACCTTTCGAAGATCTTATAGAAAGGCACGCGCGCACACGTAGATCTATATATCAGCGATCAAAGCCGTTGGATTACCACCTCAGAAGCAGCCATCACCTTAACCCATCATCGCATCTAAAAATTTCCTACATACATGGCAAAATGTCGCATGGGCCGGGCGGCCATATAGAGCTAGATAGTGATTGTAGCAGGGGCGAAAAAAAAAATATAGTACCTCGACATGTTCTAAAGGTGTGAATATACTCTATGCATGCAGGGCCAGAGATCGGATACCAATATGGCCGGCCCAAGACAGCCATATATACCTCGCTATAAGAAACCACGCTATAAGAAAAACCTTGCTGAAGGAAACAACACACAGGGTACACGCTTATAAGAAACAAGAACCACCACAACCTTGGCGTTTCTTATAGCGAGGTGTCGCTATGCTGTAGTACTGCTCTAGAGTGGTTACCCCGTACATGCTTGGGTACTCTACTTTTTTTTTTTTTTTTTTTTATTGGGAACCGGCGGATTTTCTCCTGCAGTCTTGAAATTTAATCAATGAACCAGCAGGTGCGACAAGGATATACCACAAAATGATATCTCTCTTTTTTTACAAGCCTTCGATTACAAGAGGAGGAGGAGATGCAATGGCCATGGGATTATTAAATAGGCACATGCAATGTATGTAGCTGGGATGGAACTCGATCATTAAGGCTCCCCCCGGCTCCCCCCGTGGGAAATGCTTGTACTAAAATTCTACCCTTTTAAATGATTTTGAACAGCCATTCGACTCCAAATTAAATTACTTGTGTAGGTAAAGTATATACATCCTTCGTGAAAAGTAGCCAATAAGAGGTGGTCAGTACTTATCTACAATTAAAAGCAAAAAATGTGCCAAAGTGCTACTTAGCCATCCAGCCCGCTAGCCACATCTTGATTAAACGTCCTAGAGCCTTATGTAGAATCTTCTTTCTGAGACCCTAATACACACCGCTAGCTACCCCATCCCCCATCCCCCCCGCCATCCTCCCGGAGACCCGTCCCGCTAGAGTCTGTCTGTGTATATGCAAAAGCTTTTGCGCTGAACAGGCTCAACATCCTCGCTAAGCTGCAGGGGACGATGACCTTAACCGTGTTTCGGGTTAGTCGGCAGTCTGGGGATGGATACATTAGCTAGTGTAACTAGAAACGTTGATTAGGGGTGGGGGTTGTAACGGAACTCACCGAGAATCATCTCCTTCTTTCCAAAAATTCGGATTCGATCATCAATGCTAAATTGGCAGACTAAAGATCTCTAGGCTTTCTCTTCAGAAGGCTCAAATAGATCTAGCAATTGATTCAAATGGATGCTTCCAAAGGTCGCGTACGGGACGTAGGTAGGTACCCCTCCGTAAAACGCATGTCCCAGCACATAACACATTTATCCACCAGGCACAATTGCAACATACAGTCATAAATGAATCAAACCGACAGCCTTGAGATCTCAGCCCATACGGGGGGAGAAACTGTTCCGAGACGAAACATACACAACATGGCCGGTTTGCTTGCCGGTGGAAATTTGCGATTTTTAACGTTCACCCAATTCAGCCATGAGCACTAGAAATATATAAAACCAGCCCTCCCACCAAGCTAGTATTCAGTGTGTAATATTTAGCGGCAACTACATTTTTCTCATTTAGCGGAAGATTGCCTGTTCAAAACACCAGTACGAAAAAAGGGGGTGGGATCACTACCATAGGAAGTATAGTGCGATATTGCTACAGCACTAGTATACATGCTATATAATTCAAAATATTTATTTTCAAGAATACCGAAATTAAAAAAATGCGTTAAGAATACAGTTGTGGCCAGAATACATATTTTAGAGAATGAAAAGTTTATCTTGGTACTGAGTTTACTAATTACAGCAGTACCCCAGTAAAACCTCAGGATCGATATAGGAAAATACTCAACGATTTCTGTCCCTAACCCTAATTCCGCATTTTAAGCTTGAAGCATCTCAAATATGACATCACCAGATATCTAATACATCAATATATACCTCAGATTTTATCCCCTGGTGATGGGCTTTCTAGAACTGGGAAGTACTTTTAAAAAACAGATCCTTATGATATAGATACCTACTAGCTACATGCTTCGAGAATGGTGATCCACCCTGATTATGATTATTATCACGATGATGATGATGATGATCATGATTACTGAGTCTCGTACTAGTACTCCCTACAGTCTACAGACAGCCTACCCTTAGCTTCAGGCCCTAGGCTGAAACCAAGCAGTACAGCCCCGTTCGAGGAGTCCTGGCACCCCCGGGTCAGAAGTGCGAGGGTGTTTCTTCTTTTTTCTACATAATTCTCCCGTTACTGTGACTATAACAAAGAACTACAATATCTTCGTTGCGGCCATGCCTAACAATTTTTGAGTATGCGCAGGAGAAATGGTTGTTGGTGGGTTAGAATTCATAAACAGACACAATATAGTAGGGTGCCAGGACCTTTCGAATAGGGCTGTACAAGGCCTAATCTGCTATATCGGAAGATGCTAATTGACACTATAAATACCGCAATAAATCGACATCATAAAGAATACGGTATAGATAAGAATACCATACTGCTACCATAGGGTTACTGTAGTGATCCCACCCTCTTTTCTCTAGACTGTTCCCTCCCCCCCTCCCCCTCAATAAAAAATCAGACAACCACTCTCGAGTGCATGCATTCCCTTTATAATTTAAGCCTACAGATAGTCTCTGAACCGAGTCCCTACATTCACTGATACCTAGGCGACGACGCAAAAATTAGGGGAAATAGACTCTGATACAATCCCCCTATATATATATAGGGTGCTCCATGACAAATCAAATTCCACAGCTCTATTTTACTATTTTACCAGTCTCCACAGCTGGCTGCTTAATCAAGTGGGCCCAGTATAATAAAGTGATTCCAGAAAAGGGCATCGATCCCCTTATATATGTGTTTAACAGAGTTCACCAATCGTGGCTGAGTGGGCTGATTTTTCTCTCTAACGGTTTAGCTCGTGCTATATCGAATTGATACTCCAGATGAATGCAGAGGAAATTCGGAGCAATAAGTTGACCTTTTATGAGCTGAACTAAGAACCCGTTCGTCTATTGTTCCGCTGGGGAAGCGATATGCATCTGGGTTGCAGCCGGATAACCGGTTTGCAAATGAGAGTTAGCACAACGTGGACGTGGGTAAGGGGCTCGCACGTGGAATGTAGGTACATAGGGCCGGAGCCTGAATATGGTATTTTAAGTCCGTGTTCCGTGTGCAGGATGACGCTCTACAGATTTTGACGAAGGAGAAAAACCGAGTGATGTCGAATGAAAGCCTTCTTCATTTATGCGAAGCAGGATTATAATGATTTACTTATAAATATCAGTCCTCAAGTACCCTAACTAAGCTGCACCAATGTCTGAGATCCAAAGTTCCCTCCATTATTCCCACTCCAGACATGGTTTTTAATAACTCCCGTGACCCTTTCAGCCCCTGCTTGAAAGGGGAAGTGAGTGCCTGATTAGAGCAGATACATTATCTCTTTGCGCAAACATACTTCCTACTTATGAGGTGGCTCTATAGCCTAGGCAACTTGGGTTCTTCATGCATACCTTTTCTCCAGAGCCGCATTAGTCTCGGTGCATAACTAAGGCCTGTTCGACATGAAGGGTCCATATAATACACGTATTCTAACGATATCAAAATTGATGATTGCCGAGGATGTATAGCTAAAGTTCTCGTCGTACCCATTTACAGACAGATGTCTGTTTTAATTTTACAAGCTTGAGAAATATGTCTAGACCTGTCAACAGTGCCTTATTTCATGCACGTAGCTCAAAATGCATGTAGTTGTGACACTAGAGTATGTAGCACAGCTTCGAAAGCTCCGACGGCACAGTAAACAAGATTCTAGCAACTAAACCATGCAGAAGAGGCCTTAGGGCAAGATCTAGGGTAACTGCGGCGTCAAGAGTACCATAAATCACCCTTCTCAGGTACATGTGTAGCAGGAGTGTCTGGGCCCTCTTATCCCGGGGGGAAGGCAAGAAAGCAGCGCTTGATAATCCAGGATCAGACTCTTCCCACCACCCAAAAAATCAAAATACACGTGGGTAATACCTAGTCAGGTCGCTTGAGTTAGTGGCACCGGCAATTTATGTATGTCCCGGAAGCTAGAACTATACTTTTTATTTTATGTCTCACTAGGCTATTAGCCAGAATATGTGTGGGATGGATCACACACTATCACTCGCCAATCTAAGTCCTGGCACGAGCCCAACCTACTCCAATCGGAATCTTCGAGACCATAGGTTGTTTATAGAAAGAATAACGCGGGGAGCTGAAATTTTAATTGTTACGGGGGTGGTCCGGGGGTTAGGAGATTCCAGTCTAGATTTTCAATCTACAACTAGATTGTTTATATACTGGGTGCTGGTGCGGCGGGTGATTGGGAGGCGAAGGGGAAGATTGATACCGCCATTGCTACTTCGGTGTTAGACGTTTCCGAAATCCGTTTCCCCCTTAGTATATGCATGTTTTCTACCGAGATTGATACACAATGCGTTGCGTTGTTCCCTGTTTTTTTCACTGGCCGATTTATTGATTAGCGACGACACAGTTTGAATCGACCCAGGGTGTTGGTTGATGGACTCAGCTAGACCCGATGTTATTCGGTCTTCTCCTATTACAGCTGCTGGTAGGGGCGATCGCGCGATGTTGAGATATAGCCCCCACTGATTCACCCCCAGAGCTGGTAGTGGGTATGCATGTAGGGGACTGATTCAGTAGGTGCCTTTAGCTCGCGTGAATGTTGAACAGAAAGGGGTAGCCTGTGTGTCTATATCAAATGTAGTAGCTTTCATAGAACCAAGAATTAATGGTACAATGATTCCTACCGATGGACTGGCGGGGGTGGTGGTGAGGTGGTGGATTGCAGCGCGAAAGAACAGCGTGGTCCACGATGGCGAAGGGCTCCGTGCCTCTCCTTGAAGCAAACGCCTCGAGGTGATACGAGGTATATCCTTCCATGAGCCGAAGAATCTCGATACATGGTATGTCCCTCGACTCGATACACCCATCCTCTTCGCCCACAATGCCGTTTTAGGGTTAATACCGATAATACATACCATGGCCATATGGATAGAGGCCAACATTGACCTCTATTATCAAACCTCCGTACTCTGTTCCCGTTGCTGGTCGTGTACGTAGGTGTATGTAACTCAGTTTCTTTAATCATCGTGGTCTCTAGCGCATATATTCCAATTAATTTTCTTCATTTGTTATTTACATATATCTATCTATACTTTGTCTGTATTCAGGATCTGTATCAATATACGATCCACTATTAAAAAAAACCAGTCTCTATCTAAGAGCGGAGCAAAAATTACATGGTACTTAGGCCTAGGAAAGAACGGGGGAAGGGGGCAAAGAGGTGTCTCTATAGAGCTGGCGAGTTAGGATTCTTGGCCAAGACTTTGAATCTAAATATTTATTTCTTGGCGACAGTTTTTTCAAGTTTCTAGTCATTTAGTAGCGAGAGTCGTTTATATAATTAGGGGGTGAGAATAAGTGTCATTTGGCGGAATGAGAGTCACTTAGTAGAGTCGTTTAGTAAATGTATGTCAATTAGTGAAAAATGAGAAAGTTATTTAGCTAATTGACTTAGTCATCTAAGGTAGTCCTCCAGAGCATACCTCCATCTTAGCTGTCCCTTTAGCCTAGCTCACCACCAAGCTGTCTATCTCCAAAACAAATGTGCGCAGGAACTGGAGCTCAAACATGATACTAACTGGCTACATGCATACAGTACAACCAAGCATGAGACACCTCGAGAATGGCCCTCGCCCTCCATATCAAGCTCGCTTAACTTTATCCATCACCCAATATGTACTTATACAGCTGCAGGGAGATTTCACATCGAGCCTTGTTCTTCTATTGTCCTGTTACGTTTATACATTTACATGTAGCTATACGTTCCCTATCAACCCTAACCCAAAGCGTACATCCTCTGCAAGAACCCGGGACATGAGTGCGGATAAATCTGAATTGACTACATGTACATGTAAGTACATGTACCTACTAATACAGAGCTGGAGCTTAGACAAATACAAGTACCAGAGAGACTGTTCGGGATATCTATTGCACCGATAGGCTTAACTCTCTATCCCTAGCGGCCGTATCTATGTAGGAGCGGCATCAACTTCAATGTACTGGCCGTCATCAGCACCCGAGACCAATCCGGAAAGCCCTTACTACGTACATACATCCCAATTACGAGGTAAGCCCAAACAGATTGGCTGTTTCTAGATTGGGATTAGCTCTCCTTCCCCCTCAGGCACAACCTAAGTAATAGGCTGCGCATGCGCAGGTACGCCACGTACCCGCTCTCTGCGTTTACATAGCACGCAACACCGCTGATGGTAGAGCGGCTACATACAGCTACAGTACTACTGATCACGTACGGCAGCCCACCAGAACGAAGCTACTAAACTACATGTACAGACGTTGTGATGTGATGTGGCGGATGAGGGACGTAGGTAGCTACGACATGGGAAATCACTCGAGTATTTTCGCGCTAGTTGTTGTAATCCTCATAAACCGAGGGGACGACTAACTACATTTTCTATGATCATGATGATGATGGCAAGGAAGGACAGGCCCACAATGCCATCGTCGTTGATAGAATTTTTTCAGACAGATATACATGTATCTCCAGGCCCCCATGCAGTACCGCTGTAGCTACATGCATGTATATATATAATTATATAATAGATCGACAGCATTGATTAGATATACTGTACTTTTATATTTATACGCGTAGAATTCCCCCTTGATTTGTCGAGTACATACATCTGGGACACTCCAGAATGGTAGAGATACATACGCGTGCCTGTACTTGCCTGTTCCCGCTGACCACCGCCCTATATCGGTGTGTCCTTGTATAGCCTCTCGCGATAACGTTGGGCCCTTAGTACTTACTAAAAGCTGACAGACAACCCACCACCACCCCACCATCCCCATCGACACCTACATGCCTACCCACTAATCACTACCACTATAACAACAACACCAACATCAACGTCAAGAACAAAGCCGCGACAACAAACCACCATACATTATTAATCTATCCTGCCCTTATCCTCCCAGCATAGAACAACGCGCCGCGAAAATGTCGCCTCCCCCCAACATCTACACGCAATTGACGTTTCACACATCCGACGGAGTCGACACCGTCTACCCCGAAAGGACAGAGAAGCTCATAGAGCCGGACGGCTCGTACGAATACTTTCGTCCTGTCGCTCACGACGAGAACAAGTCCATTTGGTGGCGCAACAAGAGCGCGAACGGGCTTATGGAGGCGTACAATCTCAACAGGCCAAGTAAGCCCCAGTTCTCCTCATTCTCCCTCTCCTCCTCCTTCTTCTCCTCCTCCGCGTTCCTGTGCTCGGCGGTGGTTGCGAGAAGGGTAAGCTGACTCACACTGCTGCTCCGCCGCGATAGATGTCGAGTACCTCTTCACCGCATTCCCCGAGAACTACAAGCTCTTTGAGCACGTCAAGTTCCGCGGCGGGAAGTTGCGCACGGACACGTATCTGTTTGGGCATCCAGCGAGTAAGCGCTTCCGCTCCGTTAACGAGTTCGTCCCACATCTACGCTATCTTGCGGGGAAGGATAAGGTGTGCACGTGCACGTACTGTGAGCGGGGCTCTCACAGGCCCGGAACGACGGTTCGCAGAGGGACGAAGAAATCTGATGCTATCGAGGCGAGGAAAACTATTAACATTGAGGAGCGGCAGAAGGAGCAGGAGACGGCGGGATGGGTGCTGAGGAAGGGAGAGATTATTTGGGTCTGGGTTCCGGATAACCGTGAGGCGGAGCAAGATGAAAGTGACCCGCTAATTGATTACGACGGTGGGATCTGGATGGCTGGGATCGTTGCGGACCGGCCAAATTACACTCCGCCGCTTGAGAAGGATAGGAGTCTATTTTCGAAAATCGAAACTGACGATAACGTATCGCCTTGGCAGGAAATTGGTGATGAGTGCTATACTATTCAGCTCTGCTCGGATTCGGGACCTGGCGAAATCATGGCAAACGTCAGACAACATCATGTTAAGCCATGGCTGGCTCGCCCTGAGTGCGCTGAGGTATCTGACTACACCGAACACCCTACCATTCCTATCGCGCGTAGAATGGCGGAGACGTTCTGCTTGTTTGAGCGCCAGTCGGACGACACGGCGTTCAAAGGCGCCTTCGTCGGCCCCGAAAAGATCTTCCTGCATGATCCTATCCGCATCACACATGACAGCCACGAATTCGAGGACGTCATGGTCGTCGAAAATATCTTCATCGACAAAAAGAGAGACGCGGAGACGGGGAAGGAGCGAAACATCTTCATGTTTCACGGTACCCAATACACCGCCTACCCGAGCGATGGTTGCACCCCCCTTACGGTCGAGGAGTTCATGAACCTCCCGTTCCGCATGAAGCGCGGCAGCGGATCTGATCAGATTATCAGGTGGTACCGCCGCACCCGCCCCAACCAGCGCGCCGAGACATCCCTCGCAACCGTTCTCGGGCGCTGGTACGAGCCACAGGCAGTCTATGCTTGGACCGGGTCCACTGGCTTTTCCGGTGGGAACCGCACCGGAGATATGGCCCTGTACCGCGCGGTCGTGAAGCGGACTGTAAAGAATAGGAAGGAGGGTTTGGGCCTACATTCACTCAACGGCGTAGACTTGGAGACGGACGTGGAAGTAAAAATCCGACCTGGACTATTGAAATTGGATGATACTGAAGATGCCCCCATCAGAGACCAGGTGACCCCGGAAAGGGGCTTTAAAAGCGTCAACCTAAGGATTCCTTCTATCACGCCGGGCACCAGCCCTCAGAAGGGAATGGCGGTGAAGGAGGAGGTAATGGTGGTGGAGGGGAGTGAGGAGGAAGAGGAGGATGAGGAGGATGAGGAGGATGAGGAGGAAGAGGAGGAAGAGGAGCCGGAGGTGGAGGTGGAAATGGTGGAAGCGGATGCCGAGGATGACGATGATTATGAAGAGGGTTTGGCGGGGATTTTCGACAAATATCGCCGCCCGGGACCGGAGGTACTCTCACAAAGCCCAACCAAGCGTCCCCGACGCTAGTCACTCAATGCTGTGGCGGATTCGTCTATTATTATTATTTCTTCGGGTTTTTCAGTCAGCGACACATCACGATACCAGAATTGGGAGCGAAGAACCGGAAATAAAAAAAATATTAAATATCAAAAGAAAAAAGAAAAAAATGAAAAGAGAAAAAAAAAAGTCATGTCTTACGTATACTGGGCCGGATGGGATAGGGAATCCTTGGGAAAAAACAAGGACATCTCAACACTTTAAACATGCATATAACCACAACGGAAACAAAACCAAAAAAAAACATTTTACTCACTGGCTGTGGATCCAACACTTAATCCAACAAACATTAATTCCAATCAATAATCCAACTTAACTGAACTGGCCTAGCTAGATCCCCCCCCCCCCCCCTCTATTGGCCGGAATGGCGCAAGGAAAAGAGGTGGAGTTTTATAACTTATCTTGTTTAATCTCATCTGTCGTCACTCACCTACCCCCCCACACACACACCTCATCGTCAGGAAATATCTATATTGAGTACTATCTGGTTTTGGAACTGGGTTTTATCTATAGCATTAAGTTAGCCACGTTATGAATGGGATGAAATGAGATGAATGAACAAAGTTTCTGAACCACCACTGTGCACAGGGGAGACCGACCTCATCCTTCTTACTCCTTCTCCAGAACAGAAACCCGTAGGTACTTCATTAGTGACCCTGGCTGCGCCGCCCCCAACGGTACACAGAGCCCATCAGAGATTCAACCATCCTCCGTCCCATTCTCACCGCTATCGATAACCCCCTCGCATCCCCAGCAACAACAACAACAACGAGTACTGCCACCTCTTCCTCCAGGTTGGAAGTGAAGAGTGGATAGAAGGACCGAAGGAAGGTCGATCAAGACCACCGGGGGCTCAACGAGACGGGAGGAAGTGCTGACGATGCAAGGACGGCAGGCACGCTGGGCGCTTTGCAGCTGGGGGCTTTATCCCGGCGGGATAGCGGTTGGTTGATTTGATTACGCATTCCTCGTACATGTCTGTGTGCTGTGACTGCTCTGTTACATGTACTTATACACTGGTCTGGTTCTGTTTTCGTTTGAGTGCTTGCAGCTCTGTTTGTCTGGGTGCTCTGTTTTGCGTGTTTGGGTGACGGGGTGGCTGCTAACATGTCTGTCTGTAATTTACATGTAAATATAAGTACCTGTAGAATATAATACATGCCCCCCCCCCCCCCCCACTGCCACCTTCTACCTATTCTCTCTACCCACCACCCACCCACTCCATCTACTCTGCCAGAGCACATACACACCATACCAAACGAACCCATTGCGCGCCACACATACGCACGCACACCGAACGTCAATCACGTGTGCAGCCGAGTGAGCGTCCATGATCCGGAGGAGATGGTTCGCAGTCTCTACTAAGCTGGGTTATTGTGGCGCGGCGGGAAGATTTAAACAGCTCGTCTGCTGCGGGTGGGTATGTTTTCTTTTGTGAGGTGGTTTGTTCGGTTCGTTCGAAGGGAAGGGCTTTGTTTCTTCTTCTGCTTCATCACCAGATAAAGATCTCTATCAATCTCAAGCAATCGTTTTGATCAACAGACTTTCCGGAATTCATTTTTGGTGCTAGATACATTACACGTTCCAAAAGAGAGAGAGAAGAAAAGAAAATCAGTCCAAATTGGTATTTCAAGTACACAATACGGTACTACTCAACTACAGCTTTAGAACCACCTAAACCAAGTACCCACGCAGCGGAGATCAAACAATCTCAATATGCTCACCCATCGGGAACCTCGTCTCGTACTCCACGGGCAGCGTCACCCCTTCTCCCTCATCCAACAACACCTTAAACCTAATCTCCCCGCCCTTCTTCAGCATCCTCCCCACGCTCACAAATTTTCCAGCGGCAGTTTCATACTCCGCGTTGGCCATAGCGCCCTCCTCGCGCACCTTTGGCGTCAGCAGCACAACCTTGAGTCTCTCGTTCTCGCTCACAGGCACCTGATCAAACAGGAGCACCTCAACCTTCCTCCTCTTGGCGTTGTGCACGCTGATTGAGCGCTCATAGGTGACCACCTGCTCCCTCGAGAGCATCCCATGGCTTGCCGTCTTCTTGACCGGCTTGCGGTACCCCACCAGCACCTCCTCGTCGATGCCGAGGCTGAGGTCGAACGTGCCGCCGGGCGGACACCGGTCCACCGTCGAGTTGCCCAGGAAGGACCCGTCGACCGTGAGTCCGCACGGACCCGTGAGCAGCGAGGTGCTGGACGAATTGGTGATTGTTGCCTTGAGGAACGCAGCGGCGCGGAGCTTGGGCACGGAGATGTGCGAAAACTTGACGTTGGGGAGTGTGAGCTCCACGATGACATGGCGGCGCGCCAGGTGCGAGGTGGGGATGGTGCGTGTACCGGGGAGGTCGTAGGTGGTGGTAAGACCATATGACTCGGATTTGCTCAATGCAAGGCCCATTTTTCTGGGGATGTCGATCGTGTCGGCTTCACTATCTTCCTCTTCAGAATCGCCGCCGCCGCCGTCATCCGTGCAGAGTGGGGGGTTATAATTATGGAACCTGATACTTGCTTCGCGAAGCCCACTGCTAGTCCGTTGACGCATCTTATTTTCGGCCATAGCGGGGGCTACGGACAGTGCACCCCCAAAACCAGCAGGTGGTGCTGACCCAAAGAGACCCGATGTGCCGGTCAGTGGTGGCCGTGGTGGTGGCGGCGGTGAATGAGGTGAATATGAAGGTGATTGAGGTGAGAACGCCGGGCTTGTTGCATTGTATCTAGCTACGAAGGGTTCCTTTTTTCTCTTTCCTCCATTTCTTACCTGCTTTTCTTTCGTAGAGTATAGTGCCTGCGCAGTCCTCCCCCTGGCCCTATTCCCATCTTTCTGAAGACTCATCCGCCAGGAATCTAGCCAGGGAACCTTATCCTCCAGCCCGGTGAATGATGTCTGGCTTGTCGACAGCGTGACCTCGGCATCTGTCCATGTCTCTCCGGTACTGTTCGAGAACTCGGCACGGTACGTCACGAGGGCGGTTTCCGAGGTAGTATCCAACCGCATATCGTATCGAGGGCTCCAGCTTGCCCCCGTAGTAACATATGAGATCCTCAAGCTCGGGCCCCTCGACCTTGGTGGTTCATCATCGTCGGCTCTGGCCGGCTTACCGGTGGAGACATACGACTCTACGGCCGCCGTTGCCTTCGGGAGACTACCCAGTTCGATCGTGACCGTAACCTTCTTGACAAACTGGGGTCTATTTCCCTTCTTCTCCGACTTTCGTTGCCTCTCGTCTCTTGTCCTGTTCTGCCATTTCTTCCACTTCTTGCGGTGCTCAGCAACCTTCTTGTCACGCTTCTCCGTCAGGCTCTTGATGCAGTTTTGCGCGTCCTTGTACTCTGCCCAGGCCTTCTCGCGGAACTCGCCGTACACCTTCATATTCTCTGCCATTGTTGCGGTCGCCAACAGCTCCTTCCCAGAACTCAGGCTCGCTGCGTGCTGCTCCATGTATGCGATCTGGTTCGAGTAAGACTTTGACAACTCCTGCGCATCCTCAATCTGCGAGTTCAGCTCCTTTATCTCCTTCGTTAGTCTTGCGCACTCGGGATCCCCCTCCTCCTCCCCCTCCTCCTCCTCCTCCTCCTCGGAGCTCTCATCATCGTAGTAAGGGTTCGAGACCCCCTCGACAATGGTATCGGTGATGAGTGCGTTGGTGCCGTGACCTTCAATCTTTATGGTGCTCTCGTCGACGAACGAACTGAGCCCTACGATTGAGATCTCGTTCCTGCCGGGCTATCGCGGGGTTGTTAGCACGGTTTTCTCTGGTGTGTGAGCATATATTTTACCTTGATCTTGACATTCTCTATGTCACGCACCACCGCAGCGCGGGTTGGATACAGCGTAACACTGCGTGTCTTGAGGTCGCGAACCCTAAACACCTGAGTGTTGACCTTATCTTCGAGTTCTGAGGCCATTGTTGTTGTGGAAGTGGTAGACTGTAGCTCAGCTTCAGACCGGGCTCAGGTGGGCTTTATGTATACGCCCACAATTTAATATAAGGACTCTGATAATAACGAGCTGGTGAGTCAAGCAGGTTTCAAGTGTGGTGGTGGTGGTAGAGTAGAGTCAGAGCTACACACATGAGCTGAGCATTGCATCCTCAGCTAGAGTACTGATCTAGATCTACGCTATATATGTATGATGGTACCGCGGAGTCATAGACTTGCAGCTCAGGTCTTGGGTCGGCGCGTACAGGCACCGTGTCCAATTACAGCCTACAGCCTACTGACAAGTCCCCCTGCTGCGGGGGAGAAGTGAAGAATTGCAGGGCAGCTATGATGTATTCCCTCCGTTGTTGCTGTTGCCGATCGAACTTGGCTTGGAGGTGTAAGCGCTAACCGTATTCGGGGTTAGCGCGTATCGTCGAGTGAGGCTCCATGATTGGACGTCAGTATGTAAAGTACAAGTAGTATGTATTAAGTTGTATGCATAGTAGGTAGCTAATAGACATAGTTAGATATTTAGTAGGGTGAGGTTGCTACGGTTGCTTGTCTATTAATTGGCCTTGGGCGAGCTGTGGAGAGTATGTAGAGTAGGACGGAGTATCGATAGATGGCCGTGGGTGGGTGGGTGTATTAATATTGTGCTGGCAACTATTGGGTGGGTGGTGGTGTTGCGGAGATATATACATGTATACAAAGTGTAACTTTCACGGATCGCCCAGAGGCAGAGGCAGAGATAGATAGAGCCAGAGTAAGGCTGCAACATATACACCATATCATAAGAAGAGCCAGCTGCAGCCAGCTACAAAACCATCTACACCACGGCCAGGCTGGCTCTATCCGAGTCGTCTTTTCTTCAATTCAGCCGAGTACTTACATATCTCTCTGTTGATCTGTCCTGCTCTGCCCGTACGTCCACTCTTCACCAACCGGCCGTCATGTCAGTAGTAGTGTATGATAATTCCGGCTGGCCAGTACATCTTATCTGTCTCTTTATCCCCCACGCTCTACTGCACCAGATAGGTGGCTGAATGGATATCCTGTAGAGTACTGTCATTGACGGACACTGGGTGTTGACTGACAGGGGCTCTTTGGCCAACTCTACTCTGTACCCGGCAGCTGGTTGCGTCTAAACGAGCCAATGGGCTGCAACCAATTGGCCTGCAGGCCGGAGATCGGACCCTTGACATGCTGTGTGGCCCGGCTCAGGATATCTACCTAGTCGGAGCCCCATCATATCATCTACGTAGGAGTAGGGTAGAGTAGAGTAGGGTAGGAAGATCATAGAGTAGAGTTGCGCGTCAACTCCATTATCAGGCGCTATATATACATGTATGTCCGATCCGGATATCGAATCCTCTGATCTGATATGCCTTGCACCGCCACTTTTCGCCACATATCCATAACCTCAGTCCTCGTACGTACACCCGGGATCTCGCACGCAGCACAGAATTAAAATAGACATTACATTAGAGTACATTACTCGCGGCCGATATATATCCTATTCAACCCCCCCACCCGGTACTACATGTACATACATGTAGTCTATACGCCCAAAAGACCCAATAGACAGGCACCACACACTCCCGAGCACCAACTAGAGTACATGAGTATAAGTACATGCAAGTACAACATGTACCTACATACCAACATCGTCAATCAGACCAATCTGTTTCTCCCGTTAGCTACATACATAGCACCTGGTCCATTTCATGCGTTACTACTTCAAACCTCCCTGCTTTTTTTCTCTCGTCCCCCGTTATAGTACACACATATCATTAGTTTTTATTATTCCTCGTCCTAACATGATCATACACACATCGTCCGTCGTAAAACACGTTCGTAGCAGTAAAAGTCTTTGGCAACGCCTCGTAATATGGGAAGAGAAAAAAAAAAGGGCATATATAAAAAAAAAAGCCGGCGCCCGCACCATAGCTGCAGCTCTAGACTTTTTTTCCCCCCCTCTCTTTTCCTCTCGGAATAAATAAGATAAAATAAGCCAAACAAGTAAATGAATATATAGAATAAAAAAAAGAACTCCCCAATCCCTAGCTCCGATTTCCCGCTCCCAGATGAACAAAAAAAAAAAAAAGAAAGGAGAATAATTCGCACACATTAAAGGCACTCGTAAAAAAGGAAAAGACAACAAATGAAACATGGGGTATAGTATAAATGAATGTGGGTGAGCTCATCAGCTTGGAATACTGGTCTCTACCATGAGATATGGTTATGGTGGTGTCTGGAGGGTCAAATTTTAAGCTCCCCCCTCAAATCTTCTAAAAGAAATTCCCGGCACCTCGGGGGTTTTCCGTTTAGTGCCAACTATCGTTTGACAATGGAACTAGTGCTCCCAGTGGCCGGCCTCGCATTGTCGTCCGCCGCCGCCGCTTTCTTCGCCTTCCCCCTCCCCCATAGCCACAACCCACACGAGAAGCTCGACCTCTTCTTCTTCTTCTCCTCCGTCTGCACCGGCACCTTCGGCACTTTCTCCTTTTCCTTTTCCTTTTCCTTTTCCTTCTCCTTTTGCTGCCCCTTCTCCGTTTTCTCCTCTCCCGCCTGATCCCCGCCCTCCCTCTTCATTTCCATACTCGTCGCCGTCGTCGTCGCCAAATCCTCAAAGAATCGAGAGCTCCTCGGCGATGACAGTGCTGACACAGTCGGCTTCAGTGGATGCAGACTTGTCACGCTCGCCGACGCTGCAGGGAGGATTGTATACCCCGCGAGTGCGGTGTTAGGTCGGGATGGGCTGCGCGAGGGAATCGGCGGCGGCGTGGGCTCGCTGCTCGGTATAGGTGCAGCAGCGGGGTTTACCTGTGGGATTGTCAGGCGCGGGAGATGCTTCTCTGAGTGGGTATATATGTAGGATTCAGGGATGTCGGCTGTGAGCGCCGTATGTTCTGGCAATGGCGGGAGAACGCTACCCCCAGCTTCAATTCCAGCCGCTGGTTGCACCACCTCCTCCTCCTCTTCTTCATGCACGAGGTTACTCAGCTCTTGCGCGATCTCGGCCCTGAACCCCTCCGCAAACTCATCGGCGATTGTATTCCGCCTCGGCCGGATCTTCACCTCGTCCTCCTCCTCCATCACCGCATCAATACTTGTCGTTGGGATCCCCGACGCCGCCACCGCTGCCATATCCTCCACAACCGATCTCCTGCGCTCCCTTGCAGCTGCGGCGGCGGCACTATCACCCCTGCCCTCCATCTCCGCAATATCCGTATTCATAGTATCATCCTCTTGGTGTTCGTCATCCTCACCCCATTCCGACGACTCATCACTCTTGAGGCTCTCAAAGTCCGTCCCTGTCCCAGTGCCCGTACTCGTACTGTTTCTCTCTCTGCCCTCTCTACCTACTGCAGCAACAACGGGGACGGGCTCAACCTCGCCGTCCAGTGAGACCTGGCTCTTGAACTGGGTGTATGAGAGAGGGGATTCGTTAACGTCGTACTCGTCTTCAGGCCAGGTGCCGGCCATAATGTCGCGGATGGCCTCGTAGAGGGGACTGACGGGGCGGTCGGGGCCCATGGGGATATCTATGTCGTCCATGGTTGTGGATAGGGCGGCGTGAAACGAAACGAAACGATGCCGTGCTGTGCTGTTTGTTTTGCTAGGAACGCACCTTGTAGCTACTTAAACTAGCTAGCTGGATTGATTGATTGATTAAGCTGGGAAGAGAGGGAAGAGAAGATGGGAAGGGGGTGGGGGGGGGGGAGAGGGTCTATGTAAGTAGCGATTTTTTCCTGGGGGTATGTAGTTTCTTTTTTTCTTTTTTATCCTTTTCGATCTGGAGGTGTAGGTAGGTCAGTAGAGTAGAGTAGCTCTGATCCAGCTAGCTGCTGATTCTTCTGTGTCTTGAAGGCCTTGCGCACTGAATCAGGCCAGGCAGGAAAGAAAAGAATCGAGGATGCCTTTTTTTTTTTTCCCCTTCCCCGCGCTACCACCCTCTCTACCCACTGCTAATAATAATGGCTAATAACCCCCCATCAAATGGGTTACTCACCCTCTCAAGAGCAAGCGGGCTGCAGTCCGTCCAACTCGCAGCAGCAAGAACAACGAACGAGCGAACAGCGTGACGTATGTGGAATCTGTATGTCTCAAACTCTGCAGCCCTCCATAGGACCCGCTTACCTCGGCACGGGACAAGTGAAAGCTGTTCGCTCCTGGATGGCTGTCATTTTTTCCGTGATGGGGGGTGGGGATTGGAGGAGACAGCAAAGACGTGCATGATGAGTGTGGGTGTGGTGTGGGCGAGTGATGCCTTGTGAATTGTTGGTTGAGTGGGTGACCTACAGGCTACAGCTACAGCTAGCTACATGTACATACATGTGAGTAAAGTACTCGGTCGGCGGTACTTCTAGGTACATGTAAGTAGCCCTAGGCAGATAGAGAAATGTCCCTGTGGTGGCGCAAGGGTAGGGGTACCTACATAGGGATTTGCTGGAGGTACTATATCTCTATTTAGCTCTCTGCCTATCTACATGTACTCTACATCCCTCCCCTAGGTATCTCCGTCTCTCTATCGATCGTATCGTCAAACAGATCAGTAAATTCTATGGGTTGCTCTATCTCGACAGGGTAGAGTTCGCTTAGCTTGCCTATTACTACATGTCATGGAGTTACCGTCGGGGAATGCCGCGGGAGAAATCCGCCTCAATTACTTTGTCTTTCTTTGTTGTTGTTGTTGTTGGCCTTTTCTATTTGAATTGAACCCCGCATATAGAATAAAATAAACTCCCCGGGCCGAATCATCTAATCATCTTTTAGGCTTTCGGAAAGGGGGGACGAGGAGGAGGAGGCGGCGGTGGTGTTGGATTAAACATTGACCGCTCTAAGTAGTAGCTACAAGCTAGCTAATTGGTGTATAGGTACTCTAGGGTATAGGTACATGTGGTAACTGGTATACGAGGTACATACAGGTATCTTCTTTGGTGAAAGCCACCCACCCACCATCTCCTCCACCACTAACCACATCCCGCCTCTCCCCCACACCTCAACCTAAAACTAAAACTCCACTCACCACCCACCGCTGGTACCACCTTGACATGAACAAGTGTGAAGGGGAAGGAAAAAAAAAAAAGTCCTTTGTTTCGTGAGACGACTACGACTACGACAACGACAACGACTACGACAACAATGACAGCGCTGGCAATGGCTGGGCTAATACAGTGGGCGGCGCCGAGGCGGCGGCTAACTGGGTTATGAATTGACGTGCACACAACACACATAATTCAGCATGCCCAGCTCGGGATCGGCACGAGTCCTCTCTACATGATACATACATACACAGTAGGTAGGGTCCTACCTATATCTGTTACCAACTTTTTTGTACCTTCTATATACCATACAGCATGAGGAAGACCTTCCAATGAATTCCCGTGTGAAACAGCGGTGAGACAACAGCCCCCATTTATATAAAGTCTCCGTTACCAATTGACTTTTGCCCTTGCAGCGATTCTCCAAGAAGCAACAACACAAGCACATGCTTTCTGAAAAGGAAAAATAACCACCTACCATAACCCCAGACAGGGAACCTGAAGGCAGAGTAAAAAAAAAAAGGGACACACGCGTAGGCTGGTACACTTCGACGGATTGGAATTCACGATTCGCTGATGGCACTGTAGTTCATGATGATGACAGCAGCGGGCAACCGCCCCGTCTGACTTTTAAATATAGCTACACTACAATCCACAATCCACAATCGCTAACCAAACCAGCCCTCATATTCGACGGAGAAAAAGAGAGAGAGAGAGAAAAGGAGAGAAAATATTATATTTTAATCGCTAGGGGATATCCGCATTAGTACCCTTTACAGAAGTCTTGAAAAGGGGGGCAGGGGAGAACAGTACTCACCCCATGGGATACGGATGCAGGATTTGGCCGTAATACAACGACGCCTCCGCAGATGCAAGGAAGACATAAGTTGGAGCGATCTCGCTCGGCTGACCCGGACGGTCGATCTGCGACTTCTGGCCGAATCCTTCCATCTGTTCCGCCGGGCGTGACGCTGGCTGGAGCGGCGTGTGAACAGGTCCCGGTCTGTGGCGGGCGCGTCGTTGTTAGCTGCTGCCAAGTCACACGAGTCACAGTCAGGAGAAGAGGACTTACGCTACAGCATTAACTCGAATTCCCTTAGGTGTAAGGTTTTTAGCGAGCGCGCGCGTGAAAGCTACAATTGCACCTTTGGTAGCGGCATAGTCTATCATCTCGGGAGTCCCACGGAAGGCAACGACAGAGGTTGTGTTGATGATACTGACAGGTGGACACTTTTAGCATATACACATGATGGGATCTATATGGAACTGGGAGCATACGATGACCCCTTTTTCATATGGGGAACGGCAAACTTTGTCATAGCAAACATTTGTATGATGTTTGACTGGAAGGTTGATGAAACCTGGTCTATAAATAACATTATCTAATTAGCAGTATAAACAAACACTCAATTCGGCATTGAAAGGGAAGTGATACCTAAATCGATTTCTGAAATATCTTTACACATTACTTGCTTACTAGCATTGTTCACCAACACGTCCAACTTTCCAAACTTCCTCATATGCTGATCGATGATCTGCCCGCAATTGTTGACATTTTCAAGGTCAAATGGAATGCAGAGGCATTGTCTACCCTCTCTCTCAACCATAGCCTTGGTGTCGTCTGCGTCTGGCTGCTCGACCGGCAGGTACACAATGGTGATATCGGCGCCTTCACGGGCCATTTGGACCGCAACAGCCCGCCCAATGCCAGAGTCACCACCTGTAATAATAACCTTACGATCGAGAAGTTTATCGGAGCCACGGTATTCGATGAAGCCATCGGGGCCTTCAAGTTTTGTTACCTCGGACGATGGCTTCATATCCCGTTCAAGACTGAATTATAGATAGTCAATAAACTTGCGCTCCAGTTTATCTAGAATGAATTCCAGAGCCCTCCTACCCTGGTAAAGATTGTTCCTGCTTAGGGAAATCCGCTTTGAACGTTCCACCCTTTCCCGAGCTAGACATTTTGCGGCTACCTGCTGCTATTCGCGATGTACTTGATATGTGGTATACGGCTCTTTTGTAGAATATCGGTAGTGTTCTCTGCGAGATTGCACGAAAACTCATTTCGAAGGTCTCTTTAAATATCAAATTCCCCGTTGCAAAAAAGCAGGGCTTTTAGAGGGCGTTTCTGCGCTTGATGGGAAACTAAAAAGCATGGGCAAACAAACAAAAAATGTCATTGTGACGCTGAAGGCCCCCTCGGCTTTGTATGGTATGATGTCATCTATACGGAGGCAACTTTGCGTCCGACAGGGATCGATCATCGCTCCTTAACTCTACTCCCTCGCCAACTCGACTCGTCTCCAAATACCTAGTAGATCAGGAACCTGGCTGGGCTCCCGGTCCTAGCGGAGAAACTTCAGCCGCCTTAATTCTTCCGGCAGTTCCTTTACGAGAGGCTAGACACGTGTTGGCGTTGGACTCCAGGGTGTACCTTGTACCTGTTGTGCGTGACAAATAAATCAGGACCCTGTGAGCCCTGGGGGATCGTGCGGCGTGACGGTGTGACATATTGGCTGGCCGCTCGCTGTGGAGTGCTTGGCCGCAATGATATCGTGTGCGCCTAAATATTCGGGGCCAACGAACCTCGATTAGAGAGTTATACGGTATTTAACTGCCAGAATGGGATTACCACCGGCCTGGGCATCAGCATCTTGCTAGTTCTTACGTCCAGGAAACCCTAGTATTAGTATGCTCTGAGAATGATTGACTAATCGGCAGCGGTATGCACTCAAAGTTGCAATCGGATAAATGATGATATAATGATTGGTCGATCGATTGATGCATGCAACCTGAAGGTTATGATGGAAGTAAGTTCTAATGGGGTGGATACATGTAGGTACGAATCTCGCACAATGTGCACGTGTCGTTCTGTGTCACTGAATATCACTCGGTGGCTAATGATTAGATGGTGTAGATTAGATGATAATTGGAGAGCGTTCGGGAGGGGCCCTACTGGAGATATCCAGTATAGTAAACATGATAGTCTTACCGATATACCCTGCCAGGAGATTTGATGGGCCCAGAGCGAACTGATAGCGTTGTGTGAAGAGACCGGAATGGTTTATACTTTTGTTTATCAGCCTTTGTCAGAGGGATCCTTCCATTAGAGTCTTTCAGTGAAACCCCGAGGTAAAAGGGGATTCGTACAGCCAAGACTCCACCATATACTCGTAGTGTCCTGACGTTTTTGGGCTGGGTCGCTATTGCATACACCCAAAATCAGGAGCTTGGCGTATTTCTGTGTAATTAACGGGTGCAAGGCTCTGGTATTATGTGTGAACTAAGTTGGGTGTTGACAGGATCCGTCCACTCACTAAATGCGGAACCTTGTATGGTTATTGACGAACAAGAGGTAGACCTTGCAGCTGTATGCTGAGGACTGAAGATTCTACACATTCCAGCTTCCGAAAGACCCTATTAATTACCGCAAAAATGAGTATATGTATCAAGGGAAAATGATCGTTATGGGGGAACCAAAAATTTATCATCCAACTCGACCTATCTACCTCTAGATCTATAGCTATAGTTATTTTCTTTACCTATCCGAACTTCTACATTGTTTAGAGCTGCATTACTTGACTCCAAGCCTTGGAGTAAGAATTTGACAGCTGAAGCGCGCGGAAAGGAAAAGAGGAAAAAGTGGGTCTGTTAATTTATATGTAGGTAAATATTTCTTGGCCAGGACATCATGAGGCTTGGCAAATTCCTAGCCTTGTCAAACCCTCTAAAATAATATTTTGAGAATCTTCTATCTTTGAAACTTTGCGAACATACAACACCTGAGCACCTCATGGGTCATGTGAAAGGAATAAAGCAAGGAACACATCTCTTTGGAACTAGTATCTTATCGAATTCAGCTTCGAACGCATTGGAGACATTCTTGTGCCACGGTTATACGTGCTCTAACAAGGGGAGCCCATCTTTAAAAGCCAATAGAGGTGTCTCACTGTTACCGGCCAAGTGATGTAGAGTTGGTCAGGTGTAATCCATGTGCTTGCGTAACACGCAGCTCGGGTTTTCGGCCCCTCCTCTTGGCATAGGTGCCCCTCCATCGTTAGGAACATACCGCATGTAGCTCACCCCATCATACCTCTGAGCCGTATTAACTATCGGCTGCCCCTCCTTCACCCCCCTTTTTTCTCCACATTACTCGTTATCTCCATCGCCTTCAACTGGCGAATATCCGTTAACGCACGTAAACAGATTAGCAGGACCACATCTATCTCCAAATATGGCGGGCTCATCTCTACCGCCTTTATTTCTCCCCGTACTCTTGATTCTTTGTTATGCAGCCCTCCCAGCCTATGCCTTCGGCGCTGGTAACATTGCTTCCATCTCCAAGATTGAAGGAAGCAACTGGCGCCATGGGGACATCGAAGATACTCTGCTCCAACTTATGATGGCGCAGAGTCTCGGTGGAAAGAAGTTCGACTCCATGACTATCAAACGTATCTATTTCGGGAACTGGTTAAGGGACTACTCCCAGGCCATTGATGTTGGTGCGCTTAAATACGTCCAAGCGCCTACTATTCGGCTTATTGTAAGATCCGCTAGAAAATTCATTGATGTGATAACTGGAGGATTAACGAATTCCAGCTTTGGATGCTTTCGTTTATGACGTTTGGATACGGAACTGGCGCCTTTGAAGTTACGGAGGAAAGACTGGGCTGTTATCGTCCGGAGGAACATATTGGTATATAAATCGGCTAGTCTCCTCTGTAGAAACGATGTTAATAGGCCCTACTAGACAACCCAAAGGACTATGCCGATAACTTGGATGCTCGTGACTATGACCACCGGCTCCGCTGTCCAGTTGACGAGGGAATCGAGCTTGCCATAGATCCCCAGACTGGAATGAAAAATTACATTGCTAATGAGAATATCCGCGAACTCAGTAATGGAGATAGGATGTACACCAGTGGTAAGATCTTTATCCTTACTTTCTAGAGAAGCAGGGAAAACACAAGACTAACACTATTCGAATCAGCCGGGCTTGTACGTGATCTTTTAAGACGTAGTGTTGAACTCGGTAGGAACTACGGAAGGAACGGAAATAAGGCCGATAAGTATGAGGCTTTGAGATTGATGGGGACTGGTTTGCATTGTCTTGAAGGTAAGCAACAATTATTTATGCTGTGACAGAAGTCTAACCGTGAATATGTAGATTTCTCTGCGCACTCGAATTATATCGAGCTTGCCCTGATTGAAATGGGGGAGAGGGGAGTTTTCCCTCACTCCGGTTCTTACACAGAGCTTGATGTGAATGGAAGAAGAATCTTTCCGCTTGTGACCGGGACCTTTGGTGGCGTCGATTTGTATTTTGACCCTATGTATTTAGTTAAGCTCAAGGCTAATTTTCAACAGTCTTCACTCAGTCTTGGGTGAGTTCTCCGACAAAGCGACTCAATCCGAAATTGAGCAGCTTGAGGGCACAATCAACAATGCGGCCTATGAGCAGGCTGGCCAACACTCTATCATTAGCGACCTCCTCAAAAAACTCCCGATTCGTGGTGCTGCAGATCTTGAATCCCAGGCTACAGAGCTCGAGGAGAAGTCAAAATTGCAAGCCGAGGCAACTCAACGTGGCGAGCCTTGGGGAATCACCAATAGCGAACAACTTAGAACAGATATATACCCATTCCTTGAATGGCACGACAAGATCATGATGGCCATCAACAAGGCATTGGAGTCAATCCCAGGCCTTACTACAGTCGTCGAGAAGCTTTCTGAGGCTGTCAGCATTTTTGTGTTTTCGCTGATCGCACCATTTCTTATGCCAATCCTTCAACAAGTAAAACTTGAACTCTCTACAGGGTCTGGCGAAGTCATTGGAAGTAGTAAGAACCTTCAATTTGTTGTATTTCACGACCATTATTCTAGCAACCCTACACACAGTATGCTATCGAAGGATCACTTCACAAATCTGTTGGTATTTCCACCTCCTTACATGTAACCTTGTTACTAATAAATACCCAGTCTGAACGAACCTGCGGGAAAGATTGCTAGCGAGGTTATCAAGTATGTCGTCCCAAAGCTCATGGAGGCCTGGGATGACGAATACATGAGTATCGACCAGCTACTCGACGATATTGTTGGTGTGTTTCATCACCCTGCTTTCGCCCATGGAGGTGATGGTCGTGACGGTATTGAGGGTAGGCAACGGATGTTTAGTGTTGTCCAGCAATGGTGGGGCGAAAAGAGCGAGGACGAGAGGCAATTTTTCAGATACTGCCTTTCACGCGAAGGTGTTGAACAAGGCAAAAATCATAAAGAAGGCCAGCACGATTCCGGCCATGGGTGCGGTGCGCCAATTCACAGAGTCAAACCCAAGAACTCGGGTGGTGAGTTCGGCGTTGGGAGTGATATGGGAGCTGCCATGGGCACAGCCCTTGAGCAGGCATTTACTGGCAACCAGGGCGGTGGAGGAGGCTCGGGCTTTGGTGGCTTACTTGGAGGAATTGCCGGCGCAGCTGTGTCTGGGTATCTGTCGCAACAGCTAGGAGGCGGTGGCGGCGGGGAAAGCCGCTCGAGTGGTTTTGAGGAGGTCAGGGAAAGGGGATTTGAAGGTGGATATGGGGGGCGAGAATCAGGCTATCAACGGTCGTACAACCAGAGCGGTGGGGTAGGGACCTATCAAGAATCCAGTTACGAGCGACCCGTGCCTCGTGACACTGCTTATCTTCAGAGCGACACATACAGTTCCGGAGAAGGTCGTGGGTACTACGGCGCACCAGGAGAGAATGAACCCTATGGCCATGGTGGGAATCATGGGCACAGAGGATATGTGTCCCAAGAGGGTTATGTAGAAGGCGGAACATCTGGGTATGGACGAGTTGATTCTTTTGGTACTGGCAGGCCGCATGGAGAGGGTCATTACGGACAAGAGGGCTATGGTCATGGATATGGGGGCGGATATCAGGGGCAAGCTGCATACGGAGGTGGCTATGGCGCTAACACGGGTGGATATAGCAGTCATCAAGTTTCTTACAGTTCGCAAACGACCTACGAGACCTCCACATATGGTGAAGGATCCTACGAAACCCGTGAACATCACTCCCACAGCCACCACGGTAGAGAAGATGAGCACTCTGAAAAGGTATATAGATACGATTCTAGAGATGAGAGAGGGGGTGAATCTTATACTGAAAATTGTTGGTAGAAACATCGTTATAAGAGGCACGAGGAAGAGGAGGAGGAGGAGGAGGAGGAGGAGGATGAGGAAGAGAGAAGAAAGAGGGAGAAAAGAGAGAGAAAGGAAATGAAAAAGCGTGAGAAAGAGGCCCGCCGTAGACGTGAACGCGGCGAGGAAGAAGAAGAGGAAGAGGAAGGCAGCGGTGACGAATATTATGGCAGTGGGTCTGAGGGTGGATATGGCAGGCGTAGAAGATACTCTTAAGCTGCCATTGACCTCTCATTGGCCAGATTTGGTTCGCAGATGCCATGTTATTTTTTCAATTCCAACCTTTATCCAATTATCGGGTATTCTGGAGTGTGATAGTTTTACTTTACTTTTTCTTTTGTGCTTCTCGTCAGATATTGCTATATGTATGTAGTTGATGCACATGTGTACAGTGGTATGAAATGAATCAACGATTTAAATATATATATAAAAAACTCAAGTCATGGGGTCAATTCTTTGAGTGAACCTTGCAATTGCATTAAAAGTGGCCTCATGCGTAATTATCGTGCCTCGAATGACGTGCGGAGTTTCGAATTGACCGAGTTTGATACCTTGGGAAGAATTTGCCAAATTTGTTATTCTAAATTCGGTTTAGCTAACCAGGCGATAGATTTCCCTTTTCGGTGCGATAAAAGAAAATGGCTGAGGTGTGTGCGTGGGTAGTAACTTCGTTTTGGGGTCCTATCAGATATTACATGCGCAGAAGCTGGCGGTCGTACAGGGCTGATCTGGGCAGGTTGTACTACGACCACTGTCTACTACATGTAGACTTACCCCTACAACCGTAGTACATCAAGACATCTGAAGATTTTTAAAAACCTGGATTATCTAGTGTTTGACCGTCATAGAAGTCTATAGATCTTGCTTCCCACAAGTCCTAATGACATAATCCATATGACCATGATTCTACTATACCGTGCTGCACAGTAAGAGTCTCCCGTCTTCAAGTACTACACATATACTAGCTGTCTCTATATCGAGAGACACCAGTAACAAACCCGGAATTTCATGAGCGCCTGAATTACTGACCACATTATCTGACCGCCTTCCCCACACCCCGCCATCCCATCCAGGTACAAAAGCTAGCCTTGACATGGGGGTGGCGCCTCGGATTATCCGCTAATGACAGTTCTCGAGGAGTAAAAAAAAAAGAGGAACCCTAACCCTATATTATCATAAATCATTTCCAATTTTATTAACGAGTGATGAACCATGAATATACATCTCAAAAGTACCCCGCTTTATATGAGGGATTACTCCGACCCCCTAATCGATTCATTACTGTGAAAAAAAAATGTACGGATCGGTTTTCTGGAGAATATGGCTCTGAATTGGCGTTTAAACAGAGAGGGTTAATCATAAAACAGTGAGATTCGAACGGGCCAATGAAATTAATGCACAGGCACCCACCATCTGCAGACGTATATATAGATGCTGCAGCTTGGATTGAGATAAGGCAGGGTGTATCTCAACACGCTGGAGGCCTAGTGCCGCCGAGAGCACGATCCATATTTTCGGCGGCGGCCATGTGGGGTACAGATGATATCAGAACTCGATCCAAACATCTTAGGCTCAAAGCAATTCATGCGCCACAACTCTTAGTGTGTTTCAATCCATTTCCACCCTTCGGCGTCCCTCTGCTACAGGTACGTCCGTCACATGCCTGGCTACACCACAAAAAACCCGGATCCGATGAAGACACCGTGGTTTAAACCGTTACCACCGGGTATATCATCTTTGAAGATTCCCACGAATACTTCAATTCGTACATATATACCATATTAGTTTTATCTTGCAAGGTTATCATCTTCTCATAGACACTTTGGGTATCACATGAATGTCACACCAAGTAACTCTTACCTAGGGCCTTCTAGAATCTGGTACAAGATTAACGATCTCATCTTATTCCCCGAGAGATTGAGATTGAATTACAGAGAGATTCATATTTGTGCACAATATGCGTGCATTAACGTGGGCCTTATCTTTAATTTTAGTGGCCTGGCTTCACTTGAAACTAAGATCAAGTACTGCCCCCCCCCCTTTACATCAGTAATACTACCGTCAAATAGGTGTTCTTGAGATATAGATTTGCAAGATTTACGTGTTGAGGTATGTAAAATGTGTTAAATTGAGTCATTCCTGTATTCATAGACATAAGGCAGCGTGGGACAAAGTGCTTCCGATCGAAAGTCAGATAATTACCCCGTTAACCTACTTTTCCAAGCCTGACCCCCGGATTATCATAAACGAAGGCATTTCGATCCTATTACAATGCTGTAGTACAGTTCTCCCGCATGTGATATAGCGAGTTTACATGTGTCCCGTGATTCCTGCATCTCATCACATCCTTTTACTTTCAAAGCCTGGCTGACCTACCGGGGAAAAGGAGATGTCGGTCAAAATCTGGCCCTTGGTCAGCCGACAAGAATCTTTTACGATATGGTAACTACATGTACTCTTGATTCAGCCTTCTTCTATACTTCTTAGATATATAGCGCCCCATATATCCCTGGCCCAGCTGATCCGATAAGAGACAGCTTAAACTTTGACACCATCTCGGTCAATCACCACCTAAGTTCAACATGCCGTTATCAAACGTTACGACTGCGAGTGGGTCTGGGAGAACCAAACGTATTGACTGGACCCCCAATATTCAAGCCATGGTTCGCCGCCTGTATTTGGAAGAGGGTGTCACGCTTGATAACCTTCCTCAACGTATGCGGGAATTTGGCTTCCGCGCGAGGTATGGCCATATAAAGACCCTTAGTCTCTCTTTTATTACTGTGGTATTGGATCTAATCACGATTTCATGTCTAGCCGGAGGTCATATTGTAGTAAACTGAGAGAGTGGGGTTGGAGAAGGAAGAAGAAAGGTAAACGCTCGGACTCCAGTACTCGCACTGCGTCCGATGCAGATTCCACCTCAATTGCGTTGAGATTTGAACCTTTCAGCAAATATGCAGGTACAACAGGAGCTGGTGCAGGTTGCTCGTGCAGCCACCATTTCACATATGTGCTTACATTTTTGGTTTTGTGCAGAAACAGGCCGAAGCGTCTCCCCCGAGCCGATGCAATTTGAAGAAGAGGATCCCCCACGGGATCTTGGTAGGGTGCATACTTGATACAAATCGTACAGTTAGTTGAAAGATAGCTAATACTCAAGAATAGGAAGCACCTGTTGATACTACCAGTAGTTTAAAGTCGGTAGAATCTCGGGCTGGGTCTGATATCTCAATGGTTGATGCTCTAGACCCATGCCACTCTATCGCTGGGCTGACGTGCCATGTATGCTTTGGATGTGCAATTGCAATGGCGGTGACGGAAAGCGACTCTGAATGGACAGATAGCCGGACACTTTCCATGAGTATCTTCTAAGTCTTAGGCCAGATGCGCTGGGACTTATAACTTACGTCTCTATATCGTTTCTGGTCATATCGGATTCTTTCTTTTTATGTTGATGTGTTGCAGTCGCTGGGAGTGGGACCTATTGTACTCTTGAATTCGTATACATACATCATATATCTATCTGCATTCTCGACCTCATCCAACCTCCACTCTGATCAATTTGATCTAGCTAGACACTAACCACCCAAATATCATTTATGAGATGCGCCAATGTCTTAAGTGAAGCCACTAGTATTGACCAGCTGACGAAGTCATGACATACTTGCCACGGCCATGTCCAGCCCTGAATATGAATAAGAAATACATGTAGTTATAACTTTATTATATGCTCCTCATCTTTTAGAGAAAAAAGAATATGAGCGTACTGCGTACTAACTCGAACTTAACAGGGTTAGGGTTAATTCGCAGATCATTATCCGATAAGTAAATGGCAAGGCTAGCTAGAAGATAATAAGTTAAGTACATGTTGTTGTAGATTTTGTATGTATGTTTCACGCTTATTTATTCCGTCGACACAAATTTGTTGGTGATTTGATTTGCTTTGCTGGATACATGTATGTATGTACGTGCTAGAAGAGTCATGAAGTATATGTAGTACACCCATTGCGCACTCACGCAGTGACAGCAACACTTATGTGCGAACGATCAATATGCGGTGAATATCACGACTATTGCAGTGAAAATGCAGATAAATCGGGTGTATGTACGTGTGATTTATAATATGCCCACCCACCTAGAAGCCGTTCTGCCTTGAGCGACTTTATAATTTAGACCCGAGCGTCGCTCGGCCCATCCCACCATTAATTCGTTCATGCTAGAAAAAAAAATATCCACACACCTTGCGATATTGTGCATGTCAGCGATTTTTGCCTCCCCTTTTTTAATTCAGGTACACGTTCGAAGGATAACCAGTAGTATTTAATAAGGATCACAACTCCTGACAATAAGATGCTTTGTTTTAGACCGCGCCGGCACTTGCACATCCATCATCCCAAATGTGTAGAATTTATCACTTGCAATTGCCATATTACTTTATTTACATGTAAGTTAAGCTATGATGGTAGCATGCAGTAGATATACAAGGCGGGGCTCATGGAGAAGACTTGAAGGGCGGGCGCGGCGAGAGACGCCGAGTAACGCCCAAACCAAATCAAAGTCGATACCAGTGTTTAAGCCGCACGCACATGTCTACCTACCACTTCCACCAACTGCGATATTTTCTCACCACCCAGTTTCAGATTAGAATTAAAACAGTACATGTCTATTCTAATAAGTACTCGGGTCAGGTAAGAAGAACCTGAACATCATTTTTCTGGTAGTAACCAATTTGACCCCTACTAGCGCGTTTTTATGTTCAGGTTCTTCTGACCCGAGTAGGTATAGTGTGTCTGGTTTATTTAAAAATATATCATTGGCTGTATTATCAACGTCGATGCATGTCGCCATCTGGTTGATATACCTTGTAGATATCGACGTTCTACGGTTGGTACAATAGCTACCGCTAAACTTCTTGAGAGCCTTATTATAAAATCTCTCAGCTTCGGATAAAATGCATGCACTTTAATGCATTATGAGGTATAGACCTAGGGTGGATGTACTTACTGAATTCATCAATTAACCAATATGTACCCTTGCCAAGGCTAGAACGTCGACCAACCGAGTGATGATCTGTGATGATACCGCACTTTCCCATATTAAGTGCTTATGAATGTAGTGGGTATTAGCTAATGCCCTAAAAAAGAATATCTTTGGATATATATTGGCTAGGCGTTATCAATAATCGGCGTAGATACCATATGCATTATGACGGGGTCTCTATTCCATTTGAAAACGTGGCGCGCGACCTAGAAACATCTTATCAATATAACTCTATCCGCAGATATCTGGGGAATAATATCCAAATGGAGCTCTGATTTCCAGACAGGTATGAGTCTTGAGATTTCACTGAAGTACGTAATATGTTAGCGGAGGCGGGCTATCTAGGGAGGATTGCTATCTAAGGAATTCCTAAACCTCGATCGGCCGTATTCTACACTTCGACGCCGGGTATCTGAGTGGCCGAATATTCGCGAAAACTAGCCCGTTCTAGACCCAAATTTTGAAAGACGAAAACGGATTATATAACTACAGCTAGAGGCACCGGTCAGCACTGTGCCAACTGCGATAAGTAGTCTGATAGGATAACTATTATGATGCAGTATTATATCAACCCTTTACAGTTATAATGGGACGAATCATTTGAGAGATACATGTATTTTCCTACACTTACTCTTTAGATTATGCAGGTTACATGCATGTATGCATCGTGTGATTCAAGGCTTCCACTGTCCCTTATCAAAAATGGGGCGTGCGCGTGCCGAGTCCTCTTTCCCGGATTTCTTTCCGGATGCTCCCACGGATAGAGAATGAGCGATGGGGTTTTATTGATTGAGCTATCTATATCTAATGGTATTACGTTATATTCATGGCAGGGCTGGTACGTACGCTGCTTGGTTGTAGTGGGTATTGTTCGAGAAGGATCTTCCAATTAGATATATATCCCTTGTCCCGTATATAACTAATAGGCCGTCCTAATGGTTGGCTACATGTATACTATGTAGTCTCGTGCCCATTCCCTATTTTGGTGTGATTAGCACCTGTTTTGGTAATTTTTGCTAGCTCATACCAGCACAGACTAGTTTATGACGTATCGGATACTCAATCCGGTATCGAGAACGAGGTCTAGCTGTTTAGAAATACAGAAATTACTCTTTTTAATAACTGGTTGCCAGAAGGCTGGCTAAGCCCCGAACGTTTCTAGAGCGTTGTCAATACATTTCCTTTTACAGTAGTATAATTATATAAGTATATCGAATTGGTATATATGTTTGATATTTAATACACAACCTTACCACGATGTACTCGGCGGTTCACAAGCTGCTAGCAAAGCATGTGAGCCCTTCCTCTCCTCTTCCCACATCCACATACTGGTTCAAAAGAAAACCTGTATGACCGGCCACTGGGGCTAGCTTTTGAATACAATCCTCCTCGGTTTTGCGAATTAGGTCTTGGCGCCAAGGTACGTATTATTAAAGTATGTACGAGTGATCTACTATGAAACCGATGAAACCGAGGATATCCGTATAACACCTTCAGGGGTGGTGTATGGTGCAACGCCCAAGAATGTCAAAATTGAGCATAAAGAATTCAACAGAAGTCCTTGTATCGCACAGAGAATTTTATCTATACTTCTTATTTATCATTGCCCTATGTGGCCGAGAACCATCGTGAAGGCGCGCGTCTACACTTACGGCTAGACTGAATTAGTCGTTTATATAGAGAGGGTAATGGCCTGTTTGGCCCTCTAAAACGGAGTGATTGGGGTTAGGGGGGTGGGGCTTAAAACTCTGTCTACTTTTTCTCTTAAAACTCCGTTTCGAAACTCTCCCTATATAGCGGGGGATGATCTGAGCCGTTTTCTACTGAGGCCAGTTCCCAAAAGGGCTCTTGTCTACTGGTCGCCACGATCCTTAATTTGGCGAGTACGTAGGGTATAGTCGTTCACGGGGTGTTGACGGACAGCTGCAGGGGGGTTTGAATGAATAAGAAATATTAAAAAGAAGCTTGGGCGCTCCTCATGATCACTCATAGTCATAATGCCTGTTCGTCAACACCCAGTGTCCATCTTCCCCGTACTAGTACTATCTCTTTCGCTGGTGATCAAATGCTGCCAACCTTTGAGGGGCTACCTCCGCCACCGTGAATAAACCAGGTCTTAGAAGTACTACTACTGACGGCGTATTTCTGAGGGAATTCCCTGTACTATGCGGCCTCCTAAGATGTTGGCAGCTTCACCAGCAAAAGAGATACTACATGCAGTACTATGGCTAGTAAACAGCATAAGCCACACTAGTACCACATTCTACAGAATAACCTACATGTACCCTATGTTATTTAACACTTATCTTGTTGCAGTTGAGATCTCTATGCATTGTACTAGGTTCCCCTCCACGCACATACCTGCGCCGCCGGTTAAATCCGCTCATGTAGGCACCGCCATGTTCTCGTTCTATCTATAAAGTCACTTTGGGGACAACGACGAAACTGGTTGAACGACGGACAGGGATTTTTGGCGGACAAAGCACAGGCGCTCAGGCTGGTATCTAATCCTGAAACCTGTGTTTTCGTCGTTTCGTCGTTGCCCCCAAATTGACTTTACTTACCCGAGTGTGTGGATAAGTGATTAGAATCTGATAAGTGAATCTTGCGGTGAATATGGGCGTCCTATCTTATCAAATTCTGATCATCTTTCGCTACGCCCGAGTAGGTACACCATAGTATGTACCTGGGCTCTTAAAAGATCATCTCAAAGTAGATGATAGATACATGTATCCAATCAGGATCCTGGCTGTTTTCAGCCTATCAATTAACCACATATATCTAAGCCTTATTCTTGAATACGAGTCAGGTCGGCTGATGCATTCAAGATCTACAGACTCAGTTAAGAGCATGTTCTCACAGTCAAAATTCCAACCCATAGGTGTGAATTGTACATATCTATGATGCCATGAGTACTTACACGCGGTCAATCAACCAAAGGTTTATTATCCCACCAAGTTCCGACAAGTTCGCTTTTGTAAAGCAATGATGTAGATGTATGCTTTTCGGGTGTGTATCGTGTGGAGATAGTAACTGTTAGACCTCATACCGGAGAAACTGTCAGTTCATGTAGTGGAAGCAAGGCGCCCAATAAAATTTGAAATCGGGTGCTGTAATATCACATTCATTATTGCTTTTTCAAGCTAGTCGCCGACAACCTTCGACGTTTTGTTTTTAACTGGGGTAGGCACTGTCGTTCACGGATATGTGGAGGAGAAATGGCAAGGCCTAGTTTACTTGTTCTTATTGGCCAAGAACAGTGTACTACAGTATCGTTAGGTCTCGGAATAAGAGCCCGAGCTTAATGCAGAAATATAAGAGTACCGCCATTACTCGAAAAATTGGCTATGCATATGAGATCAAAACTGCTATAAGCAAACCTGATCTACGCCCTTAAACCGGAGATAGCAAATTTTTCGAGTTTTTGCGGCACTCCGGTGTCAAGGGTAAGTGAGTAGAACGCGGCGGTGCGGTTTACGTTGCTACGTTCTACTCTTAATATGTACCCTTGACAAAGTAGTACAGGGCGATAGGTTGTGCGGTAGACCGTCTCGTATCATCCATCATGGGGCGTTGACTGACCTTGGAATATACTCGTTTACCACGAAAAGAACCAGAAGATGCAAGTGACTGAAACAGGGATTATTTGTAGGAGAGATCATCGCCAGTCCATACAAAGTATCCGTGCCCTGAGCAACTGGTGGTAAACGAGTATTTACAGACAAGGGGTCGGCCAATAGAGTACATATATGAGAAATAGCCTGCCTACTGTGTTTTACTTACTTTGGTTAACGTAGTAACTCAGTGAGTGCCCATTATCGTATCAGAATGACGGTTCCACTTGATAGAACCAAGATTATAATTATCGTATGTGCTTTTAAGATACATCTAGATCAACGATGCTTATGTACTTAAGTACTTACGTACCGCCATTACTCGAAAAATTGGCTATGCATGTGAGATCAAAATTACTATAAGCAGACCTGATCTACACCCTTCAACCAATCGTGAAGGAGGTAATCCCTGGCCGGAGATAGCCAATTTTTCGAGTTTTTGCGGTAGTATGGAGCTTAGAGTATCAACCCGTAACACTCGCCTGCACGGCAGCCTAGGGGTCACTCAACAGCAGCGATCAATGCAGCCAAGGAGCATGATAGTTTCAGTGACTCAACCGATAGTAGTACCCTGTGGCAGTGGTTTAACTGAGCCTAATTCATGTGTGTAGTGGAGGAACAGTCCTCTATATAGTCTCAACAATTCGTTCCTTCGTGTTTCCTATCAACCTCCATCCTCACCTTTCTCCTCTACTCCCTCGCCGTTTATATAGTCGCTGCCACCATGGGTCAACCAGTCAGTATGCTACCAGGTTTCAATGGTCGAAAGCCCCATGGGCCCTGTCAAGCAACCCCCTCAATTATTGATCCCAAATTCGTCCCCGACGACCAGCCGCCACAGGCCTCTCCGTCGGGTTCAGCGACTGGAAAGCTCGACGATGACTTTCCCTTCGTATCAAAAGACTTCCCTTACCACCCTCATTCCCCTGTGAGCACATTCATCCAACACCATTCGGGCCTTGCCTCAGACTGCGACCTTGTCCTACGTGATACGATCAAGAAACAGCATCCTAACCTCTCCATGACCGTATGCACTGAACGCAGCTGCGACATCCTCACCTATGCTGCTCTCGGAAAGGTGGAATTGAAACCCAGAGAGGCCCCGTTTCTGACACAAACTATCTTTGCTCCTTCGGAGAACCGTTCTGATGGACCTGGGGCTCTCAAGCTGAGCTTGAATTTTGGCTGCTTTGATGTGTGTACAAAATCTGGGGCTAAGTTCATCCATTACTACGCGACATACTCGGAATCGTACCAATTGAAGGCTGCAAACTACTTCTTGCACGATCAAAATTCCAAAGCTGCAGTACAGGAATTGATTTTCGAGGCATGTAGCTGGGCGATTGAGCTTCATAATGAGATATTGATCTTCCAGGATTTTTGGATGAAAGATCATAAGCTCTGGCAAGCAATCCAGAAGGCGAAGTGGAAAGATGTCATTTTGGATGAGAAGATGAAGAAAGAAATCATCAATGATGTTGGTAGCTTCTTTTCTGGCCGGGATACATATGGCAGTCTTGGAGTACCGTGGAAGGTTCGCATTGCAGTATCGCAGCCATTTTCCCGTGAAAGTAAACTAATTGTATGAGTATTAGCGTGGTTTGATATTTCATGGGCCCCCCGGAAACGGAAAAACCATCTCTATCAAGGCAATGATGAAGAATCTCGAGCATCCGACCCTTTACGTCAAGTCGTTTCATAACTACGACGGTGACGAACATAGTATCAAGATGATTTTCGAGAAGGCCAGAGCAATGGCACCATGCTTGCTTATCCTGGAGGATATCGACAGCATGATTACGAAAGATAATAGGTCCTTCTTCCTCAACGAGGTTGACGGGTTAGAGGAGAACGATGGGATACTGGTCGTGGCGACTACCAATCATTGTAAGACATATCACCTGCAAAATTCGAGTTAACAGTGCTAATATGGTGTAATTCCAGTGGACCTCTTGGATCCAGGAATTGTAAACCGCCCTTCACGATTCGATAGGAAATACTACTTTCCACTCCCGTCATTGGATGAGAGGAAGAGTTATTGCAAATATTGGAAGTAAGCGATCCTATTAAAGCAGCGCCTCGCATATAAGCACCTATTAACAATCTTCGTAGGCATAAACTTGAAGGAAATGACAAAATTGATTTTCCAGATAGCTTAGTCGACGATATTGCCGAGTGGACAGATGAGTTCAGTTTTGCATATTTGAAGGAGGCATTCGTTAGCTCATTGCTTATAATTGCGGCCCGAAATGGCCACCATGGGGAGGACGGAGATGAGGGTAATGATGAGTCGTTTGAAACAATCATCAAACGACAGGTCGAAACTCTTAAGAAGGAGATGGGAGATGGTAGCAAGCAACTCATTCAGGCAGTGTCTTCTCAGACCAACCCTCCTCTAGACTCTAACCCGCCCCATATACCCAGTTCCACTGAATGAGCATAGAAATTATGGGTTGGGCCGGGTAGGAAATATTTGGCTGTACCGCTATAGCTACTTTGTCCAACAATCATATTTAAAGATAATGCAAGAGATAACTGCTTCCATTACACTCGCTGATATATTTTCATTGGTTCACTCACAGAGATATGTTTTTCAGTTGTCAATTATACATGCAGCTTACGTCTCAAACCATTTATAGTACAAGTAGCTATGAGTTCAGGATGTTCGAGTGACAGCGTGTGAGTGTCACGTCTAGCGGGTTTCACCTGGCCCAAGTTTAATTTGACTATGGGGCCAGGACTAATAATTCTGGGCCCTCAAAATGTTTACGTATATAGAGAATTCTCAGGCTTCAATCGCGTTGAGGAAACTTGGGCAGTGTACCAACATTGCTTAGGTGAAATTAAGCATTAATATATGGGCACCAGGGTTTCAATAAAATGTGTATCATACATGTAATATTCCATCTGTGTAATTATAACCTCGAAACATGGATTCCTCAGTATGCAGGGGTGTTGATTGTTTACCGATTACGGATAAGCAGCTGAAACTTAAGACCCATGATATCAACTAGGCTCGTTAAGATTTCACCAGACGTCACTCGCTCTAATTCCCCTTATAAGTAGATCTAAAGCTGAGTGATCTCCAACCAGCCCGACAAAAAAAACTCTCACTGCACTTGCGCATCAACCTCTACTCATCCCCAATGCCTCCCACGAATCAGAGCACTCCAGCACAGACGAGCTGGGGTATCTAGCTCGGTTGCCCCAGCAGCCAAATGTCTCACCCCTGTGATGATAACCCATCACACACCCTCACTCCTGCAATACCACCCATCCCTTCCCATTCACAGGTAGGCATAAAGGAAGGCAGGCAGTAAAACAAGATGACCGACCCGCTATCCCTCGAGTCTTCACTCTCCAGTCTCATCACTGTCGGTACCAGAATCTCGCATCAACTCACCGAGTTTCTCACTACCTCCACCCCCGACTCCCCCAACGAGATCGCTGCGCTCTTGCACGAACTATCCGAACTCTGCAGCATTCTACTGCGGCTTAAAGCTGCACATACCCGAAGGAATGCCGAGCTTGGTGGTGTTGAGTTTCGGAACGTGTTGGCGAGCTGTATGGACAAGTTCGTGCAGCTGCGGATGCTGGTGAATGCGTATGGCGTGCGTAAGAGCGATGAGACCTGGTGTAAAAAGTGGAGGTGCTGGAACAGGATATTCGAAGGCGAGGAGGTTGTAGCATTGAGGGTGCAGCTGGAGGCGCACAAGATCACATTGAGAGTTTCATTAGTTCTGACCAATGAGTGAGTTTGTTTCGCCCTTTGGTGGAGGTGGAGCTGATTTGGTCGGGTAGCATCAATCCTGCAGCAATAAAGGATACTGCAAATATGATCGAGACCACAGCAAAGGAGGTTGAGCAACGACTTGCTGAAGAGATATGTAATGCTACAGCAGCATCGGCCAAGTACCAAGATAGCTCAATCCTACAGAGGTATCTTACTAGTGCTTGTTCGGATGTCTCCTCACGGACAACCTCTCCTGCAGAGCCAGATTTGGTAGATCGCCCATTGCTTATTCCGAGCACACCAATATCTAATGGAATCGGAGAAGTAAAAAGGAGTGTCAGGAAACACTCAACTACTGTATCCCCAAGCCCTGTACCACGATCTCAACCATTCTATATCTCCAACTCACCGATGAAAGCCTCTCCACGGGTAAAATCCGTGTCACCCTTAAAGACCTCTTCGGCGATGGGACCACCGTCATCACGGGAAACAAGGCCGCCGCCGCCATCAAGACACCAGACAGACCCTACGACATCAATGCGGCCGCCCCACGCCCGTACCCACTCCCTCCCAGCAAACAAAACATCTACTCTCCTCCCTCGCCCCTCTCCACCATCAACACCCCGTTCATTTCCTAGTAGAAAGTCCACCTTTAGCACCACCTCACATTCACACTCACACTCCCGAACGAATTCGCTACCAACCAATAAAACTGCCATTGCACTGGGATCTGGGAGTTCTGATACATTCACTGCGGAATTAACACGCATTTACAACGAACCACCGACACGGCAATGGTGCACCACGGCCATTTCACCGTCGCGCTTGAATGCTCATCATAGTCTTGGCTTGACCCTCACTGCGTTACATACAACCACCTTAGGCTCCTCCCGTGATATGGCGAAAACTAAAGCAACATTCCATCAAAAAGAGACTTTCGCAAAATTCAAATCGACAAACACAACATTTGAGAACGCCTTCTCAGCTGTGTTCGCAAAAATGTGGAGTAAGCTCGAAGAGGGCGTCACAAGGCTAACCAATATGTACCATTACTTTGAACTCGTTGGGGGCGGCGAGGTGGGGGGCGAGTGCGCTGTAGGTGTGTGGGTATGGGTCCTTGAGAGGTTATTGCGGGGTCTGCTATCTTTGCGAGTAGAAATAGAGAGACGCCACGAAGTTGTGCAAATGGTGCTTGCAGAACGAGATAGGGTGTTGGAGAGGGCAGTGAGGAGCGTTATGGGGAAGATGGTGGATAGTGGAATTATCGGCACAAAGGCAGGCACGGACATGAAAGCCGCAGCAAGACTATTTGAGACAACGTTTGTTCCCCACTAATCACAAACTGTGCTTTACTGACCTCGATTATAATAGCCTTGAAAAGACGCAATCTCCTATAACCAAGACCTGCCAAAACATCTTGGCAGGCCTTACCAGTAGCCTACGCCATGTCGAGGAGGTCGTGGATGCCACGAAAGACATCATCCCCGCTTTCGGGATCGTATCAAAATCCGGAACTTTAGCGCGAAGCGCTGGTTCAGTCCTGGACGTGGAGATGGTAAGGGTTGCAGCCGCACGCTTAGAAGTTGGGTTGGAGAGGGTTAGGGGAGTTTTAGAGATTGGTACCAGTGTCGTGAGCAGAGGAGTGGGCGTGTTGGGGAAGGGTGAAGGGGAGGCGATCTAGCAGGCGATTTCTATTTATTAATAAGTTATAATGGTAGGTTAATTTTCTGGTTATTAAATTGGAGTAGAATAGGATATAGATAGATAATAAATTAAGACTGGATTTGGGCAAACAAACATCGTAGAGATTGCCTATTGATATGTAATAGCTTGAAGAAGGTATAATCCTAGGAGGCTTTAATGCGAGTGTAGTTACCCATGAAAGATTGAATCCCTAGGCCAGAAATCAACGGCTGTATGGGGGTTTCTGTTCTAGCCTTTTTTTTTTTCGGAATATATACTTGTGATCGGGGATTAAACAGGAGTGGAGGATCCTGGATTAAATCATTGCTCTGAGAGAACATTCTGGATTATGTCCGCTGCTAGTACGAGTGAAAAATGTGATGGGCGAATAATGTTCGCCGCTCTGGTGTTTGAGCAAAGTTACATCATTAGGGAGCTCAAGCTACCCCTTCGATCAGGTATATTAAGCTACATATGGTTCCAGCAGGATTTTCTAATAAAGCGGTGGGAACTACCTAGTGAGTTAGAGATAAGGAGGTTACATATATGTATTTATAATAGAAGGTTCGCACTATGTCCAGCTAGACTTAGTATTACACAAACAGCAGTAAAGCCTTCCCTCCACTCCATTTCCCCCCCAACAGCACTCCTTTTCTGTCACAAACCCTCTAATTATAGGTATGCCACCACAAACACCTGCCTAGGGCGACCTGGCCTTAGGGTGGGCCGAGTGATATTGCATGAGTGGCCACAACCTCTCTTTCTAAGCTAGAGAGGAGAAAGTATAAAGAGATGGGTGGCATTTGAGTGATAGGGATCTACGCTATCCAAATCCATGTTCGCGAGTAATTATCGTGGCTGCTGGGCCGACGTGGAGACATTTACCCTCCTAGTCGGTGATCACCCACCAATTTGACTAGTATCTTAACACTGGGCTCTAATACAAATGTTGTTCAGTCACGATATTTTATCATTGTAAGCCACATAACCTGAGACATTCAACCTATAAACATGGGGCAATCCAGCCCATAAACCGTAGACTACCCCCTCCTCGTACCCATTAATAAACTACATAAGTGGATCTAATACATGGTATCGAATAAATAAAGAAAAAGAAAAGAAAAGCAAACACATAAATAACCACATTTTCTCCCAACCAAAAGAAAAGAAAAATTAAAACCTAATCCACCACAAGCTAAGGCCCTCCCCGCTCTGCCGCCTTCCGCTGACCAATGGTAGCTTAACCTCTATTCTCAATGTCTTTAACCTTCTCATCAGTACCCGGCGAATACGCGTATTTGGCCCCCCTCCTAATCGCTGCACCCTTGTAGTAGAATAGATACGGGATCGCACAACATCCAAGCGCAATGAAAGCCAGCAGTGTGGATGCCCATTGGTCGCCTAGGCGGTGATACATCTGCGTCGTAAACAAGACCGTTGCAGCGCCCCAGAACGAGCGGAGGAACGTCTTTGCGGCGAGGGCGGACGCGGCTTGGTGTTGATATGAGTCGACTGTTCGTTTGAGGTCAGTAAATCTTTTTTTTTTTTAAAAAAAAAGAAAGGGTACAGCTGGGAGTGTGTGGAAGGAGTACTACTAACCAAGATAGTTGTTTGCCGAATTGTACAAAAAGATGAACCCAAAACCAATAGGAAATCCGCCCAGGGCTGGCCCCACCCACGACAAGCGTTGATAGCTCGTCCAGGCAAAGATAAACAGCCCCACCGGGATACACCAGCAGCTATACATCATCGGAATCAACCTCACCTCCGGCGGAGGGTTCCCGCCAAACTTCTCTGCACGCTTTAAATAATTCTTGTTGACCCATGGTGCACAACATGCCGAGGCCACCACGCCGATAGCGATGGGGATAAACATCAACCCTGTTATGCCAGCACTGTAGCCTTTGCCCTCCTGATACACGATCGGGAATGCGATGAAGAACATATACAGCAGTCCGTAGAGAACACTCATGTAAACAGAGATCAGGAAGACGATGAGTTCACCGAAAAGTAGCTGAAAGGGGCGGATCAAGAAGAGGGTAAGGATCTCAACGAAGCTGCGGGTGTCAAGTTCTTGCTCGGTAACGAAGCTGGGGTCACCGGTAGTGGCGCGGGTTTTCCGGGCACGGGCAAGGAGGAGAGTGGGTGCGTAGGTTTCTGGGACCGTAAAGACCATGAGTAGGTAGATGACAGCAGAGAGGATCAACTGGATCCAATAGAGCCAGCGCCAGCCACCACGCTCAGATAGAAAGCCACCAACGAGGGGGCCTGTAAGAAATTGTCAGTGTTGATTAATTATGTGGATATCTGCGAAGAAGAAACATACCAATCGCAGGACCTAGGAACGGCGCAGCGCTAAATGCCGCCATTGGAATCCCTCTCTCCTCCGTCCTCCATAGGTCTGCCAAACTTCCACCCACAAGTGTCATTGGCGCACTGAACGCAATCCCATCAATCATTCTTGCAACCAAAAGAGTCTCGATATTCTTCGCTACCGCTCCTGGGATGATAAACAGCACCGCAACACCCAAAGTTGTCGTATAGATAATCTTCCTTCCTAGAACCTCACTAAGGGGTGCAAACGCCATTGGACCGATCCCAAATCCAACAACAAACAATGTTATGCTCAGCAATGAAACCTCTTCACTAGCATTCAGGTCTTCCATAACACCTCGGATGTCGGCAGTGACGACACTAGATGCAAAGGCCACCGTAAAGCAAACGAACGCGATGACCATGGTGCAGTACCATTTGAAGGCTTTGCTCCAGTTCTTTGGGTTCTCGGGGTCGTCAATAGTAAAAGTGACTAGTTTGTGGGTTTCGATGGTGCGTGATTTGCGAGAGTAGGTTTTCTTGAGTACGAGACCCTCTGCAGTCTCGGTTGTGTATTCTGTCATGTCCGCCGTAGCACTCAGCGTACGGTAGGGCAGGGTTATATCAGTAGGTGGCTCGGGGGCCCTAGGACGGCGTTAATATTATTTACATGGCTACATGGCAGGAGTTATTAGAAAGGTACGTTTTGATTGCTTCATGATCTAAAGTCGACGCCGACGATAGCGATGGTAATGAGGGTTCCGCCATTGTTGGGGGTTATTTTGGTATGAGAATTACCAGGGATTGGTGTTGAAACCAAAAAAGAAATTTATGGGAGGGAAAAAGAGGCTACAAGATGCTATGGAGAATAGTGATATTTTCCACGAGAAATGGGGAGGGAAGAATGCTCAATATATATACCTCACACACAAGGAAGGGAAAGGAGTGAGAGAGAAAAGCCCGCAGCAATATAATTAGCGGCAATCCCTCGTGAGCCCCATATGTGATCTTGAAATATATTGGCCGTTTTCATTGATTCCTAATATGGCCAATAGAAGGCGAGGGAGAATAACGATTCTAATAGATATCTCGTTCATGGATATCTCTAGAACATGTTACAATTTTAGGCAGAACCCCGAAAAGGAAGCTTGAGTACCGCAATAGGAATAAATATCGGAACTCGGAACAGCGTGCAGCAGCAAACAGTAGGTGATTGATGTTTGTAAATAAATATTTAGATTTAAGTTGCCTTAGTCTCTCCCGAGAGTCCGGCGCAGCGTGCGTTAAGTTTGGCTGGGGGGGATTCACGTGTTCCCCACTAAGCAACTCCGAGATCTCTGGAACTCAGTGGCAGAAACATCCCCCCCTATTTCCTGACGGCTGTATGTAACTGTTGCTGAAGGGCGAATCGTGAGGTCCAACCACCAGGTGGCCTTGGTGTTTCTGCATTGTACTGTTGGTTGTTGTATTCATCTTTGCTTTTTTGCTTTTTGTTGCTATCCTCAAGCTTAAAGCTTATTGCGCCGAGCGGTCTTGGAAAAGCTACATGTAAGTACATGTAGATGGTGGTAGTTCACAGGTTGTAGTGCGGTGAAAGGATTTTCCGGTTGTATTTGGGTACCGGAGTCGGAGTGTGGTGGCGGGGGTCAATTCCGTAAGGTCTTGGCATTCGGCTAATTCTAAGCTTACAGCCACGGCTGTGGTTTTCGGCATGACAGAATGGGTCTGTTGTTTGAGATACATTAAAAATGTGTAAAGTATTCATGAGCTGCATTGCTATCTACCTTTTGTAGAGTATGGAGTGTATGTATATCTGCTTGGCTGACGAAAGGAATCTCGGAGATACATGTAGAAGTACACCTTTCGTACGAGAGAGATTAATCTCAGTTCCAGACTGACTGATCTGGCATTCAAAGGTTAGAGGTTAGAAAGGATCTCGTTGCTCATTATTGCTGTCATCGTGTTGTCACTCATTTATCATGAAAGGTGTATGTGTTGTCAATCACAAGTGCTCACTCGACTGAAATAATTCACCAGCAATGTAGCTACAACACAAGCTTAAAACACAGGCCAGACATTTCAAGAGTTCTCACTAGATACCATGAGGGAAAGATCCAGTTAACCGAAATGCCTCAAATCTTACATCTCCAAAACCTACCTCCCTAAAAATTGCGTAAAACCCCAGACGTCCCTGAGTTGACCGCGGCTCAAGGGGATTTTAGGTGTTTACTCATCAAGATTAAAGTATCAACAATGCATGTACGCGGACAGCTGACACCTGTATCTGGGTCAAGATAGCGTGCACCAGTGGCACGGGTGCGATTGTGACTTTGCTGTTTCGTGTCGGCGCTGTGGCCCATGTTCGGCCCCACTTGGCAAGTCCGAAAGGGCGCCGCGAAAAATTATCACCGCCCGAAGTCCCGCAGTGCAAATACCCTCCAGCCCTGCTGTATTTTTAATAGAGATTTCAGTAGCCGCGATGTTTCCAGGGGAAAAAAAACAACCTGTAGGTATCGATCTAGCCTGTTAAAAGCTAACCCGGTACTCGAAATCCGCATCTGGAATATCCCAGATGCCTATATTCTCCGAACCCTCAGGAGGCACCACTCGATCTCGTCTCATCTTTGGCCAAGTTTGGCTTATCCTTCCGATTCTGCCCCTTTCTTCGCATATGCTAACATTCCACCACATCGTGTGGCGTAGGGTATTCCACAAGAAAAAGTAACATCATAATTTTGTTGCGGTACTTATCACCAGATATAGCATTGGCGCAACCCTAACCCTAATTTAAAAATTCTGCCTGGCTTCTGCCATTGATACGAACCAGATAGTCAGAGCATTCCCGTAAACCTGCCACACATTGGGCGTTTTTATTGGCTAAAGACCGAATGGCTTCTCCATCTCTCCTCTCGGCCTAAACGTCACTACAATTCCTTTGTGAGGTTGCAGCTAGAACAAGGTTAAATTTACGTGAGGATTGAGGGATTAAGTGGCGGTGTATAGTGCTATAAGAGTCTGACTGTTACGCATTAATCCGACATGCAAGGACGCCGACCATCTGTTGCAATCGGAGCCCAAAGGCACCGGCCACGGGTCAGAATACGTTACGGACGCGCGCGTATTCATGACCAAAAAATAAAACTCGTATCGGGACCAGAGGCTTATACTTAATTATCGGCTATGGGCCCCAATTTTTGACTGGAGCCTAGCTAATTAATCGCCGAGTAATTAAGACATGACACGTGATTACGATGATGTAATTTCTTAGATCATACGATATCACTCGGCTCTTAGCCGCATGTAGAATTTTGAGGGTTTGTTGAGATGTAAGGTGTCTTCTATCGCTAAATCTCAGGCTCCGAGTTTTCTCTCCTTTATAAAGGAGTTAAGGACACGAGGGAACCTACAGTCAACTTACCATGACCATTTCTCATCTTGTATTTCTTAGTTCTGGTCCCTAAAGTTCCGGATCCGAGTCAAGGCCCAGTCTTAACAGAGTCTCGAGACTTCTCCGCCACGCTAGAAAAGGCGAGAAATATGTACCTAACCCTAACCCTAACCCTAACCCTGAACTGTGATTAAAAATTGGGTGATTAAAAAAAGGCGAGACTGGTCTTGAGACATCTATGACTAGTCTTATTTTGTCTTATCTTGTTGCCCCCCAGATCTGGTCTTGCTTTACCCAAAGTCTCAGGACAAAACCTCAAGATAACTCGTCTTCAACCATGCATCAGGTCACTTAATAATTAACTAGCTATAGGGAAGTCGGGGGATATTAGTTCTCAGGTGCAAAGATTATACTAATGGCTTCTAGTAGCATCGCGAAACTCTATTAATAAGCTGTATCTGTTCATGAACACTTCTACGATTTTCTGGTGCGGGGAGATGTTAATAAAGTGAAGGTGGTTATGTGGCAGTATTCTTATAAAGATATCCGTTAAGCTGTCAATGCTGACACCCTTATACAACAGAGAGTCGGGGTTTATATAAGAGTTACTAGATAACAGGATCTATTAGCATTCATTCTAACACTCTGATACTTCGAATTTTCCCTGAGGCAACCTAGCAATGTGTATCCGGGGGCTATTCCATATTCTAGAGAATAGGCGCTCCATCCTCTCAGGTCTTAGAGATCAATAGCATCATCACATAGGAATAATCTCTTCAAAATATATATATATTTCACGTTTTGCTAAGCTAGTTCTAGTTGATAAAACAGAAAATGGCATTTCCTCACTCTCTCGCATACAGCCAGAGAAGCAATGAAAAGCACAACCTTCGCATCTCCTGGAAACAGTGCAATACCAGGGACACATTAGGGACCAAAGGAATATGCAAGCAAAGAGCCTCTGGTGCCCCAGAGGCCAAAAAAAAGTATAAAAGGTTTCAAAACCAGCGTTCCGTAGAACAGGTTTCAGCTTTTAAACTGAAAAGAACAGATACTACACTTGATCTAAGCCAGAAAGAGAGCTGGTTTTCGTAAAAGGGTGCGGGATGGGCGTGATTATATAGGGACGATATTTCGATAGAGAGTGCGCCAAGGCTGAATCGACATGGGGTTGACTCATAGTACCATACTGCCAAGATAGGTCGGGGGAGATTAGTGATCGAGTTCGCCACTCGTTGTTTATTGCTTGAAGGAATTAGTGAGTCAATATGAGTCAAATGAGAAGTGTTGTAAAATCGTGACCCATCATCACCGTTAGAATTAAAGGTGTCGATCTTCCACTACTCAGCCGTTCCGCTAAGATTTGGTAATAAAAATACCAATTCAAAACTGTTTCAACCAGTGATCATTATTGAAATCACAAAGGCTTCTACTGAGGTATATCTACTAAAATCTTACTAATAGCCAGAAGTAATCTCGTCCGTAGAGGGGGTAGGGGGGTGAATTCGGACGCATGGCCTGACCAGGGTCTTCTGTTGTAGTAGGAGAGATGAATTTGTACCTGGAATCCCCAAAGAGAGTGTCTAGACTCTGGGAATGATAGGTTCCCTGCTTCCTCTAACAAAAACAAAAAGAAAGGGCTTAGTTTACTTCTAGGGTGAAGTGGGTGGGGAGCTAGGGATCTATAAACGGATCGGATATGCTCGATCATTAAGGGGATACACCAGGTGAGGTAAGGAATTCCGAAACCATGATAGACAAAACTTAGCGAGCGACTGTGGTATCTTAGGAGTATTTGATTGGCATTGGGTATAAACAGTCTAGATAAAAAATCATCCCAGGCCGGCTAGCTCGGTATTAATTGCGTTAGCTAACTAACTTAAGCCGATGCCCAAATCTAGGTATAACTTAGGACAGTGGATAACGATGATATAAAGAAATTGATGTTTACATTCTCCCGCGATCTTTTTTACTTGGTGAGGAGGGCGGACAAAATTGGCAAGCAAATAAATTCTCAGTATGTCGAACTCGAGTGAGAATTCATGATCCAATGTCAATGATCTTTTTTCTGCTTCTCATTGTATCGTTGTCCTCAAAACCGCCAGTGGAAAAACTACGTCAGGGTACGTTAGATACTGTGTTAAGTCATGGGGGCTACGAGATCACAAGCTGAACTACCGTGGAATGCTAGTGATAACCTTTCTCTTAATACGCTGGCCCGGGCCTAATTTAGTCTTAATCTAGCGAGAAGGTCTCTCGCCATGGTTTCTATATATTTTCTCTACCTCTTACGCATTAATTCTCCGCCAGGGGAAACCTCAAGTCCTGTGTGGACGCAAACTATTATGCCAGCATAATTAATATTAATTTACGGAATCATTGAAGCCCAGCTTGAGGAAGAAAACCAAGCTGGTGCGCGCCCCACTTTAAAAATGCCGTGGCTGTCCGGGTCGCAAACACGGGAACGCCCCCAAAAGCTACACGGGACTGTACTTAAAAGGTCTATTTTTACAGAAGGGTGTCGGGAAAGGACACTCCGATAGGGTTGGGGTTGGATTAGGGTTATTGTGGATGAGGCTTGTTGACATCACTTTCGCGACATGACCTATCTCTGCTAGCAACACCGGCCGACACGGCAATTAACAACCAATGACTACGGACTACCGGTCGCGAGCTGTCGACCCACCAGCGGTTTCGCCCTACGTACGATAATATATATATAGAAATTCAACGCCTCAGAGGAACTCCGAATTCTCGACCCTGTGGTTGTGGGGGTGAACATTCGTTGACATCAATCTCTTATTAATTGCGCTTACCGGTTACGTAGGTACGTCATTACTATCGCTGAGTTGCTCAACAACGACAAACAACACCAAAGGATTATTAGAGTGCCGAGAAATTATCAAAGCTCAATTGCAACATTCAGCATCTCTAATGTCTTCTTGCCTACACGGCTAGATGGAGCTTTTGCTTCTATGACGAGAGAAACATGTTCCTGGAACCTTTCTCTTTTAAAAATAGATTCATAGATCTCAGGGTCATAGTATGATTTCTTCTCATCCTTCAGGCTCGGATTCATGGAGATATCGCCATGTGGAGTTCCAGATCTACCCCGGCCATCCACTTTCCGAAGGAACCCCCCTTTTACTATGATATGATATCATAAACGATGTAATGGGGGAGTAAGTATGTGTTTTTTTAGGTGAGCGAGATGGAGGAGAGACGAAGACAGAGAGGACGAGAGAGAGCGAGAGAGAGAGAGAGAGAGAGAGAGAGGACATACGGACATGATAGTCTGCTTCCCTTGAGGTCTGGAAGATATATAAGACATCGAATTCCTACTCATTCATCTCTCCTCTCATCATCACATCTTACCATCTTACCATCTTACCACCAAAGCTCGCCCCAACCCATCAACACCTCTCAATCGCTTCTTGCAACTCGAGTAACTTTCAAGTTTAATATCCTTAATACCTTCGCTCAAAGTGAGTCTTACTACCTTTTTTTGTATCAGTTAATTTTGATCAAGTTACTAATATTCCCACCTGCAGATGGTTTTCGTCAAACCTTCTGCACTCCCCGTGCTCCTCCTTGCCGTCTCTGCCATGGGCGCCCCAGCTCCCCAGGCTGGTGATGCTGCCGCTGCTTCCAGTGCAGCTGGTGCCGTCGGCGATAGTGCGAACGCCGCCGCCGCAGCAGCAGCAGCAGCTTCTGCTGCTGCTGCAAGCGATGGCGACAGTGTCAACGCCGGCAGTCCCAACATTGGCTACTGCACCTACAGCACTGCTGGAGTCCTCCTCCCGGTCGACATACCGAGTGTCTCTCCCGTCACTAACCAAGTGGCCACCTTCCCCGTACCAGTCGGGGCTTTCCCTGCGGCTGTTGCTCCTGTGAACAGCGCTGGTGCTGTCGAGCTCGACAATCTTATCAAACGTAACCAGAACCAAAACATCAACCAGAACATCAACAACAACCAGAATACCAATGGTAATTTTGGCTTTGGAAGGTTCAGGGGATTCTCGCCTTTCGGCTTTGGGTTCTTCAAGCGCGACGAGAGCTCTGCTACCATGCAAAAGCGTGATTCAGAGGGTTTTGGCAACTTTAATGACAACCAGAATATCAACCAAAACCTCAACACAAATTCCAACACGAACCTCGGTTTTAACGGCGGGTTCGGAAATGGTTTTGGATTCGGTGGGTTCGGACCCTTCTTTGGCCTCAGGCCCGGCTTCGGATACGGGGGCGGTTTCTTAAAGCGTGATCCCTCCGAAAACGGCGGTAACTCCAACGTCAACTTGAACACGAACACAAACACAAACACAAACACAAACGGCAACTTCAACAGATTTGGATACGGCTTTGGCCCCTTCTTCGGAAATGGTTTCGGGTATGGCAGGTTCGGTCCTTTCATCCGTGCCACTGACGACGGATGCTATGACGATGATTGCGATGATGATGACGACAACTCAAACGTCAACGTCAACAACAACGCCAACACAAACGCCAACTCAAACTTTCTCGGCAACGGATTTGGTGGCTACGGTGGCTACGACGGCTTCTATAAGCGCGGCGAGGAGGGCACGGAAGACTCAGAGAGCAGTGACGACGAGGATGATGGGGGCAACGAGAACATCAACAACAACTCAAACACCAACGAAAACGCCCAGGCGAACGGCTTCGGCGGCTTCGGCTATGGATTCGAGAAGAGGGAGAACATGGACGGCGGCTCCATGACCAACCCTAGCGCCAGTCACGGTATTTCCAATACCAATGCCCCCAAGAACGTCAACAATGTGGGGTCCCAGGGCAAGACCAACAACAACGGCGCAAAGAGCCGGAAGCACGACAGCGCCCAGAGGAACAAGAAGAACAACAAGAACCACGGAAATCAGCAGGGCAATCAGAAGCGCCAGGCCATTGCCACCGCAGGAGCCGCTGCTAGTGCTGTCTCCGGTGCTACCACTCCCCCTACCGCCGTTGCCCCAGAGACTGAATACATAGTCTGTGCATACAACCCGTCCACTGACTTGTACGTCAGTGTATAAAATACCTTAAGGGATACGAGGTGAAAAAGGTGGCTAGGAGGCTTAGATGATTTTCTTCGGTTATAATTATGAAATTTCCTTTTCTACCCTTTCCTGTCTCTTCTCTTCTATTTGGTCAAGCTTCATCCTCTGCAGTTAGGATGAAATCGAGAGTTGGCTGGAGTAAATTGTGGATCAGATGTAATATTATAGAAAAAACAATTCAACATTTTTAATTCTACACTCAATCCTTACTCACACATCTGTAATCTCTATTGTGACCTCGTCCTTCCTGTTGTTATTAATTCTGACTATCTCGTTAGTTTTATAGCTCTCCTAAGCCATTTCCCTTCTTTGTCATAGTCTCATACAAATTACTACTTGTTTCACCAGCACTTCTGGTTACGGGCAGTGATGGGGGACCAGAAACCTACATTTGATCATTGACCCTGTATATTGCTGCCAAGCCTTTCGGTAAGAACCTTCCTAATATGGAATGGACAGCCTAATATCCGCTGACTACATGTACTGGTAAATACAGCGACACCTCGCTATAAGAAACGCTAAGGTGGCGGAGGTTTTTGTTTCTTATAGCAAAAATCCCCCCAAAGTTTCTTATAGCAAGTGAGATTTTGGTGCAGAGTCCTTAGCGTGTACCCTGTGTGTGTTTCTTATAGCAAGGTTTTTCTTATAGCGAGGTTTCTTATAGCGAGGTATGGCTGTACCAACTAACCCTTGGCATCACTTCCCCACCTCTAGCTTGCCCTCTGGATCTCCTCCACATTAATTCTTGAGGTCCTAGCTAGGGTACTTGGGTGGTCGGGCCAGGGACAGGGTAGCCGGGCGGGGCCAGTTTCACTCCATAGGCATATCATCCGGGCATCAATTAAGCTAGGGACCTCTATCCCGGCCATGTGAAGCTATCGCCGAGTCTGTGGCTAGTATAGTTTTACTTACCGACACCAGCCAGGCTGGTGCAGTAAATAAACTCTACCTGGGATAAAATCCGGGGTAAGCTCCCCGGCCCTTGACCTTGCCCCTACATGTAGGCATCTCGGCATCATGATATACCGAACTCTCCAAGAAAATGTTGATTTACACAAACTATAAGTCTCTGGATCCTCTGAAAAAGATGTATTCGACCGACCCACCGTTGACCAACCGTCAAGATGCCCCGGTTCTTCAAGTCACTCATCTTCCTCTTTTCGGTGCTTCTAGCACTACCGTTCGCCCTTGCACGCTCTGACGGAAGATCCAGTCCAATTGAAAGCAAAAGCCGCCCAACGGCCATCCTGGACTATGGGACTTTCGTTGGGGGTTACAATGCCACCTACGATATCTCGTATTTCAAGTCAATTCCTTTCGCAGCGCCTCCGGTGGGGGAACTACGGTATCGAGCCCCGCAGCCCCCATTGAGGTATGAGGATGATTTCGACGCCACAGTTACAAAGGACTTTTGCGTTCAGCGGACTGTCAACGGGAGCGAGGACTGTCTGTATCTGGAAATATATGGACGCCCTTTCGTCAAGGGTGCGAAAAAGCCCGTTGTGGTGAGTGCTCCGTGCTTTCGGCAAGGATGCCGATGATGTTAACATTGAGTAAGCCAGTGATAATGTTGATGCGTACGTAGGTGTGGCTGTATGGGGGTGGGTACATCCAAGGCGGGGGCTCAATATCCTGGCCTCCTTTTGTGTTTCCAACATTGAATGTGTCGAGCGAGAATGACTTTATTGTCGTTTTACCGAACTATAGAGTAAATTCATTTGGGTTCCTGGCAGGAGACCTAATCAAAGAAGACCCGACGGCGGATCTGAATGTGGGATTGCTGGACCAGAGGGCGGCGTTACAATGGGTGCAAAAGGTTTTTATGACCTTTCCCGCCTGAAAGAAAGAGAGATTGATTGAATGGCGGCCATAGTATATCCACGTTTTTGGCGGCGATCCTTCGAAAGTAACGCTCTGGGGCCAGAGTGCCGGCGCAGGATCCGTCATTTTCCAGACAATCATGAACAGTCGTAAGCCACCTAACATCACAGCTGGTCTAGGAAAATTAATCTAGTATAAGCTAACGAGCCCAGCGCAACCGCTATTCCGCAGCGCTGTTGCATCTTCGCCCTTCGTGCAGAAACAGTATCGCTACGATTCCCCCCCAGATCGAACAAGTCCTTACAACCTTCCTCAACCATACCAACTGCTCCGCGGTCCGGTCCCAGGCGATAAGTTGTCTCCGCAAAGTTCCTCTTCAAACCCTACGTGATGCCAGTCTTGCTGTCGATACAATATACGGCGACACCCTCTCGCACGCATGGACTCCAGTCATTGACGGCGAACTAATCACAGAGCGTTTCAGTGTCGCCACAGCAGCCGGGCATATTAGCAATAAGTATGCACTAATGGTCTACAACACCCACGAAGGCGAAAACTTTGTACCATCGGCGGTAAGCAATTGGGAAGAGTGGGTGAAAGGATATCTGCCAGGCTTCTCAGACTCGCAGTTCGAAGAGTTGGAAACTCTGTATCCAGACGAGGAGGGGGCGAGCCTGAGGGCTGCTTCAGTATACCGAGACTCGGTATTAGCCTGTCCAGCACTTTGGGCCGCTTCGGCAGCCAAGAAGGGGTGGTTGGTTGAATTCGGCGTCGGAACGGCAAAACATGCAAGCGATACGCAATTTGTAAGTCTTATATGTCATCGAGCAAATCAGTAGCCTTAAACTTACATTGGATATAGTGGAACACAATTCAGCCGGCACAGCAGCAATATCCTCATATCTATCAAGCTTATGCAGGAGGATATGCGTCATTTGCGCAAACTGCAGACCCAAACAGAAATTCCCTGGTGCAGGTCAAATATCCAGAGGCGGGGACAGGAAAGCTATTTCTTCTAGGTGATGGGAGTAGGGCGGCAGCGAACTCGTCAACGCCGGTTGGGACTGGGGACTTTGGGGAGTTGAGGAGGAAATGTGACTTCTGGAGGGAGAATGGAGCGAGTGTCCCGCTGTGATTTAATAAGGTGATCAAAATAGAGCTGAGCTGATATTATATATAAGGAGATGGGTATGTTGATATATATTCTGTGATTATTTTTGTTGTGGAGTCCATTTGCATGGAGTACAAACGATGAACAACCCAAACACGAAGCTCTTAGTGCGACGAGTCTCGGTAGTTTATATAGTGATCTATCCATGTAGATTATGGTCATACGATATTGTTCGGTGGCATGACCGTGTGTACTTATTGATCAGACCATCGATCTCTGATATTAACAGCAAACTTTATAATATACATGTAGCTATAGATAGGGTGCACATGCGCCTATATATGGGAGTCGTAGGTACAATCAACTCTACGGGGCCTCAATAACACATCAACAGATATAAGACGACAGGAAAAGTTGACATATGCGTATGCACATAGATATAGGAATATATAGATGTTCCTTCAACAAAAATGCACCCCCTAATCCTCCCACACAAACTCTTTAGAATAAACCCTGGATGCTAACTTGGGCCCCCAAGCCTGCTTGATAAATACATTTAGTGTAGAGAGACATTGATCGGATGAAAGCTTTCAAACCATAAAGTATCGATCATGCATACAAATACATACGTACATCTACGTACCTACACTTTTATCAACCTTGGGACCTACCAACCCTACTACGAATTGTCAGCTGATTGAAAATTCGGTCTAATAGGCATTGTTTGTGCATGAAGTGAGATAGCAAGGGGGGAGCAGATGCGTATATCAAGCCCAAACTACTTAGATATACTCCGCTTCCCTGCTCAGCGAGATCCCTACTCAGCGAGATTCACATACAAATATTTCTTGGCTGCAGGCCCGGCGGCCAGGTTTTACGTGGCGGAGGACCACAATTCTCGGCCAATTGGGGTCTCGCTGAGCAGGGAAACGGAGTACTACAGTTTGTTTGGCACTACAGATGCCCAAAAGTGCAGTAAGCACGTACAAATCAACTAAAACAGAGTAACAACCAAATGTTTCAGTTACTGTTCTGCAATTAATGTCATTATTATTAATATATTACTTTCCGGTTCGGCGCTGTCCAGTGCTAGTGCTGGGGTTCTGTGTGGGTAGCTTCAAGCCCGCCAAGACCCTAGAAGCTTTAACACCACAACTCGGTTATGAACGAGGTGTACTCCAAATGACGACAATTGATTCAACACTGAAGTATCTAGATACTACAGTATCTTTTTGGCAGTTTACCTTATTCTTGAGCTTTGGTTCCGGCGCCTCAAGTATTTCAAGCCACACACAATCATGTAACAGCACAAACTCCACCATGTGCCTTAAAGTACGCAATCTATGCATATATTAATCTTACAATTGAGATAGATACCCGAGCGGTAGCGGTAATAGTCTTATCCGCTACTCTACTTTGGCACTCGCACTGTCCATCTGCAAGGCTTGTATCCCTGTGGAAAAAGAAAATACTATGCCTCGCTATCTACCCCGCAAAATCCACCTGCCTGGGGAACCCTCCCCGAAGGTTGTTGACAACAATTGCAAGGATCCTTTTCTGTTGACTTGTTGGCAGTGATCCTCTATCGAATACTACAGAGTAGTATTTATAAGGCTGAGCTCATCAATTGCAAGCATACTTCATCTCAAACAGGAACACCTATCCTACTACTCTATTCTCGCCTAAGGTAGCCGAGGTAAGGGGTATAGCCTTTTAAATAGTGTATCTCTACCTACTTTAAACCACTAACCACCTCCTGAGACAACATACAGCCAACATTGCAACTGCTTATCATGTCTCATGACGGAGAAAAGGATACAGAGGAGCAGTTCGAAGGAACTCTAGAAAAACCAGTCCCCACAAATTGGGATCTTGAAGAGGAGGATTGGGCGCCAGAGGAGGAGAAGGCATTGGTAAGGAAATTGGATATACGAATAATACCATTGGTCACGTTGCTATACCTGCTTTGTTTCATTGATAGGTAAGTCTTTAATAGCCGCCTATATAACTATTATAATGCTTGGAACTCCCATAGCTGACTAATTGTGGTCGTTAGGTCAAATATTGGGTATGTTTATTTGCTTTTGCTAAGTAAAGCGGTTGGTTGGTTCGTGGCGACGCTCACAATCTTTAGGAATGCACGAATCCAGGGAATGCAAGATGACTTGGGACTTGTTGGGCTAAAATTCAATTGGGCATTGACAATCTTCTACATATTTTATCTCTTGTATGATCCTGACTCCTTCAATAAAAAACTTAAGTTAACATGCAGTTAGGGTTGAAATTCCGAGCAATATCCTCCTAAAGCGCGTTGGCCCTAAGTTTTACAGTTAGTTTTATATTCCTCGTCCTTAACACTTCCACTGAGTATATCAATAGTTCCGTTTTTAATCTTTGCATTCGGCATTGTTTCACTCTGCACTGCTTTTGTGCAGTCCTTCGCGGGGTTATGTGTCGCCCGTGTATTCCTTGGTATCGCCGAAGGTGGTACCATGCCTGGTATTGCATTCCTGCTGAGTTGCTTCTATAAGCGGCATGAGCTATTGTTCAGAATTGGGATCTTTGTGTCTGCCTCTTCGTTGGCCGGTGCCTTTGGTGGGCTATTGGCGACAGGCCTATCGTGCGTTAGAAGAGTAACCTTAGATACATTAGGTAGATGCTGATGATGTCTTTAGAAAGATTCCCACATGGGGAGTAAAGAGCGATCCCATTCACAGGTATGGCTGGTTATCAGTGTCAAAATGGCCCCAATGCTAACCTAACGCATCTCAGCTGGCGTAACATCTTCTTCTTCGAAGGCCTGATCACCGTTTGCATTGCCATCTTCGGCTATTTTCTGATGCCAGCTTCTCCTGCCAACTGCACATTTCTCACCCCTCGTCAAGCACACATTGCAACACTCCGCATTGCACATGACCACAAACAGTCTGCTCCCGAGGCAACTTCCTTTCACCATGTCAAGCGCGCCCTGTTGAATATCAACAACCTCTTCTGCGCTCTCGGGTTCTTTTTCATCAATGTCACCGTGCAATCATTCTCTCTCTTTCTTCCAACTATCCTTAAAGCCCTTGGCTGGACTAGTACCCGTGCACAGCTACTCACAGTCCCCCCGTATGCGGTTGCATGCTGCTTCTCTATATTTATTGCATGGCTATCTGATAAGCACCGCAAAAGAGGCATTTATCTGTGCTTCTGCAGCTTGTTGACCATTGTGGGTTATGCTGTGTTGGTTACGGTTGATAGCCCGAATATCAAGTATATGGCTGTCTTCTTTGCTGCCAGTGGCGCGTTCCCTCTTGGCCCCGCATTCCTAAGCTGGAGCTTGAACAATGCTGCTGGACCGTCGGTCAGGGCGGTCACGGGCGGATATGTGGTCTCAGTTGGAACGGCCGGTGCCATCCTTGCAACGTATGCAATGCCGTCACCTTTTCCACTCCCTTTACCAGGCTAACCAACACGTGAAACAGATGGACCTATGTCCCCTCTGACGGACCGAACTATATCAAAGGCCACTCGATCAATCTTGGTGCTCAGGCTTGTGCGGCATCGATAAGTATCTGTGCGGTCCTATACATTAAATGGGAAAACAATCTGAGAAATAGAGGAGGCAGAGATTACAGGCTTCAGGGTCTAACTGAGGAAGAGGCAAGAGGCTTGGGATATAGACATCCTGAGTTTAGGTATATTGAGTAGTTTTGCGTAGGGTGTGTGTAGATATAATAGTTCCGGAGCCGGTGGTTTTAAGCTGGTCTTTGTTGCAAGAATATAACTATAAGTTACGTTATAATACGTGTCACTGCATGCTGATATGATGGAGGGCTTGATGGTATTAATAAACCTAACTTTACGTAAGTACACTGGCAATCTGCCTGACACCCGACCCGCTCTTGGGTCGGGAGGCTCGTTCCTAGTAAGCTACAAGTATCTACGAGACTACATGTACTAGGTGCACTAGGGTACAGTGAGGGGTAGTTGGGATCTGATAAGATAAAATATACGTATTCACCGCAATATTCACTTATCAGATTCTGATAACTTACCCTCAGCATCGGTGCACCTACATGTAGGTACGGCTCTGGAGGTCTTAAACCTCATCCTCTGGGTGGGGATGGGGGGACCGGGGACATGGGCGGGGGCGGGGTGGTGTGCTCGGCGTGCTAAGACGCGCTAGAAACCTTATTCCCCCCACCAACTCCCAACGTCAAACAATGTCCTAGTGATGAAATCCAAAATCATCGCACATATATCAGATCGTGTACTCCACCAACGGCGAACTACAAACAAGGTACGAGTGTGGTACAATGGAATTAAAAACTATATACGAAAACAAACTGATCACTAATTCAACCACTCCGTGCTGTAGGTCCTAGTGAACTTTGAGGCACTACGTAGCTAGTAGCCTATATATCTCCCGGATATTACCGATCCAAAGCTCACGATGCGTCATTGGCGAAGCTCGATTGTATGGCCGACCGGCCCGGGATGTCTATGACTCAATGTAACGGTGATAGTACAATCTCCGTCCTAAAGTTCGAGCGCCCTTCAACAACCCATGGTTAAAAATCTAATATCCTGCCTGCAAAATTTTTTTTCCTTTACATAACTTCCTATACGCAAGATTAAGAACCAACTACGACCCAGCGATGGGGTTCCAGGGTTCAGGGTTAGTAACACATGTCCTTGCAGCATGATATGAAGATATGACATGTCACGATACCCCAGCAAAATACCAAAATACCCGGACCGGTTGGGTTAACCTCAGTAGATCTTGCATTCTCTCAGCTCCCTATGTGTTGGAACATTCCGTTCTCCGGTGGGGGCACCATAGCTAGTCCGATTGAGGCAGGATAAGGTGCCAATCAAGGACAGTTCACAACGTGGATAGAAGAGCGACGATATCTTTATATGTATCTAAAGGCTCAGCACTCAGTTCAGCAGCCATGCGCACATGCATCAGCCCAGTAACTTTAACGCAACAACCGCTCTTGAAGCTGTCAGATATCCTAATCTAGCTGAAAGCTGACTGCAAAACCGACCTCGGTTCACAACTTAATCTCCTGACCCATGCGATGCACAAGCCACGTCTAGATTTGCAGCCCGCTTACTATCATCACTCTGAAGAGTGGATGTTGGCTTACGCAAAGATCAAGGTTCCACCACTGGGGTTTGTTTGCTGGTAATCACAGGGATATGTTCACCGGATTTTGGAATTTACTACATACCGTACCTACCTACATGCTTTCATACTAAGAATACGCGGACGAAGGCCCCATATTATGCAAAATTGCAGTGAAATAGAATGTTATGGAGAGACCTCGCCGTTAACCTGGACAATGGGATCTCGTTTTTTCCCGAAAGGCCAATCAACTTGAGTATCCGTGGGTGGAGTTTGGGAACTGGAATGCATCAGATCTACGGCGTGGTCTGAGGCCGACAGTTGAGTTATTTGGAATATCGAACGTTTATACTAACATTATCAAAGTCTTTGCACTTTCAACTTCACTTGCATTTGCACTTGCGGAGAGTTCGGATAACAGAGGTGCAAGTTCCACTCCCAACGTGGAGTTGAACATTTGTGGCTGACGCTGCAGTTATCCTCGTATGAATGGCTTAAAATAAATCTCACAAACTTTATTTCGTCAGGGGCCTAAATCGCTTAAAAAAAAAATGCAGTCTGCCCTTAATCATTCGAGCCGATTCTCGACTTTTAGCCAGTAATATCTGTTTCTCTTCCTTGTCACTTTTAGTCTACTGTTATCTCAGCCCCCTCCATCGCGCATTCTTTTTATTACTGGCCGCCCAATACAAAATCTTAATTTGTTTAGTGCATTCTTCACTCGATTGTCGCCGTTTATCGATGGAAGCTCGGACGAAAAGTATGGGCTGTGGACTATGAGTGGAGTTAATGGGTTTAAGTTTACCAGTCCGAATTGCACTCAAACAGAAAGTACGTACATGTATATATCCGACCATAGGTTGATTAAACTTCTACCAGTTAGGCGCCAAAGGTCCATTGCCAGATTTAACCCTTATTAACTCGGGCCAACTAGAGACGTTGGCATAAGCTCGCCAAGGCCAACTCTACTAGTACCACAAACCACAAACGGTATAACTATCCTCCGTCTTTACAGTCATGCATGCATAGTTACAGCTTAAATCTTATAAACTCTAAGCCTTGCAACATCATATCAACATAGCCAGGGAGATGCGATGCGACTGGGTTACTCAGAGGTCTGGGCGCTACCAATTGCTCGCCAATCGGCAAAATGACTACATTCCCGCCAAGAATTGGTACTTCGTTTATTTCAGCCCTATCTGACAGATAACGGGACTAGATGGTAAAAACGCCAATCGGCGATGTATCTCTCCGTATGGAGCGAAGTTAACCCGGTGGCAGTGTGGATTATATGATGTATGTAGGTGTAGATAGAGTATCTCGCGAGTCATACCTATTTGAGACACGTTCTCTTTGTGGAACATGGGGGAATAAAAATTTCGAGAAACAAGCAATGAAAGATCGAATACGCATACGGGCCTTGATTGATAATCACCATATAGTTATCCACCCAAATACCTAAACGTAAGGCAAATCCCCTCCTATGCGCATGCATTATAGATTAATCAGGTTACTGGTTTCGAGTTAGACTGAGGCCATTCCTCAACTCATGTCGTATTCAGTCATTCCAGTGCAATTCTGTTTTTTTGTCCATTTCTTTGTTCCCCTCAATACATCAGTCCTACTCGGAATTTCTTATTTTGAGCCTCCCTTGCCTGGTTCATACTCCTCATCGGGTTTTGCGGGATTAAGGGAGAAAAATAAACTCCCTATCATTGATCACTGCTTCAACTGTCCACCTAAAATGGAACTAGCTCAATACCCTCGTATATTGTCACACTTGACGCAATTCAATAAATTTATTTTCCATTGCTACCAGTACAATCGACGATCCTCAGCTCTCTAATTGGTGGGCTAGCATAATCCCGATCCTAGTCATGAGTGAGGATCAAAAATTTACCTAGCTGTGTGGGAGCGTTCTAGAATACGAATACTACTTCGCCTTGGTAATCATCCTGTGAAATGGATAGTACAAATATCAGGCTCTCTCCCTGTTTATAAAGTTTCTCAAAGCACCAGATCATACTACAAAGATTTCAACTAGGCATTCACCTATCCTCCGTTGAAACACTCCCCCTCAGAAAAAAGAAACAACACCATCATGTCTACCTTATCGCCTGAATTGGGCGACGAAAAGGCTCCCTCGTCTGGTCGATTGTCTGTACCCCCTACTGATATCGAGTCCTCAGCAACATCCACCTCTGAGAGTGTCATCAAAACTGAGACCCCAGCACCAGTCCGTGATGTAACTGGAGTAAAGGTATTTTATAATATGAAATCTCCTCCAGGATATTGATACTAACTTAGACTCCCATAGTGGTTCCTTTTGGTCCTTTCTGTTCTCTCTTCCACCTTTCTCTTTGCCCTTGATAATACTGTGGTTGCCGATATCCAAGCCTCAGTTATTGCCCGCTTTGGCGAGATCGAAAAGCTCAGTTGGCTCGGTATTGCCTTCATCCTCGCTGGATGTTCCACAATCCTCACCTGGTCCAAAGCCTACGGCACCTTCAACCCAAAATGGCTCTACATCAGCTCAGTAATTGTCTTTGAAGCAGGCAGTGCCCTATGCGGTGGCGCTCCCAACATGAACGCTCTCATTATCGGAAGAGCTATGGCTGGGGTTGGTGGTTCAGGAATGTACCTGGGGACGTTAACACTCCTGACCATTACGACCTCTGTCCGTGAACGACCCACTTATATCGGGCTCACGGGTCTGACGTGGGGTATCGGCACTGTTCTCGGCCCGGTTATTGGTGGTGCATTTGCGGAAAGCTCGGCGACATGGAGATGGGCGTTTTACATCAACCTTCTTATCGGTGCCGCCTTCGCGCCGGTCTACTTTCTGGTTCTTCCGGGCATCGACCCACACCCCGAGATCCCAGTCATGGAACGTGTCAAGAAAATCGATTTCCTAGGAGTTATTCTCAACATTGGCTGGCTGTGCTGCATCATTATGGCTGTCAACTTTGGCGGAACAGTCTATGATTGGAACAGTGGCCAGATTATAGCATTATTTGTTGTCGGTGGCGTGCTGATTGTTGTGTTTGCTATCACGCAGACATTGTGTGTATTTACTACTGTTGAGGATAGAATATTTCCTGTACAGTTTGTAACCAGGCCGTTCATGTGTCTCTTGTTTGCCATGATGGCTTCTGCTGGTACTGCAATCTTTGTAAGTCGATCATTGACCTTACTCTTCTCCGAGTCCCTTATGCTAACGGTACGCAGATCCCAACATACTACATCCCGCTCTTCTTCCAGTTCGTAAAAGGCGACAGTCCCCTCGACGCAGCAGTCCGTCTCCTCCCCTTCATCTTGATCCTCGTCTTCTTCTGCATCGTCAACGGTGCAGGAATGTCCAAGGCGGGCTACTACATGCCCTGGTACCTCATTGGCGGCATCGGTGTCGTTGTGGGTGGTGCTCTCATGTGTAAGTTCTTTCCCTTCCCCCCTCTCTCACTCTCTCCCACCCAATACTAACACCCAACCCTTACAGCCGTCGTCTCCGAGACTACCAGCACCGGCCAAATCTACGGCTACACCATCCTCATCGGCTTCGGCGCCGGCTGCTTCATCCAAGCCAGTTTCTCCGTCGCGCAGGCCAAAGTAGAGCCCAACGAAATTCCCCTCACCGTCGGCTTCATATCCCTAGCACAGTCGTTTGGCATTGTGATCGCGCTTGCGATCTCAGGATCGGTGTTCTTGAACGAGGCTCTCTCCGGCATGTCAAGCGTGCTGCCGGGCGTGCCGAGGGATACTGTCAAAGGTGCTATTGCCGGTGCGGGTAGCGCGTTCTTTGAGAGCTTGGACGATAGTACAAGGCGTGAGGTGCTCCACGCAATTATTGACGCGATGGGGAAGACTTATATCTTGGTCATTGTGGCGGGGGCCCTGGCCACTGTTGGGTCGTTATTTATGCCGGTATGTATTCTCGTCTCCTCCTTATTGGGCCTAGCTGGTGCGGGTTGCGCTGACAACGTGGTGTGCAGAGAGAGAAATTGTTCTTGGAGGCCGGACATATGGGTTAAGCCCTCCTGGTTCTTTGTTGGGTGGGCGTATTGATGGAGGTTATAGGTCAGCGGTTTCGTCTTTGGGGTTTATGGTCAGATAATTTAGACTTGGCTCGACGCCTTCTCCTTTCATTAATGTCTATCATGTTTAGAAATGTTTGTAATGTATACATATACTCTATATAGAAGCATTTAGCGAATATATATCAGTTCATAACAAAGCGCCAGAGGGAAACATGTGGGTGACAAGTACATAATTCAAAGCTCACACCCGGCAAGATTGCGATAAACCAAATGTATATATGATGTACATAGCTATCCCAGAAACCCGTCGAGACGATGCTGACACCCTCTCCAAAATACCAACAAGTGGCTAGTGCTGATAAATTCTATGGTACTTGTTGGTGGGGCTTTCGGTCTCACACGAGGGGTGTCAGCATCGACGGTTATGGGAGGATAAATCCAATGTTGGCGTTCTATTTATAGCCCTGGTAAACCCAATCGAGTGAGATCCCATGACGAAACATTCGTCCCCATCATATGTTATCACTCGGTTGGGTTTCACCACCGCGTAAAATTCGGGGTTATTTATTTATTTATTTATACCTCATACATGCATGCAGCCCTTAGGCTATGGCAACGTAAAATTTGGGGTTGTCTACCATGACAATGAAATTACATAATCCGTAGGATGTACTTATAGCTCGGTGAATATAGCGAGTCTTTAATTTAGAGTTATGCGGGCCTGGGAAATAAGATCCTAAGTGTCACGTTTCTGGTGAGAGGGTGTCTTATGGTCTAGTACTTGCTATGCCAGGCAAATAGTCGTATAAAAGGACCATGAATTCTCCTCTATGTGTGATAGGTAATAAGTGATGGAACGGGCCGAGACAGTGATACCTGTTTTAGGTAAAACGTCACCAAAATACGGTGTTTACAGGTATAACTGTGTCCCAGGGCGTTCCATCACTTACTATCTATCGCTGTAGATACTTATGTAGGTCAAGACAGTCAAGAAAGTCAATAAGATCCCCCAACATTCCATGCCGTGCTGATTATAACCGGTGGGATGGGACGGACCGCTGACAACGATATTAACCAAGAACGGTAAAGGATAGTCTCTAAGCGGTTACTGGTGTATGTCCGGTTCCGCAGGTTGGTGCGCAGTACTGTTTCTTTATTTTTCTCCCCGTTAATTTAGCTACGTCCAGCTCAGCTGGGGACTTGCTGGTTGGGTCCACTAGATGGAAAATATGAGCAGCGGCAGCACAGCCAGATCAATCATCGGTGGAAAATGGGGTGGTCTTGCGTGCAGAGGGTGCACCGCAAACACTCGAAAAATTGGCCGTGCATATAAGATCAAATTACTATTGGCAGACAAGATCTACCCTTCAACCAATCGATAAGCCCTGGCCGGAGATAGCCAATTTTTCGAGTTCTTGCGGTACAACGAGCACTATAGTTGGTTTAGCGGTAACCCATTCGATGCGGTGATGCCGGCAAACGGTGGCTACCGTCTAACCAAACCAGACGTGGCACCAACATATATGTAGAAGTAGAGCTATAAAAGCCCCCCCTCATCCTCCATCAACTCATTCTCACCCCTTACACGATTCATCCCCTGCTTGCCCACCCAATTCAGAAACATATGCCGCGCAGGGGGAAAGTGTTGTACGTGTCGAAATAATTCTCCTTCTTCAAGCGATATCCGCATGCTGGATGTTTGGGTTAGGAAGCTCTGTTGCAGAAAACTAGTTAAGGATACTCTGTTGAAGTATTATAGTAGGGTCGAACCCGTAAGTGCTGTATTTGAGACAAACTGTTGAGATTAACAGCGAGATTATCCTCAGGAAGTATATGTATTGTCTCTAGGCAGAGGTTAGCTCCTTGCATCTTCTACTACGCAATCCAGGAATACTACCAGAGTTTTGATTTGACACCACTGGTAGTGCAAACTATGGCGCTCTTAAACAGCCTAGTAAAAACCATACCGCTCGTGTTTATTCCGGTATAAAATTCTACTCAGGAACGGTATTTATTTCAGTCACCATTCACCGTCCTCAAGTGAAACCTAACTGGACGGAGCAGAAAGAACCAGCGAAGCCTGTGATTGAACGGTTGATACTGATAATGAGGAGTCACTACTCCGCAAAAAGGTCTACCCCTTTCCTCAGTGGGCCGAGCCCTGTTGCACTGCGTGCGGGGTAGAATTCCCCCGCGAATCACGCTACTGCTCTCTCCCAACTACCAGTTCCGGTCAAAGTATGACGAATTTTGTAGACAAAATGCGCCGGGCGGGAATTCACCGCTGGTGGTGTGAGACCAAGAATATTCCCAAGCTGGCAACACGTGACGGTCTTCGACTGGTGCCGAGTGATGCATCATGACCCTAGTCACTCAGTGCCGGATCAACCGGTCTGCGCATACGCAGACTTCATTTTCAATACGGATATAATTCCCCCCTCTCTGTTCCAACCCAACAGTTCTTCCTCTTCGCTATTTTCATCCATCTTACTCGCAAGGTGCACTCGTCTACAAACACAATTGACTACAGCAGGCAGCAGTTGACTCAGGCAAACAGGACTCACCCACGATCCCTGCTTGCACATTGTAAAGTGCAAGTGCAGGTTACACCGAGTGAGAGCCTATGACGGCCGAGAATGGGCCCCGGATGGCCTGCATGGGGTATCACTCGGTGGTGGGAGGTGCACTTGAGATTGGTAGAAATTGAAGATCTCTCGAACCCCTATTATGGATTAGCATGTCACCATCTTCCGGATGTGGACCTATCGTTGTTAATCTATATGCCGGAGATAGATTTGAATGATCACTTACCTACTCATCTATCATATCCAACAAAATCGCCCTCACTCCATGCACTCGCCACTAATTCCTCCCCCCCATAGCCCACTTCTCCCGCTCCAATCTAACCCCCCCAATCTCCAATCTCTAATCTACCATGCCTTTCCAATATCCGCCGATTGATTGATTGACAATCAAATCAAGCCACCTCTCCCCCCTCTGCCAAATTAAAAGCGCCGAAATTAAAAAGAACACTCGTGGAATCTCGAGAACACCAAGCACCCATCTCCAAATCCCCTCCATCTCCCTAATCCCAGCCTGTCACGCGGTCCCGAATTTCAGGAAATTAACGCCGCATTAACTAAAATTCCCAGGAAATTGAAACAAAATTACCGGCAAAACAACCTTCTAGAACAGAAAAAAACGCCCGTGCACCGCAATCACGACAGGGGCCTTGCACATCCTTCAGGAAAGGTGTGAAAATTCGAAAAGAAACGGCCCTGCCCTGCATCAACGGCTCGGCCACGCAGCAGAAACAGGGGGCGAACACCGGCGTTGGCTTGCGTCTTTTTTTCCCTTTTCTCCCACCTTGTTCTGTTTCTGGTAGGGAGGGTGTGAACATCCAGTTAGTTCGGGCTCCCGAGGAGGTAAAGACTCAAAAGGCACCCCCCTCGGTGCCCCTTAACTTGATGAGCATCTTCTCCGGACGGAGCAGAACAGACGGGCAGGATATGGCGTCTTGGAATTCTTTTTTGTTCCTGGCGATCCGGAAACGAAACACGGGCCCCAATTCCACCCCACCCCCCGTCTACCCACCCCACCCCACCCTGAGCCCGAAGCCCTATGTACTCCAGATGGAGTACTACGACAGTTACAACTCCTCTTCCACTCTACCAATGCAACCAGGGTGGGACGGAGCCCCCACATGCGAGTGCTCTACCTTCCTTCCCGGCTGTTGCCGTGAACAGACCATGGTAAGCAAGCACGATGTTTCCGTCTCGTCGGTCCCGGAAACCCTACTTTAGTGCGCGCACGTACGATCTACTTACAAGATCGGACGTGGGCACGGGAGTGTATAGGCGGAAGAAGGAGTGTGAAGTGTAAACAAGCAAACCAGAAAAACAAAAGAAACACAATTTTTTTTGTTCGAGAGGGAGCAAAAGCAACAACAAAAACAAGCAACAGCTAACAATTCATCACTTACATCGAATCGCAGCGCTTATGATATCATCATTACCATCTCTCAAACAGGGTAAATCGATCATCCACCGATATTGGGATCTTTACCATATTTCCCACCCACCTTCTCCCCCTCTTTCAACCCGGGACTCGTAGAGTGGCTCAATTTACTAACTACACTTTATTCTAACCTACTCTAACCCAAACCCATGGAAACATCCGATTGATTGCGGATTTGCTTCGCTGCCAGTGCTGGCTGGATGGCAAAGTTGGGGGCGGCGGAACGTACCGTCGCTTGGAGTTGAAATTTGGGATTTCGTGTCCAGCGTTTGGGAGAAGGCAAATATTGGGGTCTGTGTAGTAGAGAGACCACAAGAAGCTGGTATTTAGTTAGAGAGAGTAACAACAACAATCACAAAAACAACAACAACCAACGCGATGAGAGGGACTTCTTGCTCCTATTGGCTCGTAGTGGGTTATAACTATCGAGCAACTAACTACATTGGAGGTAGCTAGCCTGGATAAAAGTGGTTGTAGATGGATTAGAGAGATATCGCTGTCAGGTAGTTATCGACTGGGAGAGAACTCTGGGAGGTACAAAAATAGAGACGCCCTCTTTACCGTCCGTGTGTGCTAATAAGGGATCCTACCAATTATTCAAACTTGTAGCCCCAGTTTAGGACTTGGAGCATATACTCTAGGCAGAAGAAGCAAGCTCAAAAAAGCAAGCAAGACACGATCCTGTGGGTAAGCAGTTGTGCTTTGCTCAGGTAGGGTAGGCAGCGGTCAAAGGTTCATGAAAAACAGCTGGAATCCAAGGTTTCCCTCCGTCACGCCACCACCCACCTACATGCACACCGCCACCGCTATGCACGCAACCGTGTAACCATCACAGACGGAGGTCACGGCACGTGCACGCACTCGCCACATTTATACCCAAAGCGTCACACAAATGACCAGCCACACCCAAGAGCGGCTAGCCAGCTCCCTCGTGCCGCCTCGCCGACCAACCTATTCTAGATCTTGCAGGCACCGAGCGCGTGGGTCTAATCCTGGCTGATTTCCCCGGTATGACCGGCTACGGACTAGTGTACTCCGAAATGGGAGATTTGGGTTGGTTGGGGAAGGATGGATTTCCCGAATGGTATTTTTTATGGTTTGTTGGCTCTAACCGGACAAGTGTGAGAGAGCGCGAACGTGAGCGCGCGTTTGGATAACTGGCACTGGCTCTACGGGTAGACAGACGCTTATCGATATCGGGGGAGAGAGGGGAGAGGAGAGGAGGGGGTGGTCGAACCACACCCACCGCAACCATCCGTTCACCCTCCTTCCCTCCAACTGGCTGATCAATCATGGCCCGCCCGCGCTGTGAGATGGGAGGGAAGAAGATAAGGCGCGCCTCTGGTATGCTGCCTGCTGCGTGGGCAACTGCGGGGATGGGATGGGCTAGGGGTATACGTGGGGAGATGGAGGAAGGAGGTAGAGAAGAGTAGAGTAACTTTTCTGCCTATTATATTATGCTAAGCTAGGTGTGTCCCTCTTCACCTTCTATATTTCTTATACTTGCCTACCGTATAAGTTGCCCTATGGTAACTTATGTGAGTTGTTCGTTGGCTCTGGCGGTGTGCGGTAATATACTCCCAAGTAGGGGGTTATGTAACGCAGCTTTGTGGTGGCCCATACATAGCATACTGTAGGTAAGTAGTATGTAGGACGTAGCTCATGTTGCCATACATTGATTGAAACCACGGGGGGAGGGCCCGTACGTTATGTACGTGACGGATGTGATGGATGTGCTGGGCGGGACGGGAGTAGGGTTTCTTCAGGCTGGAGCTTCTAAACACGGGCGGGTAGTTGCGAGCAGACGACAGTGGACGCGATGCAGCGCCTGCAGGACAAGCACCAGCGCAAGCAAGCAGCTTTTCAACATGTTCTGCTTGCTTGATTGCTTGTGGGGGAGGGATGGTTGGGTAAGTGCACAGGTCGCGTTTGGAGGGGGGTTAGGGGATATGACCGACCCATGGATTGGGGGAAGACACAAACATGGTATGGTATGGATGGTATGTATGGTAGGATGGTGAGTTCAGTGGTCACGACGACAGCAACAGCAACGGATTGATGGCCAAACGAAATGGGTGTAAACAACGCGCTTAGGTCAATTGTATGGGGTGGAAATAATTAAGACTAGCTTCTTTTTTCTTTTCTTTTCTTTTGTTTAGTCGCGCGCGAGAGGATTGATTGGAGGGTAATTTTTGTGGGGTGGTAGGGATGGAGATGAGCCCGAAATTAATTATGATTAAGTGTTGACGACAGGATGATATGCCGAAGGGTTGCAATGAGTGTAGTAGACCTTACCCTACGTTGCTTGATGAACATTGTGGACCAGGTTTAATTTGTGGGGTGGGAGAGCTGGATGAGGGGGCGATGGGCCGGGTGGTTTGTTGGTTGTCGATGTTCAATCGATTGTAGTGGCGGAGGTGGAATTACTTACAATTACTGGTGGAGTAAAGAGAAAGCTAGAGGAACAACTCTACCCTTTAGGAAAGGGAAGGAGAGGAGGTGAGAAGGAAGGAGGGAGGGGATCGGGAGGGGTTCTAAACCAGTCTCGTCGGACGTTCTTCACATTGATCTCAGGATGCAGTTGCTGTTCATAGAAACGGAGAAAGCCCATGCAAGAAGTGCATCGAATAACCCCTACGGAGATATGTTCTGTGGAGATGTCAGTAGGGTTAGGTGGGTATCGGCTACATGTAGTTCTATGTATGGATTTACCAGGGAGTGGAAGTGTATGTAGGGGGAGGAAGGAAGGAAGGGAGGGAGGGAAGAGGCGGGGGGGGGGGGGGTTAAAGTGTGTGTCTAAACATCATGTCCCTACTGACCCTACTGAGCACATATCGCACGCTTTCAAGGTGTTGTTGTCGATGCGTGAAGCGATATGCATAGTTCTCTCTCACTATTCACGTACAGCGTACCTACATGAAGAGACTTGGCTGTTTTGTTCCCGTGTGTTCCCAAAGTTGCTTCTTCAATATCCGTCTTCATCGTAGAGTTGCCTCTTTTTTTCCCTCCCTTTCCTTTCTTTTTTAACCAAGGGAGTATCATACCTACTGATAAGTGAGTGATTGAGAACGCGAGAGTGACACTTGCAGCTTGTTGAGGGATTGATTTACTAGAGGTCGTCGATTGTTCTTCGTTCTCCCCCCACTATCTCTTTCTTTCCATCTAGCCAACCAAGAAGGACACTTGATCTCTTGATTGCTTCATTTCTCCCCGGGAGTTCCTAGCCTTTCACCACTAGTTACTCTACTCCCCACTTCGTTCATCAACCTACTACTAGCACCCCACCTTCTTCACTTCTTCCATCGCCCCTTCTATCAGCTACTTATCTCGGCCTCATTTCCCACTCGTTCAACCCATTCACTTCTTATCCATTCCCAATACCCCCGCCATATATTACTATCTTATTAGTAGCTGCCTCCTGTTCTCATATATCCAGGGCTGGGCCAAGGAAAAAAAAATTAGAAAGACCGAAAGAAGAATAAGAATCAAGAACAGGTTGCTAGTTACTTATTCTCTTTTAATTATTTGTGGTGTGGAGATAAAGTTGTTGAGAAGCGGAGGGCTGTGTTTATCTATCAGTCAATAGGACCACAGGAACAGGAGCTCAACTGACCTCTTACCGCTTCACACGGCAACCAACAAGTTAGCAAGTCAAGAGGTGAGTTTTTTTTCTTCTTTATCCTACTTAACCCAAAAGAGCCTGAGGAAAAACAGCAGCAACCATAGAAAACATGATTTGTGTTTTTTTTTCCTCCTCAAGACTCTATCTTTTTAAACTCCTCCTTGATTCCCTCCTTCCGCTTTCTTCCGTGTGATCAAAAAACCGCTTTTGCTAACCTAGCTGGTATTCTGGTTTTCTTCAGAGCTTTGTGGAATTGATTTTCTCACCTCATCTCATCACGACGAGTTAATAGAGGATCCAAGCTGCATCGTCTCATGGGTCATTCAGCTGGTAATTATCTGAGCCCCCCACCTCCTTCTTCCCCACCCTTCTATAACCTTTCCACTCGGGAATCAAATCAAACATCCGTAATTACACCTTGCTAACTAAGCAATCCTATTGTCTGGATACAGCCTCATTTCAGCTTCTCTTCTAAGGAATATTTTTTATTTGGGTAGGCATTTCTCCTTAGCAGGAAAGCCACACTCTTCGGAATCAGCAAAAACCTAGTCATTTCATTCAGCCCACCTACCTTTCCGGTTACCGCCGCGCGGGGAAAAAAGAAAAAACAACATTAAGGGGTGGGGAAAGCAAGAGTTGACCACTGGTTTATTAATTAGAGCGCGGGGGGGTTTTCACTGTGCTTCTTCGGTTTTGTGTTTGTGTGTGCGTGTGTGTCTTCTTCTTCTTCGTGTGTTTGTTTGTTTGTCGCTGGAGAGATCAAGAACATTTTGGTTGTTGCGCGCGAAAGCAGAAAGAGAGCAGCAAAGCAAGAGCTCGGTTCGTCGGTCGCATTGAGAAAAACCGGATCGGCAGCTGCACCGCACGGAGGACGTATCCGGGATCTGAAAATCTGAGGGGTGCTTTGGGATTTCTCTTGGCTCATTGAGATCACTTGAAAGGTACAGTGAGCAGCCACAGCAATTTGCTGCGACCGCCCGCTTGGTTCGTCATTACTACTTCTTCCCTGGGGCCTCGCTCCTTCTAAATCTGCCCCCCCCTCCCCTCCTCGTCGTCTGCCCTGCTTGCTCCGCCTTTATTGTCGTCGTCAGTCAGTCAGCCAAACCAGTCAGTCAGTTAAGTCAGTCGCTTTCGAGGTTCTTGGTATACAAGCTGGGGCTCCCCCTTCTGTCTACCTACATATTATTCTGTGATTCCTTCATATCTTCGAAAGGTTTCCCCACAACCACCAACCCCCCCCAGCTGGAATCTGTAACAACAACTACTTCCAACACCTCAAAACATGTCTTCATCTACAGTGCCGTCACATCAGTACCACCCCCCACGACATCCGCACGCCATCTCGCCCACAACAGCTAAACCGCCTACAACCCCTCCGTCGTTTGCGACTGGCTACATCTACCCCTCATCTACAACTGCTATCCCCACTACATCAGCTTATCGCTCATCTGGCCCACCTTCGATTATCTCGACATCGTCTTCACCTTCCCCACGCCTTAACCCTGGACTAGCTGCCGCTCGTCACGTCTCAAAGGCAGCCTCAAGACTGAAGCGCAGCCGGTCAAACAATACAAAGAAGTCGTCAGAACAGCTTGCCGACGATGTCATCGACGAAGGTTTCTTCTCGGGTCCCGGCTCACCGCCCCTGGAGCAGTACTACCCCCACCATTCGGCAACCTCAGCTCACAAGGCGCGAGGTAAGATAAAGCCTCTACTGAAGAAGGTTAGTGGCTCGTCGCGGGGGAACTCGCTGGATCTGTCCAGGTCGGATGGGGGGCTCCCAGGTGGCGTCGGATTGGGCATCTTTGACAACGCAGGCGACTCAAGCGGGGTTGACGAAGATTCGCCCTACTCCAACCGTCACAGGCGCAACTTTTCCGGCACTAGCGGCAACTCGCCGTTGCTTGTTAATGCACCCTTTTCACACCCTAAGCGACAGGTCCCCCGTCGTGGTGCATACACGCCTGAGGTTTCACACTACAACACCTCCAACGAGTCTAGTGACGAGTCGGATGATGAGAGTTTAACTCGCCGGACCGTTCTACAAGGTAGTGGGGGTAATGGTGGTCGCAGCAGGTCGATCAGAGGGAATTTACAGCTGAACACGGGCGGCCGCAGCACCCCAATGCTACCCACTAGCAGCTTGACTGATCTGCACAACCGACGTATCAGTACCAGCACCCTGACAACACCGGTATCTCCCGTCTCGCCATTGGAGCTCCCGCCTATCAGGTCTTCGACCCTTGAGTCGGTTGTTACAATTCCCCAGCAGCCATCACCGACAGGTAGCAGGGCACCCTCGTTCAAGAGATCACGCATCGGCCGCACGTCATCAGAGACAACACGCCGTGTGGTGCGTGATCCGTCACCGGGATTTGCGGCGTCAGTCACAGCAGCCCGTCTTGCCTGGGAAGCCAAGGAGGAGAAGAAGGAGGAAAAGCGGGAACGCAAGCGTAGGCGTTCGGAGGCCAAGGGAGAGGAAAGATCACGTGCTACTTCTAGGTGTTCAGGCCGGGAAAGAGGAAACTCTGATGGCAGCAACAAGACAAACGGCACTGTCTGGGACGACGATGAATTGCCAAACAGCTTTCCCGAAAAGGTTCTAGAGGAGGATTGTACGGAGGAACGTGGGAGGCCAAGGGTTCAGGGTGCGGGAACCGGGACAGGGGGCAAGAGGGGGGGCGCCGGGAAGGAGAGGAGGCCTGGTTTCAAGAAGCGGTGGTTGGGCTTCGTGGTGTGGGTCAGGATTGGAATGGTGCGGATGGGCAGGCGGTTGGGCTTCTAGACAACTGAAGCACAGCTTGAATGGTGGTGGGGACTTTTCTTTTGTTAACCTACTTTCATTTGTGCATATATACGATTTTTACGGAGACATGTCTACGGCGGACAATAGACTACTACACAAAGAAAACAACAAACAGCGGCGGAGAGAAAACCGACAAAAAAAGCAGAGAGAAAAATCATTATGGGTTTTAAGGAATTTCCTTTGTCAACATTCCCACTTTTTTAGTTCCCATTTCTCTTCTATGTTTATTCTTTCATTTTTTTCTATTTGATCTCGGGATTGGATTGGTCGGGGTTTTGCTTTTTTCTTCTCTTCTTATTCCTTTTCTCTGCTTTCTGACGGCATTTTCTGGTGTGGTCGGCTGCTATCCTTTTTTCTTTTTTTTATTTATTGGTTTCTTTTCATTCGTTACCGGGGGTCGGTTTGATTTTTTAAAATTGTTCATGGGGGTTTTTTTATGAGCGATGCCTTTTTTTTGTTCCATTTTCCTTGTGTATCTTGGGGGGTATTTTTTTATTTTCCTTTGTTCAGTTTTGTTTGCTTTCTCCCTAAGGTTACTGTTCTACATCACCGCATCCTCTGTTGAGTATAGCCGGAGGAGAGGGGGGATGGGAATAGCGAGGGGATCGATATTAGATGTTGTGAAGATACATTTCCATGTTTTTTTTTTTTTTCATTTTCCTTTCTTTTTTTTTTCTTTGCTCTTGCTCTGGTCTGGGGTGGTCGATATCATCTGTTTTAGGAAAATTGGCATTCTTGTCGGTTATCAGATAGATTAGACTACATTGGCGGGGGGAGGGAGAGGGAGTGGAGGAGAAATAGAGAAAGGGATACAGAGAGAAGAAGAAGGGAAAAAAAGCTGGAGGTGTATATGCTTTTCATGGATGAATTGAATCATGGAAATTCAAAATTGAAAAAAAAAAACCAAAAAATCCACAGACACTACTAGTTGGGCAGCGCAGTCAGTAGCAAGCAAACAGAACAGGACAGAACAGAATAAAACAGTACAGTACAGTACATGAGCAGCAAAGATATGATATAGAGCACACGTACATACAAAATATATATATAAATATGAGAAATCACAATACAGACCAAAAACTACCCTCGTGAAAAAAAAAGGTGACGACATGATATGTATCAGCACCGCTTTCATTCCGGGCTGTTGTCTGCTGGCTACATAGAGCAAGTACCATTTCCCAGACAGCCGCGCAGCAGCGCAGGGTTGAGCTGATCATGATCGGGGTGGCAGTAGCTAGTGAGGTGTCAATTGTATGCACGCTATCTCCCCAACAGGAGAATTAACCTCGCGATGGAGGCAGGGCCATCCGATCAGTCTGTGCACCAACTCATGAATTAAGCTGCTAGCTCCTTTTTTTTTTTTTTTTTTTTCTACCCACTTGGGATCCTGGGGCACGATCACAGCTGCACAACCACAACCACAACCACAACCACAACTACAACTACATGCTACCTAAAGAATCCCCAAATTCCATATCTTTATATATATACATACAATATATATACACCACACCACGCCACGTCCCTGGCAGAAAAAAAAAAAAAAAATCAAAGAGTGGGGCCGAGGCAGCGCGTATGCGCACATGAGCTAGTGGTGGTGGTAGTGGGCCAAGCTACATGTAGTGACCTCCCTCTCCTCTGCCACCGAGTGATGAGCCGTGAAGATGACGGCGCGGTTGAAATGTCCCCCTTTTTTTTTTTTAAGGGCGTGCATTTACCGCTGCCTCATGAGCGTTTCGAACTGGGGGGGGGGGGGCATCAGTTTGAAATGTGGGTGTGTAGGTGTGTGTGTACATACATGTGTGCAGAGCTCAGTACTCTAGTAGCTACTTAATTGACTTGGCTTATACCACGGAGGGTTGATTTGGGGCTTTTTTGTGGGCCGGGCTCTCTCTTGCTCTTGGGTGCTGTATGACGACGACGACGACGGTGGTGGTGGTGAGGCCTGGGGCGTGTGTGTATATAGCAACCTCTTACAAGGTGGGTCTGCAGGTTTGGTGATATATCTGTCTGTCTGTCTGTCTCCGTAGATTAACTCTGCCCCCTCCCCCCCCCCCCCCCCCCTGGCTGTGATCTCGTCCGTTATGAGCTAAGCACGCACGCGGTGCTGAAGCTCCGGACGTTCGATCGTGGTGGTGGTGGTGTGCGTTGTTGCTTGTCTCAGGTATACCCGCAACTGTGGGGCTGTACATCTCCGTCTGCCCGGCCTCTGATCATTGACACCCCCCCCCCACCCCCGGTGTGCATAACCGCGCGCGCGCGCACTCTACTGTTTTTTTTTTATTTATTTTTATTTTTGGTGTCGGCTTGGGAGTTGAGCTGCTTAGGTACATGGCTGGGGTTTTTGTTTATGTATTTTTATCTCCACCACGTAATGACCAGACCAGCGAGGGGGGGGGGGGTCAGCCTTGATACCATATCACGTGTGGGGACGATCAATGACAATGACATGATGCGGCTCCGGGCTATGTCCTGTCCCCGAGTACCTACCTGCTGTCTGCCCCACCCTCACCGACTGCGGGGGCAGCCCCCGTGTGAAGAACGACGTTTGGTCGGAACACATACACACGTGTGGCTTAGACCTGAACGGGGGGTCAGCAACGCGCCACACAGCCTTGCACTGTGTGTGTGTGCAACGCCTGCCATGGCATCGGGAGCTGCGAGATTGCCGAGGGTTGTGTTTCGAAGTACGATGAGGCTCTGTGGTGGGGGGGGGGGTAGTCTACATGTAGGATATGATATGAAGTGGAGGTGGGGTTGAGGGGGGGGGGGAGATGGGGGCCACGGGTTGGATGGGGAGGGTGACCTTTCAGAACGGACTGCATTGGGGGGGGGGGGAGTTTCATGTTGGCCGGCGCTTTTCTTTTTTGTCGGGGTGAGTTTTGCAGCTGCTGCTCAACGGTACGTTTCTTCTAGAGAGAGTAGAGGTATGTCTAATGTATGTGGTATGTGGAGAAGAAAAATTTCTCTGAGCACCTCATACATACATACACACATAGCCGGTCTCACCTATGCCGTTCCATACCATCCCATGCCACAGAAAGAAAGAAGGAAGAAGAAGAAGGGGAAGACAGCCTCCTGCACCGGCCGTCCGACCCTGCCCGTCTCCGCGCCCGTGGAGAAGAAATTTTTCTTTGGGGGGGAGGGGGGCCCTACTTATTGCAGCAGCGGGCTATTCTACCGCATCAATCAATCGTGCAGTCCGCGTGTTACAGAATAAATGCAGTTGTGCGCCGCCACATGAAGATGAAATCTTTTTTCTTGTGGGAGTGTAGTGTAGTGTAGGTAGAACTGCGCATGTGTTGAGTTGAGGGGGGGGGGGGGAAAGAAGCTATGTTCTCGAGGATCGAATAAGAATGATAAGAACCTTAACAGCGCGCGCGTCAAGACATATCCGCCCTCCCCCTCCCCACTCCCAGCTCTCTATCCTATCCCACCCTACCCTATCCACCCAAAGTACAAACCTCTGACCTGTGAACCTCACGGTACGTACAACCAGTGGCTCAAAAAAGAATTGCCCTCAGGGCTTTTCGAGCCGGCATCCGGCCGGGATCATGCCTGCTCTGTGTAGGTGGCAAGCCTCAGAACGCTAGGTATTGGCCGCGGAGCAAGATCGATCAGAGGCGTTATTTCGAACCGGCCCGGATGGCTGGTGCAGCCCCCTCGCTCGGTATGCCGCGCCGCGCACGGTAATCAGTAATCGGCGCGCGCGGGATCGGCAGCATGGTGGGTTTTCGGGAAGTTGGTGGATCGCCCTGCCTGAAAGGGCCGGAGAGGACTCTCACCGATAAATCCACACGTCGCCCCCCCCCCCCCCCGGCTGGGGTAGTCGCATGTGGATGCTTATAGTTATAGTTAATTAATTATTACAGCGGGTAAGCACCGAGTCCCTTGCTAATAATACATTTCCTAAAGGAGTGTGTGTGGAGGCAGCAGGTTTGTTTCACCTCACGGGAGATTTACTCACCAATTATCACTCGACTTTCGCCTTACGAAAAACGGCGACATGCTTATCCCCAGCCACAGCCCCCCGTATCAACCCAGTCAGTTAAGCTCAGGGTGAAGAAGAGAAAAAAAAAAACAGACAGCACTGCAAGTTCCCTTCTACTCTCGGGAAAACTGCAGCGGAACCCATGAAACCATTGGTTGATTAGACTAGCTAGGGGACCAAGCATCTGCTCCGAATCCTACACAAACGCGCAACGATTTAATCTCTCATCTGGCCGCTGCACATCTCCCCAAATCGAGCTGGCAGATCCCCTCGATCCCAGGATACTTGCAGGGCACAAGTGCGGTATCAGATACCTGGGTTGTCCACTAGCTATAGCTGCACTTGGGTTAATACCTCATCACGTTTCAGCCCCCAAACCCCAAGAAGGGTGTTTGCTGGGTTGCGTCTGCGTTCCGCTGTGGGTGGGTACGTGGCTCCGTATCACAAGCCATCACTCGCCGGCTGTGTCGTGGTGGGTGCACCGCAGCGTACGTGCCACAGAGATGAGATTTCCTCCGTGGACATGGGGATGTGTGCATAGGCCGCTAGGGCGTAGTGTATCTCATCAATGGGGCGGGACGACAGCGCAAGCAGATAGTCGCGGGTACGAGCGCAAGGCCTAAGCAAGTCCCGTCTCGCCTTAACATCTGATCTGATATCCCGGAGGCTAAAGCGTCAGTCAGCCTTGCGAGACTCTCCAGATAGCTTTTTCTTCTCGCCGGAGTGAATAACCCACCTTGACGCACATCCATCTGTTGATGTTCCGGTGCCATAGCAAGAGGGACAAAAAGCAGCCAGGAGGCCCTCGTGTACGCCAGTAACCACGGGAGAACCGCTAGCCGCGGTGCCCCGCCATACCGCCTGGTCATGACCCATGCATGGCCATATATTAACTCCCGGCCGCGTTAGCTCATCCCCGCCCATCCGTAGCCATGTAGTGTAGCAAGCAGCCCCAGCGCGGGCTGCGAGAGACGGCGTAGTGGGGGGAGATGGCGGCTCTATATACAGCGGCGCTGTCCCCCGCACACATACACCCCCCTCCCCACGGGGCCCTCCGCGTGTCGTTTCCATAGCTAATGCAGGCACTGGTGCGTGTGCGTGGGGCGCCTGGTGCCTTGGCTGTGCGCTCATGAGCGCAGCTGTTTGGCCTGGGCTGCGGGCGACATTCCGCAGAGGCCGGGTTATAATTAATGTGGCGCCACATGCAGCTGTGATCCCCGGTGCTGCTGCTTCGGGCGGGTAGGTAGGTAGATAGATAGATCCGAGAGGGCGCTTGCAGCTCCGGACCCGCCCAGCTGGCTGCGTGGGGTGGTCGGGCGTTGGGTGATGCCGGTGGTTGGTTGGTTGGAGGTGCCTTTTGGTGCCCTCCCGGCATCCCGGTGGTGGTGGGGGGATTGATGTGTAGACTCAAGTGACTACCAACCTGTACTGCGGCTAGTTTGGTGTTTGCGGCCGCTTTGGGAGGCGGTGGGTTCCCCTATATACAGTCTTCTATTTATTCATATGTGATTAGTGGGCCAGAAACAGAGTAAGGGACAGGTTGGGTTAAGGCGTCTTTTTGTCACGGGAGATCCGCCGCCGGGAGGGTTCGAAACGGCTGGCTTACAGATATGTTTGTATGTATGTATGTTGCGGCTTCTAGCTTGACCCGTGGGCCGTCAAGTAGCGTACATGTACAATGTATACCCTCCCCCCCTTCTGCCATCACCCCCCGCCCCCCCAAAGGGTGCTTCAACTTCAAGATACGTTACCCCGGAAAGACACCCCCCGGGCACCAGACGCTCCAGCTCCCGGGACCTGCCACACCAGACACACACCCCCACTTGCACAGCTGGAAGAACACAGCAGTACAGGAGCCCATCCTGCACCCGGCACCCCCAGTCCCTTCTATCGTATCGTGGTGTCGGCCCACAAGACGGGCGAAACACAACCCTAACCCTAGCCATAATCGGTACCGGCGTCACCATACCGGCGACAGTGCAGCTGTCGGGGCGGGGCAGCCACAGAAGGTGTGGGGTCTGGCAGAGTCGCGTCATGGGAGGTCACTCGGTGGCGCACATCGCCGGCGTTGCTATAAATCTTGGGTCTGGCAGCTAGCTGCTTGTCAGTAGGCCCACACGCGGTAATGATCCCATCACCCGCCGTCACTGTGACGCCCTGCTGCGCTGTGGGTGCTCGCCGTACGTACATGTGGCCTGCATACCCCGGGCCGTTACTATAGAATGGAACGTACCCAGTCGTGCACCGCCACCCAGGTAGTATTACTGTATCCCCTGGGCTGGTGAGAATCCAGGGCTTCCTGTTCGGGCTGTGGCAAAGTCGCTGAGCCCGTGGGTGTTTGTCACTATATTACTGAAATAGGAAGTGCTGGATTCTGCCCGTTGGCGCACCACCAACGGGCCAGAACACGCTTATCTAATCACCTCTTATCTCCACGCCCCTCACCCGACTCCACCCATGCCCGCCCCCGCCCACCACAAAATGGCCCCCCCACCCCCCAACCCCGCCTAACCCACTTCCTCAGCCTCCCCCTGTCCCCACTCCCCGCCACCCTCGACCCAGCACTCACAACCCTCGCCACCCACCTCCCGCCGCACGTCCCCCCCGGGGCCATCCGCCCCGCCATAACCCTGCACCTAACCCTCGGCGTACTCTCGCTCCCCACGCCCGCAGACCTCGCCTCAGCCACCACGCTCCTCTCGACGCTCGTGCTCCCCGCAGCGCCACGCATCCGCCTCCGCGGTCTCGCCGCCATGGGCCCCCCCGCGCGCACCAGCGTCCTCTACGCCGTCCCCGAGGACGTCGACGCCTCGGGCGGCCTGCGCCGGCTGGCCGAGGCCGTGCGCGCCGCCTTCCTTGCCGCGGGGCTGGTGCGCGCCGAGCGCCGCGCGCTGCGCCTCCACGCTACCCTCGTGAACACCGTGTATGTCGCGAGGGGGATGGTGTTTGATGCGCGGGAGGCCCTGGCGTGGGGGCGCGACGTGCTGTTTGCGGATGGGGTGGTGGTGGGGCGTGTGTGTCTGTGCCGGATGGGGGAGGTGTGGGCGCGCGGGGTTTGTCAGGGGTATTTGGAGGTTGGGATGAGGGTGTTGGTGCAGGAGGAGGTGGTGGAGGAGGAGGAGGGGGAGGAGGAGGGGGGAGTGGTGGTTGTGTAGGTTTTTTTTTACTTGTTTTTGGCCTGTTTTTACTTGTTTTTACTTGTTTTTCTTTGCTTGTTTTTATTTTTTAGCATAGGACATTCTTTGTGACCCCCCATATCACTGTAGCTAGTGAGTAGCACTTCCCCCGCAAACACCACACCCGCCAGCCAATATCACCCCAATGGTCGTTTGGAAAATAGGGTTGTTATTGTAGTTTTGCTCTAATTTAGGCCCTAATCTATACTCTAGTAGCTTCCATAGGCCGTATCTATACAGAGCAGAACAGAGCATAGCAGAGGCCTCCCCAACCGGCCAGAACCCATCCCAAGAGCCCTGGAAGAGGTCAAATACGACCGAGTGATATCCCATGACGGACTGTTACTACGGCGATGCTGGACACAGACATACAGGTAAGCATATGAATATCATTGAAATTTAACCTCTACATACACACACACAAAACAGCCATCTAAACAAAAACGCCGCCCACAAAGAAAGAAAGAAAAGAAAAGAAAAAAGAAGCACTCTAATGTCTCCCCCTACCCCTCCTTCCATGCTTCCAGCCCCCCCTCTTTCCACCTCCTTTTCCATGCTTCCCGCCGCGACCCTCCGTGCCAGAGCCTGGAGCGCCTGGGAGCGGAGCTGCGCCCGGAGTGCCGGGGGCAGGGGTGCCTGGGTTGCCTGGAGCACCGCCTGGGGGACCACCTGGGCCTTTCGGGCCACCTTTACCTTTACCTTTACCGTGGCCACCTTTACCTTTGCCCGGGCCACCAGGACCTTTGCCTGGACCGCCTGGACCGCCTGGACCACCGCCTGGAGCATCTGGCGCGCCACCGGGAGGACCGGCTGGGACACCTGGAGCTGGAGCGCCGCCGGGGGGACCGCTCGGAGCATCCGGGGCACCGCCTGGAGCTGGGGCACCGCCTGGAGCTGGGGCACCGCCTGGGGCTGGAGCACCACCTGGGGCTGGAGCACCACCTGGGGCTGGAGCACCACCTGGGGCTGGAGCACCACCTGGGGCTGGAGCACCACCTGGAGCTGGAGCACCAGCATCTCCGTCCGGAGTACCGGCCTCATCCGCCTCATCTGCCGGGGCAGCTTCATCTGCCGGCGCGGCCTCATCTGCTGGCGCGGCCTCATCCGCAGGTGCGTCATCATCCTCCGGGGGCGCGCCGCCAGCCGCAGCCCCGGGGCCTGTTGGCGCGCCTGGTGAACCTGGGGCGCCAGGAGCGCCCGGGGCGCCTGGAGCTCCACCGGGAGCAGCTTTGGGATCTTTTGGTGCGTCTGGGGCACCTGGGGCACCACCTGCTGCGCCTGGAGCGCCTGGAGCTCCGCCAGGGGCAGCTTTAGGGTCCTTTGCAGCGTCTGGGGCCCCTGGAGCGCCTGGAGCGCCTGGAGCACCGCCTGGAGCGCCTGGAGCACCGCCTGGAGCGCCTGGAGCACCGCCTGGAGCATCTGGGGTGTCTGGAGTGTCTGGGGTGTCTGGGGTGTCTGGGGTATCTGGGGTATCTGGGGTATCTGGAGCACCTGGGGCGCCTGGAGCGCCTGGTGCACCGCCTGAGGCATCTGGAGCGCCTGGAGCGCCTGGAGCTCCCTTCGGGCCCTTTGTAGCGTCTGGGGCGCCTGGAACGCCTGGTGGGCCCTTCGGGCCCTTTGCAGCGTCTGGAGCACCACCTGGGGGGCCTGGTTCACCCTTCGGGCCCTTTGCAGCGTCTGGAGCCCCCGGTGCGCCCGGAGCGCCCGGAGCTCCGCCTGGGGTACCTGGAGCGCCTGGAGCGCCCGGAGCACCACCTGGAGCGCCTGGAGCGCCCGGAGCACCACCTGGGGCGCCTGGTGCACCCTTCGGACCCTTTGCAGCGTCTGGGGCGCCCGGTCCTCCCGGTGCGCCTGGAGCTCCGCCTGAGGCATCTGGGGCGCCTGGAGCGCCTGGAGCACCCTTTGCAGCGTCTGGGGCGCCTGGAGCACCCGGAGCACCCTTTGCAGCGTCTGGAGCGCCTGGAGCACCCGGGGCGCCTGGAGCTCCAGGAGCAGCTCCAGGATCTTTTGGTAAGCCCGGAGCACCTGGAGCCCCCGGGGCGCCCGGAGCTCCGCCTGGTGCACCCTTGGGGCCCTTCTCAGCGCCTGGAGCTCCGCCCGGAGCGCCCGGAGCACCCTTCGGGCCCTTTGCAGCGTCTGGTGCCCCCGGAGCACCCGGAGCACCGCCCGGAGCAGCCGGATCTTTCGGCGCCCCCGCCGCTGCCGCCTCGTCCGCCGGCGCATCATCATCGTCTCCCGCAGCCTCATCCGCCGGCGCATCGTCGTCTGCGCCTGCCGCTTCATCCGCCGGTGCAGCTGGCGCCGGCGCGTTACGTCGGGCCTTCTTCATCCGGGGCAGTGCTGGCGCTGGCGGCGCTGGCGGCGCCGGCTGGGATAGTCCGGCGTTGCGGCAGCGCGGGTGTGTGAGGTTTATGTAGAGGTCGCAGTCCACCTGGTCGGCTGTTGCGGGGTGGCCGGAGTCGGAGCCGGAGCCGGGGACTGGGGCGGAGGAGACGGTGGCCGTGTGTAGGACTGTTAGGCCCAGGAGGGTCATGGGGGTGAGGAGTTTCATGGTTGGCGGTTGGGGTAATGATTGGTGGGTGGGTTTTTTGTGTGTGTGCGTGGGCGTTAAATGAGTGTAAATAAATGGACAAAAGCGAGTGGATGAATAAAAACGAATGAATGAAATAAAGAATAAAGAAAAAAAAAGAATGTGGTGATTAAAACAGAGACAAATGAGCCAGCATTAATCTATTCAGATAGGCCTGCTATAAGAAAAGACAAGAAAAGAAAAAGGAAGAAGAGACCCGAAGTGTCTTATCTATCTCGACTGTCTGTCTGTCTATTGTTCTTTCTCCGGGGGAATACAACTCCCTATATACGGGTCCCCTCCTCCCCCCCCCTACCTCTCCCTCAGCCCACAACCCACCCACCCCCCCTCGGAGAGATATTCGACACCGAGCTAGCCAGACGGTCGCCAGGTGTGGTGTGTGTGGTATTAAGCTTATCCGCATGGCAAGGCACCTTGGTATGCGGATTATGTGTCTCCCATTACATATACAGCTGTCGATTCGATAATCCGATCCAGTCAAGCCCGGTGAGGGAGGGCCCTCTCTCCGGCGAGGCCTGATCTAGCTAGTTAGCTACGGACACGGGTGGGAGATGGGTCAGGTTCCTCCCGATCGACGGCGGCATGGTGCGGCGCTGGCAGCTTGTAGCTGGTGAGGGCCCGAATATTATATCTGTCGGATCGGAGGGTTATATATATATATCATGTCCCTCCGACCCCCGGAACGGGCTCTCGGTCCGTTCATGTTTCAGCCTTATTGTTCTGTTGTTCTATTGTTATTATTACCTTGGGCCCGTGGCCGTAGCGTACACCGGGGGATCACGTGGGGTCGGTTTGGTGTTTGTAGTGGAGAGACTGATTAGTTGGGGTGGGAGTGGCTTTTGGTGTTTATGTTTGTAGACAGTACATTGGTATGCCAAGAGCCCTTATTCCCTGCCAGTAGCTATGTAGTTCCTGTAGCTATTGCAAATAAACACCATAAGTAAATATCCCCATCACCACCACCAAGACAGGAGCTGAACATACTCGAGCAGTAGAATAGATACTCCGGATTAATAGACCCCACATGTATGTACCCCTACACACCCACACACACATCACATTACCGCCGGTAACCACCTCACGCCCACCGAGCACCTGTGCCGTCTCCAGTAAGCGAAGAACCCCGGCCATTTGTAAGTGGCAACAACAGCAACCAAAGAGAGGAAGGAAATTGGAGAGTGACGTAAAATATAATAGGGGGCCCTTGAGGATCAGCTTCTGGAACTGTTTGGTTTTGGCTTTGGTTTTTTTTAACGACGGACGGAATGGATGTGCAGCGCGTGGTTGTGGTTGTGGTTGTGCTTCTTCTAAGCCAAGCGGAGAGAGAGAGAGAGGGAGAAGGATCGAGAGAGCGGTGGGCAGTGGGCGGTGATGGATGACGGATGATGATGGTGCATGATGAAGATCTCTGGATTGGAGTTTTCGGGTTTTGGTTGGGGGAGAGAAAGGAAAAAGGGAAGATGTGGACGTCTGTCAAGAGATGGACAGATGAAGTCTCCAAAAATCAAAAAGACGACAGAGGCACTATCTCGGCTAGTAGGTAAATCTTATATTCCCTCCCCCCTCACCCCCCACTCACTCACTACTAAAAAAAACCCCACGAAACCCAACCAACCAACCAAACACCAAACTCAACAACCAAACACATTCAAACTCACTCAATCAGTCAGAAAAAACAAAAAAAAACCAGAAAAACAAAAAAAACAAAAAAAACAAAAAATCTACTTTTGCATACCATCAATGACCCTTCTCAACACCTCATTGTCCACCCTACACCCGCTCCATTCCGCCTCGGCCGGATAACAGAACCCGTTCCAGAGCTCTAGCACAATCTCAAACATATCCTTATGCTCCTGTCTCTGGGCGTTCAGCGCCTTCAGCAGTGCATAAGCTTCTGTACACAGTGTTGTATTGCTATAACTATTACCAGGGCCACCATCACCACCACCACCACTACTACTGCTATTCCCACAGCCACCGCTACCACCTGTTGTGCTCTGGCCGCAGCCACCGCCGGTTGGTGCCGAGAGAGTGTCTACAGTTGTAGTATCCTCGGTTGTTGTGCTTGGGGGTGTGGGTGTGGATGTGGCGCCCGGTAGAAGCGAAAGGTCAAATTGGAGTGTGTCCTGGTTGAGTTTGGCGTTAGTAACGCAGCTCAGTATGTGGTTATTATTACCATCACTACGGGGGAAAAAAAAAAGAACAAGAAATAAAAGGGGCGGGTTACATACGTGCTCGATGAATTCGGAGATGTCAAACATGCCATCGAGGTCCTGGACCGGCCCTATCAAGTTCGTGGAGGAAAGGTCAGTAGTGGCTGCTGCCTGAGCTTGAGCTTGAGCTTGAGCTGGAGTCTCGTTAATAGCTGTGGTGGTGCTAGTGGTGGTAGAGGCAGTGGCACTACTAGTTGAGATAGGGCCAGTAGCATATTCTGCCCCAAAAGACGAGGAGAGATCTCCAATATCCAGATCTAACTGAGACAGATCAAACGCCTCAATTCCGTCAAACCCTTCTACCGAGCTTGTACTCCCACCACCACCACCACCACCACCACTCCCACCACCACCACTACCAATACCAGGACCAAAGCCACCCTCCACCACACCTGTCCCACCTCCAAACCCCCCAAAAGGTACCACACTTTCATTCCCCCCACCAATAACACCCCCCAAACCACCACCACCACCACCACCACCCGCACCCGCCGCCCTAATAGCGGCCAACCTCCTATCAACCTCCTCCCTCCCCACGCCGACCTCCGCCAATATTTCCCTCAGCATATTATTCTCCTCAATGACCTTCCTCGCGGCCCTCTGGAGCTCCACGTCCGCCTGGACGCCCATCTCCTGGCAGCGCTTCCACCGCGCCTCCAGGTCCTCCAGGTACTCTCTCCGCCGGGCGCGGGAACGCCGCTGATTTTCGCGAATACGGTGTAGGCGAGGATCCTATCAAGAGAGAGGGTGAGGGTGGTGGTGTGTGTGAGATAAGCCCATGACAAAAAAAATGAAGGTTATGGATGACGAAGGGAGGGAGATAATAATAGTACAGGTGAATGATGAATAGGGAAATAGGGCACGTGCTCATTTACCTCTTTTGACCCCCCGCCGCCTCCGTCATTATCGGTTGTTCTTCGGGATGCCATGGATCTGGAACCTTGAGTTACTGTCACAACAGCAAAAAAAAATCAAGCTGGGTGTATAGGAAATGAGGAGTGTACAGAGTGGGGGGACCAACCAAAGCCTCCGAGTGACATTCCCTCTTGGAAATTGCTTACTAAGCTTTGGTTTTACTTAGGGGCGGGCCAAGCATATAGTGATATTTTGTGATAATGGATCTTTATTATAATTGTAGCAAGATTGATCATTGGCTTATAGAAAGTTTATCTGGAACATGCATCTAGTAGGGGATTATCGGGTAAGGCAGAGATCATTGCTTTTAGTACTGTGCTCGCCGGTACCAAACGCCATACCCATACCGGCAACGTGCTCGATTGTTTGGCTCCGAATATACCCCTAACCCTGAAATATATACCCTAACCCTTAAGCTTGAGGGCCAGTGACATTCTCGTGCATAAAGATAGCAACCAGAAGTGCTCTAGGCAACTAATAAGAAGCCTCTTTTCGATCTCTTTGAAGGTTATCGTCTTAGTCCTCATCTTGAACCTCAAAGCCAGCCTATTTGCCATTTGCCATGTCTAAATCCCTTGTCCAAGCCCAATACGGCAGCATAGCTGCGGCCCAGAGCGGTGATAACAGCGCCTACAACGAGCGTGTTGCCAGTGCTTTTGGATACTCGGCGGAGGACCTCGTCAGTGTGCCGCAGAATGCAAACCTGGGGGTTAGCTGCGGCAATCCGGTTGCCATGGCGGGTTTGAAGCAGGTATGGCCGTGAAACATTCCGCCCCTGGATGCTCAGAGTATCAGTTACTTATAATCATTACCTCCTTCCAGGGTGAGGTGGTTATAGACATGGGCTCTGGGGCCGGCATGGACGTGTTTATCGCAGCCCAAAAGGTTGGACCCACCGGAAAAGTGATCGGAATCGACATGACACAGGTCGGTCCAACACCCAAGTACACTTATCCTCAAGACCAAAGACCCTAACCTAGCCTTAATCTAACACCAGGAGATGCTCGACCTTGCCACCAAAAATGCCCTCAGAGGCAACTATTCCAACGTCCAATTTGTATCTATATCCCGCCCAGACCCTCTTCATTTTATAACGCATATCCCTAACTCTCCACCCGCCCCAAGATCAAATCCTACATTCACTCCACGCCCTCCCTAGCCTCATCTACCGCAGACGTAATCACCTCAAACTGCGTCCTCAATCTCCTCCCACCCGCGGAGAAGCCCCTGGTCTTTCACGAGATGTTCCGGCTGCTCAAGGCCGGTGGCAGGGTCGCCGTCTCGGACATCCTAGCTCGCAAAGAGCTGCCCGAGGAGATAAGGGCGAGCACCGCACTGTATTTGGGTTGCGTTGGAGGTGCAAGCAAGGTGGAGGAGTATATGACTTGGCTGAAAGATGCAGGGTTTGAAGGTATGTGCTAAGCTAGCTGACTAGTTAGGACAGTAGGACAGCGTGCTGACAGTGAGGTAGATGTGGTCGTTGTAGACACGAAGAAGGACCTCAACATCTACAAGGAAGGAATAATGGATGCTGCTAGTACTAGCACTGGCGCTAGTAATACTGGTTCGAGCTGTTGCAAGCCAGCCCCTAAGCAGTGCTGTGGCGCGCCCCCGGCACCGAAAGGAGTGGTAAAGACGGAGCAGGCATTGATTGAAAGTTATGATATCAATGAGTTTGCAGGTTTGTTATACTGCCATCTTTAGTGTTATTGTTTTTGACTAATTCGTGGAAAATTAGGTGCATTCCAGATATATGCAGTGAAGCCAACTGTCTAAGGTTTATGTCGATGTAGGAACTCGTTTGTTTGATATCGGTTGATTTAAGAGCCACCACACTCCAATGAGACATGAAGACCGTCCCATATGCAATTCTGTGCCAGGACATTACTAGGCCAGTCCGTACGTTCAAATCCTTTTGCCACCTGTTAGCGCACCCATCACAAACCGTCACTCGTGTGCACGATCTGTACGTCTGGTCGCAACTACATGATGTAAATTAGGACACGAAAGCTGTGACAAACATACCTCAGCTTACACTATTGGCAACCCACAACACAGATAGGGCCGATGCTACATATACCAGATACTACTACCACTGAAGACCGAATCAAAAATGTGGCCGGACCGAAGATCGGGAGGAGGTCTAGGCAGGGGCCGAATACCTGCTTGAGATATCTCCCTTAGTGACATTGTCAGGTCCGTCGTGTTTCGGTTCGTCTATTGAGGCTGCTTCAGAGGAATTCATCGAGTAGACATTAGGTGGCACTGTACCTGTAGGTACGGGCTGACAACATACGTGACCCAACGTGTTTCCGTGAATGTTCAAATAAAGTAAATGATCGACACAGCGCCTTGGCAGTCACGACACCTCCGTCTTTTAATACATACACTTTTATTTCCACATTCACTTTAAAAATACATAAATCTATCTATTCTATCTCTAGCCTCTTAGTCTCAACAACTGCGATACCAAGTACGGGTAGCAAAGCGTAAATGTAATCATCTATCCATGAAAAAACCGTGTTCTAGTAAACATCTCACCCAACTACCATTTACCATTACAGTTTGTCGTGAATTACAATCAAAGAATACTACTAACCACTCGTTGTCGTCATCATAATAAACAAAAAACGTGGAAAGAAATAGGAAAAAAAAAAATAAGACCGTTTCTCTTGCGCCCCTGGCCGGCCCCCAGCCAAAGCACGAAATCCCAATACTCCCAGAAAAAATTGAAGAGAAAAAAATGAAAAAGAAAAGGGGGGGGGGGGAAATCCGTATTAAGATCTTTGAGCCATCTCCTCAAGCACACTCTTAAACTCCCCGCCTAATCCCCACACCCTCATCCGTCCCAATACCCCAACCACAACTTTTAGTACCTCTTTAGCACCCCTCTCAGAGCAGATCTCAGTCATCGCGTTTCCGTCAGGATCATCGTTCCCAATAGTCGCCTTTTTGCCTCCATTCTTGATCCATTCGTCGGGACAATACTCGCCAGTGCCCTTGATGCCCCGAGTCCACGGATGCGAGTCGAGCCTCACGATCTGTACCTGCATACCACGAATCGTTGGCGAATCAGGGCTAGTGCGGATGTCCTCTAAGTTGGTGTTAGGCTCCCGGAAGTACCGACCAAAACCCCAAAGGACTACACCGGCCATAAATATTCGCATCCCTTCAACGGGAGAGAAAACAGGTTTCCAGCGGGAGATTGCAATGATCTGTGCAGAGTTCCAGGCGAGAGTGCGGGCATATACAGGATCTGTGGAAAAGATTGTCTTGAGACGTGTGATGCGGGGATCCACGCCGCTCTCTGTAGATGAGGGGGGGCGACGGGCAAGCGAGAGAATGAGTGAGACAGTCGGGAATGCGGCATGGAGATGTGTGTAGTGTGATATCAGGCATGCAAGGCTACATATTTGATCATTGTCAGTAAACCACTATGGCAGGACTCGAGGAGAAGACCTACATCATATGTACCCTATCACCATCAACCTCGCCCTCCCTCATACCTGTATCCATTTGTTTCTTCTGGATAGACTCACACAGCGTCATTAACGACTTGAGCAATGTCTCCTTCGCCGGCTTCAACCCCGGGCTCAGCATCGGCAACCCTAGCCCACCACCATTGCCAAGCCCTCCAGTGCTAGTGCCACCAACACTCAAAACGCTTTCCTCCAATTCCTTGAAATCCCACAGTATTCTTCCCATAGCCTGAGAACACAATCTCTTACCCCAACTAGTAAGATTATCTGGTGACACTTTCTCTGAGATGACATCTCGCAGTGTGGGGTAGAACAATTTCCCTTTCTCCGCACAAGGTAGCTGCGTGGAGTGCTTCGGTTCTAGGAGAGCAGCCCACGCTTGCGAGTTAGGTGCTTCCCAAAGGGCTTCGGCACAGGGCATGCTTGTCGAAATATCATTCAAAGTTATGGCACCACGTCTGTTAGATAAGGTGGAGAATGAACAATCATATTCAAAGATAGACCAGGCAAGCCTTTTCAGCTCCTCCTGTTTCCGCCATGTATTCCAGCGGGTCTCAAGCGGCAGCGGCTCATTGGTGTCACGAGGAAGAGATGTATCTTCGACATTAGACTGGCCTGGAGAGTTTGGTGTTGAGGACGGGGATGATGCTGGTGGCGAAATCGTTCCAGAGAATAAGCCAATGCGACGGGCATTCCCGATCAGAAAGCTCCTGGAAACATCTGCAGAGTCATAAAGACGGTGGGAACCTGAACCTAATGCATACACGCTCTGAAGGCATAAAGCCTTGAGAAAGAAATCTGAGCGCGGATATTCTGGATTGTATTCGGCCTGATTGAAGTAGTGTCAGCAATTATGTCATACCAGAAGCCTCATGCATGATATGCCTTACCATCCAGGTCAGCGTCCTTTTACAAAGCTCACTCAATGTATCCGCAAAAACCTTGGCACCCTCAAGTTCACTGTAGCTAGCCCCAATACTTGCCATCGAGACCAACACAATAGTCGGGCATGTCGCAACACTAAATGTCGGCCTATGGATCATTGGCAGGTTTGAATGAAATTGCTCGAAATACAGTGTGAGAAAGCCATCAAGCAATTTTCTTGTCGGGAACCTGCTCATATCTGCGCGTTCATAAGGATACCTCTCGTAAGGAATAGATAACAATTCGATCATATCACCCCTGATCTCCTCGCTCAACAAACCATTCTTCTTAACAGGCGCCGAGACAGTGCGCTGAGAGGTAGCTGAGGGCGTGTACTCCTCCAGTATTTGTCTTAGCGGAGGTAGGGTTACACGGCGTTTCGGCTCTTCTCGACCCGACTGCCAGCCCCACGGCAGGAAATCTTCAACCGAGGATGATGAGAAGTCTTTGATTGGACTGACTGATGGTAAGCGTGTCTGATGGTCGTCATGGTGTTTATGACAATGCGTTGTTGAGCCTTCGTCAGAGCAAGCTGATCCTGGCCGAGCTGGTGAAACGAAAGGTTTTGAAGTCAACGGTAATACAGGACTGGGAGCCCTCCCAGGCGCAACCGCACCAGCAGGGGGAGGGGCAACCGTAGATAGATGTTCAGGTAACGCGCCATTAATTCCCGTAAGATCTTGAGCCGAAGAATCGTCACCCCAGCCTCTCAACCAATCAGTGGTAGTGTCAAAGATTCCAAAGTCGAAAAACCAATTATCGTCATTTTCCAGGTCAGGTAAATCATTGATGTAACCTGGGTTATTATCCTCCGGTTTCGACCCCCCTAATTGACCAACATCGATATTTCCCGTTATGCCTTGCTGTCCTACTAATGAACCAAGGTTCCCGACCTGAAGATTCCCGCCGTTTTGCTGTATTTCTCCTTGTTTTTGATTCATTTGAGTATAATCCACTGTAAATGATACCGGAGGATAATCCCGAGGTCTGTGGCTTTCCTCCTGCACATCATTTACAAAAGAACTTATGTCTATAGATTTTGAAGCCTGTACGTTTGGGAAATGTCTCGGGGGTGATTGAGGTGGAGGGGACACAGGAGGAAACCCTTGTAAAGTTTTTGCTGCACGCAAATCTGCTTCAGTAAAAGCTTCAGGCCTGGTACCAGCCCAGGAGGGTAACTCACTCGGAATATTGAGGTTGTCTCTAAAATCACGGGGCGAAAGTGGGAGTGGTTCTGGACGTTTGTTGGCGCTAATTGAAGGTTTTTGTACCTGAAAATAATCATTCCTTCTATACATGAGTGTACCCGGCGATTGTGGAGCTATTGCGGGCTGCATAGGCGGTGATTTTGTTGGTTGCTGAGGTTTCATGCCAAACACTGGCATATCGACTGACACTGGCTCTTTTTGCGGAGTCTGTGAGCCACTACTAGGCCGCGACCCATCGAGACTTGGAATCGTCACATAAGTGTTTGTTGTCATCAAGGACATAATATGATCCGCCGATGCCAATTCGGGAGCTTGATCACCACTAATCAAATTACTGAGGCTAGCCGCTGAAGCTGAAGATCCCGACCGCAAATCCGGACTCCCGCTCTCCGACGCCATTCTCGCCGCTGATAACAGATGCGGCGACACCCTGCGAATTCCTTCGTCGAATGCCGATTCATATCTTTCTCCGACTCTCCTCCTCTTAGACCCTCCTGCCTCCGTGCCCTCTTCTGACGCCTCCGACCCAAACTCCAACATATCGTCCTTCGGGCTTCCCTCCGGCTCTTCTACCGGATTCCCGAAATCGTAGATACACACCGCGCCCCGCTTCTTGCACGCCTCACACGGATCCTCTGCCCGACCTCCCTCCCGCGCGCCGTTCTTGCCTGCACCACGACCACCGCCTGAGCACTTGATTTTGAAGCCGGCACAACGCCTGCAGCTACGCCGCCGGCTTTTGCGAACGTCAGGCCGTTTGGTCTCGTGTACGGCACGAATATGCCGTGTCAACACATCCTTGCGCGTGAACCCTTTAGAGCATGATTGACAAACAAAGGCCTTTGAGGTAGCAGACGGCATGTGCGTAGTCAAGTGGCGGTCAAGATGCTCGCCACGTGAGAAAGTGCGGGAGCAGGATGGGCAGGTATGAGTCGACTTTGCGGGCGAGGTACTCGTAGTGGAGGGGGAGGAGTCCATGGTGGGCGAGAAAGATGGCGGTGAGGGGTCAGAGGCTGTGGGTGAGTGGGTGAGATGTAGGGGGACGGGTGCGTGGGCCATTGAGGTATTTGGCAAACCTAATCCCTCGGCTATTAAGGCAACTATTGTAAATGTGTTTCTAAATGACTGTTCCGTGAGTAGGTGAGAAAGTTAGTTATGAGTCGCTGAACATCCCATCTACTCGCTGCCCAAGGGCCGGGAAACAGCATACCTATATATTCGCTACGGTAGAGCTATCAGCTTTCACCACCATAGCTACCGGGATGGCAAAAGAGACTTACTACGGTGCAATGATCGTCGAACATGAAACGCCCGCACAATAATATACAGAGAGAGAAAAAAAAAGGCGAAACCCCTGGCAATCAATCAATTGAATGTCAATCACCCAATTAATTGCCTACGAATACCTAGGTATGTACGGTTAAACTCGAACCCGCCACATTGGAAGGATGGGGCGTATTGCGGTACCTTAATGGAAGCCAAGAAAACGTATATGGGATGGGGGGGGGGGTCTTCGATAGGGAAAGAGATATGGAATGTTTGACGGAACCTCGCTTTCGCTCTCGACCTTGGTCCCAATAAGGAAAGGCCAGCTGTGGGAAAAAAAAGCGGGGTACAAGATGCGTAGTTCCAAGATGTCTTGGGAGTGTAGGTGGAGAGAGGAGTGAGTGGAGTGAGTGATACTCTGTGCCCCCCGAGTTTCGTTCCTACCCTCCGGTCCGGACCACTGGGGATTTGAAGCTTGATCAATCGGATATCTAACAGGCTCTCCCGCGATGTAACAATGTAACGTAGTTAAAGTAGCTCTCGTCTCCGGACCGGTGAAACCACTGGCACCGTCACCGTCACTACCACTTCTACTACTATCCAGCCAAGGAGTTAGATGTTGTTCAACCCCAAATACACTTCAAGGCCGTAAAAGAACAGAGAAGAAGACTAAACGTGGTACACACGAGGAGAGGGATGATGCGATGAGGCAAGAAACTAAAAAAGAAACTGCAGATCAATGCAGGCTACATGTATTTTTCGCTGTCCAGAAGCCCCGGAAGAAGACGGGGGTAGTGGGGGAGGGGCTCTTTAGAGCAACTAGAACAGAGTAGAATCCTAACTTCCGCATACCCTTTTGGAAAAACGGACCTAGCAATGTGGGGGGAGGGGGGGGGGTGTGATGAAGGGAGAACTCACAGAAGACAAATCTGGCTGGTGTAAGATTACTACTGCCTGCCTTAATGTGTTCTTTAGCCTTGGCTCTTTCCCTATCCTTCTTCTATGTACTGGACCCTTTCCGGATTCAATCCTATCTAGTTTGGGCACCTGCAGGAAGCCAATTCCTTATCACACCCCAAGTACCCAAGCTTTATTAAAAACTTGGCTTTCCCTCTCAAGGGTTTACACTCCGACAATCGGTAATTCTCCGGGTGTGTGGGGAGGGTCCCTGGTATTCTCGACGGCCTGTCGGGAGAGTTGTCCTTTAAGCCTTTCGTGGGGGGATGCAAGCAATATATATGAATATCGCGGGGGTATAGTGACGGGTAGGGTACAGGGGAGAGGGGGGGTGTTGATTATTGTCACAAACAGCAGCACTATTTACTTATCCAGGACGAATGAGAATAGGTGATTGTATTCTATAGAGGGTGTGTGTGGGGGGTGGCAGATTCCTCGTGCGATATCTTTGGTGATTTGGATGGAGGGGGGGGGGTGTGCAGTTTGGTTTGGTGAGAAAGCTGTGCTCGACGCCCTGATTGGTAGAAGTGGGAAAATGTCTAATGAGAGCACACTGCGGAGATGTAACGCGCCCCCCAAAAAAAGAAAATGGAGAAAAAAAGGTGGGATGAGATGGAAACTGGGCACGGCGGCGGTCAAATTACGGACTGTCGGGACGAAGAAGTCAACTTAAGGAGTGCAGCGCACAGAGTTCGACAAGCTTGGCAGGAACCGGATATCTTTCGGATCGCCACAATGGTGGGCCGAGTGATGGATGTGGTGTTACGGTAAAGGTCGCGATAGTTGCTTGCCCCACAATTGAAGGGGGGGGGTGGGAACTTTTGGAGGATTATATGTTGCACTGATTGTCTGACAGGGCAGACAAAACTATCAATGAATCACTGAAGAAACTCCGCTCCACTGCTTAATAATTCGCGCGAAATATCGCGCGCGATATCACCCCCGGAGAACTCGAACCTTACCAGTTGCTGTCCTCAAAGGAAATCCGGAAGGAAGTATTCCCCTTCTGGGCTGTACGCATAAGCTTATCCCGAGGTATGTATAGCTGTGGCGACTTGATTTCTCCCTACAGAAATGCCTTTCAGCGCGTTTGATTAATTGGGGACGAGGTTGGGGATTTGACTATCGCGAAGAACGTTGAGTATTGTAGCCAAGAAATACAAGGACAGACTAGTAGTAAGCCCAGTAACAAATATCTCAAGATGTGGGGTTAAACCGGAATCCGAAGCCGACAAAGGTGTCGATAACAAAGGGGCAAGGCCCCGTAGTAAGTTGAAGTTAAATAGAGTAAATGGGCCGACTTTCTCTGTATCCCTTTGCCTTCCTACCTTCAATTACCTCCCCGTTGGGAAAAGATACGATGAAGGTGCGGCGAAGTCATCATTACTCTGGTCAAAGATAGCCAATCGGAGTAGCTAGTGGGGAGAATGTGGTGGTCGGTCGGAGATTTTTCCCGCACCGACCGTTGCGGATCGACGCAAATTGTGTACAGGAACACCCTATCCTTGATAAGACTGCGGGAGTTAATTTAGCGATGGAGAATTGAGCTTTTTTTGTTCAAAAGGCTAGATCGTCATATTCTAAGCTGTTGTGAGCCTTTAACATTGCACTTCGATTTCGCAACTCTTACTTCGCTCCCAGGAACCCCAGTAAGATCTGCATGAGTGGTGATATGAGAGGAAAGACAGGGTTGAGGGACTTTCATTTATACAGTTTCTTAACAGCCTCCTGATCGCCTAGTAGGTACATGTACATGTATATGATGTAGTTGAGGCCATGAGGTTGTTCCTTAACCCCCAATCGCCTAGGGCTTAGGGCTAGCATATCTATTTACATACATGTGGGCACTTACATGGGGCTAGTATATTTCTTCCTGTGCTGCTGCAGCTGTGTGCAACTCCTCCGGCTCCTCATCTCCGTGACAACTCTAAATTGATCCGGTTTCAGAGATACAATCAACTCGGAACGGCTAAACCACATCTGGGCTAGAGAACCGTGGAGGCTGAATTCTGGACTCGCAAACATTGGGGTGAGGGGGGGGGGGGGGGGTCTCCTGAGTGACGTCCAGGATACGGGATGGGCAGATCACAGCAGTTTCTATATACAGTACAGGCACTTGGCGTCATCCTTTGGGTTATATTCAGTGTCTATGGCTATCTGTGGCTTTTCTAATAGTCTTCGTGTGCAGTTAACACATTCGCTGTGTATTTTACCTCTACTACCCATTTGTGGCCCTCATTACCGCCTTCCTTGGTTAAAGTTCTTGGTGAGAACTACATAGGCCACGAGACAACTAAAGCTTTTGGAACTACTAGGATGTGGAAGATCATCCTCTGCCAATGCTTATTGCATCTATTCACTCGGGAACGGCGCTAGTTCTTCCCCGCGAGTGATCAAACATGATGCGCTTGCATTGATTGATTGATAGCTCATACATGCATGCAAAATGATGCACTGACACCTACCCCAATGTTGAAGGGTGATTGATTAATCCCTTGGCCAGAGCAATATATCAGGCGGACTTTTCTGGAAAGAAACATATCCCCGTGAATATCAATCAGACGTCTCTCTCGGAGAGATATTTAACATCCCGGATGAGCGACGCCGTGGGGAGTCTTTACGTACCAAACTATTACTCTAACACTCCCGGGTCCCTAATTAATATAGGATAACATATGGTATGGCAGGTACAAGCAATTAACGGCTTTTCTCTACCTGGGTGGATATAAATACCATGCATATAGACAATGCTTGATCCCTGCCTCAGCTGCCACCACCACCACCATCAATTGAGTTCCAACATCTATCTAATCTACTCTCCATATCTACCCCCCCCCCCCTTTTTTTCTTGATCTGCAGGGGGTGCATACATCCGAACCTGCCTGACCACTGCCATCCAGTCATGGCATTCGTCGCCTAAACCCTAATTAAATATCAGGGAATTTAAAATGCACATACGTAATGGCTCTAGATCGATCCCCCACGCGAAACCAGAGACATCTAGACGGAAACACGTCACGGTATCTCCGACGAGATATCAAAATAGAACATAGTCCCTGGGATGCTTGCAGGTCTGTCCATGGGATATAGAGAGAAAATAGAAAAAATGTATATCTTTTTCCTTCATTTTTTTTATGTCTAAATTTTTTGAAACGGCCTTTCATCCGATCTTACCTTCATTTTGTTGGGAAACCATCCAAGACATGGCGTGATATGGTGTACACATTTGGTACAGCTTATGTGGGGGCTATACGGTAAAGTTTTCGGTTTCAGAAATAGGTAATGCGTGCGCAACCCCATTAGAGAAGCTTGTTTGAGTCGTATCACGAAACGCTTACGAATATAGGGACTCCAACTTTGTTCATGCAATGGATGCACGGGGTCGGCCAAATTAAGGGGAATGACGAAGAAGACAAATGGTATGGTTGAAGGTAATAAGAGGTTGGTTTTCGCGGTATCCTTATTTGATAAATATTAACACAGCAATTTAGGCCGGATCATATTCCAATCAAGCCCTTAGCAGGAGCAATAGCATCTACGGCAGACTACCATTGTGACAAATATCTACTTTAGATTGATTGATTAATTCGTTGCATATACACACGACTCAAGTATCTGGGTAAAGCATTGACGAATTGGCTTGAATTTAGGTCGTGTTTCATCCCCTGATCCGTCAATGATATCCTCTAGAAGCCACTTTTACTACATTAACACTTAATAATTTCAGTTTTGATAGACGAGACTATAAGTATCTCCTACGAAACCAACTACATACAATAGTACTAAATCAACAGAACCTAAAAATAAACCAACAAACAAAAGAATCATCATCGATCGATCCGTTCAACCACTGTCCCAACCAACGAGTCAGCCTAGCCCAACCTAGACTCCAAATCACACAATCTCCCACAGGAATCACGAGCAACTACAGTCAAAAGGGTTACCTACGTATTCTCCATACCGCTTCCCTTCTGCATCTTCATTCCTCTTGTCTCGTTATTCGCCTCCATACCCTCACGTCCCTTCCCTTGGGCCAAAGGCGCGGAATGGTCGAAAGCGCTCCTTTCCTCCACATCACCTTGACCCATATCCTTAGATGAGCGAGTATTATAGTCGGGCTTTTTGCCCTCTGCGATGAAGTCCGATAGAGTCGCTGGAGGGGAGTTCTTCTTGGGGTGAATAGTAGAGCTTTTGTCCGACATGTTGATTTCCGTGATTATGAGGTAGTTTTAAAGTAGAATGGCTGCTGTTTTCGTGGCGGGTTCAATGGAAATTAGGACAAATATATAGATAGATACGATCTAATTCACGGTGAGCCATGTGTTACGTCATGAACCGTCACTCTTCAAGGCCAAGACATCAGTGATATCACATGATCGGCGATGTCTGGATCAGCAGTGAGCCAAGCTATTTACAATCATCTTTTCCAAGCTTTCCTACAATCCCTTCACCTCCAATTCCTTCCCAGTAGCGTCCACAAATTTTAGCTTTGGTGCAGTTGACTTCCTACCCTTCAGAACCGCACCCTTCACTTTTCCTTCTTTCGTAACCTCAAAGCTAATCTCACCACTTCCCCTCAACCTATATCCTTCAATCTTGGAGCCCCACCAAGCCTCAGGCACAGCCGGTGCCAACACTACTGCCTTCTCTGCGCTCTGCCCATACCCGACATCTAGATCGTGCACAAACATGTGCAAAACCTGTCCTACAGTTCCAAAGTTGGCATCAATCTGAAACACCCAGGTCCCAATGGTAGAGGGGTCTTTGCTGTAAACCGAGTACAAGTTGTTGGCAAAGTTCTCCACAATGGCAAAGCGCAGCTCATAATAAGACATGGTGGAATTATTAAGGCCGGCCCAACAGGCGCCACGCCAGACCTTTTCCCACCCTGCATTGGCATCAGTCCATTTTCCGAGGCCGCGATGAATGAGAGTTGTTTCGACGGCTTTAGTAATCGTGGCGTTTTCACGGTGGATAGAGGAGATCGAGTAGCCACTAGAGAGGAGTAAATTAGTCCTGGAGGAGAGGATTGGCATATAAAGAGACTTACGGGTACCAGCCATAGAGATGGGAGAGGTGGCGGTGGCCGTCCTCTGGGTTATCAATGTCGAGTTTCCATTCTAAAATAGAGTTAATACCCTTCTAGCTTATCATCGCCAGTATATAGAGGGGGTTCTCTACCTTGGATTTGCCCATACCGTCCTACTCTGACACCCGTATACAACTTCGCCAGCGCATCCTCCACCCTCTTTTTAAATGCCAAATCTTTATCTCCAGATGCATCCCATCCCTTTAATATATTCATAAACACTTCCAAAATCTGCTGCTGATTAATCGCACATCCAAACGTTGACGGCGGCTGCTCCGGTGAATTGCACGGATTGACCACCAATGTTCCGTCATTATAGTACTTATCCTCCAGTAGGGTCGATAAATGGAACTGCGCAACACCCTTTATAAGAGGGTATCCAACACTCTTGTACCAGTCCTTATCACCCGTGAAATCGTAGTGGTCCCATACATGTTGCACTATTACTAGTCAGAACGATCATTTACCCTCTTCGCCATAAGAACATACTCATCCATGCGTTAGCGGCCGAATAGGCAAACCAAAGGGCAGTGCTCTGATCGCCGTTTCCTTTTAGCCTATCTCCCGCTTCTGGTTAGCCGCAGCTCTCGAAGAAAGTAGCATGTTAACCTAGGGTTAGGGTTGCACTCACCCGGTGTGTCCAAAGGTATTAACCTCATTATGAACCACCCAGCCTTCAGTAGCTCCATAAAGCAGACTTGCAGTCTCTGAACCTCTTGGTACCCATGTTTCCGCCATATATCTCCACAATCCATCAAGAGTTCCACCTAACCCGGTTGCCTCACTACCCCAGACATTCATTTGCAGGTTGATATTGGTATGATAATCGCCCGACCAAGCAGCTCCAAAACCATTTGACCACTTTCCTTGCAGGTTAGGGGGCAACGAGTTGGGTCTACTGGAGCCAATAAGGAGGTACCGTCCGAAATCAAAAAGGAGCGATTCGAGATATGGGTCTCCCTTATCGAGCGTGTAGGCTTTCATGAGCTCATCTGTAGCTTTTGAGGCAGAGCCTAGGGGGTCAGGAAGTGTCAGTGAAAAGGCACGATAGAGTGCCTGGTGGTCTTTGATATGTTCCGCCAGTAAGGCATTGTAGCTCTTCGACGCAGCAGCGGCAACAGTGCTTGCAACCTTTTTGGCAGGGTCAATGCCCTCGAATGTGTATCCGTCAGAGGGGTTCCCCTTGGTTTCATCATAGTTTGTGTCCATTGAGAGGATAATCCATAATTCCTTTACGCCAGCTGTAGCAGGGACAGAGAGTCCCGTGGGCGTGGTGAAGTCTTTGCCTTTCTGCGCCGTGCCGGGGAAAACGAGGGCGGCGCGGGCATCGTAGAGCATACCATTAGGAGACTCGGCAAGGCCACGAAGTGTAATGGTGTTTGGAGTGGTGCTTACTGTAGGTGCTGGGGATCGGTTGGAATTGAGAGATATCGTGACGGAAGGGAGTGGCTTGGTGGATTCAAGGTGGTATACGCAAGCTTGTGCGGGGAAGGAGCAGAAGTAATTCCTAAAGTATATGAGTTAGGGTATAATAGATCGGAAAGGAGGAATTGCCTACCTAGTTATATTACCATATTTCTCGGTGACAAATGAACTTCCACCGACTCCACGGTCAATATCAAGCCAAAGTTTGTACGAGCTGGCAGAGGTGGCGTCTATATCAAGCCCGACAGATAGATTCCCAAGCACACTATAGCTTCCGTAACCCGCATCACTACCTAGTATACCGGCAATACCTATAGACACGTTAGTATATCCAATGCCAAGAGTATTTTGGTTTGGGAAACATACTTCCAGTGCCGTTTTTGAAGATAAAGTCTTGTATCTCACGGAGTGCTGGCACGCGCGATTCTGCAGGATTACCACCAGTGTAGTTCTATTTTTTTCTCTGTGAGTATTGGGCTTGACTGGTCAATTATATCTACACACCTCCAACTGGAAAGGGCCTCCTGTCCAAAGGCTATCAGAATTGAGAGCCCAGGAGTCATTATTGATGCCACCAAAGAAAGAAGCTATAATAATCCTGAAGATTTAGCGATCATTCCTCAAAAAAGGTGTCTGGCACTAACCGGCATGTTTTCCGTTGCCAATTGGTAATGCTTGGGAAGCCCAATCCCACGCTGGTTGGTTAAACCATAACTCTCGGGCTGCGGATACGGTGCCGAGTGAAGTGGCGAAAACGAATAGATGGGCGAACATCTTCAGAGTGGTAGTTCTATCTCTATCCTTTTCGAGTTATATTTGTATAACCCCCTATGCAGCTATAAGAGGCCTGAGACAGACCCCAAGGTATTAATACTCCATTCCCACCTAGATTTGCGGGAGAGGAGCTTAAATATTGAAGATCATCCCTACCAACTTAATTGCCGGGTCTTTAGATTCAGGCACCCCCGGGTATATCTATCATCAGGCACTACCACTACCGAAAGACATATTGAGCCATGGTAATTAGCGGCTATTAAAGATTTTTAATCTTTGTCGGAGTAGAAGGTGGGCCATTCCGATGCACAAGATATAGCGGATAGTAAATGCGGGGAAATTATGGCAAGTATTATTACCATAAAACCCGGTAACTCGGCGTGGTTGACAATGTAGAGCGATTCAGTTGCATGATTCGAGAGGCAAATCCGGGGAATCGAGTATATATTAATTGCCTGAACTTTACAGACAGGGATCGCTATTCCCACCGCCTAAATTGGTGCCTTTCGGAATTAAAGGTCCCGATGTTAACGTTAGATAGGCGAATATCTTTTTGTCCATGCTTTTTATTTGGTGGTGCATGCTGTAAACCCGGGAATGAAGTCGAAGGGTTGTTCCCCAATATCTTTGATGGCTCATGTGGTGAATCTACATGTAGCTTTGGTTCCCTGGATTTAAACTTATATCCGGCTCATAGTAAGCCTTGGCATGATAAAGCACATGTATGTACATGTAGTTACACCAAGAGTTTTTCCGCATTTTAATTTTGAATGTCACTTAATTAAGAGTTAATGATAGTTGATTAGAAGGATGATATCCTTGGGATACACATTGGGATAGCTAAGTACCAGGATATTTCCATACTTGGTATTATTGCATTCCCGCCATCTCTAGCTTAAATATGTACCTTGTTTTTTTTGTGTGTCTTTCCTGCATCGATAGCGCTAACTGCTTTGGATAATTCAATCTCCTACATGCACTTTGATTCACTGATTACATGTAATTATAACACGACACCTTTGAGCTCCTAGGCCTAATACCAGGCTTCCTACATGATTGACCCATATCCAATAAATTTAGTCATCCTTTTGCCCAGTATATATATTTCCTCTCTATGCTAGATTCAAGTATAATAACGAGCCCAGACGCCGCTCAGCGCCATATAATTATAATATAACCCGAAAACCATGTACCAGACAATATACTCTCGCTACGTATGGAGTGATTGTACGTAGCTAACATGCACAGGTATATATACAGGATGCCCCTTTGTTCTGAGTAATGCTTACGAATTCTTATCATCTCAATTTAATTAATCCACGCCTGAGACTCCCTCTGCAGTCTTCTAGGCTCGCAGAAGGTGCTAAAGACTCTAGTTCTAACGCAGGTGGTCAAACTCTCCACGGGTTGGTGGTCAGCCATGCATTTCCCTACTACTATAGAATATACCCCACTTTACTGGGATAACTCGTGTTGAGTTGTTAATGAATGACTTCTATTTTATTTACTGTCATTCAAATGCTAATCGAACTTGATACACATCTTCTAGCCAACCCAATTAGAAGTATAAATAAAAGATGGATAATTAAACCAATCCGAGTGAGAATCCATGTCTCAATGGTTCGGCGTGTCCGCCTGAATTTCTCCATATGTGAGAGTATCATGAGCGTTTACTACGCACTTAGGGCCCAAATAAATCTCTCTTGAATCCATAGTAGGAGATCCCAATATCATCGAACTGGTGCGGGGAAAGTAGATTATTGACGTAAGGTTGCATTTTTGCTGCTGAAGCTCCAACACTAGCTACAGCCACTCTGCAATAGCTCCTGTGGCTCTGGTTTCGTAATGAGACATTTTTCTATATGAGACCCTAGCGGGCCATCAAGGGGACCTAAGGGGAGGCTTTCTCAATGATCAATGACATCTCTTCTTTTTATATAGGTATGAATTATATTATACATTTCTTGTTGTTTTTTAATTTTAATAATAATGTTTAATATTAATATAGCACAGCTGTGGGCGCGCCAGACTGCGCACTGAGAGTAAAACTAAACCACAAATACATGTACTTTTGCTGAGTGGCTGTAAGTAGGTAAAACGTATATAATATACTTGGGGTGAAATTAAGTATTGCCTAAGTTGCGACCATGCTATCGCGAGAGATAATACTTAGTTTCACCGCAAGTACATGTCCTATGAATTTCTTTACGTAAGGAAGTGACCGAGTGATAATCCATGATCCGTGGTGTAGCCCTTATATTACCGCAACTTATGAAAGACAATGTCCCCCCATGACCCAGACATACCTTAAGCATTTAAGTCAGAAATTAACTCTCTAAAGACTACCCCGATGTGTTATTGAAGCTAGTTAGCGCGCTGATAACTAGAGCGTGCACTAAATACCCTTGTCATCGAAGCCATTAATCTCCTCAGCGTCTTCAATCAACTCATTGGTTACGTGTGTATACATTTGATAATATTGTAACAGAGAAAGACACATGATATATGGTTTTGTATCACTCTGGGCCGATTATAATCTGATTAGATTATCTCGATTATCTGGTAATGATTGTTGTGGAGTTATGATATCACTTCAACGGGACTTGCCGGTACAGTGGAATACTACTAACGTGGGGGTGTCCGATTCGGCAGCCATATCGCACTTTGAATTTTTACGTACCTGAAAGCTCAATCATGATCAATCACATGCAATTTCACACCTCCTCCGATGAGTGGGCGATGTTAGCCAGGCTCGTGGGACAATAAACCCTGGGATTCCACACATACGAATAAAATACGAATAAAAATCTAGAGCTCAATAAGAAAAAAAAAATATTAGTGACAGCGGCCACGCATATAATGCCACACACACGCACACACACATAAGATAACCTACAGATATTATTTAAATACCGGCCATTGATATCGTGACAACCGTTTTGAAAACCGCCCCTTTCCCATCTCCACCATCAACCGCCTGCATGACGTCGACGTGTAACCATACATGGAAACGTGGGTCGGAGAATTTAGCAGTAATCAACGTGTCAAACGTGCATACCCGTACGATCATCTGCGGCACCAAACCTTAAATTGTTTATTTATCCACGAGAAAATCACTAATCGCCAATGTTCGCAGATGCCGAAAAGCAAAACTTAATACATTGTAGATTATTCTTCCATCTCGATATTAATCACTTTTTGCCTTGTTTGGAGCGGGGTACCAGGGAAGGAAGGAAGGAAGGGTGGGCTACATGCAAGCTTGTTCCTGAAATGACACGGTTTATATATATTCGTCTGTCCCATCCAGATCTTCTCGACATTATTCCCTCTTGCACTTCGTTTTTTTAATCCTGCTACCCACTTCGCTTTTAAATCCGAGACCAAACCCGCACCAGCCATTCTTAACTACCCTACTGATATTCAAACAAAATCTTTGCGTAAAACACATATATCTACAAAAAAAAAAAAAAAAAAAAAAAAGCAAGCCTGTCGACCCTATTCCTCCCATCTCATGCCATTGCAACGCCTAAGACTAATAATACCGGTCCGTACCATACAAAAAAAAATGGAAAAATCAAACCGAGAAAAGGACGACCAAAAAAAAATAAGGGAGCAGAGTAGAGAGAAGCCCGTTTGTTTTTCCTTTTCTTTCTTTCAAACACAGCCCTATATGTAAAACGATCCAAAATGAAAAGAGAAGTTTACCCCTAGGAAAAGAAAAATAAATAAATGTATATCAATAACCACCATGCATGTTCTCCAACTACCGCCTCATTAGCGCCGGAGTAATCGATCAGTACACTGGAACAGTAGCGAGGGAAATTGCTGCCTCAACATCCGATTTTTTGAATCCAGGGAACCGCCCAAGACACACACCGCGTGGAATCAATTCTTCGCCGAACATTAGTTGATGGTTATAGACAATCTTTGGCGAGATGAAACCTACGTTTAATAAACAAGTCTAGATCAAGCTGCTTCTTTACGTCCTCGAGTGCCTTAGCGGATACTTCATTATCAATCCCACCGACACTCGCAGCTGGAGAGTGACTCCTCTCAAACTGTCTCACTTGGTAGTTAATCTGATCCAGGTCAGGGGTCCTCATCGAGTGTGGCTCGTAATAATCTACCGACATAACGGTAGCAGAAGTGAGACCACCCTGCGTCTGATTCGCGTCCGCCGTCCGAGCGGGAGGTGTCTGGGAAGGGCTTCTAGACCTCGGGGTCTGAGGTGGTTGTGCCAAGCTCGGGGACGCTTGTCGGGAGTGTTCCGATTCGACCTCCATCTCCATCAAGTCGGCGTCTTTCACTAGCGTATCGGCGGCAGCGGTTGGTGTTAGGATCCCTAGATTGGTGATGTATTGTTCTACTTCGTCCGGCCCGAGATATTTTTGGTACACCCCAAGCTTATCGAGCATTTTGTTTGCTTCATCACGCATGTTGAAATCTTTCCTAGTCTTGGATTCTTGCATTCCTCGGTCAGCTCCTTCCGCCTCGTAATCTTGCGTTGACCCGTTGTAGTCTAGGGGTTTTCTTGGGAGCGGTCGGATCTCGGGGTGCTCGTTGAGGTCCAGACTATCCTTAGGGCCAGTTTGTAGTAACTTTGTGATGCCGGCTAGTAAGTCCTCCCTGGATACATAACAAAAGGTGTAAGCAAATACTCTGGCAACCTCATACTGGTCAACGTTGGGTGAGGTAAGCATCAGGTGTGCGTATTCAAGCCCAGCACGGTGTAGCCGGCGGGAAAAACTTGTCTCATGGAAAGAGTAACTGAATGGATCTAACCCGCTTGGAATTTCCTGCTTGTATGGGATGTTTGATGGATGAAGAAGCATTGCGGGAAAAGTAGAAGAGGAAGATTGTGAAGGACCACCCATATATGCACCTTGTGAAGAGCTAGGTGAGAACAGTTCATGTCCTCGATTGTAGGAACCCGACGAAAAGGAAGAATTTGTAGTCATAGTATTGCTTCTGCCGCTAGCTCCACTATCTGCTGCTGCTCCTGCGCCTGCACTACGGTTTTGACTGTTCCCATTGTTATCGTAGGAACTTCTCGACCCACGACTGTTACCATTTTCTCTAGAATAACTGACTTGGTAACCCCCAAAGCTAGGCACAGAACCACTCCCACCACCAGTTTGCATTCCCCCGCCTCCAGTACCGCCCGACCCAGGGCTCCCATCGTCTCTACTTCGCCGCCGTTTGGGCCTAGGATTGCCATTGCCGTCGTCTTCATTTATACTCTCACCTTCCGCATCCTCATCGCCGGTCTCTGCGCCCTCGGAGTTCCCGAGCGCTTCCTTGGCTAGTCCGAGGAACTTCTCAGTCAGTTGCTTCAGGTTGCTACCAAAGCCCGCACTGGAGATATCTGGATTCTTGCTCAGACAATTCATGGCCGAGTCGTGTAACTCCAGGAATGTGGTCTGCATGCCATCAATGGCAGCCTCTAGCTCATTGACTCTATTTCGTAAGGATGATATAGTAGTCTCTTTGCGAAGACGGTAAGCCCGTTGGGCGAGCCGAATTTGAGTGCGTCGACGCTACAACCCCCTTCCGTTAGGGACAAAAGTCTAGGGGAAATGAAGAAGAAGAAGAGGTAATAGAAAGGTACATACATCTGCGGCGTTCTCATCCTTCGTATCCAACCGTGGCCGACCTCTCTGTTTTCTATTACTGGTTCCACCGGGGCCACCTCTGGCAACCGGGGCTTGATCATGGCCACTTTCATCACTACCAGCTCTCTTCCGGCCCCGTCCTACGCCGGCACCTCGCCCCTTTAGGTCGTCTCCTCTGCGTCCGCCCATCTGGTGGTCCTGCTGGGAGGCCTGTAGCCTTCGTATTCTCTCCCTCTCTTCCAAAATCCTTAGATCCCCGTGTTCTTCCGCCGAAAGGATACTTAGGTCCATATCCATATTCCCACCCATGGTACCACCCATCGGTAGTGGTTCCATCCCCATGCCCATGACATCGCTCATGTGAAGGTACGCTGTAGGGTCAAGGTAACCACCACTACCGGGTGCAGATGCGGGGTGGGAGGAGTTTCTAGAGGGCGGCATAGAGTGTGGATATGGAGCTGGGCTTGGATGCTGTTGTTGCTGTTGTTCGGCGGGGGTATTAATCCGGTTCATGGGAAATGAGGAATGATATGGAGAGCTTGAGGCACTGTGGTGGGCTGAGGAGTGCTGTGGGGTGCCTGGTAAGCTACTTTGTTGCTGCTGTCGCGACTGGTGGAGATATTGAGGGTGTACCGGAGTCGGATGAACTGAATTGCCGGCGGGGGACATCATACGGTCTTCCCGGGATATCGGAGAGAAGTTAGAGACGAATGGATGGCGTAGTTCCGACTGAGTGCTGTGTTGGTTTTCCATACGGAACCCCGAATAAGCTTCGAGTAGTAGTAATAGTTGTAATAGTTGTTGTTGTAGTAGTAGTACTAGTAGTAGTAGAGGTAGTAGTAATAGTAGTAGAAGTAGTAGAAGTAGCGGAAGTAGCAGTAGTAATAGCCGGAGGTGAGTGGAAGGGGAAAGGGAACAATAATAGTAATATGTAGTAATAAAGACTGCGCTGGTTATCGTAGTGTGATGATTATTAAAAGTCACCAATAACCAAGAGATCGTAGCTGTAGCTGGTTGCTGATGATAAATTTTCCTCTTGGTATAGCAATTTTTTTTTTCCCTTCCTCTTTCCTTATTACAAACCCAAGTCCAGAAACCAGTGGTTTTCTCCTTCCTCTTCTCTTCTAGTTCTCTTCTCTTCTTCTACTTCTTCTTCTTCTTCTTCTTCTTCTTCTTCTTCTCTTCTTCTTCCCAACGGTTGCGCTTGCATCCGTCTCCGGGGGCGCTGTGCTTCTGCAGCATTTTCTGCCAGGGAAGATGAGGATGAGTTCTTTTATATCTCCCAGGCCCTCCATTGCTTGGTACACGTAGTAGGGTTTCTTCGGAGGTCCTTGCACTACCTTTTTTTTTTTTTTTTTTTTTCCTTAAAAAAAAAAAAGGACCCCTGGGGCAACATAACTACAATGAGAGCAATGACGCAACTAGTTACTAGCCCTCGCCTCGAAGCGCTTGAATATAGATACATGATTGTGGCCATGAGTCTACCTTACCCAGCTTTACACAGTTACGTGAAGGGGGGAGGGGGGGGGTGTTTTTTTTTCCCTTCCTTTCGGCACTTTGGAGGGGAGGGGTGTAGGGTGTGGCTGCCGGTACGGTACGGTTAGGTAGGGATTAATTACTGGGCAGTTCAGAAAATGGGTCTAAATAAACTAAAAAATCCCCATTCCAAAAAAGAAAAAGACATCATCATCAGCATCATCATCACCATAATGGCTATGCTTATTTTTCCTCCAACGCCCAAGCTTGAGAGCAGAAGAGGAAGAAGGATCCCTTAGCAAAAGAAAAAAAAATGAAGATAAAAATAAAAATAAAAATAAAAAAAATAACTACCATTCATGTGGAGAAGGGGAAAAGGAAGCTCCCTTTCCCACCCTTCAAGCTCTCGGGATAACTGACCACGCAAGTGGCTTTTGGGCTGAACCCCATCACAAAAAAATGTGATTCGAGAAGCAGATCCCAATCACAGGTGTGCGGATAGCTCGGCTTCTGTGGTGGGTAGAGAGAGGTAGGTTCCACAGCAGATCTGGATCCCTTCCCGTGCGCCAGGGGCTTCCAGAAGAGCGCGCTGCCTGCAATAAGTTTCCATCACCGTCCTATTCGATTTGAGACACCCACCACTTTTTACTTACCTGCGAGCTGCTCCACTTCTTTTTGTTTTCATTTTTATTATTTTTTTTATTTTTATTTTTATTTTTATTTTTTATTTTATTTTTATTTTCATTTTTATAATTGGAGGAGGGAGGAGGGGTGTGTATCTATATGTATGTAGTTTCTGTCTTGCCTGGCTAGCTATCCGTTGCAGGATGGATGGGATGGATGGATGGATGGATGGATGGATGGATGAATGGGCGGAAGGATGGGGGTGGGGGAGGATGGAATGGATGGAAAGGATAGAAGACCATGGGTGTAATGGGGGAGGGGGGGGGGGTGTAAGTTACTAATGTCCGATGTAGGTAAGCTGATGGTTACGGGGTTTCCCAATGCCAAAAAGGCTTGTATACCGCTGAGTCAATCTCAGCCCTGCTTACAAAGTCAATCCGTACTCTTCCTGAAAGTTTTAGCTAGCTACATGTAGTTTTTAGCCATGGGGTGGTGGGCAGCAGCTCTATCTTAGAGGACACGGCCGTCGGAGTGATTATGAGCTCAGTCTTGCTGCAGGAGGGAGAAAGAAAGGGAAAAAAAAATAGCTCTTGCGAAAATCGGATTCCAGTAGGAGTCAACAGATGCGCTTTACTTCAGTTAGTAGGCCATGTGTATGTAGGTACATACTGTATTCCAAATTATCCCTGCTGCTAGACTTGCTAAAAAAGGAATTACGGAAAATACAATATGTAAGTTTCTTGTCGATTTGAACAGGTGAGATGGTTTTTGTCCTGGGGTTCGTTCATTCAAGCAAGGATCAACTACTCTAGGCGGCGAGGGGAAGGGGGGGAGGGGGGTGTGGGGAGGGAGGGACCGGCCATGGAACTCGGAGTTAAACACCATCGTTACATCTACATATCTCCTCCCCTAATTAGGATGGATGATGGTTGGTAGAGCTCACTCGCAGTGAGGGTTTTTGTGTCTATCACTGACAGAACTAGATCAGTACAGTATGAGGTGAGGTAAGATTCTCAGAATGTGTAATTCGATTGTAGGGTATAGGTAGGGTAGGGTAGGGTAGGCAGGGCCTAGCTAGCTACTACTATACTACATGTACGTACTCTATGTGCCGGCATCGGACTCCGAACGTACCTCAGGTCATGAGCCCAACGAACGAGGGAATGAGGGAATGAGGGAACGATTCTAAGCCGGCGGGCGGGCACGTTGCATGCGTTAGCCCGGCATATTTAAGAAGGAGACCTTGCGTTCTTGCTTATCGGTAATATATATTTTTTTTTCCCATCGGGCCAGAGAAGGTGCTGTATGTACTTGCCTATGGCCCAACCGGTGAGTACGAGTGTAGATGGATTTCGGGTCGTTTTGGGTAGTACTAGTACTTCGACTGAGCCAAGGCGCAAGCAGATATGCAAGAAGGAGGGTGAATAGACTGTTGGGGAGGGAGGGGGGGGGGGTTTACCCATTAAACCCAAAAAGGTCCTATATCAGAGCTCTCATATGATATTTGATTCAGAAACCAATAAGGGACACAGAAATATTACCTTAAGGCAGTACGATGGGGGGGGCGAAGTACAGCATACCTTACCTGTCCTAGTACATGTACTTTATCTAGAGTGTTGTACCTACGTAGATGCCTAGACTCAAGGTTTTCTAAAATCCAGTACCCGAACTCCGGCATTGGTCTAACCACATACAGTCAAGATCAATTTTTATTGTTCTGCGCTTGGTATATATGCATTAACCAACCATCACCAATTCTCTTAAGCAAAGCAAGCTATATGATATGATATGATGATGTGATGAAGAGTAAGTATCATCATCATCTTTTTTTTTTATTTTTTTTTTCTTAGTTTTATTTTTCTTACCCCACTACTACATGTAGTTTGTTGGACTGTCTCTTTTTTATTTTTTTTCCCCCGATCTTGGCTTCGACTATCGGTATGCACGTATAATCAGGTATTTTTGAGAACTTCGATAAAGTACATGTATGTATATACATAGATAGACAGCTTACCATAAACTGTTGGTTCAAAGCTACACCATACCCCATCCAACCCCCCCCCCCCCCTTCCCCCCCATAAACTGCTAGTGCTACATTCCGGTGTATGTAGGTATTCTTCTACTCTTTATCTGAACACACCCCACCCATGAGCCAACCAACCAACCAACCAGCCAGCCAGCCAACCAACCGTGTCCGGGAATTGAGTAGGTAGAGGTACATGTAAGCTAGAAGCAGGGCAAGCCAGGCCAAGAAAAAGCCAGGCAGAACAGGCGTCAATACATTTATACAGTAGCGCGCCCAGCCTCCGGTACACAAGAGTGGTACGTACTCACGGCGGCGAGACACCCCACGTTCGGCAAGACCATGGCAAGACATAACCTTCACACAAGACTTGATCAGTAAACAGCGAACACACATAACCAGAACGCCATCCTTAGGAGATTAATGCAGTTCTAAAACCACATACCAAGCCTAATTAACCGATGCCATGAGCCACTCGCATAAGGAAAGAGAGTCAGAGAGAGTGGGGGACACGGTCCTCTGGCTTGTCCGAGATTCTGAACTTGGAACAAAGCGGCTTGCTGTGAAAAGCTTGACTTGGCACCATTACGGGCTAGTGTCAGCAACTATAACTGGTAGGGGTACATTGTAGTTAGATAGGGTAAATGACTAAGCTACCCCGATTTCGACATCGTTAGTAAACAGTGGGTGACAAACGTACAGATCAGACCAATTCAACAGAGATTTAAAGTTATGCTCTAAACCGGGATAAAAATCTCCTTAATATCATCGTGGAGCTAGGTACATGTATATACATGTAGGTACCACTTACCTTCCTTGCTATTTCCCGTTTGGTTGCGGTTGCTTTTTTGCCAACAAAAATCTGGGGGCCAAATTACCTTGAAGGCAAAAAAAAAAAAAAAAAAAAAAAAGCCCTCTTATCGCATCGTATATGGTAATGATATTCATGTTTGGATTTAACGACTTTTAAATCTCACAGTTCCGGCTTTCCAAGATTATTAATAATAATAAGAAGTTCATCACGAGGGTTATTTCTGAATCCAATCAGTCGAATCACTCTCGTACTCGCTTCCTAGTTAGTTAGATCGTTAGATATCCTGGACCATGGAGCCCGAGCTCTTTCACCGAGGGCACTATAAGCTGCGAACCGAACCGTTAGGGCCTCAGTACTACTATATCTGAGTAATGTAGATCCTTTTCGGTTTTCTCAATTCCAGGGTAGACCCTTTATAGACGCTTAGCTAGATTGTGCCATTATCCCCGAAATCCTCTCGATCCGTAACGTTAGTACGTATCATATCAGTTACGTGTAAGGAGAACTTAGCCACACTACTCAATTAGACCTTCCTTCTTTAAATATATCCATACTTCAAGATCATGATCTAGGCCTACGTTAATTATTCCTCAGCCCCAAAATTTCACCGTTACATACTCCCCTGTCAAACGAACCCAGTAATTGCATGGTTGGTACGGAACTTTATTTTATCGAGGGGCTCAGTAAACTGCCGTTAGATCCGTCAGAATGTGCCTTTGTTTTCCAAATACATGTAGTTAATCAAATAGCCGACATGCAAAAGGGTTGAAGAAAATTACAAAGCTCCAGCTCCAAATGAACACTAACTATAGAAATTGTTTCCTGATCGTCCAGCTGAGTATGCACTTGTGTGCCTGCCACCCGTCAAACCCATTCCGCTGGGTATCAAATCTATAGCTGGTATGCGCCCCTAGAAAGACTTGTATCTATCCCATTGATATAATGCCAGTATATTGATTGATTAACGGCCGACGACAGTCCGGTATATGTGCTTGATTGATCTTGACATGGCACTTGTTCGGATGCATCTCAATTGTTAATGAGCCCGCCCACCTATAGTATCTGAAGTATGGCACTGGCAGCCGGTGATGACGACGTAATCTACCCCAGAGTATTATTTTCTTTTCTCGCTAGTTCTGACGTTCCATGCTGACAATTCACGAGTGGTCCCTGGAGATTACCTCATTTTTAACATTTGAGAGATTCTTAAAAGCAGTCAATAGCAATTTAGGGCTGCATGGAAGCACGATTTCACTTATTGATTTTAAATTTCCGCCCGTTTGCACGACATAAGCCTATATAGTGTGCTCGATCTTAGAAACAAGGCTTTGCGGAGGATCACTGTGCTCGTCATGGAGCTTCTGCTTCAACCCATTTTACGCACGTCATATAGACAGATATCCGTAACTGAGCCCTAGTCATTTCTTGTCAGTCAATAGCTATTGAGAAACGCCTGTAGTAAGTGTGAGATACGGTCCGGACGAAACCGCGAAACATTTCATCAGACTTTGAAATCCCAGTACTCACCGTACATGTTGAAGATAAATCTAGATCTTCACCAATACTGGCGCCCCAAATTGCAAAATGATTGTGTCCCACCTGCAGCCGAATCTTACCCATTCGGAACAAATATGAACCCGCAGATATCCTCATTTCTTGACTCACTCACCCACTCATCCGTAGCAATGCCGGTCGGATCTACCCCACCCACCGTCCCCGCGTGGCGTTTCTCAGCAGCGCTAATATCATCGGGCCATCTATCTACCCATACACCCATTCACTCTTACTCAAGGCTACACTCAGGAGTTTAAAATCCTCCCTACCTTCGATTCATGGTTGAGTAGAATGGATACTTTCCGCTCCGGCTTGCCTCCGTATCCCCATTTAGCCCTTCACCTCGATCAGTTTGCTGGCCAGGTCAGATAATTATTTCAATGACTGACCTGCGGAAAGATTTACCCAGTTGAGCCTAATTCCCTCAAAATAATTATTTGTTTATTGGGGAGTGGAAAAAGGAAGGGCAAGTAACCTTACAATACGAACAGTGCGTGCATACTGAGAACAAGACACGAATGGTAGGTCACTCTCGTTCGAACCCCAGAATTCGGGCCTCGCAAGGATTGGGGAAACTATCCATCTGCACCAGCTCACGGCACGCACAAGCAAGAAGCTCCTCCCTTCCTAGTTGGCCGCGGGCAGAATACCTATGTGCATGCTTGCCTGCCTTCCTGCCTGCCTTCCTGCGTAACCCATCCGTACCATACATACACCACTAAAACCACAAAAGCCAACCATGCAGGTGACCTAAAACTTTTGGTCTTGGCAATAACAGCTCTTTTCTCTTTCTCATTTACCAACCCTACCCACCCTATCCGAAGGCCTCCGGCTGGCTGTCAGGCCTTTGCAACCCCCTCGATCGCCTCGAAGTAATGCTAACTTTGGCCCCCAAATAACTAAAAGGATAATCTATCGTGTCGATGTGAATTATATCTGAATGAGTGAGCCGATTTACAATCTACCCGTACTCGCGTGTCTGTCCGAGCGTATTCGAGTGAGGTACCATGAAGCAAGATGCAACCATTGATATCATGGCGTAAGGTGTGTGTCGGCGAGCCATTATTTGTAGTAATTTTTGTTGAAAGAGCCCATCGGAGATAAGTATGTTCCTGCCTACCAACGAGATAAGACGGCCAAACTGGTTAGTAGAAGCTTTTTTGACTGAGGATTGATAGAAACATTTTCTTCCTCACAGCATCTCCTGCTAGCTGTGCATGCGTACCTACATTAATCATCGGGGTAGTTTGATTCCTCACTGCATTTCTCTTATTGCAATGGCTATAATCGATAGAGCAATGTGTCTCTCGATCCAAATTTTGAGCCAAATTTTGAGCCAGCCTGTAATGTGATGTTTTCCCGGGGGGGGGGGGGGGGACGAAACAGGCCTATATTTTCAACTAGTCCTTGTAAAATTCAGAGACTGACTAGCTCGAGAATGTGGCTTTTGGAAACCAAACCAAAATCACCTCATTATTAGTCAGTGATTTGAGATTGATTCCCAGGCGGTTAAGAGGTATCATGCGGCCCTTTCTTCGACCCATGGACTATGCGGTCTCCATCTACCCGCTGGTTCGCCAGAAATGGCATCGTTAAAAGCATGCGTAATCAAAAGCCAAAGGGTCCCGGATGGAGTTCTTATTTGGAGAAAATTAAAAAAGTCTTACATGCACCTCAGAGACACGGACCGCAACAGGCTAGGAGGACGCCAGCAGATCTAGGCCCATAATAGGGCCCGAACTACCTACTGTTGTTGACCTTTGGCTGGTTAACATGAACATGATTTATGTGCGAAGCAAGATATATTGATACCTGCCTGAATTGCGTTGATATGTTTTGTGTATGTTTATAACTGGCCCCTTGGTTGCGCGGTCAGTACTCAGGCTCATGTACCACCAACCATAGTATGTATTGAAGCAAGCAAAACGACATTATTTCACTTATTTTTTTCCCTACGGGTATATCTCTTGACATCATCGGCGTGGCACGCGGTATACGCCAAGGTGCGGCACAACGAAAAATATGTTGTCTTATTCAATTGGATACCAGCACATGTAGGAAACACCTCCGTCAGGTTTAGTGGCTATGGCTGAGACCTGAACTCAAGGAGCATCGTAAAGTAAGTCGTACGCGTCTCGGCCGATGCTAAGTGGTCCATAAATGACCCGTGGGTATGCACACTCGACAAAGAGAACCTTTCTAGAACATTTTTGTCACACCACACTTATGTTCGGGTTATTTTCCTCCCGTGTTTTGTTTTGCGACTCTTGGGATGATCTGAGCCTCATCTCCTACCATATGGTACTAGTTTGATCGAGTTCTTCCAATGAGGACAATACTAGCTCAGTGGCCTGGCCTGAAATTAGGGGCTGATAAAGCGCTCAATCCATGTTATGACTTTTTGAATTAGGGTCCTATATTTTTTGAGTTTCAACTCCAAGTATATTGCTCTTATACAGTGCAGAAAGGATGTTGCTTTGCTTTTTTGATACGGTAGAGATCTGTAAGTGAGACAGGGATTGATACGGTCCTAATGTCTAACAGGAGGGGTATCAGTCTCATTAGACGAAATGTCAGGGCATGCAGTACCACACCGCATACATACCTTAAACGGGTCATCCCTAGGACGATAAAGCGCCAACTAAGAAGAAATTAGAAACTAAGCATTGGCGGTAGCTCAAGAGTTAATTTCATGAAGTTGTTTGGACTAGGTGGGGGGAATTAAAGCTTGTAACTGATGTTGATGATGACGTTGCAATACCATAAGTCAACAACAGTGAGCAATGGTATCACAAGTGAGGTTAATCTCAGTCAGGTACAGGCCAGCTAATTTTTAGACATATAGATACATGTACAGCCACGTTCGAAAAGTCCTGACACCCTATTATATTGATTCTGTTCATGAATTGTAGCCCACAAATAATCCAACAATTAATAGGTATGGCCGCAAAACAAAAAGATATATCACAGCTTTCTCTGACTATGGCCTCGATTAGAGGAGAATTGGAGAGCAGAAAGGACCCCTCATAGTTGGCCTGGGGGTGCCAACACGGATGTACAAGTACATGTATATTCTTTTTATCGAGCACACGAATCATTTTAGTGGCATCTTGAGAGTGGGAAATGTTGCATACATGTACATACTACATACATGTACTTAAATGTGTAATAATTAATTTTTTTGTGGCACATGCGCATACATGTATTTTCTAGTCCCCCGTTTCTGGTCTTTAGTATATAAATGAATTTATCTAGCCAAGTCCACGACTTAATTTATGCAATAGCGGCTCACTTCACAAACGTTAATACATGTATGCATTTACATGTACACATGCGCATGCCCTATATTCCCAAATTCAGTATATGATATACATCTTGACAGCGCTATTACATGTATGTAGTAAACTGATTTGATGCTGGAACCAGTGCCAGAGTGTTGCTTCCGTCCTCGCAGTATAGAGTATACTAATTAATTTACAGTCCCGATATATTAAGTACATATCGCGTGGCCGATATCAGATGCAGGATCCGCATACGGTCTTGTAGTCTTGCCAAGATATTACCCTACCTCAAAAACGTATTTTCGGTACTCTTTTTCTGGTTGAATAACGTGGTCATAACACTGCTAGATAGATGTATCATCATATACATCGTCAAATACACAACTACCTATAGAAATTTCATTATTCTGGTCCCGGGCGGTAGACACCTCAGTCAGTGGACGAAGAGATACGGGGAGAAAAAGAGAGACAAAGAGCAATGACGGAGCGAAGCAAGCCTTACCCAGAGACAAGGAAATCATGGAGGATAAGGCTTTCGGCTTTGGTGCTACTTGTACGGAGGCTTGCCAAAGTGCAGAAGCCATTGCGTGAACAGTCACCTCAACCACCATCCATCACTACATACCAATCCCAACAGGAATCGGAGGAGGGACTAAAGGCAAACTCCCTTTCACTTTCCGATCTACCAAACGAGATACTCCTTCTTATAGCAGAGAGTCTTGAATCCCCACTGTGTGTCTTTCGCCTGCTCCAAACAAGCCGTCATCTTTCCAACCTTCTCACTCCACTCCTCCACCAACATGCCATCCTAGATAAAAACGGAATGCCCGCGCTCCACTGGGCAGCAAGTAGGGGTCATGTGGGTCTGGTCCGAACTCTGCTCCAGAAAGGCGTCGACGTCAACCTCACAGACCCCCAGTATCGCGGGTGGACAGCGCTCCACTTAGCAGCAGAGGAACATGAGCCGGTTGTAAAGGTTCTTTTAGAGTCTGGAGCCAACGTTTCGTTCCGTGATAGGTTCGATGAGACTCCGCTATATCGTGCTACAATTAGACCGGATAATCTGGGGATCGTTAAGATGCTTCTAGAGGCCGGGGCAAGCATTCATGACCAGAACTTTTACGGCGATGGGCCGTTGCATCGAGCTGTGAGACACACAGTCCCCCATCCGGCGATGGTTAAAATGTTACTGGATATGGGGGCAGATGTTTCTCTGAGGAATGGACTCGGAGAAACCGCATTGCACGTAGCGGGAAAGAGTCCAGATTCTATAGAGTCGTTGATATTGTTACTAGAGAAGGGGCATGCTCTTAATTGTGTTGATCATAATGGACGGACTGTGCTGCATTATGCGGTAGTATCGAGGTCTCACCATCTCCTACCAGCCATGAGGTTAGGAGACTATAAGCTCAATGTCAATATCCAGGATAGAGACGGGAGAACCCCCCTTCATCTTGCTGTGATGCATGCAAATGCTGAATGGGTGGAAGTTTTGATGGAAAAGGGCGCTGATGTGTCAATTAAGGATCACCAAGGTCGGATAGCCCGGGATTACGAGAAAACCTGAGCGGTACTGAGGTAGATCTTACCGAATCGTTGCTATGAGAGTGACCAAAGGTCTTTCTTTTATTTTATTTTATTTTCTTTTCTTTCTTCCCCTCCTTTCTTTTTCTCCCCCCATAGTACTTACCCACGACGTGTATGACATTATGTACTTTTTTGTCACCCTCCCCCCCCGGAACACTTCGAAGCGCTTCGGTTTTTACTTCAAGTTCCAATTATGTTATATATACATATATATACGTTCATGTTATGGATTTTTTACTATATGTTCTTAGGCTTGTCCCGAATACAAAGGATGGATGCGCCTTAGCTAAGGCGCATTGATCTCCTTTACGGTAGGCGACTCGTTCACCCGATGGGGCACATTCTGTATAAGCCTTTTGGTGCTAGTGTCTAGATACACTAGCACCTCACTCCATAAAAGTACTCCAATCGGTGTGAGGAGCTCGAATCGAGATGATCGGACCTTTATCTAATTGTGATATATGCATTATTTTTGTTATCGAGCGCTTCATATATCCTGGAGAATGTGGGGTGGGGGTTTGCATGATTTGGAAGTCACGTGAAGGCCCATGTGAGGCAGTTAGCTTCGAATGCTAGCCGTGTTATCGTGAACAAACCTTTATCTTTGGTAGAGTTCAATTTAATCTATATACAGTTTATTTACACAGAAACCCCATTATCCCACAGATAAAGTAAAGTAAGATGGAGAGGGATACTTTTAATACCGTCAAAATTTAAGTAACTACACGTAGTCAATCAATCAACTATTATCGAGTGTGGTTAGTGGGTTAACAGCCACCAGCTACCATTGAGACATGTTTAATCATGAATTATCACTCGGCGTTGTGAATACTGTGACCCACGCACATATAGCCAAGCGTTACGCAAGAAAGCCAGTCCAGTTATTTGGGGTTTCCCCCGGTGCCAGATATTTTGGATTAAGCAAATTAATACCTGTATATACACGCTGTACAAAAACTTGGTAATTACATATTCTCCTTATAAATCCAATGTACCCATATTTAGCTGCCTGTAATAATACTCAACCTGGGATAACGGTGCTCCATCTCTTATGAGTAAGAGATCTATCTTGGAATGAATTTTCAGGTGCGTGCATGTGTGATGTGTTTTTTCTAGCGAATACAGATCTTGTGTTGCAACGACGATCAGAGATTGTGAGATCCCATTACTATCGCCCGGCAGGCCGAGACATGGACAAAATCTGGTGCAATGCAGTTTATACAAACAAGGCACATGTCATACCGGGTATGGAGTTAATATAGGTAATATATATAATAGAAGCTTTCGCAACAAGATGGAAGTTGATGCCAAGACAGCAAATATGTACTGCACCAGGTTCTGTCCATGTCTCGGCCTGCCGGGCGATAGCTGTTATGATAAGAATTGATTTCTTAGATCGTAATAGAATGAAATCAAGGCATATGATCCCATCGATGGGGGCGGGAAATTCCGCCGATATATCTGGTCGACATGGATAACTCTTCGTTATAGGGGTGCAGTGATTGAACAGCTCTAGACATGTGTCTGTGCAGCAGCAGCAATAGAGTTTTTTCAGTGTTACATGTAGTCTAAATCATGCGAATCAACAGCACTGTGGCTTGGATGATCGTTTATTTGGTCGAGTTACGCACTGTCAATACTCAAGTTCTAATTATTGTGCACAGATACTACATATCTTCCTTTTAGCCGCCGAACCACAGAAGACAAGCCGTTCCAACAGACGGAGCTGCCCGGCCAACCCCCACAGCAGAAACCCATCAATGCCCTTAAGTACTTCCTATACCACAGGAATTAAATTACTGGCTATCTCCGGCCAGGGATTATTGACTTAGCGATTGGTTGAAGGGTGTAGATCTTGTCTGCTCATAGTAATCTTGATCTCATATGTACAGCCAATTTTTCGAGGGTTTGCGGTATATGTACATACATGTATTTACATGTACCTGGCCTCCTGGTCGACCACACTACATGTAGCTACTTGTACGCTTGGTAGAGCCATAACGTCATATATATATAATTTTCTATACATATATACCTAATCCTTTTCGCCCACGGTCTCCGAACGTCCCACGTATGTAGTCTCATGCCTAAACAGCCCTCTACCTCAGTTATGCTCTACTAGCCTCTGCACAACCCTGAATTTCCATCAAGTCTGTGCACTGGCTATAGCACCCACTACTATCCTTTCAGCGGCCCCATAGAATATTCTCACTACTGGTATGCACTAGGCCGTATCATAGAGTACAACCAGGACAGAGATCAAAGAGATACAGATCATGTTTCGTGCTTAAGGCTCCAAATAACTATAATCAGGGGGATATCGGTATCTCACAAAGCTCCTAGTTACGCTTCGATTTCTGGTGCCGTTCCTACGCTTAGATCTAATCCTAGCGACATAGATATAGGTTCACGGCGATATCTCTTCTCGTGTTCACTGCAGAAGTTCGACCCTGCTCAGTGGAAAGCATACCTTCCGCCTTTAACCAGACGATGGAAATGAGAGGGTCTGAGAGATAGAAAATAATCTCATACTGAGTTAGGACATGGCTGTACGTGGTTTTAGGGACTGACAGAGTCCGGCGCTATTCGGGCGCACAAGATCATTTGAAAAAGCTCTTCCGATAGCCACCTGTACCTCAGATATGGTATAAATGATTTTTCAAATACCCCATATATATATACCGGCCGGGCCCGTGGGGCGACTAGTAAATAGATGAATATATTTTATTTTGATGGTAGTTTAATTATAAGTATTACCTACACACAGCGGTGGGCGCACAATTAACTTTAATTATTATGGCCTTGGCTAGTTGCGGCCTTATGTATTTAACATAATCTTGGAAGGTTCATTAGCTTTTTAACGACTTTAACGTCATGATAAGGCGAAAGCATAGCTATAGTTTAACACAGAGCTAGAGCCCTTTCTCTGGCTGGTTCAATTATATAATGTTATATCCCAATCCTGACACAGATATGTACTCCGGTGTGAAGGGTAAGTGAGTAGAACGCGGCGGTGCGGTTTGCGTTGCTACGTTCTACTCACTTACCCTTGACACCGTAGTACATGTTGAAGAGCTAAATTTAGGATAACAACCACGCCCAATGGATGATATTCAAATACCGATATATATTACCCGGTTAGTTGCAGTCGATGTTGATTGGGTAGGGTGAATCATAGCATTCCTGAGCTTAAGTACTTGGCACCACCCAAAACGAGTAAGAAAATAAAAGGGGTATTTCTACCTCACTACACGTGTATGTGAGACAAACTGAGATCCAATTATATTCAGATATTTTCCAAATCACAAGGAAACATATACTGGACCTCTTAAAGGGGTTAAGGGCAAAGTCACCTTTGCTCTCCTTGCTTGTCCTTATCGTATCGAGTTTAGTGGCGCGCGCTTGTTGGAACATTTGAGGACTTGCTATTCGTCCTCAAGATACGAGCGAGTTTTAGGTTAATGAAAAGAAATTAGGGTTATGCATATGTGCCACATGCAGGGTCATGGTCGTACTAAGACGGAAGGGATGAGCAAACTCCAAGCATTCCTCACGGGAGGACTAACTGAGATTTTACGGCCACCGTTACTTCATTGCTCACACCTCTTCCCAAATCCCCTCGCCGCAGAGGAAATATCAGCAAGCAAGAAAATCCACAATCATTACCACAATGATCACTCGCCGGTTGTTGGGACTTCTGGTTGTTTTGGTGTCGATTGGACTTCTGCAGAATGTCGATGCTGCAGGCATTTGGATGGGCTCAATGCCGTCCCGGGGCAATTCGGGGTTATTAGAGAGACAGCTAGCATGCGGTACGGGTTCAACTGCGTGTGGAAACTTTGGATGCCTCCCAACAGGCAGGTGCTGTAACCCAGATGGTGGTGGTGGTGGATGTAAGTTCTTCCTGCGAGCCAGAGTTCGAAGAATTAACTAACTCGAGTCGTTGCGTTTAGGGACTTGCCGCGCGGATGAATTATGCTACACTGTCTCGCAAACAGTTGATTGCTATGTAACGTAGGTATTTTGAGCTTCATTATTTGTTGAGGGTGGGCTAACCTTTTTGATATGATATGTGTAGTACCATCCAAACTGCGGCACCAACATCAGCTAGGCCTTGTTATGACTACACTGCCAGTGCTAATTGTCCCTTGTTTACCGATTGCTTCCAGTGGTAAGTGGTCCCGCAAAATGTTGTTCCGCCATATCTTATACAGTATTCACTAACGTTTACCACAGTATCAGTACTGCGTTTCCCTACTGCCTTACTAGAAGTGTTGCGGACTCAAACGACGTTTGGATAGTATGCAATTCCGTTGGAGGAAGCGACCCGACACCTACCACTGCCATCACATCTTTGACTACTACTCTCAGCAGCAGCAATGGTCCCTCCTCGACCACTAGATCTGGCTCCAGCCCCACCGCTTCCCTCTCCCCCACTATCACTCCTGGCCCCTCGTTTACCTCAACGCCAGTTCCCAATACTAGTGGTGGTGGGGGTGGAGCTACAATCTCTAGTGGTGCTATTGCTGGCATCGCGATAGCTGGCTTCGTCGCGCTTTCGGTGATCGGAGTACTTGCCTTTTTGCTCTACAGAAAGGGGAAGAATAACAATCCTCAGCCTCAGCCACAGCTACTGATGAATGATATGGATAATAATTACAACTATTCACCAAAGCCAAATCACATCGAATTGAGCGCTGATCCAGGGCACCCACAGATGTCACCATACACACAACCACAGGAGTTGGACGCTTATCAAACAAAATACGTACCATCCCCGAGCCCCGCGGCCGCGGCCGGGCCGAGCGAGTTGGGTTGAGCGGGGCCTGTGTTTATGGATGTTAGACCCGCTACAGTCAAATTTCCTATTAGAAGTAATGAGGGGAGAGGCGTTTGATTATGTTCTATTTTCTATTTTCTATTTGTCTATAATTTCTTTTCCTCATTGACTATTCCAGTGTACAGCGGTGAGTAATAAGTCATCGTACGACCTAGCCACAATTTTGCCTGCAAACGCGCATTCTAGTGGCGTTCCGTCCGATGACCTATTACCCTCCGCTGTACCTTGAGATCTTCCTGCTGCTGTTAGCGCTGGTCATCATATGTCACTCGGCAGCACTTAGAGCTTTATATTGGAAATATTGGGCAGGCCTAGGAAGTAATATCGATGTCATGTTCCGTTGTGGATTTATTGGGGGATGGTCCTGGGATCTACATATCATAGGATGTTGTCAAGGGGAAATGATTGTTGTGCCACTATTCTGTTGTCTATATGCCAAGACATACATAGGGCCCTCTATCTCTCTACATTATTTATTGATACACAAGCCAAGCTATTGCAAGTCAAATAAGCTACATGTAATTAAGAAAGCCAAAATTCTCTTCCCCGATTACATTGACCACACAGTTTCGTGAATCAACTTGAAAACACATTCATGCAACCTTGGCATTACCATTCATTTTGACGCATCTCCTGGTACCATCTCGGCTCGTCCCGAGTGGCTAGGAGAAGGCTGCAGAGCTTTTTGGCTCTTTGGCGGGGAAGGGAGGCAGGGGGTGTTGTGAGAGAAAAAATCTGGGGTTCAATAGGGCTAGGGTTGGTATGCATTCTTGGCGCTTCCTCAATATCCATATGCATATATGAGATATAATTTGCCCTGCACAGATTGAACACAATTAATGTGCACGCCGCTCAAGGGTGAATGAATTGTGGTTTTTGTAAACCCTCTCATGATCTCAATTGATCAAGCCTCCCCCCATGGAGCTAGGAACTACATGTACATGTAGTTATCCATCCCATGGACAAATATCATTGACCACAAATACATATATCGACCAAGACTAGGAGGACACGGAATATTGGTAGAAAAATCTAAAGGACAGGTAAAAGGCTATAAGTATTATAAACAACTAGTCCTTTCCCTCGTTTCTCTAGATATATACATACCATTCCGGCTTTCTCTTGATTTTCAAGCTGAGTATATATATTGTTCCTCTCTTTTCCCCACATCAATGGATATATATAGACCAAGCTGTAAATCGTCGCTTTGCTTGGTACCTTGAATTGTTTTGCCCTTTCTCTCTCTCTAATACCCTGACGTTAGTGTAGAGGATAGAATAAGGCACCCGTGCGCCGTCAAGAACCTGGGAAGATCTTTATCAGCGGAGAGCTCGCCGAGCTATATAAAAGGGCTGAGCCCGTATACGTACGTAGTCATTCCAACAATAGCTAATTGTTTGATCGTTCTCTGTACGTACATGTAGTGACAGTAGTTAATTATAATTAGTACATCCCCTCCCCTTCCCTCATTATCCCACACAACTGATCTGCTATGCCGTTTTAACTAATTGCATCCGAACGATCCCCTCAGATATTCTTCGAGTTTCACAGCCCCCCCACCCCCGTAGTCCTATATGTGAGATTCGTAGCTAGGAGTATCCCCAGCTGGCGGATCCCAAGTATATCCCTCTACTGATCTCCTCACGCACAGATGGCCAATATTCTCATATACCTGCCTCCCGGCTCCGGAAAGCATGGCAAATTGAAGAAAACTGTCATCAACATACATGCAGGGTCTTGCTAACACGTGCAGACTGTCTATAGTCGACACCATAGCTACAGTCTCGGAAATGGGGGTAAAAATGTAACCGTGGGGCTACGGTATACGTATTCAGTCAAAGATACCGATTTAAACCAGCATCGTACGTAGGATGCCCTATCGATACCGCATCGTATTCTTACAGAATCACTAGCGTAATGACCGGAATACGGCAGTCAATTTCTGCCCATTTCCGGTACTGTAGCTATAGTAGCTAGTCCTTGAAACATAAACGCCCCAACTTGGGACGGAGATGCCTTATATAATTACTCAACTTGACCACCCATTGCATTGTATCACCCCCTACCGACGGATCCCCCGGCCGGTCCCTCGCCATCAGGACCCTCCAGTACAGTAGATCTGCTCGATCATCGGTAAAATACCCGGCGCCATGCACACGTATGTGCCTTTTTGTCCGGTACTACACAGCACAGCACCCGTTCGATCATCAACGATCGACCTCCCGGTGGACCTTCTTTCTTTTCTCTCCCCTTCTTCATGTGTTTTTCACAAAATAATATTTTGGTTAGTATATATATATTTATATATACGCACTACGTATCTTAGTACTTAATTTTGTTTTATACATGAGCGTGCATGTATTGAATTGGGGGAATTAAGCAGCATTCGATTAATCAATGGATAATTTCAAGCCCGTCAACAAAATCCAAACGTCAACGATCGCGAATGTCTCTTATCTCTGCACGGGGACTCTCCATTAAAGGGATCTCTTCAGCCGGCAGCATACCCTCAATCGAATCGTCTTAGATTATAAAAACGAATATCCGTTCGTTCCAGCTCAGATCCCACCCCCCCACCCCCCACCCCTCTTTTTTTTGTTGAAAAAACTCACAAAAACATCTACTTAGTTACATGTAGCTATAGCTGCTAGCAGACCATATTTTTAACCCCAAAGCCCACACTACATGTACTTTATACATGCGTTCCACACACACACACATACACATACACATACATACCCGCTGGGTTGCATACATGTACAGCGGTGGGTATTAAGCCATCGGACGGCCTGCGCTCCGTCTGATCACTCACATGATCTAGCTACTCGGGGCAAGCAAAAAGTACCGGACAAGAAGGGTTTTGGTTCACCAATGGGTGCGAGTACTAGGCGAGAACTGCTGCAAAAAAAGAAGCCTAGAGACAAAACTTGCATTGTCTGGTACTACATGCCCCCGAGTATAATATGTACATCCGTTGGCGGTGAAAAAAAGATCATAGATGAGGAGAGATGTGTACTCTGTCTGTCTTAGATGTATGTAGATATGAAGGACATGTAAGGTACCACCAAGGTGTAACCATGCACCGGCACAGTCAAACCATGTACACACCCCCCCCCCCCGCACAAGTACATATTGTACATATGTATATAGAGTACAACCCAAAGTCATCTCGCCGACAGATCAGATAGGCTGCTGCATTTCCATAAGCCCCGGGCTGCATGCGGTACAAGTAGATAAGGTCAGATAGGCCTCTTAGACACAACCCATCACTCGGCCCCACCCGCAAACCCCACGACCTTTCCGCGGAGAAGAGGGGAAGGGAGGGTTAGGGGTCGACTTGACACAACACTTCGTGGGAAGAAACCCTAGCCCTCGAGAGGGTTTTGGGTGGGAATTAAAAAGATTCGAACGTACGTGAAGATATGGACGGAAAAGCTACTTGTAGGTACTTTACTTGTGTATCTATAACCTACAATGTCCACATGTATTTACCACCCTCAACACATACACGCACAGTGAAGCACAATACCCATATAGATATATCCATAGCCACATCAAACCAAAGCTCTTTTACAAAGAAAAAAAAAAGATATATATATAAAAAAGAATATACAAAAAAAGTGTCCCCCACACAATCAATTTTCTGTCCCCTCAGTACACCCCGCCCCCACTACACTTACAGGAGGTATCTAGTCGTGACCTCACCGCCGTCCAGCCCCCGCCCTACAACCTCAACGACCTCGCCGGGGACCAGGTCGACGAGGTTATCCTGCCACACGACGCCGTCCTTGCTCGTCTCGAGGGCCAGGCCCTTCACGGGGACGTCGGCGCTGATGCGGACGGTGTCGCCGGACACCTCTGTCTTTAGGGACTTGGGCTTTTGGAGATTTACGTATCTGTTTCATCCCCCTGTTAGCAAAACTCTAGCTCTTCACGCAGCTTACTGTGGTGGAGGGGGGGGGGGTTTCCTACTTGAGTGGCTCCGCAAAGCTGACCCTTCGTGCCAGCACCTCCCCGTCTTTCTCTAGGTATGCGGCCACCACAACCTCCCGCTCGCCGCCATCCTTCCCGTTCCACCCGGGCAGACGCAGCTCCGCGATCTCGACGCTCCGGTTCTCCTCGAGGTCCAACCCGTCCTTGATCACCTCGTCCGTCAGCTTCTCGCCAGAGACCACGTCCCAGCTGCGCACGACGACGCGGGCGCCCCGCACCGGCGTGGGCGAAAACGTGCCGGCCCACACCTGCAGCTTGTGCTCGACGTCGATGTCTACGCGCGTCCACGGGTCGCGCGGAGTCTCCACGCGCACGCGCTTGAGCCCCACAACTTGTGGCGCAAGCTCGCGCTTGATGGCAAAGTAGGCGTGCTTGGGCCGGAGGTGGTAGTCGACGATGGCCCAGCTGGTCACGGGCCAGCAGTCGTTGATCTGCCACACGAGGGCGCCAGCGGTGTACTCGCGGCCGGGTCCTTTCCACTCGCGGCGCCATAGGCGGTACGCGGTGGATAGACACTCGGCTTGCATCAGCTGCGTGGCGTAGACGTATGCCTCCAGGGGCGAAAAGGAGTAGCGGATGTTCTCGACAAGGTAGAGGGCGAGGCGGCGCTCGTGGCCGTCGGCCTTGTTGTGGAAGTCGACTGTTGCGCTCTGTGGGTAGCGGTCCGGCGAGTTTTCGGGGAGGTATGAGTCTATGGTTTTGATGTGTGGGAATGCTTCCATGCCAAACTCCGAGACGAAGCGGCCGCCGAGACGGTCAAAGTTCTGGTACGGTTCCTGAGTGCCATGCCAGACATTCCATTGGTGGATGTCACCGACGGTCTGGTCACGCGTGGAAGAGCCGCCCCAGGGGGATCCGGGGTGGTATGTGACACCGGCACCGTGCTCGGCGACCACCTCGGGAAGGAGCTTCTCGTAGAGGTAGCGGGCGGGGAAGCCAGAGGCTAGCCAGTTTTCGGGGTTGGGGTCAGAGGGGTCGTAGCCGAGGTGGCCAGGCTCAATGGACTCGGCGTATTGGTAGTCCTCATTGTTTCCGGCCCATAGGACGATGCAGGGGTGGGTATGCAGGCGGTGGACGTTGTATATGGCCTCCTCTCGGATAGCCTCGCGGAAGGAAGGCATATGGGCGGGGTAGTTGCCACAACCGAAGGCGAAGTCTTGCCAGACAAGAATTCCGAGCTCGTCACAAGTGTCATAGAAGACATCTTGCTCGTAGATACCGCCGGCCCAGACACTGTGTTTAGGGTGGTTCGTTAGCCGAGTGATCACCCATGAAGCAAAGATGAATGTGATTGTTAATGGGGGAGTGAGAGTGTGAGTATGAGAGAGAGAGAGGAAGAGAGAGAGAGGAAGAGAGAGAAATGAATGAGAGAAAAGAGTAAAACTTACCGGGCCATAATCTGATTCCCATCCTTCAGCAGCTGCAGCCACTCTCTATACTTTGCATCACTGATCCTCGGGATGAAGTTATCCGCGGGGATCCAATTACTCCCTCCGCAAAAGATTGGCACTCCATTCACCTCAAAGAAGAAGGAAGTCCCTGGCTGATCCTTCAACTCCCTCTCGACGACCTTTACAGTCCTTATCCCGATCGTCTTTGTGACGGAATCCACAAGCACCCCACTTGCGTCCCTCAGCTCCGCCTTGAACCTATACAGCGTCTGCTCCCCGTAGCCATGGGGCCACCACAGCTCCGGTCTCTCGACCGTCAATGCCGCCACTTCATCCCCGCCATCGCACTGAGCCTGCACCTGGGCCACGGTAGCGCCTGTGGCGGAGGTGAGCGTGTAGTGGAGCGAGGTTGCTGACGTTGCGGTGTAGCCCTCGAGGGAAGTGTTGGCGGTGATAGTTGCAGAGCTGAGGGACTCATTGAGACTTGTGGTGATGCGAAGGTTGGAGATACGTGTGGTGTAAGTTTCGAGAGTTACGGGACGCCATGGACCGCAAGTCAAGAGGGTCGGACCCCAATCCCAGCCCTGTGTAACAAAGAGATGAAAGTGGTTAGCATCGGTAAATAAAATTGGTAATCAAATCGGTAAGAACCCGAATGGAGGAATGATTTGATGTCTTGGCTTTGTTTAGAAGAGGGAAATGGCGGTGACGATCAGCGGTTTATGATGATTATGATGATGATGATGATGATGATGATCGATGTTGTTGGTGATGTTGTTGGGTGGAGGTGACAGTGGTGATCACTGCACCAACAACAACCAAAAGGTAAACCCCACCCCTTCCTCGCATCCACAGAAGAAGAGAGTGAAAAAAAAAAAAAAAAAAAAAAGATGAGATGAACCTACATAATGATACTGCGCTTTCCTCACCGCCAACCTACTCGCATCTCCGTTCCAACAACCCCAATGATGCTCCTTCTCCGCTTCCTGCACCTTCTTCCCCTCCAAGAACGCACTCCTAAACAGTATCTCCAACTTATTCTCCCCATCCTTGAGCACACCCCCAACATCGACACGGTACTCCACAAACATGTTGTCCGTGCTGAGCACCTCCGTGCCATTGACCTTGACGCGCGCATAGGTATCCAGCCCCTCAAAGACCAGCTCCTTGCGCTCCGCCGCCGCCGGCTTCTGCGCGGAAAAGGTTGTGCGGTAGACCCACTCCTTCTCGCCGACCCACTGGCAGTCGAGCTCCTGCTTGGCGAAGAAGGGGTCGGCGATCATGTTGTGGTGTAGGAGGTCCAGGTGGACGTTTGTGGGGAACTGTGCGACGGGGAGGAAGGCATCGTCGGGCTTGTCGGCCTGCTTGAACTCCCAGTTTGATGCTATGGTTGTTACGGATTTTGGGGCGGCGGCCATGGTGGGCAACGGCGGCAGCGGCGGTGACAACGACGACGACAACGGTGGGGGGCGCAGTGGGGTGAGGGGTGATGGGATGGAGGAAACGTGTAGCTGGATGTGCAAGCTGGAGGAGGAATTAAAGCTTGTGGGGTTGTAGGTGGGGTTGTGGTAATGGTGGTGGTGGTGGTGGTGGCTATGGAGTTGTTTGTGGTGTTTGCGGGAATTGGGAGGAGTCGTCATGAGGTATGGCGGTGGGGTTATATGCTGCTCAACAGCTCTCTCTCTCTCTCTCTTTCTGTCCTTCTGGCAAAAAGCTCTCTTTGCGCTTTCTCTCGCTCTGGAAGGGCCGGAAGGGCTCACACACAAACAATTTCGGCGGCACACGACTTGTTTACCCAGGACAAGACCCCAATATTGCAATTGCTTAGCTATGTGTGTGTGTGTATAGTACCCTGTGTAGCCTGATCTTCTTTAATAAAAAACGAGGTGATGTGATGAGAAGAGGGAGGGATTGAATGAGGGCGGGGGGGACAAGGTGGGCAGGTGCAGTGCAATGGGGCGGTAAGGGGAGAATCTCAAGCACGGCTAGCTAGGCTGTCTCGGCGGGTATGGTAAAGTATGGGGGAGGGGAAGGGGGGGGGGTGCACCGGTGGGGTGGATGTGAACAAGCTGTTCGTAAATATCCCAGACCTAGAAGCTAACCTACATCCACCTAACTACCCACTACTACTACTACTACAGCTACTACTACAGCTACTAAACTACTACTCTACTCCAGCTAGCAGCTTTTTCTCTCGGCGGGGGTTTAAGGCGGGCGTGGGGGGGGGGGGGGCTACATGATAATTGAAACGGAGAGGAGGGAGTGAGGAGGGGGTACAGCAGCCCGTCAATAACAATCCCGGCCTTCTAGCTAGCAAAGAGCAGCAATTGTTCTTGTCGCCTGAACGGCTATGCAATGTAGGTAGTAAGTACATGTAGTAGTAGTAGGGCACCATAGTACATACATGATACGTACAGTACTGTACTGTATGTAGGTACCCACTTTTTTGGCCTCTCCTCCTTCCTTTACCACAAAGCAAGTATGCAGTCAATGTTCACCGCCCTCTCCCTCCTGGGTGAGATCTGTATACATATGCACGAGCTCTAGTTGAGTATAAAATGTCTTGTTTTTTTTTTTCCACCCCCTTCTTCTTTCTCACCGGCGGCGGTGTAGAGAGAGAGAGGACTGCATAGCTCCCTCCCCCAAACAAAGAAATTCTCCCCCGGGTGAGACGAAGGATGCGGGTAATAAGATCAGATCGGGGAGTGTCTCGAAAGTAGGAACTTCAAGCATTTGATCTGTTTGAGAAAATGCGTAGTGGAGGCGGTGGTGGTTGGTTATGATTGTGTCTGCCCAATTGCAACTACCGTGAATAATACCGGGGGAACGAACAGTGCACACACGGACACGGACACGGACGGACAGCCACCTAGCCGGTTTACTTAGTTGGCGGTGTGCGGTGTGCGGTGAAGGGCCAGCAGTTAGACAGGCAAGCAAAACTGGATGAAGTAGGCAATAGGTAAGCTAGGCAGGTTAGGGGAGGGGGGGAGGGGGGAGGGGAGGGAAGGAGGCATACCATACATAGACCATACACCATTCGTACCTTACCATCCATACCATACAAGGTCTAATTCAATCCAATTCAATTCAATCCAATGCATTTTCAATACATCTCACTGCCATAAAAAAATACTGCTTTGCTGTATGTATGTATATATACCTTCAGAAATAGCTGTCTGTCTGTTGTTAGTTATCGGTATCATAGTCAATGACAGTTGACTGATCTGATCCCCTCGGAGCCGCAATGAGGGGGGGGGGGTGGGTTTCGGAAGTGGCCGAATCACAAGCTTGGGATGCCTCACGTGTTTCTGCAGTCGGGATTCGGCTCCCCCTTCTCACTCCACACGAACGAGCATACGGGCCGCATAGAGGGAGAAAAAAAAAGAGAGGGAGAGGGAGAGAGTCGAGAGAGAAAGAGGGGAGTCGAACATACACGGCTCCGAGACTAGTATTCTCAATCTGATCCATTCTACGCGTCGCCCCATCAGCTTTCCCCTCACCTTGGCAGCAAGACGCCAGCAATTGAGCCTCAAAGAGACAGACATCTCATCCGCAAACCCCTGCATAACCGGAAGCACGGTGCGTCTCCCCGCGTTAGTGATTTCTCATGATCCAGCGGATGGATGGATGTTGATGGATCAGCAACAGTGCACAACAGCAGCAGCAGCAGTGCACAGTTCACGATGATGCGGAGTGCTGTTCTCCTAGCTTTCTCCCTGCCTATCACACATAACAACCGCCCTAGCTATGTACATATGTAGCTAGCAGGCTGAATCCCTAAAGAGAGAAGGAAAAAAAAAGAAAAAAGCCTTTTTATTTTTTTCGTAATCGTCCCTGGCTTCCAAGTTCAATATCGATGCCCTCTTTTTTTTTTCCGATTGGCCCCCTAGATAGTGATTTCTCATGACGCGCATCAAACACTTCCCCTAAAGTCCAGGTACCTATCTCATCACGCCCCCCCCCCCCCTTGGGGCCTATCATCACTGGCCTGTGGAACACTTCCATCTTTTTTTCTTTCTTTTTCCCCTCCCCGCTGGCCGCCTCTTTTTCTTTTTTTCTTGGGACACCGGGTTTTCGTGGGGTGGTGGAGACGTCACACGGTTCTCCTGGTAGTGTGGAGACATTTCGATAGGTCGTCGAGTCGACGAGCATAATGTGCTAGCGCTCTAGGTTAATTGAATTCCATGGAGTTCTAAAGATATAGTGTTTTTGGCCCCGCCATATAATCCCAGGTTTCGAGGAATGCCGGTACGGGACGGAAAAAATACTGCAATATAAATTAATATCAACACGGACCAGTGGGTGAGCGGAGCTAGAGCGGGAAACATTGAAACTAGGATTATAATGTACTACAGCGCGTTTTGCTGCACGGATTATCACTGGCCGCACTAGTGGGTACGCTTGGATTAGGCTTTTTCAACGGAATACGAGTTCTAGTTCATGTAAGAATTGGAGCACATTCAATTGAGTATAGAGACCTAGTACGTGGGTAATTAGATATAGTTGAATATTGCAGTTCAAGGTTTGCAACTGACTCGTTAATCGACTGGCTTATATTTGGATGTATACAGATAGTTAATACTGAAGGCACGGTCACTTTTAAAGTAGAGACAAGTGAGAAGAAGGAACTGAGCCCTTGGTTAAATAAGATGCGATATATACCCTAGCCCATAGAGGCATTGAAGACAAGAAGCTTAAGGTCCGAAAACTTGACAGATGACACTCATCAAAAGTATCATAGTTCTATCCTCAACGTTAAATGTTTTCTTTGAAAACTTACTGGTAGTAAAATGATGATCTTACTAATAGTTAGTTTACGGAAGTACAATAGCAGAACACTGAACGGGCTTTATTTTGTTCTTCAACCAATGATATTTGTTTGAATAGCTAAAGTACGGTAAATCTTTTTAAAAAGAGAAAAAGAAACCAACAGAGTGAGGGGCGATAACTTTCCACCGCTCTAGTTCTTATTGATCAAATTATTAAACACCTCCCCAATCACCCTGAAACTCTTCTTCGGGTGCCTCTTCTGTCCTCCCTTGTAGTCTACAGCCACAACTCCGAACCTTGTCTCATAACCCTCCGCCCATTCAAAGTTACTGCAGGAAGAACAGTCAGCTCCGAAACATATAGTATCAGGGTATAGGGGGGAAACATACTCAAGTAGTGACCAAGCAAGATAACCTCTCACATCCACGCCACTCTCCACCCTCGCCCTCGCCAATGCTGTGATATATCCTCTAAAGTACTCGGCCCTAAAGTCATCATTGACCATCTTCTCTAGCGGGAGGTCGTTCTCGCCCTTCAAACTTGTTCCGTTCTCTGTTACATATATCGTTGGCCCTCCATAGCGCTTGCTCAACCATATGAGCAATTTCCTGAACCCCTCTGGGTGGGGCCTCAACCAGACACTCTGCGTCTCCGGGCCGATACAGTCACCAGCCTTGTTATAGAAGTGGCACTCTAGGTTTCCTAGGTGGTCGTCTTCCGCCGCGGGTGTGTCTACATGCTTGATATAGTTTGCGGTGTAGTGGTTCATTCCATAAAAGTCGTTGGAGCCCTTCACGAGTGCAATCTCTTCGGGTGTGAACTCGGGGAGCCGGTCACCGAGCTGTTTTCGCATGCTTTCGGGATACCGGCCAAAGTAGATAGGGTCGGCAAACCATGAGATTGCAAACTCAAGCTTACGCTCGGCCGCTTCTACATCAGCGGGGTCGGCAGGGTCCCAAGGCTCAGTCCAGTCACCTACCACACTGTCAATGGGGGATTTGGGGCGATAGGGAAGAAGATAACGAACCGTTAAGAGTGACACCGATAATTCCCTTGTCTTTAGGCTTGAAATCCTCACGGTAGGCCTTCACGGCCGCACCATGTGCCAGCAACAGGCTGTGAGCGACAATCAGATGCTCCCTTGACGAATCGCCAGCATCGCTCTTAGTCCTATCACTGCATCTCCCTGGAGCAAACAGCCCCGTGTTATATCCCAACACACTAGAGCACCATGGCTCATTAAGTGTGATCCAATGCTTTACCTTCGGCAGGCGCTCGAACATGAGCCTTGCATATCTCTCAAAATCCTTTGCAAACTCAACCTTATCCAACATCCCCAAATAGCGGTCATGTAGCGTCTGCGGGAGATCCCAGTGGAACAGTGTCACGAAGGGAGTGATACCCGCCTCAAGCAGTTTGTCCACATAGTTCTTATAGAATGCAATGCCGGCCTCGTTGACTGGGTCATCTCGGCCTCCAAGAGGAATTACACGCGACCATGAGATAGAGAAGCGGTAAGCTTTGGCGCCGGAGGATTTGAGTAGTGCAACATCTTCATCGGTGCGGTGGTAGGCGTCGCAAGCGATATCGCCGGTACCTCCGTCGGCTGTCTTTCCAGGGATATGAGAGAAGGTATCCCATATAGAAGGGCCACGGCCATCTTCATTGGCAGCTCCCTCAATTTGGTAACTGTTTTAGGGCATTAGATGTGTCCTGAAGTAATTATGCAACAAACAGAATGTGTCCAAGTGAGCAGTGATGAGGGTAAACATCGGAGATGGAAGTGGAGGTGACATGATAAATGAACAAAATTCGACCTAGGAAAATATATCATACCTTGCAGTAGCGAATCCCCAGAGGAAGTCATTTGGAAGTGAGAGGGCTGTCATGTTTTCTGTTTAAAAAATATCGGAGCTATAATATTTGAAACAGCGTCAATATGGAGGATAAAGGTGATAGGATAGTTCTATACCTATAGGAAGTGGATTGGTGAACACTTAAGTAGTAATTGAGCTTCTAGAGCTCAAAGCTAAAGATTCAAGGCGAGCGCTCAGTGAATACCTTATCCAGAGCATAGTTTCTATTCTTGCCTAAGCATTAGTGTCGTATACGTAAACGGAATGACGGCGATCTTGCCAGTTGGCTGGCTCTTCACGAAGAGACAGCTGTATGTAGGTACTCTTCTGCCATGGATAAATAAGGTGGGGAAATAGTATATCCAGAAAAGCCAATTATGGTTTATTTCTTTTGTTTCTATTCTATCCCAGTTAGGTGGGAGACTCTACCCGTTATGGTCGCTTCTGTTCGTTGCTATGGACTAACAGAGAGATGCTTGCCTGCTAGTTATGCAATGCACACCTTCTTAGCCCGGGGAAAGGCGTCGGGGAATACGGTACGTAGACTGACTGACCCAGGATTTTATAAACACCCAAAGGGCTAAATGGTAAATATTCCGCTATGCTTGGTATTCAAAGGAGCTAAGGCCGATAGCCCCCGTGAATGGCAGTTCTTGGGCTTCTATTCCTTTTCCCTGTTTTTTTCTCTCTTTTTTTTTTTTCCTTTTCCTTTTCCTATGATCCAAGTCCAAAAGTGCCTCACTGCGATTCGGCATTATAGGCCCGGAGTGTCGTATGAGGGGCAATGCGGGGCAGTAGACATTAAGATGCTATCAATCTGTCTATGTCAATCAACCCCCCACCTATTGATCAGCTTAACACTCTACCATATTCATATTCAAGTACGTTTATTATAATCCCAACGTCAATCTCTGCTTTAGAAGCAATAGAATACAAAAAAGATCTTCCTGCAAATCAATGTATGTATTTTCCCACGTCAGGGTGTGGCACGCGCGTGGGAAGAGGCCTCTTAATTAAAGGACGGATCTACGGGCCGTCCTGGTTATTTAATCTTCTCTTACAACAGGTGACATCGGGAGTTGGGCATACGTCCTTCCTTTTGGAGAAACACCCAAACAATAAGGTTTTATCCTGGACATAGCTTAGTTTTGACAGACGTGAAGCAATGTGTTGATTTAACAGTCTTCTAAAGGGCGCGTTATATACGTAGTTCATGGACACCGGTCATGACCAGGGATTACTAAAGTATAATATCTCAAGATCTACTGTTGCAGCATTACAAAGCTTAATTATTGGGTTTTTATCCATTAAGCTTTCGGTGTTCAAGTACATGTACAGTTACATGTAGGCACATGTAGTAATACACAGTACCAGTGATTAAAATAAGCTTACAATCCTTATTTCACTTGCTCAATACTAAGAAACTCTAGGCTTCTTGGCTGATGGTCTGACCAGGGTGGGCTACAAGTAGGTACATGTAGTCTAGAAGCTTAACTGACCTGGGTGTCTTTTGTAAGAAGACATGTAGGTACATGTACCCATGGTGTTGGAAAGTGATGTACATTTTGACTAGACAACGCCCAAATACTTTATCACAATACAACAAAATCGTACAGAACTTCTCTACCATACCTACATACATGTAAGTACTAAGCATATACTTGATGAAGAGTATCTGCACACTCATATTTACCTTGAAATAGCCTGGTGTGGGGGCTGGTTCCCGTGTGAGTATGAAACCACCAAATGTGCATCACTTTCCGGCACCCTGGGTACATGTAAGTACATACATGTATGTATCTACATGTATCTACCACGTACTGTTAGTTAAGGAGATGCAGGTGCAATGAAGAATCTGTATTCGAATTCCATGAAAGCGCCAAGTTAATTTGTCATAGTCCAATTGCGCAAGCACCGTCTCAATTGGCTTTGGCACACGAAATCACATGGATGCCCTAACACACGCGTGCATAAGCCCCCAATTTCGGGTCTATCATTACCCGTGGGATCCAACTGTGTCTTCATCCCGTTTCCGTAGCTTTGGTCTCACTTCTCATGCAATGTCAGTGAACCGAGATGAGACCTTCTAACCACACCACGTTACAGACCCAACCGAAATGCTTAAGATCTCTAATACTACGACTTCAGTCTCTCGCCGCAGGAGGCACAGTTACCTGGCTCGGGTTGACCCGGGGAAAATCTCATTTACCAGCCCACATATCCTGCTTGATAGACAGCGATCTGCTCTTAATTGGATGGGTTTATGCTCTTGAATACCATCCGAGTGATCGTGAGTGATTGTGGAGGTTTGTTCTTTCCAATCATTGGACGATCCAAAAACTCTTTATTCATTTTAACCCATCTGAATATCGCAGTGATGGATCACTTAGGTAAAGCCAAAGTGCAGAAACCTTCTAACAGAGGTACAAGTCGGCTACACTATATCACGTGGTGAGAAAGAATCCTACATTTTCAGATCCACATTTCCTATCCTAATTACCTCAACCCCAGAATATACCTGGGTGGGTCCATCAAGCCAGGACCTGTAAAGAGATTCCAATACCTATATTGCACCCTAAGTGCATTAAGAAAGTCATACATGGGACGACCCATTTCCATAAGCATCTACCAACGGTGGGATCGAACCATCTACATTATATCAGCTCGATATCAATCCTTCGATAAGTAAGAGCATCTGTGGACGCTAAGTCAATTGTCATACATAGGCACAAATAGACGCATAATTATCTAACGGCAATTTAAAACACCTAGTGGCAGAAGTCACTGTAACCAAGCTAGGGTATGGGGATGTCAAGGCGCGCCTCCAAGCTGCAGCCAGAACATATATATCAAAAATGGGCTAATAGTCAGCCCCCGATATGTCCTATACGCGTTACAATCGTGTAATATGAACTTGTCTAGCTACTCATGTACTATCAGGCCTTGTGGTCCTAGTTCATTAGTGTATGCTATACCTGCTACATATGATTGTGTAGCAGTATATATGCATGGAATACGGTGGGCCTGTAGGTTTTCCATATATTAAACCCGCATTTGATTTACTCATTGGCCGGAATATTTTCGTTTCATTAGCTCCCATTCTGCACCGCAGCTCAAGCTTTATATCCCAGAGTATGTGCAATTGTCGGTTAAGGCAACTCACTTGCTATCACCCTCGCCCCCTCTTTCTCTTTCCCCAATAGAACCAAAAATACCAAATCGTACCACATAGCTAATATATAATGGCTCTTCATAGATCAATCAACTGTCCCTGGAGCGTGATATATTTCAAAATCTCAAGTATCATAGCGAGTGTATATCTCCATGTTCCCACTTTTATGCTCAACTTAAAGCTTGAAGCCGTACAAGAATAGCAGCTAGAACTTGCAAATAGATATTGCCGATCAGGACCTTGTTTGATAGAATACTTCTTCATTCGCATAATAAAATTATTTAAAATGATACAAATCTAAATAAACTTCTAAGTAGCGCTTGCCCGAGCAATATTTGAAACTTGCTGCGGCCTATGGCATACGCATACACATAGGAGACTGTTCTCTTAGACGTGGGGTATAATTACAGGAATTTAAGGACGCTTGGTTAATCTCTCTCGCTGATGGATTAAACTACATATACTCTTTCCAATTTATGTATAATCGTACACATGCATACTACATGTAGTATGGTGTTGGAGAAAAGACGGACTTCAGGTAATATGCAACATGCAAGCTCCATCACTACTCCTATTCATTAGGATTTTTATATGCAACCAATGTGCTCTTTTTGCCACCGTCTAAATTTGATAAAATAAATTAAATCCACAAAACTTAAGATCCCAACCAGGGGATAGTATGCGGTTTTACGAATAACCACAGCTGCTAAGCTTAAGAACTAATAGTCTAATTTACAGATACCTCCTCCTGGGTCATTACGATTCGGCCATAATTCGGTCATATTCCTGCTGCAGACGCCACAGCACGCCACAGCTATTATGCCCCACAAGGACTAAAATAATTTATTGACTTATCTGTCGAAAGCGAGGATGGACTAATGTATGCATATTAATAATTGCCTTACTATCCCAGGGATCCCCAGTTTCTTTGATAGATACTGTCCCGACCTGAGCACTTACAGCCGCACTACACGCAAGCGCAAGGATCACCAGCAGTTCCCACCGTGTCAAAAGAGGCTCAAGGGGGGAACCCACTGGTACTTGGTACTCCACATGGCAAGAACGCTCGTTACATGTAGATATACTTAGGCGTTCAGTAAAAGGTTGTACTAAACGCCTAAGTACTCCTCATAGAAAATACTTACCTATAGGCAGAATATTTGTGGGGAGAGGTGTAACATTTCCCGATGTTCAGCAATTAACTACATGTACTCTTTGCTTTTTCGAATTTCTAGATTACGCCATTGGCATGATGTCTTCCATATATTTCGTTCCCAGACATCACGAGAAGCAACTACATAGCGCCTCCGCACTTGGCACAATAAAGACCAGAAAAAGATTGAATCCCCAGGCCCGAAAAAAGTTGGCCAGGAAAAAAAACAGAGTAATAACACTTTAGAGTACCTAGAGCACCTACAGGCTTACCGGAAACCTGTTTGTAACTGATACGGATGGTGTTTCAGTTACTAAGGCTAGCCTTGATTGAGGTATGCCCAGGTGGCCGAGAGAAATAGTTAACCTGAAATAGCCAAGCTTGGTAGCGCTATTAATCTATCGAGTCACTCTCCTGATTCCAAAATATTTCCTAGATAGCTATAGCAGAGGATAGAATAGGGGGTTGAAAGTCTAGGTAGGGCAAGTCTTGGGAGGAGAAATTGCAACTGTTGCACAGTGCTAAGTTCTATAGATCTAGCGTATTTACTCCGGGTTTGGAGGTTCCCTTTCCCACAAAATCTTCCTAACGGTTCTCTCGATTTGGAAAGGTAATAACTTGCATACAGCTACTCCACAGGAGAGACATTCTTCGTTTACTAGTTTTTCGTACTACCCCGCATTCTCTAACCTAAAAACAAGGGGGTTGATCATGAGTGGATCCTCATCCTGGTCCGTACGGCTCCATATCCGAAATGGTGAGCGAGCGGTATCTAAAGCGCCGAAGTCTGCAGCTGTAGATTATTAACAGATTGAACCTGGGTCTCAAAAGACTATCGGTCTCGGGCCCTCCGTAAGCCACTGCTTTTGAAAATCAGTGAAATGTTAGGTTTAGTGAGGTAATAACTGAAGGCGGCACAGAACTTTTGATCCTTTGGCTAACCTATACTGTAGTTTGGCTCAATAAAGTACTAGTATACTACTGGATGTAAATAATTCTTAGAGTACATTGCGGTACCTACATCCGTCTAGTTTTCATAAGCTCATAAAATATTTCCGAATAGGGGGACATCGAATGGCTACTGTCTCCTAAGGTATGAAAAATTTGGTTCTGGAGTTTATCTTTTCAGTGATCATCGGATGTGATGCGTATGCAATAAATCCGTGGATGTAACTGATATTGATCTACTCTTACGCAAAAATTACAGGAATTTTCGGAAAAGCCCATATATTAATATGGGGAGAGCCCAGAAGAGTCCGGCAATCGTTTGCAATTTGCAGAGCACAATCCTTGGACTCCCATGTGCTCTTTTGTCACGTTAACATCTTTCATACCCTGTGAATCTGGGGAGCAGAATGGAGGGGTTCGCTAACCAGTGCTGCACTGTCATTTTTTTCCCCCTTGTACCCGTATGTTCATCCATCCCCATACATCGCCCCGGGCCGACTACTTTTCTGTCTCCCCTTTCCCCATTTTTTGTGAATCCTTGCCAGCTGGGCGAGATGTCAGGCGTAGCTGTGCTTGCATTTCTTGAGTGGTGTCAAAGGATTGGGGGCGTTGGATGTTGCACAAAAAACGGTAGCCCGATAATTATAAAGAACTTGATGTTCCCAGGCCCTGTCTCTACCTCCGCTTGCGCTGGATAAATCGATCAATCCATTCTTTGGCGGGCTATCCTTTCTTGTGAATTCCATTCGACTCCCCTTGCAGTCCACGTTTCAATCTTGTGCATCGCATGTACATGATACATAAACTTTAAGTGGATGGACAGTTGCACTATTGTTAGGCAGGGGGATTAATAAGTACAGATCTCAAGCGAACGTCTAGTAAAAGAAGAGAACACCGACTACTCACTGCATACGGCCCGCTCACGGTTAGCTGTTTTACTGGCAACAGCAACGACCAAAGCCAGCAATAATCAACACCTAATATGTCGCAAGGGCGAGGTTACTACGACATGGAAATAGGCGGAGGAGTAGGGCCCTCCCCAGCTAAGGAGATGGAAAGCTATCTAGAAAGTGCACATTACAGGACCAACACCTATGGGCACGACTCATTCTCATCTGGGGCACCAACTCAGGTTGAGCAGCAGCACATCACCACTGTAGCACATGTGGGATTTTCAGATGCTTTGATTGCACAGAAACCGAGCCCATGGACAAAGACGATGTTTAAACTTTATTTCTTTTTGTTCGTTGCGTGCCTAAATTCATGTATCAATGGTTATGATGGCTCCTTGATGGGGGGTATCAATGCCATGAAAACTTACCAAGAGTAAGTAGTAGCTCTCCTAATAGCCCAGAAGTTCCCTAGAACATAGTCCATATACTAATGTCTTTTTAAAGCTACTTTCACATTGGAAAAACGGGTTCCAATACCGGACTGGTATTCTCAGTTTATACAATAGGGAATATTGTAGGATCTTTCTTTTGTGGACCCTTTACAGATTGGTGGGGTAGGAGATGGGGTATGTTTATTGGTGGGGCTATTATCATTGCTGGTACCTGCGTTCAAGCTCCTGCAACAAATAGGGCTATGTTTATGGGTGGACGCTTCATACTTGGATTCGGCGTGGCCACTTGTGCTACTGCTGGACCATCTTACGTCGCAGAAATGGCACATCCTGCCTGGCGCGGTACACTGACCGGGCTTTATAATACCTTTTGGTTCGTTGGTGGTGTAAGTATAGAATAACTATCCTGAAAACCAGATCTTGTACTAATAAACTCTCAGATTCCGGCTACATGGACATTATATGGGACTCAGCAAATTGACTCGGACCTTTCATGGCGCCTTCCAGTATGGTTTCAAGCCATTGCCTCAGGATTGGTGCTGTGTGGATGTCTATTTTGTCCCGAAACGCCGCGTTGGGTAAGTTTAAAACTCTTTCATATCGGTAGCCAAAGGGTCTAATCTTTATAGCTCGTGTCGAATGACCGTCATGAGGAGGCAATCCGAGTGATGGCCAAGTATCATGGTGAAGGTGACCGAAACTCTCCCATCGTACTTCTCACCTATCGGGAAATGATTGAGGAGATCGCCACCGAAGGTTCCGACAAACGCTGGTGGGACTACAGCGACCTCGTCAAGACTCGTCCTGCATGGTGGAGGCTTTTGTGTGTTGTCGGTATGGCCTTCTTCTCACAATGGTCTGGCAACGGCGCCGTATCCTATTTCATGCCTGTTCTCCTCGACCAGATTGGTGTCAGCGACGAGAGATCACAGCTTCTATATAACGCCATTCTAAACGTTATCTCGTTTGTTATGGCAACAATCGGTGCCCGCTTTGTAGACCGTCTAGGGCGTAGGAATGTACTACTTATCGGAACATCTTTGTTTGTGCTCTGGTGGACCATCATTACGACGCTCACAGCGCTCTATGGTGAAGAGACTAATAAGAACCAGTATGGTTCTCGCTCGACAATTGCGTTCATTTATATCTTTGGCATTACGTACTCCTTCTCGTACACCCCGCTGCAGGCTTTATATCCAGTCGAGTGTCTATCCTACGAGACTCGGGCAAAGGGAATGGGGCTTTATAACCTTTTTGTGAATGTCGCCGCTTTCTTCAACACTTATGCCATACCAACGGTGTGGGATAAGATTAAGTGGAAGTTTTATTTCGTATACATCGCTTGGGATGTTTTTGAGGTTGTTTTCATATACTTTTTGTATGTCTATTCTCTTTCTCCTTGCTATTACTCTTGGTCATCATACTAATAGTTGGTACAGCTTTGTTGAAACTAAGGGGCGAACTCTTGAAGAGATCAACGAGATCTTTGACGCACCGTATCCAAAGCAAAAGTCGGTACAGAAACACATTGTTGTCATCACGGACCGAGGCATCTTGGATAAAGGACTCGAGGAAAACGAAAATTACTGATCTTCTCAGTACTTTTCTTTTTATTGACGAATTTTTTTTCTTCTTTTTTTTTGGTTTAGTTTTTGTTTCTCTGTATACCAGAATGAAGACAGTTGGTACACATAGAGTAAGCTCTGTACGGTTATGTAACTAGTTAGTCTATTCTAGCTGACAAGTCTTTCACTCCGGCTCCTTTACTTCTTTTTTTGTTCTTTTCTTCTTTGGCACAGCGTTCGACTGGTTTGGGATCATGATTCGACGGCAGGAACTTAGGGGGTAAAACAGGGGGTTTTTTTTTTCGGTACGGGGACAAGGCTTCGGTGTTAGGATTTTTACTTTATGTATCATATTTGTAGCTGGGTATATCTAAGCAGGGAATGGGCACCGAGTCTCCCTATCAAAGCAATAACACTCCCCGAAAACCTCCGACAGTGTAGGGGAAACACTCCGTTATTAAAGAGCCAAACAGCGTTATCCTTGTGACTTTAATTTATGAACCCAATCCTAGGATCCTAGGAAGCATCCCTACTTGTAGTTTTGAAGGTTGGGATCGTGATTATATACTTGTAAGCGCTACCAAGGCAGTTGATTACCACTTGTGCAATGAGCAGCGTATATATCAGACCGAGTTGTGCCCGAGTGATAGGCTATGAGTTGACCTTTACCCTTCCATGTTCACGTTTCGGGAAGACTGATTGCACAAGTTTTAAAATAAGCAACATACTTGCACATTTAGATTAGAAACAGAAGGAAGGTGCTGACTTTCAATCACCCTATGTCACTCGATTTGCCCTTCACGTAGCTCTTTCTGACCTGAATGCAGGGTGTCCGATACTAAGCGTGTATACCAGCTACATGTAGGTTTGAATCCACCTAATTGATTACTTGGGGTTAGCTATGACCTCTCCATGCACCAGAGTAAGTTATGTGTTAATACGAAACATGGCTTGTCCGGCCCCACATATAGTTTTGTACGTACCCTGGGACAATTATGTCAACTTCCCTACCTCTTTCGTGCCATAAATTAATAATCCCGTGATGTGACATGGAAACAAAACTGATTATGAATGCAAACTCTTTTTTTTCATCGGGGCACGGAGGAGAGGTGTCAGAAGTGCCGACGATCCTTCCCGTAGGAAATATTGTGATAGCTACCCCCTCACAGCTAGCTAGATAACTGTTGCAAACAGTGCAGCTCAGAGTCCGTACCTGACCGATCGGAATATTTATTACAAACAAGTCCAGGTAGCATAGGTAGCATAAGGGGATGCAATGCGTAGCGACGTTGCAAAGGGCCGAAAAAGAAAAACAAATCTCACGTGTGGGGTGCATGCCCAGCTATGGTTGATGGTGGGGTCGAAATTAAATTTTGACTGCGGGGTTACACGTTCTTTATCGATAGCTGCCCGGTCCGGTCTGGCCGACCCCCCCCCCCTTTCCAAAGTCCTGTAGGTACATATGCGGTCAGAACAAGAACTTCTCCGCATGCCTATGTGGCTACCCACCCTGCATAATGGCGAGGGAGCTTGACGTATCGCAGTTTGTTCCTTGGAGGTGGGGGGTACCAGCTACAAACTTGGTACATACGTAGGTACATACTCGCCGACCTCATCGATCGGATGCATATGCAGACACGGTGCGGTCTGTAAGGCAATGGGGTTTTACATTCGAGCCCTTCGGACAGGGCGGCCTGAGCCATGTTAAGGCCCCAAGTACGCCATCCCCGTTCCCACAGGGCGACCTAGGGCAGTTGGTTGTCATACATAGTCGATGCTTCATTATCTGTGCAGGAAAAGCTGTGAGCGATACTCATAGGATCGGTTCATAAACCAAACACGTCGATCCCATGCTCGCTTCGGGGTGGGAGTATATGTAGTCCATGATGAAATGGTTTCAAGCTAGTAGCGAGTTGGCGTTTGATTTCCTCCCGACTGTAAGAACAAAATTCGCAAGCAGACGGACGTTAGAATATCTCACTCAAGATAAGATAGGACGGAGCACATACTATACAATATAGATAGGCAAGCATCTCGACTCAACGCAACGCCCCTGGATCGAATCGGGTAGTTTGGCGGATATACCGACGGCTTCCCGGCCATGAGTGCTTTGTTGTCTTTTACCCATTCGATATCATTGGGTTCCAACGGCGGGCCGAGGATTCTCCGGGGCCTATGAGATTATGTAAAGTTTCAGAGAAGGATAAAATGGGAATATATGTACGCTGTTTTGCTTGTCCTCCTGTGGGTACTATCTTAATGAACAGCTCGATTGGTAACTTGATCAATTGAACGACCGAAAGGATGTGACGATGGTAATCTAAAGAATATGTGCATGCACGTACTCACGTCTGAGCCCCTAGCTCAAGGCCAACTTTAAGCCATGATTTAGCTCGTGAGAAATATGCATACTCCTAAAGACTAGAACCCTTAGCTTGCAGGGCCTAAACAGAAAGCCCATCTACTTAATGGGCTAAAATTCTGACCGTTTCGGGAAAGATACCGCCGCAGATTACCCAAGCTACAGTTAACAGAAAATATCACATTATAGGGCAGGAAAGGGTCTGATATCAATTTGCAGCTGCTCCTCGACAGCGCTAGCTAGAGTAGTGCGGTCTGCAAGGATTTCCGAGACGAGGACTCAACCTATCCTACCCTATTATTCCTGTTCACTCTTTTCTGGTTACTTGGAATTAGATGCTTTTTCCCTGAAGGGCTAACCTGGCAGCATCAACCATCTTAGACTGTGTTATGTGTAGTCCGTAGGTGAGAAAAGCAGAAAGATAGCACTAGACCATCATCAAGGCCGTGAATATTCTCACTCCAAGTACTTCGAACCCGGGAGATGCCGGTACCACTCGATGTGTGCGGGCCGTGTACGCCAACTACCACTCGCAATTAGTGCTCATGGGCCGTCCGAGCGAGATAAGAAAACTACACAAGGTCAGGATACAATGCCAAGAGACATGCTAGGCCTTAAACCCCGCCAACACCAAGCGGTGGGCCTAGAAAATATCCCTTGGCGTGTGATAGCTACCATACATGTAGTTACCAAAGAATATGCACATCCGGCCCCTACTGACCCAAACCACCCCAGGACACATTCCCAGTCCCCAGAGTACATCCTGTATCTATAAACGCTCCTCCTATCTATGTAGATGCAACTCCGTATCCTAGATATAAGCCACACCCAACCGGCATGGAGTTACATCACGGATTCTCACTCGGTGCACTCTTGACCCAATAATGTCTTCTGCGCGTAGCCCGGTTTTGAAAGCCCCATAAGTACTATCAAGCGTAGCCTACAACGCCGAGTCACTTAGCCCTTCTCGAGATACTGCTAAATACCAGTACAAGCTTCCATAAAGTAATTCCAGCTATCGTGGTTATAAAAAAGTACACGGGGTTGAAATACTACGAGGCTACATGTACAATTAAACCAGGCTCTAGACCACACCGCCAGACAGAGGGCTAGAGTGTCTCAAACCGCAAACACACCTCCACCTGACCGCTCCTGGGAATGCGTAGTGCAACCTTATGCCCCCCGTGCCAAGCCCAGCCCACCAGGTTCTCGGGGAACAACCGGGGAAACGAACATTCCAGCTTGAGTATCACCCCCGAGCACCCTTCTCGCCGTCCGATCAACCCAGCACCGTCTTTGAGTGTAGGGTAGTTACGTACATAGCTAGATTATATGCTTTTTCCTCCTTTAATTCTGGTGTCGCCAGCCCGACCGAATCCATAAGACAGCTCGTACGACGTACTTATGTATTATGATCTGGCCAGCCAGCGTATCACACACACAGGTACTAGATACTCAAGTACAATTGCAACCACCTTAATTGTCTACGGACATCATTGCCTAGAGCAGACAGCGAGAGGGACACAGAGTAACGGGGGGGGGGGCTATGTATGTAGTAGATAACACCCCGCAAAGCACTGAGACACGAACACATGCTCTGTCTCACTCACTCGCAACCATCACTGCGAGCTAGGTACCAAACACCCAGGCCGGAAAGACAGGAGGGGTACCTACCCTCTAACAAAGTATCCTTTGGAATTAACAATTGACAATACCTCAGCAAGCTGCTCGCTAGCGTTTTGGCTCCCCGACCTAGAACCCGACGGCGGTAGGTCTGCCCCAATACATGTATCAGAAAATGGTAAAGTACAAAAAAGAGCGTTTTCCCATGGAAACCGCGGTGTATGGGTTCATGGTCGACCCCCCGGGGGGGGGGGGTAATGATCGTAATGGACGTCTTGGCAACTTCACAACCTCACTGCATGAGATCACAAACTATCCAAAAAAATTTAATTTAATTTATAAATGGCGACTATATGAGTATCTGTCTGCAGTGGTATACCGCTCTACTAGCTAACTAAAAACACTAGTACCCAAAAGGGAAAAAAATAATAAAATAATAAAAATAAAAACCGCCTTCACACCCCCTCACTCGCATCCTCACGGCGCCTCCTTCACAGGCTTCGTCCCCTCTTGTACTCCTTCCTCCGCCGCCGCCGTGGCCGCCGCCTCAGCCTCTTCCAGCCCAATTCTTGCCCACCCCTCCACCTCCCCCTCAAAAATTGCCATATCCCCCTCCACCTCCCCCTCAAAAATTGCCATATCCCCCTCCACCTCCTCCGAATAACCTCCCAGCGCGCCTGCAAATCCCGCTTCCCTCAACCACTGTATAGCGGCCCTCACATTATTCTCCAGAATCCTCTCCGGCTCCTCTGCCTTCCTGATAGCCCTCGGAAACAGGATCCCAAAGTCACTCTGACTCAGATGCGCACTCTTGAGCGCATAAAAGAACCTCGGCTGCTCCCTGCCTGCGGCGCTCCCCGGACGCGTCGGCGTCGGCGTCACGCCCTGCGGTGCCACAATCTGCCCCCCCACCTCAAGCTGTGGACTCTCTACGGATGCAAGCGAGTCGTGGTGATCGTCCCACTTCTCGAACCACTTGTGTTCCTCCGTGCCGCGCTTGCGGCCGGGGTCGGGAGAGAGCACGCGCCGCACGCCATTCAGGTTCTCCTTCCATTTCCAGAACTCCTCCGACATGACGACGAGGACGTTGCGGCCCTTGTTTGCGGCGATCTGCGGAAGGGGGTGCTTGAAGAGTGCGCTGGTCCGTTTGCCCAGGAGTGGGAGGCACCAGAGGTCTAGCAGCATGAGAGGTGAGTCTGGCGTGATCTGGGATTTGAGCGGGAGTGCGTCATCGGGGAGAGTGGCCAGTGGGGTAAAGAGGGGCGCAAAGTCTGGGTTGGTGGAGGGCGGGGTCGATATGGTCTTGATGAATTGGAACATTGTTGATGCGCCGAAGGAGTGGCCGGCCCAGATGAGGCGGCCGGGGGTGCGGATGTCGAGACGGTCTTTGAAGGTTGCCAAGAGGTCCTTTCCAGCGTCACCAGAGGAGATGCTACTGTTTGCCGGTATGACGCCGCGGTCGAGCATACAGAGGGCTATGTAGATCAAGCTTATCTCGCGCATACGTATCTCAAGCTGGGCATTACGCCCGCTTGCTGTCTCTTCAGACGGGTGGTGCGGGTGCGTGATGTAATCAACCTGTGACCTGCCATTCGCATCCTTCGGTGGGGTGTTTGCGGTGCCATCGATTCCCGGCTCGCCGCTTTCGGGCTTGTTACCAGGCAGCTCTGTCTCGGGAGAGTTTGGTGGCTGGACAAAGCTGACGGGGGCAGTCCCGTCACGATGCTCTGGTGCTATAACAATGATCCCGTAGGAAGCCATTGACCCGCAGATGTGGGAGTAGGCGAGGCGTGTACCACCAAGGCCATGGGAGAAGATCATTGTTGGGAAGCGGTGGTCGAGAGGTTTAGGGAGTAGCGGAGCGTCGGCGATTGCGGGGAGAGTGATGTAATGGAGTAGTCGCCCTCCGTACCTATTCAATCGCTCTTAGCTATCGATGCCAGACAATCTTGCCTCCAAATGCACTCACGACACGATCTCTGCAAACCCGGAGCTGGCACCGAGGAAACGTGCATAGGCACTGAGATACTCCCTTTGATGAGGCTCGGGCAGCCATCTCACCGGCTTCACACCCGTACCTGAATTCACCGCTCCCGATAATTTCTCTGCCTTCACGGGGTCTACGGGGTCCACGGGGTCCACGGGGGCGGCAGCGGTCTTGCTCCCCCACCAGCTGCTCGCCGGTTGTGCCGATATCGGGCGTTCAAATGGCTTCTCGGTTGGGTAGAATACACGAAACTGGACCGTTTCCGCGACTCCGGTCATTCCACCCAGTGACTCCACGGGGATCTCAACCTCGGAGGAACCGACGGCATAGGGACCAGGATATTGTGGGAAGCGGGGGATTATGTTTGCAGGATTGAGACGTGAGAATAGGGATGACATGATGACAGTTGTGAGTTTTAACAGATGTGGAGAGTTTTTAGGGATGATGGTATCAAGGGCATTGCGATTAATGACAGCTGTTCTGAGTCTGAGGAGGGGATGACGTCTATCTTTGCTTTCGGTTGGTTGGCTTTTGGGGTTGTCATGGACCACCGAGGCACACGAGCGCTTCGGTTGCATGCGCCAGCCAATCAATCAATCGTCAAATCAAGACTCGGGAGTGATGATTCTCTGTGAAGTGGTATCGAAGAGTGTTGATATTCATGCTTGGACTTCTAGATATCATATAATTAGAATTAATTGTTTCTAGGCAATAGTAATACCAGCGTGTACCAGAGTACCGCTATGTCGGGTTGGAAGAAGAAGAGATAATACGGTTAAAAATAGAGTAACCTTACTTACTAGAGTAACATAAATACCAACAACTCTCTCTCTCTCTCTCTCAACGCCAGACATTAGACATCACTCGTCTGAGGGTTAGGGCTTTGATGTAGTATTATCCCTAAAAACCACAGAGCCGCAGAATATTCTGGGTTTTCCCGGGCTCGCATACCGGCACCAAACACCACATATGCATTCACTCATCACTTCCGAGTACCGGCAGCCAGCAAGCCTTGGAATTGAACCTAACCAGCGTCCATTGCATTCCCCTAAAGTATGGGGGAGGGAGACAGACAGAGAGATAGAGAGAGGGAAAAGAAGAAAAAAGAAAGAATGAGGGGATTACCCGAGGGCAAAGTGGGGAACGGTAAATTCATGTATATGCAGAAGAGTTTTTTTTTTTTTTTCACGATGTGTTGCTCTTCAGAAGCTGGTCATCTGATGTCCATTGATTGATTGGGGTTTACGGTGCCTTTCTAGAGCCCGAAGCCATCCAAGAGTTTAGGCTCAAAGCTTCCCGCTCCCTGGCAAAGCTCCGTTCTGTGTATGCACTAACGGTACATGGAGCCTGCTAAAGAAGAGAAGAAAAAAATAATGATCCCCCTACACCCCCCCTTGCACTAGAGCTAGAGATGGAGAGCAAGCGAGGAAGGAACGAAAGAGTTCATTAGCTAGGGTTAGGGGAGCCATTTCAAGTAGGGTACACATGTGGGGAAGGGTTTAGGCTAAATTGATAACTCTATCTTCACCCCACCAAACATCCTCTTGAGTACATGGCAAAACACTCATGTACTACTCCAATGACTGAATGTACGTACGTATGAGACCTAGACCTAGATGTAGTGGAGTTTTCAATGGATATCCTTATTAGCCGGTATGTAGTGACAGAGCGAGTGGTTCTGATAGCTGCTCTCTCTCTCTCTCTCTCCCTCCCCGCTTTGCTATTCTGGTGAAATCTATAACCGAGGAGCTGGGGTATTCTTTTCCATTTATGGTATTCCATCCACCTTCATATCTGTTCTCCTAGTTGCTTTAAGTTTGGGCCTTCATCCTCATCCTCTGTTCCTCTGTTCCTCTGTTCCTCCATCCTCATTCCACATCCTCTCTCTCATCCTCCTCTCGTGTGCCTCATCTTGAGTATCCGTCCTCAATCTTCTGTATAAACAATCCCGATACCAATTCGCTTCTCAAAAAAAGCTCACATACAATGGCTGCTAACCACGAAGTAAATCCCTCTTGCTCCTGCTATTCGTGCTCTGCCTCTCGTCGTCTCACGCAGCTAACACAACAATTCTCGGTCCCAAAGAACCCCTCGTTCATCTTGAACTCCATCAAGAACGTGTCCATTGAGAACCGCCCCATCCCCACCCTCAAGAACCCCAGTGATGTTCTCATCCGCGTCAATGTCACCGGAATCTGTGGATCAGACGTAAGTTACGAATTCCCGAATTATCCCATCAAGGAGCCGGAATATCTGGGCCTCACACAAGAGCTCTCGGTCCCATAAGGGCGTGCTTTGATCTCTCTACAATTATTATCTAAAGGGCTTTGCTAATCCCACAAAAACAGGTCCACTATTGGCAACACGGCCGCATTGCCGACTTCATCTTGACCGCCCCCATGGTTCTCGGCCACGAATCTGCTGGTACTGTCGTCGAGGTCGGTCCCGCTTGCAAGTCCCTCAAAGCCGGTGATCGTGTTGCCCTCGAGCCCGGAGTTCCCTGCCGTCTCTGCCAATTCTGCAAAGATGGAAACTACAATCTCTGTACCGACATGCGCTTCGCCGCCACCCCGCCGTACGACGGCACACTCGCAAAGTACTACGTCCTCCCCGAGGACTTTTGTGTGAGCCTGCCAGACAACGTCTCCTCCGACGAGGGCGCGCTCGTCGAGCCCCTTGCCGTTGGTGTCCATGTCGTCCGCCAGGCGGAGGTTAAGCCCGGAAACACAGTGATTGTGTTCGGTGCTGGGCCTGTGGGTCTTTTGATTGCCGCGGTTGCAAAGGCGCATGGTGCGGTCAAAGTTATTATGGTGGATATTGTGCAGTCAAGGTTGGAGTTCGCGAAGAAGTATACTGCGACGGGGACCTTCAATGCTACGCACTCCCGGGATGTTAGGGTCAATGCTGCAGAGATCATTAAGCAGTTTGATCTAGGCCCTGGTGCCGACGTTGCTATTGATGCGTCTGGTGCTGCGCCGTCGATTAACACCGCTATCCATGCGATCCGCCCTGGCGGAACGTATGTTCAGGCTGGTATGGGAGCGGACGAGATCCAGTTCCCGATCATGGCCATGTGCTGCAAGGAGATTACTATGAAGGGTAGCTTCAGGTACGGTCCGGGTGACTACAAGCTCGCGGTAGACCTGATTGAGGCTGGCGCCGTCAGTGTCAAGGAGCTTATTACAAGTAGGTTCAAGTTCGAGGATGCCGAGAAGGCGTTCGAGGAGCAGAGGCAGGGCAAGGGGATCAAGATCTTGATCGATGGTCCTCAGGATTAGGTTATGTCAAGGGGGGGGAAGATTGAAAAGTAGCTGTTTTTTTTTTTATATATTACTATTCAACTGTTGGGGAGTTTGTGGGTTGTGTGGGTTGTTGTGGGTTTGGCTTGCTTTTTTTTTATTACTATATCTTTGCTTTATGGACTTGTATTGTAGTGTAGCATGGTTGTTCCTGATATTCTATGTGCGGTTGTGAATGTGAAACCTAACCCTGCGTGTTCATTGCAATAAACACCCCGGCCTATCATCACCATCTAAATATACGCACCCCTGCCTGCCACGCGTGGTCATTATTCATACCCTATCGGAACGTTTCTCCTATTCGAGAGTCAATATATTCGTAGATTGCGCTGCGGGTAAGGATTAATATTATAGTAACCCTGCCATGACCATCATCATCGATCATTTGATAGTACCCCGCGCATGCCACCCCGATACCGTTTAAATCTTGCTACATACATGTAGCTGATAGTTATACATGTAGCTACAGTACAGGCGACCGCTGTCAAGTATTGGAGGCGGGGGCCCAGATACCGTTCTTGGCTGGGACACGGCGGTTGGTGTCGAGTTTCGAGTACACACGATAGCCCTGCTCGCACTGGGGTCTACCTTACTAGGTGTTGGGGGTCGTGGTGTTGGTATGAAGACGGGGGGAGGGTCGTCAGCTCGGGGAGGTTGGTTTTACGGAGCGTGGGGAGCTAGCTGGAAGGGGGAGGAATGTTGGAGACTGGTGGACTGGTGTATAGTATAGTGGAAGCTCTGACCTGGGGTGGTGGGTAGGGTTATCGAGTGAGTTTGGAATATCGGCGCAGGTTATGTGGCTAGGTACGTAGATAGATGAGCGCTGTAGATGCCTGGCTGTTGCCGAGGGAGATGGAGGCGGGTATGGCAACACCCGCCGTACCCAGAATCTGCAAAGCCGTAAGTACATGACACACGCCCGAGTGCTCCCTCATGAAGCTGACATCATTCGCGCGCAAACATCAGCCACACACAGCCACACGGTCCCAACCCAACACATCGGCAGCCGAGATTCCACCTCTCTCGCTCTGCCAGCGAGATACATGTTCTGATAAACCATCGACCACCCAACCCACTCCTCCCCCCACCCCCCCCTCCTCCTCCTTTCTTGAACATCTTTTTCATATCCCCCCACCGCTATAGTACCATCCCCCCCACCACCACCACTTACGACAACGACAACGATAATATAACTACAAACCCGTACGTAGCTACCTAGAAAGAAAGCAAGCAAGCAATGCCGCGACAACGTGCTGCGTCGGGCGCTTCCTCGGCGTCGTCAAAGTCGGCGCCGGAGGACCAGGTATGTTTGATCTGATGTATAGGCGTATGGTTGGCACGGACGGACGGACGGACGGACGGATTTGCTGATGGATGGATGGGTAGGAGCTCGGGAGTATGTATGACTATCTGGCGAAGGTTGTGTTGTTGGGGCCGAGCGGGTGCGGGAAGTAAGTTGTTTCTCCTGGTGGTGTGTTTCTGGGGGCTTGGGTGGTGGATATGGATATGGGATATATATATGGAAAGGAGATAGCTGACAATTTTTTTTTCCGTTCAATTAGGTCTTGCCTTCTACACCGTTTCGTCCGCGGCGAATGTACCTCCCCCCCCCCCACCTACCCCCCATCCCCCACCCCATCCACAGCTCCCCGCGCCTACATATCTAGAACCCCCTACTAACTCCTCTCCAGGGCGAGTCCTGACCTCTCAAACCATCGGCGTTGAGTTTTCTAGCAAAATTATCAAAGTCGGCACCGGCCCGCGCCGCAAACGCATCAAGCTCCAACTCTGGGACACCGCCGGACAGGAACGCTTCCGCTCCGTGACGCGCTCCTACTACCGCGGGGCCGCCGGCGCCCTCCTCGTCTACGACATCACAGCGCACCAGACGTTCGCCTCGCTGCCCACATTCCTGACGGACGCGCGGGCCCTCGCCTCCCCGAACCTTGCGCTACTCCTCGTCGGCAACAAGAACGACCTGTCGGCGCCGCCCGAGCTCGTCGATGTGGACCAGGCGCCGCCGGAGCGCGCTGTGAGCGCGGGCGAGGCGGCGCGCTGGGCGGACCTCAACGGCGTGCCCGTGGCAATGGAGACGAGTGCGTTGACGGGTGGCGGCGTGGATGAGGTGTTTGAGAAGCTGGCGGGCATCATTGTGACGAGGATTGAGCTCGGGGAGGTCAATCCGGATGATCCGATGAGTGGGATCCAGTATGGGGATGGGGATGGGGCGGGGTGGGTGGATGGCAGTGGGCGCAGGAGAGGCGGGAGCGCAAGCGGGAGTATGAAGGGGAGAAGCGCCCTGTCCCAGTGGCGCGATGTGTTTAGGGATGGGACGGGGAGGAAGAAGAGAGGGTGTTGTTAGGGTAGGTAGGCAAGTAGGCGCAGTGGTGGGTATATAGAGTAGATAGAGGGCGGCTTCTTTTCTTTCTTTCTGTCTCTGTTTTTTTTCTTTTTCTCCTGTGCGCTCACTGATACTACTACTACTACTACTACTACTACTACTACTACTACTACTACTACTTCTACTTCTACTACTACTACTACTTCTCCTACTTCTACCACTACTACTAGTCTCTTTTCTTATTCTACTCATCTGTCCCATCCGCAGTCTCTCATCCCCCTTCTGTTCTATTACTCTCCGGTCCGGTCAATTATTTTTCTCCCACTCTACCCCAGTCATCATAGTACCCCCCCCCTCTCACATCAGGCCGGCCGGTCCCATCATCATCATCGTCATTATCATCATCTCATCCTATTTCTATTTGTCGGTCTAGCCTTAGTCTTAGTGTTAGTTAGCGTCTAGTCTATGCGTAATCTCTCTTTCCTTTTTTTCTCTCTTTTTTTTTTTTGGTTGTTGCGGTTGCTGGTATTTCCTGCTCGGAAAATCATTGCAGCGCGAGTCGGGTTAGTTAGGTCAGGTTAGGGTTAGTTGGGGTTAGTTGGGGGTTAGTTTAGTTTAAGGGAGGCTATATATTATATAATTATGATATGAGGCTGTTTCTATTCTGGTCTGTGTTTGGTTTGGTTTGGTGTGGTGTTTGGTTGCGGGCCACTGGAGCAGACAGAACGGACAGTAAAGATGTGTGGGCAGGCTACTCTACTCTACTCCGCTCTGCTCTACACGTGGTTGCGGCGGGAGACTTTAATTTAATCATCACTGTAGGTACTGCTGCTCTGTTCTGCCTGCTACTACTACAGACTGCGCATGTTCACGTCCACGTCCGTTCCATATCGAACCCCACCCCCCACCCCCGCCGCCCTTGCCTTGTGCCCTACATACATACATACATACATACATCTGTCTCAAGCAAGCAAGCTACATGTACCACCCACCAGGTCAGGTCTCACCTCACCCACCACCTCACACCAGATCGCCGCACCTCCGCACCCCCTCCCCCTCGCTCCCCCTCTCAGCTCAATTCCCAATATTGCTGCTGCTGCACAGTGACGCAAAGGCAGTGGCCCCCGATTGATAGATTGATAGATAGAGAGGTGCGCATTGGGCCTCGCTTGTACGGTCACGCTCGGCTCGAGGCTACGGGTGAGGCGCGGTGTCGCCGATTACCTACCTTGACTTTGGACGGACGCTTTGGACGGACGGACGGTCAAGCCCCAACCTCCTACTCCTGTTCCTGTTCTCGCTTGAGAGGGGGGGGGGGGGTTCATGGATCCCCCAGCCTCCCCTCCCCTGCGCTGCACGGACGTAGAGTTGGGACGAAAAAATTTTTTTTTTTTTAAATTTAAATTAAAGACGGGTTTTTTTTTTTTTTTGCGTGTGTTTTGGATTGACTTGACTAGACTAGAGACTAACTATTGTGAGGTGGTAGGTGGTAGGTAAAAAAAAAAAAGCGAGTGGGTAATAGGGACAGAGAAGAGAAGAGGGGACATATGAGAGGTAGGCCGTGGGTAGGTAGGTAGGTAGTCATTCATCGTAGGTAAGTAGTAGTAGTAGTGGTGGTGGTAATAGTTAATAGATCAAAACCAAAAAAAGAGATGATATCCAGCCGGTAACAAGAAAATCCGTTTAACAAAAAAAAAAAAAAAAAACAATGCATCGCTCGTTACACGCTCATAAAAAAAAAGATATCAAAAAGAAAATAAAAGACAACTAAGGAGCCCCTCCAACCTCGGGCATTCATCATGGTATCATCAAATCAAATCAACATCTTCCCCCGAACCCGCGCACCCAAACAAAAAAAAAGCCGCAACAAAAAAACGAAGGCGAGACAAGAACCAAAAAAACTAAAACAACCAAATTACTTAGCCTCAACCGAAGCCACTACGGGCGCCACACCTTCTGTCGAGCTCTTCCTCTTGTGGCTGACGCTGGCGCTCCATATCAGCTTGCGCATCTTATTGATCGCCTTGCCCTCCTTCAGCTTCTCGCGCTCAGCGCGCTGCTTGTCGGTCTCGTCGCGCTGCTCCTCAAGCTCCTTTACTCGCTCCTCGAGGGCGGCCTTGGCTTCCTTGAGGGCGGCGATCTCACTCTCCAGGGAGGCCGACTTGCGCTTGTAGAAGTTTAGCGACTCGAGGAATTTGGCAAAGAATTCTTCAACCTCCTTGACTGCTTGGGTGTTAGTGTCTTTCTCTTTTTGAGGTATATGCATATATATTTATAGCAGGGGGTCTGATCCCGCTGCTACTGCCGCTGCTAGCCCGCCCGCGGGTGGGGGTCTGGGAGGTGGCTGGGAGTAACTTACAGCCGGCAAAATATGCATCCTTGAGCTCTTGTTCTTCGGCACGGACCATTGGTGAAGGCTGGCGAGGGAGGAGCTATTCCGGACACAAAAAAATTAGTTTCTCCCATCAAAAAACCAAAACAAAACGCATATATTATAGAATAAAACGATAAACATACATCGATTGTGGAGGAGCCTGCAGGTACAGGTGTAGGGACGGCGATCTTTGCTGATGACTCGGTATCAAGCGCAGGCATAGGGGCGGGTGGAACGGTTTCTTCCTGTTGTTCTTCTTCTTGCTGCACGTCTTCCAGTTCAGGCACGGTACAAGCACACGATGAGTTTGGTCGTGGAGGTAGAATCTCAGTCGCAGTGGTAGTGACTATTTCTTTGATGAGGCCGCCGGATGTAGAGGGTGTTGGTGGAGTGGTAGTTACTGCTGGTGTGGACATATCGAAAGGAAGAGGAAGTGGAGGGGGGGGGGTGTGTGGGAAGTAGTTTACTTAAAGGGTAGAGAGGGAGTATGGGGTGGCGGGAGAGAGGTTATGAACAGGCAACGCAATCAGGCAAGCAAACGGGCGAGGCAAGGGAAGAGCGGAACTCAGTACTCAAAGAGAGAGAAAAAAGAAGTGAGTGGTGCAGTGTCTGCAGATATGGTTTGGATGCGGGTGGTTGGTTGGTTTAATGTGACTGGGACTCGACTCAAAACTTCTTCGGAGGAGGATAGGATAGGGCCCTTCTCCTCCCCCCCCCCCCCCTCCCCCGTGAGTACGATGTAGAAAAGAAAGAAGACCCTGAAGTTAGGCATACAGCATGCATATGGTGGCGGCCACACATACACGTATGTGCATGGTTGGTTAATTCGGGGGTGTGCTGTGTCTCTCACCAAGGTAGGTATGCGCGTTGGCCGTTGGGGGGTGTGAAGAGAGAGAGAGGGGGGGGGGGGATCACTCTACAGTAGTAGGTATTAGTTACAGTACCAATACTTACACTCTATCGAAATATCAACTTCTTGCGACCCTATCAGGCGCACTCACCCGAAGCATAGCAAGGGGGGGAGAGGGGAGAGAGGGTGATATACTCTAACCGGGATAGACAGCGCCTGCACGACGATCCTGCATGAGAGAGAAAAAACCCCCATTAAGGGTTTCTGACTAGTTTGGCCCAGTCTTTTGTAATGTTTTTAATTCGCTGTATGTAGGAGCTCAAGAAATCAAATGACCTTTCTACGTAATTGTACATACTCCAAACGTAAAAATCTGCGATCCGACTTTTTGACCCAAATATGAATCCTTCCTCCTACGGGAGGCCTAGGCATGGTGGGAAGCTGGGAAAGCTGGGAGGTAATTAAAAACTGCCAAAAAAACTTTATAGTGGATCGCGATTTGTTGCCTACATGTACTGTATCAGGATCCTAGATAAGATCTCTACACCCTGAGTCTACTTTACGTCTCTTGCGTTCCGACAGGCATATCATAGGTACATACATACAGTACTTACTTACATCTCATACTATTAACTAGCTCCAGGTAAGGTATCTGACCGCACAAAAAGATAGGCAATCAAGGCAGCAAAGAAAAGAAAAAGTGAAAAAAAATAGCCTGGCGCCTCCTCTCGTTTGAAACCCGCAGATACCCGTATATACCTGTAGGTACTCAAAGTAGAGTAACTCCACTAGATATCGCTCGTGTATATATACTCTAACCACTCAACCACACGAGTCTAGGTTCACGATGATGATGCTGATGATGCTGATGATGATGATGATATCTACCTATCTGCCTGCCTACTACTGCTCTACCTGCCTTCAACCCCACTTTCACTAACAATTTTTTTCCTCCCCCGAAGAAACCTCATCTTAACCTGTGTAGCTAGGTACCTACATTAGTCCTCTTTCGGCGGCGCACTACTATCTACGAGTACTCTACCTTACCGGCCAATAGGAAGGATGTTGATATAGAGTTAGTTAGATTGTCGGAGAAAATCAGGATCATCAGTTTTCAAACCCTCTCTTTTTTTTTGTGATTGACGAATCAGTTTGAAGATGCGCGCGCGTGTGTGGAGACTCCGGGCGCCCACCGTGTCGTATCGTATCGCTTTCCCTTTACACTATTATTCGGACGAGTCCACCGGCGGAGAGAGAGGAGTGTATGTAAACATTACTGGGTGGGATAGATAGCTAGCTAGGACAGGCAGGACCTTGATGGACTGGATGAATTTGCTTTTTTTCCCTTTTTTTTTCTTTCTTTCCTTTTTTTTTCCTTTCTGTACTCTAGAGCGATCGTTCCTTTTGTGATTGATTTGTGTTTTCGGATGTTGGCAGGCATTAATTCTATTTGTTAGGAAAGTGCAGGGCAGTTCATCGCTTGATGTAGTTAAAGTAACAGGACCCTGATGATGCTCGAGTGAGAAATTCTGATGCACCGCACAGAACCGATGCAACGGCGGTGGTGACTGAAGCGAACTGTGGGGTGCGAGGGGAGGAGGTAGGTAAGAGAACGGCCCCCACACATGAGGTAAACGAGAAGGGAGAGGATTGATTACCTACATGTAGGTACATTCTGAATTCTACTCCACCTGCATAAACGTAATACCTACTCTAGGAATATGTAGCTCTAAAGGAGCGAAGAAACCCTTACTCTACTGCTATCTAGAGTCTCTCCATCTATCTATTCGCTCTCCTCACCTCTTGCAGAATTATAATTATTGGCACCGTAGCGAACAAGTCCAAGCAGCATCATCACCTTCAGTACCACGCCACACACTCGCATCAAACCCTTAGAACGATTGCTACGGACGCATAGCGCAGATGGCAATTTCAACCGCATGTGATGGATTGCACAGTTGAAAAAAAACGAGGGCCATACAGCGCATAACGATCAACTCTTTCCCTTCACCGACCTAACCGCCATACTATTGGTCAATCAGACATTTCAAAAGGACAGCAACTACTGGACTACGTGTTTCATACATACCCACCCTGGGCACACCCACCCCGCTTAGCACCTCCCTTGTCATCATCCTGCATTCCCTCTCGCAGTAATCAATCGCGTTACCCACGCTCGCGTTGCGTTGCCGAGGAATGTAAAGCGCACGATATTTGATATTTCCTCTTCCTTCCCTTCCGACCAACTACCCCCTCCGGCAGATAGCTTCAATCAATCCCCCAGTTTCTTCCCCCTCCCTCTCGTTTCGAAAACGAAGAAAAAAGTATCATCATAAATGCAGCCCGCACTTCCTCACCGAACATCACTCGCAAAGGGGTGCAGAGTGGAGAGAGAGAGAAGCAAAATCTCAATGCAACAATTCACTTAGCACCCGGTACAAAAATTGCTCACATCGATCACTTTTTATCGCTCTCCTTTCTCTCTCTCGCTTTCTCTTTTCTTTCTCTATCTCCAAGAAACAACAGGGTCCTTGCATTGGCTTTCTCGAACGGGCATATTACTTCTTGCAGGTCCTGTGGTACGATGATCAGCTGGGCTACCTGGCTGGCTGCCTCAAGGCCGATCACGACCTCTCACGATGGTGGTGGTTTCTGATACGAGGCAGTGATTGACTGAGTTGAACATTTATAAGCGCTCCAGTAAGAGATGGTGAACTGTAGGTACAGCACAAGGGATGACATTTGTGGGGTATGTAGAGCTTCATCTTATCTGATCCGATAACGACTGCAGCTCCCCGATTCGTGGAACGAGCCTTCCCTTCCCCGTAATTGTGGAAAGAAACTTGCCTGCATCGATGCGTGTCGTTTATTTCAATATGCAGCACTTCATATGCGGTCGTGAGTGATATTTCCCTTCCATCATCCCAGACATCATCATCATCTTTTAGACATGCCGGCATAAACTTGTCGTCGACGTGGCATACCCACCAAATGTTTAATCAAGGGTTAGGTTATGAATTTATCCTGATGAGCATCAAGCATTGCCAAGACTTTGAAGGTATCATTTCCCCTGTTCTCCGTCCCATCCTGACTTCATTTCGATCTTTGGGAAACTCCAGCGCTGTTGTCGCAACCACCATAGCCTCCAATTTTTTTCCTGCTTTAGTAAACATACGGTCGGTTCGAGTAACCTCATTGCCCCATCAATTGTCAAATCGAGTATCAACGGCGGTGCTCGGCTATTCTCTTGTGTCTTTCCAGCTTCCCAATTCCGGAACCTCCTATTCTCAACAGTTCCTTATCTGCAATACAAGCTTGATAGATTTTGTATCGTCGAGTAAGTAGATAAGAAGAACAGGGCCAAGATTGCCACACTTGGTGTTGAATTTGCATGTTATGATTCATAACGGATCACTCGTATTCAAAGCACGATACTGTGCCCCACCATGTGCGCCGTTTGGTACGCGTCACCGGCGAACTTACTGGTCTGGACAGATCCCAAGGATTCTCGGCCCAGAAGAATTTATAATGTTGACTGACAGCAAAGTTCGACCACCTTTGGTCGGAATGGAGACCTCTCCATGCCATACCTTATGGCCCGAGAACGCCCCTCCGTCCCGGTAATGTGGACCGTGCCGCCAATCTAGTTGACTAAAAATCTGAACCAAGACCGTCCGAGACAGCACATGTATGTATCCAGTGCTCGGGCCTAACCACATTGTTCCTGATTACATACCGCATGTCGGCTTAGGAGAAGGGAAGGATTTTCCGGTAGAGCATGTGGAATAGAGATTTTAGGGCACCAATTTTCAGAAATGCTGTTTGCCCACCCAGCAAAAAGATCCCTGCAACTAGCAATTTTGACCAAAAGGGCCTCCTCTAATACAGATAATCTGCAAGAACACAGCCTCACTCACAGTAGTCATTTAGAGCTCGAAAGATTACGTCGGCGGGCAGCCAAGCTCCATATGGAGCAATCTGGCCGAAGAGTGGTGGTGGTGGTCGAAGTGGTGCGCCTGAAAAAAAAAAATTTAGTGCTTATGTGCTTATCGCTCCTGCATTAACCTGGCTCCTCTCTGTGCTGCTAGTTAAGCTTCTTCAAGGCTTCCCCAGGTCTTGGAACCGCAATCTAGATAATAAATGTCTCAATAGTCAACCCAAGGCAATTTAATTAGATTTGACTCAAACCTGGAATTCTTAATGCAATATCAGGAGGTTGGGACTGTCACAATGTGTCACTCGTTCTTGCTTTTTCTTCCCGGGAGAGGTTGGTTACTCGTGTTCTGATCCGCCGATCCGAGAACATGGGTGCTGAAGAACGGTCTCCCAAGAAACACCTGGTAATAGTCACATTATATAGTGTGCCGTAACCCGAGGGTGCCATACCCCTTACCCAAAGATCCAGATCTGAAAGTTTCACCATCTTGTTTCTGACATGTGAAATATTGTCCCCGTCCCTCCATATGTTTCCAAGCTAGTGTCCTTGTCCCAAACTTCAACTTAAATCTGCCGTGAAACCCTGAATGAGCTTGCGGCGGAGCCTCTATATTGAGAAAGAAACGCACGTGTTTGACGAGTGATATCCCGTGTCGAAACGATATCGAGTTGACCAGCTAGGTGGCCACCATGGTACCAGGTATCTGAAGCATGCTTCGAGATTAGATCAGATTGCTTGCATATGAGAATTAATGAATCAGAATAAACCATTCTGCACTGAGTCATATTGGAAGTGAGCAAATAGAGATCATAAATTCTCACTCGGAGATGATATGTCAAGCCACTCAAGGTTTATCGCGGTACCCACATGTATATCAATGTGATCTACGGATTATGGTGATTATATTTCGTGTCATGTCAGGTCGTGATTTGCTCGATCCTACTAGTATTTCTTTTTTTTAAAAAAAAAAATTCAGCCACGTGCTTGAGGTGAATAGAGCCTGGTAAGTCAGCTAGAAGATCGAAGGTAGTCCTTTCGATTGGCTTGGACTGCTTTCTAATATGGATGGGTCATTTCACGATATGTACATAGATAGTGTCTCACGGGCTCTGTGGTGGCCTCCACACTCTACAGTGATCTCCACAAATTTGTCTTTCTGTTTTGTACACGTACACTCGCAGGCGAGGTAAGTGCGGCTGTAGTTTTGTGCTACTGCGACTCCTAAGGTTGTGTATGGTTGTATCGCGTCTCTCGATTCTTGCAACATATCACGCTTGCAAAAGTAAAGGCGCCGTCGATCACGTGATTGGGCGAAGATGCACTTTACTTTCATGCAAATTCTATTGGTACCGATAACTACATAGATATGCATGCGTGAAAGCACATCGTGTTTATATTTAAAACTATGAAATTGTAAGCTGCCAAAGCACAGATAAACAAGCCGTTCTTGTACATGCATATGTATGATATGTATAAAAGCTAGCAATAAAGTCGCTACCCCACCCCCATGCCAGCCCGCGGGGTCAAAGGAGGGGAGAGAAGAAGAAAAAAAAACCTCAAGACGGGAAAACCTTAGACCCGAGAACCAGTCTAGAGTGGTGGGATTTTTAAAATTTTTTTTTTTACTTCCAGTTCACGAAGATGATCTTCATATAGCCTCTGCTCGGGTCTTTGAAATTAATCTTTCCACCCACAAGCCCATCCTTCTGGCACTTCTCGATCAGCTTTTCGCCTGTGGAACGAATCTCATCGCACGTCCACTGGATCCTAGGGTATTTAGTTTCCGCGGGACACACACGTATGGCGGCTTTCCCAAAGACCGCAAATTCATCCTGGCATCCCCAGGTTTCCCGCCCATTTCCATCCTTCACAGGAATATGAGGGGCGTTCCGATCGGTGCAGGTTTTGAGGAAGTTGGAGAGTGCTGTTTTAGCGTCGTTGACTGGGGCGCCGTAACCGGGTGCGAAGAAACAGGGGTCGTTCTTCGCCCCGGGCCCAGGAGCGGCGTGTGCGAGGGTGATAATGAAGGCAGAGAGGGTCATAAGAAGGAGAGTGCACGTGAGTTTATGCATTATTAGAATACAAGATATATTCGTAGTGAAATTTGTAAAAGCTGGAAAATAGACACTGGTGAGTGGATGATCTTAAGTTTGTGTATGTTTGAGGAAATGAGTACGACATGGACACTGCTCTTTTAATTTATGCATGATAGCCGATCAGCTATGGTATGAATTGAATGAGTTCTTGGGTCTAAACAAAGGTGAATCTATATAGAATCAAAACCTAAGTACCTATAATTATAAGTAATTATATGCACAGTTGTTATTTGCTAGCGCCTAGATCAAGAACTACATGTAATATATATTTAAGAACTATAACTCCGGCTAAGAAACTCAAAAGACTATTAGACCCCTTAGACTCGTTTCTTGGAAACAATACTAAATCTTTCCGGATCTCTTGGGGGGTACTGACGATTAGAGGGCCCCAATCACAAAAAATCACTCGATTGATCGTCTGTCTATATTTGGATTAATTATTATTTATTTATTTATACTTGCGGTGAAATTAAGTATTGTCTCTCGCGATAGCATGGTTGCTAGTGCGGTTGGGACAATACTTAATTTCACCGCAAGTACTTCATACATGCATGCAGCTCTTAGGCTATGGCAACCATCTCCTCCCTCTCCCCGGAGCATAATTTCCCTCCCCTATATCCTCCGCCACCAAAATACAAAAACACAAGAACAAAGGAGAAAACATCACAATCTTATTACTCTATCCGGCTCTTTCCTCCTCCTGGCGCGCTCACTACCCCGAGACCCACCACTCGCCAGGGGCCGCCGCCCTCCCCAATCCTCCCACCCATAATGTTCTTCCCTTCGTTCCGTCTACATTTGGATTGATTGTTAACTTGTTTATTGTGAGCCAATCAAATTGGCTAGTTAGAATTTTTTCTCTCTTAATATCGCCTATTTTAAGTTAGGTCTTCGGTAAGATTGCCTGATGAAGCTATGAGAATTACCTAGAGAGGTACTAGTTAAGTGTATGTAGTCTATGTTTGGGGAAATTCGCACCCTATATTATGGCACTCGGCTGAGCATAGTATTATGAAACTGTAATACACTAAGTACATGCAGCCTCACAGGTGCAGTGCCCTACACTTGGATTAATGACACAATATGCTAAGTTATGATCTCTGCCAGTAGTATGTCGCTCCTTAGAATAGACAATTTTATGTATACATGTATAGTAGAATTTGCTACAACTCACCTTGGGCCTTTGCGGCCAACTTAAGAGCCGACAGGCTTTAATATAATGCCCCGTATCTATTGCCCCCTATTATTTTGTATTGTATGGGCTTAACAGACCCTGGATTGCTGCACTACTGGGGGCGTGCTATCTGGATTAATTAATTTTCCTAACAAACCTTATAAGTTTTGTCAGACAACACCCCCCTTCTTTTTGCCTAATACATTAGGGGGATCGTCTTGTATCGTGTATCGAGTGATAATTCGTGAGTAATTTATTTTAGGCTCATGTTGCAGTGTCGATTTTTAGATTCGGGACTTTAATTCCATTCCCTAAAAGCATGCCCTCTAAATGAATGATATCAAGCCGGATTTGTTTCTGTTAGCTACATATAGTCCAACGTACCCTAATTCATCTCAAACATTTCTGCCAATCCCTCGAGGGCTTTCGCGCTCAACGCGGTTCCATTTTCATTCACCCCAAGAATAGTAGCCCACAAACCTTGTATTCCATATTCTTCCTGCGCAATATTCTACCCAGGAATTATAGAGGTGAGTATAGCCCTTTTCTGTTTATCTTTGTAGCACGACCGACGGGATGAGATTACCTGCCCTGTCTCCTCCAAGACAAACCATCCCATTCCCGGTGTATATACGAACCCCACGCCTTGAGCCAAAACGCCATCCATGCTAGAGATCCATTTTTCACCAGAACACCTGACGCTTTCGACTGTAAATTTGGCCTGTAAATCTAGACCCAACTTCTCCCTCCTACGCGTAAAGCCATGGGAGGCTTCAAGTACAGGCTTTCCCGATATACCACCGGGTTCAACCTGTGCGAGGACCCATCTTTCAGCCAAAGCGCGATGGTGCGGAAGCTTTATGGACTCATGAATTCCATGTGAAACAGTCCCAGAGTCAGGCCGATATACCGATTTTATAATCCTCTGCGATGAGTTATTCAGTTCTCCAGAATACGTTGAAGACAAAACCAGTGTTGACGCGTATTCCTTCCAATCCTCCCTGAGATTCGTCCAGGAAACACTATCCGTATCAGTATGATCTTGTTCACCCACCTGTGAGTACCTCCTAGAAATCCCGGGCCCCACAATAGTATCGATTCTGGTCCTGGCTCTTCTAGGCACTGGGTTTAAGCCACTTCCCATAGGTCCATTTGCTTGAACCTGTCCTATAACTTCTCCGGTTAACCCAATGATAAAATGCACACCCCCGAATTTAGTTTCTATTCTCCAGAGGTCTTGGTTCTCAGATTCAATGAGGGGTTGAACGTCCTGTACCATTCCACTACGTAGATCCTGCAGTAACAATGGATATCCACCCCCATTCCTACTCACCCAAACATAAAACCTGCGGATCCAGAATCTTATTGAAATTTCGAACTGGCCGATCAGATCAGGATCAGTTATCAAATGTTGGTTTATGCCATTAAACCAGAGCCCGAATTTCACAGGCTTGGAAGTACCTCTCATGCTCGGCCTTGATGATTCTAATGCAAGCACAAGAAACCTCCATACTCTCTCCATCCATGATGTCCGAACCCGCTTGATAACACTAGCTCTTTCAGAAACACGATGCCAATACCATTGCCTCACATCTGCCACTTTCTCGTCTATTCTTTTATTTTTAAACCAGTTTTGTGTTCTTTTTCCATGGAACTCCATCTTTACCAAGTTTATAAATGCAAGAGTAGAAGCATATCTATATCTACGTGATATTAAAGCAAGGTACTGTAGAAGGTGCCCCGGTACCATTGAGTTTTCAAACGAACAGCTGTGAAAAGCTACCAATGCTAGAACCTGTGCAGTTCTTTCAACTTCCCTCCGAAATGAGTATAGGGGAGGGTTGCGAATTATCGATGCTGGTATCTCCTTGTCGTGCTTTCGAACTGCTGATATAGGGACGGCTGCGGATGATGAGCTTGGGACACTATCTTTATTTAAATCTATGGCTTCATTATTCTAGAGTTAGCTATACCCGCAAACACCTTAAATCACTGGGTACTGCATACGTTTACTTCCAATATCTAACTTGAGCCCTTTAAAACCCCGCGCGAACGGCTTAATCAAGGCATTGTTCTCTAGGTCCCCGATGCCTAGCTGTGAGTTTTTTTTGTTTAGGCTATCCGTGCGCTCTATTGTTCCAACAGAGGCTATAATTTCTGCGTTCCCATTCTCATAATACCTAGCACTGGATGAAGTTGAGGTAGATAGTCCAGGGGATTTGTGTCCATCCGCCTTCGCAAGTCCTAATGTATCCACGGAAGGGCGAGATATACTGACCCCGCTATGAACAGGCAAAGCAACATTACCCTTTCGTTTACTAGTTACTGTTAATAGGTTCCTTGTCTTAGGCGTACTAGTATTCTTGATTTCTCCAGGAACTATTGGGTTGATATCAACCGGGGTAGTATATAAGGCCCCACGACTCGGTTGGTCACGATTATTTTCCGGCTGATAATGATTATCTCTCAACTGATCGGTGACCTTATTATGGTTATAGGAGGATATTACTTTACGGCGTGAAGCAGAACCCATACTATGACCGGTAATAGAATTGGATATCCGAGAATCCTTTGGTTGAGCGGAAGGCATAACCCTTGCGATGGTAATAGGTATAGGCGAAGCTTCCTAATTAGCATCAGTATAGGTTTTCCTCGCGCCTTTTTCTATAGAAGTACCTTGGGTGTTCCGACAGTATTCAAGCCATGATGAATATTACCTTCCCAAAGGTTTGGGAGAGCTGCGTTTTGAGCGTTACTCGCTGCCGGTGCTGGCATCAGTACTAGTGCCGGCGCTATTTTTGGTGTTATTTCTGGTGCTGGTAGGTTAGCTGGAGTATTATTTGCTACTCCAACTTCATTTTTCGATGTCCTTTTCTTCTTAGCTCCTAAAACATCTTTACCGGTCGTACGGGGGAGAGTCTCCAGAGATGGCTTCCTTTTTATTGTACTCTTCGTATGCATTGCTTCTGGCTTATTAGGCCCAGCAGGTGTACTCCGAGCGGCTCCATTGGTATCTGATAGTTTGTTTTGTATTCGCTAATTTTGTTTTCCCATGTCAGTATACTCCACCGGCTACTGAGATATGGGTCTCTTAGGCTGGGCATAGAGTAAATACATACCGTAATCAAGTCTGCCTTCTTTCCCCCAACGGGTAGTCCTAGCTCACGGCATTTATCCTAGATGATGGGTTGATTAGTCTGTTGAGTCTGTGATACTAATGTGTGGAGGAACTTTTAGTTTTGGCACTGTCAAAGCCGAGAGTATTTCCATCGATGCCATCTCAGCGGCCTGAAGTCATGGGCTGGTCGAGAAGGGTTATGTTTACATGTAGTAGTATGGGAGGAGGTCCCCTTAGCTAGCTTCGATCGGCTGCTTTCCCACGAGCTGATGACAGTCACAGGTTAGGTGTCAATAGACCGGGTACATCATCATGTAGTGCTAGAGGTTTACCCATACGAGTGTGTTACCAGCTAGAAGTTGGATGGTGGGTTAGGTTGGATCGATAGTTGTTCAAATTTGCTTTATATATATATAAGTACATGTAGTGATGGTTTAAGGGCTTGTCCTCCTCAGCACGAATACAATATCCCCCAGCTGGCGTTATATCAAGCTTTTATACATTAAGGGGAAAAAACCATATCACTACCTCCCAAATCAATATTCCACAGAGAAGTACGCCGATTTGTCCTGCAGCTTTCAGTGCATTGATTTCAGCACCAGTGGGCTATCCTACTAATTTCTTGGTTAATTTTCCTTTCTAGAATTCTTCTCTATAATTATATCCTACTACATATGGCTAGAACGTTCCTTGCAACTTGGTTCATCAAATAATCGGCCTTTCCTTTTGCCGTATCTTTCAAGCCCTTTCGTTATGTCTTGTGGTTTTTTTTTATCTCTTTTTACAACCGTACCAGCTAGCATCTACGAAAATACTCAACTCTGACCTACCTCTCTCCAAATCTTTAACCCATATATACGTACGTACCGTACATACACATATGTACCTAGCCCAGGGCAATATATACTTTCCCGCGACCACCTTCTCGGGGAAAAGAACCATGTAACAAGAAAATCCTGCAGGAAGTACCACAGAAGGGACACACAGAAGTACCCACACCTCGCCTCAGGGACGGGTCGAAACCTGCCCTGCTACGCTAGGACTACGAAACCGCAAGAAACCATATACATCGGCACTCCATAATATACACTCAAATCATCACTCACACCTATGCATCCATTTTTGTTCCTGAAACATTCGCCACCTTCAAATCTCAAGATCCGGCTGAACTTTCCCTTAAGCAAGTACCTTGGCCTCGACCTCAAGCTAGAAGTAAGAAATGCCCTCGAGTGAATCGAGCAGAGGCCTCGAACACATGTCTCGCTAATCACACTGTTCGAGACCTCCGGCGTTTCTAGAACGTATGCAGTACTAGACTTTCTGCCTAAGTAAGCAAGGTTACTTGCTGTTAACCCACTAATCAATATATACAGCCCATAAACTATAGTAATACTTATCTGACACATTTCCTCTCTGTCTTCCCTCGGGGGGTTTACAAATATCCTTTCTTACTTCCCTGTCTAAAAGATAAGCAAGACAAGCATATGGGACACAGAAAAGAGAAAAGACTCCTTTGCCTGTCTGCTTTGGAGAGATGGTCTGATTCTAGGGCTAATTTTTGTGGAGAAAGCTGATAGAGAGATACCCGTTAATGAAAGACACTCCAATTCCCGGGCATGACCCCGCACGAGGTAGCCTCGAGCCTCTTGTAGGAGAACCTGGATCCCGGGAGTGCAACGGCAATCTTACCCAACTAACTAAACCTGGAGATGCGCGAGGGATAGACATGCGTTAGTTGGGTATTTAGGTGTATAGTTGATTGGGTCGGGGAGTTTCGGGTTAGCTAAACTCAAGATTACAAAACTGCACTGGCGATGAGTAGATAATGTAGCAGACGAGCATAGATGTCAATAAGATATCATTAACTGGAAGAGCTAGAGCGTAAATATTCGTAACCTTTTCCACATAAAGATATCAGCGCCATGTCCTACCTACTAAACATACATAAAAGGAAATAAAGAAGAACAAGATAAAAAAGGGGTATCCTCAATACAAATCGCCACCACCATTACTATCATAACCTAGGACAGTTCCTAAGCAGAATTGCGCCTATTCGTCCTTAGTCGCTGTCCCTACAGCTAGCTGTTAGTTATATCCCTTAACCCACCAGCAGCTACCCTGCCCCCGCCCCTGGCCGCTCTCCCAACCCTCTTCCACCATCCCTCCCGTGTCACTTCAGCGCCAGAGTCAGCACCGGCCCATAATCTCTTCTGGTCCTCGATGGCCCAAAGTGCTGCGCCAGCCGCGGACGTAAAAAGAAACAGGATGGATAGTATCGGCGTGATTTGGAGCATTACATGGACTAGCCCAAATAGCCAGTATCGCCACCGATTTATGGTAATAAACTTCTGTTTCTGCGATTTCGGGAGGCCCGCGAGCTGGATGTAACGGTAGTGTGATAACGGTCCCAGATGATATCCTAGCGTCCTTGTTAGCGAAGCCTTTTCAGGAGGGGTAGGCAACCACATACCTTGCAACACTATGAATAACGGCGGCCCCACCAGCGGTATCAGGTTCAGCGGTAGCTCCACAATAAACTCGATTGTAAGCCTTAGCGAGAACCTCAAATACGGACTCTCCCTATGCTTCCCTAATTTCTCAAGTCCACCCTCCCTACTGAGGTGTAGCTCTCGGCACCCTGCTAGCATCCCATAAATGTGCATTCTGAGGCCCATGGGGAGCTTTTCGGCCTCTGTTACCAGCACGCCATCGAAGGTCTCGACGATCTTTTCCTCTGTCATGAAATTTTCGGCCACGAATGTTATTATGGCGGCGGCCTCGGAAAGACAGAGTATGGCGGCATTAGCAAATGCGAGTGGCCCATTGAAGAATAAGAGGATGGCGACTTGGGGGAGATAAAGGAAGGTGAAAGTGAAGGTTAGGACAAAGATGGAGAGTATAAGGAGAGGTATGATCCGCGAGAGAAGTGGGGAGAGAAGCGCAGGGTTTGTGAGGAGGTAGTAGATTCCCTGAGTAGCATCAAATTAGTGGCCCCATTCAGCAATAAAAAATAAAAAGTACTTGTCTAGTGAAACTCACGTATAGGGGGTACGCCCACGTCGCTCGAGGCAGTTTATGCAACCAGAATGGGACTTCATCTGCGGCGCCTGGCACCGGCTGTAGCAGCGGAGTTCTCACTGAAGGGCTTATTGAGGGCGGCTGAAAAGACGACCAGAACGGTGGGGTTGTCCGAGGTTGATTATGCGTCTGCATATTGTAAAAAATTCTCCTGCTGTTCAGACAGAGAGAGGGAGAGAGAGAGAACTTCCTGGAGGATGAGGGGTCGAGAGGGGTGGCGAGTGATAATCAATCGTGGTGATTTTTGTCTGATATTCTCAAACAATTCTTGGGTTTGACCTGACCAGCTGGGGTTGACGCGTCTACCCGTATTTGGTATGTCGCGTGACGTCGTTCCCCGCTTCGGGTGCGGGTGTGGATCATAATCTGTCACTCGTTAAGACAGGGTATTTAAGCTGGCGGGAAATTTACTTCCGCCACGTATTAATTCATGGATTGTCACTCGGGTCTTTTTCCCTCATATATTCAGAAAAACTACTTCCCTCGCCATGTCCTGTCCTTACTTGTTTCTTTGAGTGTTCTTTGACCCAGAAACGCTGAAACAAGACACCGGCCGAAGAAAACTTCTTAAATCACTAATGCGGGCCAAAGATCGACCGCGCTCGATATCAAGTAAACGCTCCTGATCAGGTCGATTAATATTTATTTGAGTAATCAATATTACAATGATTCTTTCCCCCTTTTTTTACAATTCATGTAAAGTTAGACCCTGCGCGCATGGGGGTCGTTTTGGTAGGCCGTATTGATTGTCTAGTAGAAGGTAAGTTATGCATACATACATACCAAGAGGTACGTGTATATATGCAGAGATATAAGACCGCAATATCTTCTTTATGGAAACTTATCGGAGGTACTTCGGTGTTGGTACCCCGACTTGAAATTGTGCGAGGTTTGAATGTCTAAAACAGAGAGAGGAACGGGTCATTTATATTATGACAGATCCCACGTACGAAAATCCGATTAGAATTTTGAGTCCAAATTATTATATTTCCGACCCAACCCTAAACCTAAAATCTCACGGCCCGGTTTCCTGTTTTTTCCTTCCGGAATTAATGCATAGTTCGTGAGTTCTTAGCGAACAGTTATAACCAGTGGGGACTGACGAGCTGATGTTCCTTGGCCGACTCACCTATCTAATTTGCCTAGGCCTGGCTGCCACGAGCGATATCGATCATGACCTCTAAACCACAGGTAGATAGGAGAAAGAGCCTACGAAGGTGGTGGTACCGCGATATGAACAGTGTAACTACCCGAGACAGGCTTCAAAGCCAGAGTTGCCACAGAGATCTGTGCAGTTATAGTTTAGCGTCTCGCTAATTCTAGTTTTGAGTCGCGCGCAGTCTCTGTCTCCGTGCGTAGATCTCCGTGCGTCGTCACCTCTCCATGATGATTTGTAGATGATAGAGTGAAGTAAACGGGATGTTGCGCACGTGGGGGCGCGTCTGTGAAACAATTACTTGCATGTCGATCGGTTATCAAGACGCAAATCAGTGTAAGGAAAGTTCCGAGAAAGGGATACGGAATGCTACTAATGTAGGTACCGCTAGCTAATCATCTGCTCTACATGATAGAGGTTGTCTCACCCTATGGTTTCCACAAATCAAAACCCTGAGAACAAGCAAGGCTTGCATAAACACTAGGAAATAACTTGGTAGAGATGCACGCTCTATGCTGTACACAGTTACTTCGCGAGCTTGAATTACTCTGAACTCGAACTTGGTGGCGGGAGGCGGCCCTGCAATGCTCCAACACGCTCTGCTTCCACTAATGTTATACTCCAAATAGGCACTGTGTGCAAAGAATTCTTTGACCATGTCTCCCGTATCAGATTACAGCACAGGCGCAACTCTTGTCGTGTTTCTTTCCAAATAACACCGCGGCCAGCCCTATACAGATCTACCAATTCAGGCTGCAAGGCCCAAAGCTCCTATGCCGTCCCCAAAGATTCCTTTCCGTGACATGTGCTGGTAGATCCCGTTCAGTTTTGCTTGGCTTGTAGTTTTCAAAAAGCCTTTTGTTTAAATACCGCACTGCTTGCCTGCTCGATCCCAATCCCATCAGTTTCATCCTACCGATCGTAGCTTCTCTCGCAAATCGACTCAACATTTTTGGTCAACTCTAGCCCCATTGCTGATAAACCATATATCCATCGATCTATATCAGGAAGGCATCCAGAATGAAATTCGGATCCATTATCCTCAGTCTTGTCGCTGCCACTACAGTATCTCAGGCAGTACCAATCCCTACACATTCAGATGTAAGCTTCTCGCCCCTCTCTATATCAGGTTGATGAGAATCATACTAATTTCTTTTCTTTTTTTTTTTTTTTTACTGTAGCTATCAAATGAACACTGCGAGGATTTTCCCATGGCTGATCACGGGGAAGGTTTTGTGAATGGATGTATAGAGCGATGGTAATTATTCTCTTAGTCATTTTGCCGTTTCGGCGGATGGTACTGAGCCACAATATTGACACCGTCCAGGAACCACGCAGTCAATGCGTGCGGGCTTGATCCTGCGCCACAGCCCAGCACGATAATCCTAGCTGAGCACAAGAATTGTCTTGAAGCCGCGCTAAAGGGGTTTAAAGCGTCTGAGAAAGGCGTCTCTCCACTGGTAAAGCGGGAAAGTGACCAAGACAGGCAGCGAAGGGAAAAGGAGTTCAGGGAGCGAAGAGAGAGAGCCGAACGTGAGCGGAGGGAGAGAGATGATAGAGAGCGAAGGGAGAGGGAGGATAGGGAGCGAAGAGAAAGGGAGCAAAACAATAGAGATAGTGATGGAAAGCCTACAAATGTGTGCACACATGACGACTGGAAGAACAAAAGACCGTGTGTTCAACCATCATAATCATGATAAGATGTAAATTTTTGTATATACGCATTATTCTGAAGGATGTTATGAGAACTCATAGAAAACGCCTGTGTTTTCATCCGCGGATATTTTTTTAGTACTTTTAATATTAGATTTTTTTTATCACCGTCCGATTCTATGTCAGACATGGAGTTGGCTTTAAGGCCAGGCAGGGGGAGGCGAGCCGTCCTACATGTATGTAGCTTGGACGAAGTTTTACTATATAGAAAGTTATGTTAGTGTGGTTGGGCCCTGACCATGAGCTGGTGTCTGTCATTGGCTAGTAATAAATACCTCTTCGACGGGGTGAGACATTTACACTCGACTTGATCTAGTGTAGATCTCTTGCTTGCGTAATTAATTAGCCTTGTAGTTGAGCATTGCACATCGTTGGATCTAGAAGTGATACTAAAATTGTAAACTTAATTGATCAATTGATCAATAACTTGTGAATTCAACTAAAAAATTTAAAACAACAATAACAAATAGAACTACTTGACTTGTAACTAGAGTGCCTCCTAGAATTAGCCGGGACCATTATATATCTTCCCGTGCACTGCACACGCCTCGGTCCCGGCACAGCAACTCAATTGAGACAGCAGCTTAATCAGATCATGAGCTTGTTTTTGTTGTTGTTGTTGTTAATCTTCACAAATCAAGCTCAATGTCATGCGGGTCGGCTTCTCACGATCCACAGGACACTCACGATGGTGATTGCCACGTATCTGAACCCCAACCCAGGCCGCGGCCGATCTATATTAGGACCGTGTTTTTTTTTTCAGCCCCTCGTGCTTAGGGGTTAAATACCCAGAGTATTTCTCGTGATTGTAGTTCTCTTCCATCACTTACCAGGTCAATTCCTTGAGCTACTAGTCCCTCCGTCAATCTAATATCGTTTTTCGCTCAAAATGCAGTTCTCTACAACCACCTTCGCCATTCTCGCTCTTGCGGTCGCACTTGTCCAAGCAGCCCCCTCAGCTGGCTATACTAGTGCGCCTCCAGCTTATAATTCCCTTAGTGTAAGCCTTCTCCTTATACAACCGCCAATCTCGTGATAACTCAATTCTAATTTCGGTACTTAGGCCGAAGGGTGTTCCGCCATGATTGATAATTTCGACCCGCACATGAGACACAGCGAAGCTGAGGTGCCCGCTAAATTAACACAGTGTCGCCAATTATTGTAATAGCCATTGTAATCTTTCTGTTGTGACTTTGAAGCTAATAATATATTTAAATAGTAATTGCGCTATGAAGTTATGTGACGACGATTTCGACGAATACGATAAAATTGCTGATCATAAGGAGAGGGTCGAGTGCTTTAAGAAGGAGTGGGACGTGTGCACCGGGTATAAGGCCTAGGTGCTATAGTCGAAGGAGAAACATAATCTATCTTTATCTCACCCGATACCCTCATTTGAATAACATAATATTCATGAAGCCTGATATCATAATCAGGTAGCTTTTTTTTATGTATTATGTAATTTAATGTTGTACTATAATCGTTACGATTAGTTGAAAATATCCCTATTCGTTAATGGCTAAGGTCAGTGGGAATAACATGTATTTGGATTGATATATGTGGTCTAAACCTTCGATTTGCGAACGGTATTTTATTTCGATTTAGGGTGATTAGACATAGCATAAACACCAGTAGTTATAGCCTTATATATGCATAAGTTTATTGATAGAAAGGAGTCCATCTCAATTAAACCACGTTGTGTACTCACGTAGCTTCACGATGTCCGGCGCTGTGAGGTGTACCGCGTGCTTGTACGCGTTCGGGGTAAGTTCGTAGAAAGTGGTCGTGACTAAGCAAACTAGCCTACACGCTTATACCGAATTAGCCCCAATAAAAATTGACAAGTGAGAAAGAGAGCAGATACTCTTCTACCGATCTTGTATGGCGCCCGTTAATGCACGCAGGGCTTTTCATGATTGAATGATGACGTCAGCGTTGTTCGCTTTTCGTAAGTATTAAGGGGCCGGGCCGAATAAAGTATTGATGGTGATCGAGAGAAGCAGATTACATACAGCCTTTAGACCCAGTCAAAGGCTTTATAACTCTGTGACGATTGCACATTAATAAATGGTGCATATATACCATATGTTTCTAGTCCTATTTGTTACCAGGTTGGAATACATACTTCAATGTACATGTACTTTATATATACAAACACCATACCCATGCATTGCATGTTTCGTGCCTATATGTACGTACCTATATGGCCTTCTCGAGTACCGGCAGAAAAAAATAACATTAGATACCTCCTTTGGAACAGGGAAGGCATCGAGGAATGTCTAGGAATTTGGGGGGAGTGGGAGAGGCACAAGTATGAGCTGAGAGGGGAGGACGAGGACAGGAAGAGAGGAAGAGGAGATGCAATGCGGGTGGGGAGAGCTAGAGAGGGAGGAGAAATAGACGAGTGAAAAGAAGACCTGGTGAATGATGAGTCTCGAGAAAATGAGCGCACCAGGAAGAGTGGAGGGGAAGGCATTGAGGCTGGAGCGAGGTGCGAATGTGTTATTTTTGTTTTTCTTTGTTTTTCTTTGTTTTCTGTGTTTTTGTGTCTTTTTAGTTTGTGTGGTTTTGGAGAGTTTACCCTGCCTCCGGAGAGTGGGAGGTAAGGTTTTGTCATAGCCTGCGGGCTGCATACATGTATGAAGTATCAATCAATCAATATGGCCTTCTCATGAGTGATTGATAAACCACACATGAAGGCTCATCTTATGGATAGCCAGGCTGTCTAGGTTATTGAGGAGGGGGCCGGGGAGCTGTACATTGATTGTATTATTCGTTAAGAAAATAGAAGTGACTACACGTTTGGTGAAATATGCAGATGTAAATACGCCTTGATTAATATGATATAATAACCTTACACCAGCCCAAGCAACCGATACGTATATCTAAGGGACTGAAACATACAAGCTAGTTCTGTTATATAGCTTTCGACTCTGCCGTAGAACGGAACCCCATGCCGATTTTATCATGAGATATCACTCGACTCGGGGTGCATGCACTATGTTTTGAGGTTGATTGATGCTTCATATATTTTGAGATTGTAAAGTGAAAAGTACCGCGAGACTTGATTGATTAATCAACTACCAGACTATAGATGTGTTCTTTATGCCAATAAAAGAAACATAGTGTGCCCTTATTGTAATGATATGTGTACGTACCAGACAACAGTCCTAGGTACTTTGATTAACTCTAGGCACGGAAACAGCGCATATTACAGTGCATGCTGTTGGATTTGAATAGTCTGAGCGTAGGAAGGTATGCAGTTATATGTTGCCAGTACAAGAAGTCAGCCAGCTACAGTACCTAGGATTATTTATTCTGTTTATATGTCATTATTGTATATATATATATTGTACTTGATATATATACGAGGCATGCACATCTAGTATATGTTCCTGTTAGTTGGTGCCTTTATATGCTTATATTATATGCGATTAGGTTGATTAGTATAATATTAGCTAATTGCCTTCTTGATTGAGCACTTACGTCTTGATGTAAGAAGTTTAAAGAAAAAGTGCAGTACCTGACAGGCCGTGTCGGCTCATGTAGAAACGTACATGTACCCTGAAAGAGAAGGAATATCGATCCTAGCAACCTCTGGCCAACAGAAAACAGACTACATGTAGCTAGCCCAACACGTCCGAATAATTCCCAAGCATTCTGTAAAGATGTATGTACCGTGGGGGGTTATAGCTTATTTATTTATACTTCATACAGAAGGTTATAATTGATTCGAAGAGGGGATATATATATAATATTGCGGATTATCTAGCGACTACCTTACCTTGCTACAACCCCTCTTCTTTAGGTGGGGTGAAAAAGGAAATTGGTACTAAAACCGCACTTTTTGGTATCCCTGAAGTTTTCACAAGGTTGATAACGTTTGTACCAACTCCATAGCTTAGTAAATGCCAGCAAATCCGTGAACCGATATCAGTCTCCCCATATATTAGGGTATGACCGACTTATCGAGGCGGTATATTTACTATTCCTAGATGGTCCAGACACCTTCGGGTGTTGTTAGGCGATCTAGACTAGGAAAGATGTCGGAGGATGGTTTTGCGGATTACCAATCCCGGCTAAGCAAGGGATATCGATAGCCCCGTAGACCCAAGGGTTTATTCGTATACAAACGGTTTTGGAATAGTATTGGGGAGGTTTCTTAAAATAATCGGGCTTCGTTGGCCATGGGTTGATAGGTATGGACTTATTATGCAAGCCTTTGTACTTGACGATGCCGGCACTGGGGATGACAGCCCCACTGATCATGAAGTCTATGATTTTTGAGGCAAAGTGTTTCCAAAAGATGAGGCATGTGCGTTTTGAGGCAAAGTGTTTCCAAAAGATGGGGCATGTGCTCTTTGAGGAAGCGATAAAAACGGTAGACGAGCCCATGTGTGCTCATAGGTAAAAAGATACATCTAGTATCATTTGGGGTAGATCTGTGGGTTATCTCGAGTTAAACAGCCTTACTGGATGATCTCCCGTGGTAGTTCAGGTGAGTTAGTCGGTGTATAATGGCCTATCAATCCTTGGATTGTCGGAGCGTTACTCCACTTCCCGTTGGCCCCGGTTGGCTTTATGTTCTAGATAGGCCTCTCTGAAGTATAGGAACGTATCGGATAGGTGTATTCATTCTATTGTAGATAAAGTCACAATAGTAATATTAACCATTTCTCTCACAACCCGGCCAACTGCTCATTGAGATAGATGGCTGGCCTGGTCTGACTTGGCTAATTTTAGCCTGGGTCGACCCAAAAGGTGTCAGCTTATAGAAGAGCCTAGATAATTGCACCTATATACGTAGGTACCTTGTGGATCAATATTAGTCTTCCCATACAATATCGATAGTCGATGATCTTCTTTGAAGAGAGAAGAGGATGAGTTGAGGGAGGGAGGCTTACTTCGAAGAGCAGTATCCCTATTTTTTCAAGTGTCCGAGTGTTTTCGAGAAAGTGCCTGAGGTGCGTACGAAGTGTTTAATTGCGGAGGGGTAATCATAAGACGGAAAAAGCGAAAGCGATGTAAGTGGCGTTAGAAGGGTACCACAACCTGCCCAACGCGATGTCTCTTTGAAATGGGGCTTGGCAACGAGTTGGAAGCTCGATCAACTCATCTAACGCGTCCGAGTGACACACTATGATCAACAACAATATATGTACCTTCATCACCAGAAGATCACCTCACAAAGCCCGACAGGCCTGACAAAAAAAGAGTCGTTAATAATATGTAATTTTGCTACTGACACTGACACTGACACGTGGCCCCCAGCAACATGCAGGGGAAAAAAGGAAATCCAAAAACAGTGCACGGACATCTTCGCTAATATCCGTTCACGGCCTCGTAAAAAATAAAATAAAGCAGGGCGTCGAATTCGAAGTTTTCCCTTCCCCGCACATCTACTTATGTACACGTGAGGTAGGATACGAGAGTTCCAGGTGCCACTGATCCCTCTTTGCTGGTATTTAATTTATAACTGAACTGATTTATAATTTGGAGCTAAATACCATAGCAGCAATTAAGGGGAAGTTTTCCGTGAACCCGTCAAATAATATTTATATAATTCTGGGTAAAAACATCCCCTATCAATGCACTCCGGTCCAACGCTAGTGCAGACATTCTCCAATCGAGTGACAGAACATGAAGTAAAGTATGTGATACGAATATTCCCAACTTGAGTCTCAGTTTGATCTAGATACCCGTATGGCGTAAGGTGATTGGACTAGCTAAGTTGGTAATTAACGGCCGGCCACGGCTTCCTGATCTAGTATTTCGTTTTGACCAAAAAGAAACACGGTTCCTTATCTGGGGAACGCTTCCCTACAGATAACCGAACTCCGAGAGCTCCCCGGATGGAGGGAAAGCCGGGGATAGGTTTAGGTTTGCTTCGGGAGGATAGATTGGGTTTTTGCTTGCTTAGGCTGCCGATAAGTGATCCATTATGTAAACTCCAACTGGCAAGTTCTGAAATTCTGAGCTCCCATCATGAGCAACAGACCCTAACAATATCCCTCGAATTAAAATATAAACCCGCAATAGCCATCAGATTTCCGGAAATATTCGGGCACAACAATCAAATACATGTAGTCTTGTGACTCCCCTTACCTAGCTAGGGAAGTATAAGTAAAAAGACAGAACCCTGTTCTCCCCTTCAGCTGTTATCAATCGCTTCATCCAAACCGTGCATGTCCCGCTATTCTTTTTGGTTATCCATGCCGAACATACCTGCGGGGTCTGGTTAACCGGAAGAAATAATCCAAAAAGAAAACAAAGAAAGAAAGAAAAAATCATCCTGCGCGTGACGTCCAAATCAGACACAGAGGTAGAAGTAAGCTTTTGTACGCAACAACCTCTAACCATCTAGCTCCGGGAACTGGTAACCAGTAGGCAATCCTAAGTGGGACAACCTGGCGCGGCTTTTACCTCAGAATACTAATAGTAAAGTGGAACAAAGTGGAAGAGTCTCTGTCTGACCTTTTTTCGGACCAGGGAGGTCAATTGTACTGTTTAAAAGTTACCCCACTATCGAGCGCGCGGGTACTAGCGGGTGCCTACAGCGCTATGAAATTGATGATTAGAGACTTGTAATTAGAGATGTCTAACTACCATACGCTTTGAATTGTCTTCCAGCACATACATGTGTATCATATAGGCTTGTAACCTCAGACAAGTCTTCAAAGGCATCCCACATGAGCGCTTGATGTCCCAGTCATGCCACCCCCGCCGCAATCCATGGGTTGGGAGCTTACAATGAGCGATTTTATTTAGAGTGGTTGTCTACTCTATTCCAGAGAAAAGCATCATACATAGACGAAAATTCCCAAGGGGCCGGTTCAACCTTCGTTAATTACAAGGGTTAATTTGGGGGCACAATATCGGCAGTGATGTCGTAGAGTGCTCGGGCCGCTTATTGAACTCCAAGCCTTTCAGGTTGTTGGTTTCCTGATACACATCTCCTTCATACTTTACATGCCTCCACCACCTCCACCACCTCCACCACCTCCAGCTCTTCCCCGGTTTCTCCCAGAAACTCGGTTATCCCGTAGTCGTCTAAATTCTCCGGCCGGAAGGGAATGTAGGTTGTGGTTGTGGTGGTTGTGGTGGTTAAAGAGGTTTGATACTAAATTTTGTTGTTGCTGCTATGAGGTTTTGCGCCGGATGCGGCACATGGGACGGATTTTGTATTACATTACTGCGTTTTGCTTGATAGTAGATGTGATCGACGTGATGGTACCTGCGCTTGGGGGGGCCATGCCATGCCTACATGTATGTACCCCCTCGCTTCACCATAGATCTCATGTCCGGACAGAATGAAACGGCATAGCGTCTCAATTCGCGTACCTACGTCTGTAGCTGTCATCACGCAAGGCACAGTTTTTCAACTTTCCTGGTCATTGGCAGTCTTCAACTAATTTTGGCTATTAGTGACGTGAGTTTCCCATTGTTTCGGTGCCTTGCGTCATGCAGAGCCCGAAGAAGTGGGAAGGGAGGGAGGGAGGATGTTGCAGGGTGCAGGGTGCAGGGGGATAAATAAAGGATGGTACATGGTGCTGTTACTGTTACGGCCAAATAACGGGAAGACAGAGAGGGATGAAATGAGTACCAAAGGGAGAGAGATAGCGAGCAGAATAGTGCCAGTAGTGTCTGCGATATAACCGTTGGCGAAAGTGGCGGTTATATACTTAATACTTAAAGTACGCGAGTTTTTTTTTATATCAGACCCCGTACTAAGTGGCCCGTTAGCGTACATAGACTAAAGGTTCAGATGTGCGCACTTGCATAATAAAGTAATTACATGTACTCATGGAGAATTCCATTCCGGGATGCCCCTTATGATACCCGTTAAGGATCGAGATCTCAGCTCACAAGTTTATCCGGTTCGGTGAAGTTTCTGATCACGAGTGGCAAGTGTGTATGTAGTATGTACTTTAGGAAACAGAAATATTACGCGTTTTCAGATCGCAATCAAGATCATGAGCAGAATGAGGCTCCAAACAGAAGACAGTGTTGAACTGCAAGGTTCGGGGAAAGTCCTATTTGTTGGTTGTGTTGGACCATTCAGCTGCTGGAGTAGTGGATGTCATGCCAGGGACAGGGGGTCCACTCCCGTTTATTGAAAGACTAGGATTCCAAACTCGGGTTTAGTGGCTCAGAGTCGACACCATCCATCCTTCAGGTTGCTCGAAACATTCCTCGCTCACTTGACTCTCACTCACACTCGCTCACTACACACACACACACATCCACGGTCCCTTTCCCTTTTCCTTTCGTCATCCCTCTCATCCGAACCACTGTCTCTCTTTTTTACAGTCTTGTTCTTTCTTTTCTATTTTCTCCTCCCGTCGTTTCTCAGCTCATACACACCACGCCGCATACTCCTTCCTTCGTTTCGTTTCGTAGTGTTTCGATCTTACTTTATCCTTCGCTCGTTCTGCACCGGCGATATCAAAACCTAACCAAATCGTCAGTAAGCCAAATCAAAATAACCCCCCCCCCCTCCCACCCCGCCTTCCAGTCCGACAATGCCTTTGCTTCTCGCATAAACACAATTCGCAAATTTGTTTGTTGTCTGGGTGGCGATTTCATCTGGTTTGGTTCCTGCATTTCCCTTTCTTTGCTGCCATCTCCCTTCCCGTATTACATGCATAGCATAGGGATCTACAGGTGAACAGGCAGTGGCTTATTATTATTATCAGCATCCACATCAGCATCAACATCAGCCACCAATAGCTACTCTACCTGCAATTAAGACAAGGCAGCATCAGCTAGCAGAACAGCTTTAGATATATAAATCGGAAATTCCATTGATTAATTGATGTGTCCTCGTCTCGTGTAAACAGCAAAGCCAAAACAGCATTCCCACGAGGCTGTAACACATCAATTAGAAAAGACAGGAAGAAAGGGAAAGATTAATTTAGCTATGGCGTCCATTGTTCGTCCCACAATGGTGTCCAATCCTTCGTCTCGGTCAGAGGTGTCATCACCTCCTCCCTCTCCCGTGGAAACTTCTACCCCGTCCTCGCCCGCTGCAGCTCGGCGGAATGAGAAACAGGCATTAGTTGGCCAACACCACCACTACCAACGTCAGCAGCAGCAGCCATTACCCGATATCGACACTGCCATTGCTCCAGCTACAAAAGTCGAACTCGTTGTCAAGACTCCCACCAATCGTCCAAGGCTGCCTGGTCGGCAGGAGACCCCCCCTTCACCTCCGAGTTCTGTAGTGTTGGGTCCATCACCGGTATCACCAGAGGTTCTGTTACCGGTTGGGCTCCCGGCACATTATAGGATGGGGCTTGGGCACCCGGAGGAATCAACGCCTCCTGCATCACTTAAGCAAAGAATTACTAGGGTTTTCAAGGTTGGCCACAAGCGTGGTGAATCTGATTTATCTCGCACTACGAATGCCACAGACGACACTATACAACGTGATACTACCAGCAATTATCAACCAACGCCTTTAAAGGAAAATAGCCCAATGCAGTTAAAAAGACCAAGTTTCTATGCAACACAATCCACTAGCCAAATTCGTCCAACCAGTCAATTCAATATTGGAGGGAGTTCAGACGGAAGGCTTACCAACGGGGGTGAAGTGAGGGTGGAGATTCTCCCGCATCCAAATTTAACGATAGGTAGTTCCAGCAAGCATAGAAACCCTCTTGAGGGGTCGTCAAGGAAAGAACAGGGTAGCAGCGACCCGTACGGTAGGTACAATCGCTCATCTAAGCTTGTAAAGCAAAAAGCGGGCGAAGAGGAAGATGAGGGGACGGGATCTCAAATGTTAAACTCGGAAGTTGAAAAACACAACTACCTCCCGCCATTAAATCGTCTTCAAGTAGTTCCACAATCATCGTCTATACAACGCCGACAAACAGCCACTACGATAGAATCAGCAGGAAGCCAGGAGCGTAGATACGTCGAGGAATCAATGTCGTTTGGTTTTGAAGGGTTTCATATTGGGGACGGGAGTGGCTTCGGCAATGGGACATACACAGGGTTGTCGGGCCCAAACAGTCCTATGTACTCTATCGAATCAGGTGTCTACGCAGGGAGTGGAAAGGCGAGCAGTAGCGTACTAAATTACATGAATCAAAGCGACCCAAGCGCACCCTCGAGAAATGGGTCCAACAAAACGGCTTTGACGGATGAGCGAGGCAGCCATCGTATGAGCAGGCCAGTAATGAGTAGGAATGCATCATCGAACTCTTACTTTTCACCAGGGATGCGTAGCCTGTCGTCCGGACTTGGAAGATCAGGAAGCCCTCAATTTGATGAGGCGGTTAATAGGGAGCTAAAAAGATTGAGTAAGATCTCGGCCGGGAGTGGAGCTAGCGGGTTCGCCATGGTTATCACAGCAGATGGGGCGGCATCAACAAGATTTGATAAGGATTTCAGTGACGAAGAGATGGATGTTATTACATCCGAGAGGAAGTTCACAAAAGAGGAGAAGGGTAAAGGAAAGGCAGTGCCTTCTGCTAGCACAAGTGCGACTGGGAGTAAAGATGGCGAGTCTCAGGGTGGATACCAAGGAGCTGGGCATCATCATACAATAAGTGACGCAAGTAAATTTATTCGCAGCGATGGTAGCGAGCACAGCAGTGATAATGGTGATAGCGACGGGAAAAGATTGTTGCCAGGTATCGGTGGTTTTGGTGCAAGGCGGAAGTTGAAGTCACAGGAGGTTCCTAAAGGCGTACTGGTTCACGAAGGAGACCCTAGGTATGAATTGTAAGTTTAACCACAGACAAAAACCCCTTTGCAAGAAACAAACCCCACCTTTATGCTAACGTTCTCAGTGTCTATCGTATGCGTCAAACATCCGATGAGACCCCTATCCTAGTTCCTCAGTATTTTTATCCAAGTGACGGATTTCCAAATCGCAATGCTCTTACTACTCCAACCCGCTCGACCTTCTCACCCCTGTCATCTATCAATACTAGCAATGCGGGTGCTATGCCATTTGCTGGCCAGTACGGTTCATCTCCTATTGCCATGCCTAAAAATGCCCTTACACGAGATTCAAGTAGCTCTTTTTACATAAGGATGATGGGAGGTGATCAGGCTGTGGACTCAAGAGATTGTTCCCCACGGTCCCCGCGTTTCCCCGAGTATGGTTCCGATACGCCCGGCAGCCCCTTTGAATCGAGTCCTTACTCTCCAAACGACGCAACCCCAATTCGTCATATGCTGAGAAGCCCCGAACAAACACCAGTCCATAAAGGAGGACGAAGACAAGATGTTTCTATGGGAGATGATCATGGAATCGAAATGGATATGCTTGTCACTGGGACCCCCGGCGGCACCGGCAGACGACTTGCAGGGAGTAGCTTGGCAGGTGGTAGTGATACGATGAGCAACGATAGGTTGGGAGTTGATGCGCGCAAGCAAGTTCGTATGAGTGGGATCGATGAAGTGAATTTTGTGCCCCCACTTCAAGACAGTACCATCAATGCTCCCCGTAAGAAGGGCTCTCGTGGCTGGTTGTCACTTTACGGTACCAGACTACCTAGGAGGCCCAAAGACCTACGTAGGAGTATGACACCGAGACTCTATGATCCAAGGCGAATCAGCGATTCTTGGACAGATATCCCAAACGACGACCCCGAAGCTATGCGGAACGAGCCCCGTAGTAGAGCTTACAGAATGCAGGAGAAGAGACTTGGAAGAATCATATTAGCTCTTTGTATCCTCTTTCCGCCATTACTTTTGCTTGTGGCCATCGGATCCTTCGATGCTATGGTCGATTCATGGAGTAATGGAGAGATTAAAGGTGTCGGAAAACCTGAGAAAAAAATTGCTGCGATAGTTGGCGGCGTGATAGCAGTTGGCGCTGTTGTTGGCGGTGTGGTCGCGGCGATACTCGCGGCGAGCTAACGGTCTTTAATATTTCCTTTTTTTTTGTTCATTCCCGTAGGTGGGCTTCTCATACTTCGACGGGCGAAATGCATTTAGCATGGGTGGCGAAATTCTTTTTTTGTTGGTAACTTCGACTATACATTGATTATAGGGAGCTCTGGCCATATAGAGCGGCCCCTTTCCATTCCTTTTTGGCAATTGATTTTTATGCCTGTCATTTTTGTTTATACCCTTCGACACCATCATTTATCTGGGTTTGCATTTTTTCATGTTCCGGTCTTTAGAGGCTTACTTGGGCGCATTTTATATTTTACATTATGATTACTTTCCTTCTATAATGCCCTTCCCCTCATGTTATTCTTGTAAATGACTCTACTCTTGTTTTACTTCTATCCCCCCCTTGAGGACACTTTGTTATGATTTTAATACCCGGGGTTAATGAGTTGGATGTTTGGGAGGCTTGCTCTTTTGCTATTGGAACGAAGACCCAGGAAACTTTGCATGATTTCTTTTTTTTATATATATCTTTTTACTATTATTTTGAGGGAAGGGCGTTGGTTTGGTGGCGCTTATATATGCATTAGCCTTTTTTTACTTGTTCATTAGCTGGTCCGCTGTGGGGTTTTTCTTTCAGTGTAAACTTAGGTCATTTACTGGAAGGGGCAAATGGGTGACTGGAGAATATATGGTGCCCAAACCCAGTGAAAGGGGGGGGGGGAGGGGTCTGGGTTGACAGTGATGGGGTATTGGGTATATATATATAGCAGTTGACGATTGGAATATAGATATTGGCTGGTTGGAGTCTTGCTTATTGTGGTCCCTGATCAGGTGACGGTGGAAAAAGTGGATAAGAACCTTCTGATTGATTCATATGGCCATTATGCCTGACCAATGGAATTTGAAAATCAGACCACTCATTTAAGCTATGATGCCCTGCCGGATAGCAGTCGATATGGTCCATAAAGCTGCTCAAGGCAAGTATAGTAGAGCGCCTTGCTTGAATTGAGAATATATTGGGCGAATAAAACAAAACGCCAACAGCTGCAGGCAAGCTTTCCTACGTGCCCGTTCTCTGATTTTGATGTGACGTGGATGGCTCGTTTTATCCGACTGCCGTCTCCTTAAACTCGGTCTAGCTTAACCACCCTGGGTAGTTAGGTTAACATGAAACATCAGGCAGCTTCAGGCTCATCCAGCAGAGGAAAACTCACAGCCTTGTTCTTCCTCGGCGAGTGATTCATGTACAGTAACACATTGCGGTGCTATTGCGTAGATCTCGAAGAGCCCTTCGATCTGCCGCCTTGACTTGCAGATTGCCACTAGCTCTGTCAGCAGGTCGCCCCTAATAGGTGTCGTCTTCAAGATTAGTATGTATGTATGAAGCATGGGGGAATGGGGGGTATCAGATGGGATGGATTGGGAGTGGGTTGACGCCCGCCACGAAATGGTATGGGAACGGTACCACGACATCGGTTTATGGATGGTTTTATCTGTCTTTTCGCAGTGCGCACGCAATACTCCCCGAAAGTAAGGCGCGCAGAATAGGGGGGGGATAGGGGTCCTGTGGTCGGAGAGTCACGTCAAAGGGGGGGCTTCTCTATCTATATCTGTTTACCTACTAGCCTGTTGTCTATCTCTTTCTCTAGATCTGTACAGTCCAGTTCATCATTGGTTTCGGGCTTGTACCTATCAGCAATTGCAGGTTGGAGGTTTTCGTCGTTACCCGGTTTGCGCCCTGGATTCAAGTTTTTTGACAGGAGCTATCAACTGGCTGTGCATGTCTGCAAGCCATCGTTCGGGAATACATCTGAGATCAACTTTAAGAGTGGAACATCTCGATAATTATTCCGAGACAAAAGTTTTTTACCATAAAGCAACCAATAGATACCCAACAGCTGTTAATCTACTCTCAATATAGCCAGTTCTGGGGCAAGAAAATGTGATGTTGACGCGACTTGAATTGATGAAAGCAGTGGGCATGCGTCATCGAGAATCACTCGAGGGCGACGATAGGGAAGCTAGACCAAATGAAGAAGGGCTCCAATTAATCGAAGGGTACATGTAGGCACATGTAGATAGGTCGTGAGCTCTCTTACTTTCTACATGTAACTTGCGCATGACTTACGCTTGTCTACCGAATCATCGTTACCCGCCATGCCCACCCTGGAAACGACTCCATAAAGGAATCGAATTAAACCTGCGAATTGCGCCAAGCAAATTTAAACACGGATCACAATTGTTAGACTTTAGCGAGCTGCGGGGGGAAGACAGGGCTGGGGTTGGTGTAGTTTTGTGGGGTGGGGTGGGGTGCAAATAGAAAATTCTTTGTTCCGTGCACGTGTACCTACGTAGAATAGTAGGAAGTTTTAAGTACATAGTAGCGTGGAGCAGCCTGAGCAGGCTGACAGTTCGATCTTAAGCACCCTCCCGGATTAGAGTGTTTTAGTTACTCGGGAAATCCATTTTTCAACGTCCATTTTTCAGCTTTGCAGCGCCGAGCCTGCGCCGAGCCTGCAGGAAATCAAACCCCGCTGTTTTGTATACAAAAATGACAGTTATACTATTGACGAGCTTCATTATTCTTCAACCTCAATGGCTTCGCTTAGCGCTCTCTCATTGCTGAGTGATATTGATCCTCAGACTCGTGAAAACTTGGAGAGATCCCGTTATGAAGCAGTTTATATCTACCTTATCGATCACTTTAGTTTTTACAGCCTTAGGAAAACACGTATTGATTTCTCCAACCTGAAAGATAATGACTTCCGTCATTTCACCCGGTTCAGTTCATGTGATTTAGTTAAAGTATGTTTACCTGAATCTATATAGAGTCTATCTAACGTTTGCTAGATTGCATCTCTACTACAGATTCCTTCATATTACCGTACTCCTGCAGGGGTACCATTCACCCGTGAAGAAGGTCTTTTTCTGTTATGCGCCCGTTTATCTTGGCCTTCACGCTTGAAGACTCTCGAATACATGTTCGGATACCACTATAGCTCAATTTCCCAATCAAACAATTGGTTACTCAAATATATACTCGATAAATGGGATTTTCTACTATCGGATTTCGGGTCTGGCCATCTTGGAATAGAACGATTAAACGAATTTGCGAAAAAAATAGAAGCTAAGGGAGCTCCACTGGATAAATGCTGGGGATTTATTGACTGCACTATACGACAAATATGCCGACCATCAAAATGGCAAAGAGACTGCTATAACGGATATAAACATATGCATGCTTTGAAATATTCAGCAGTTAAAGCCCCTGACGGTATTATTTATCATCTTTATGGACCCTACGAAGGCAGAAGAAACGATAACGCGTTATTACGTGAAAGTAAATTGCTAGACCGTTGTAAACAGTTTGCACCTGACTTTTATCTCTATGGTGACCCGGCATACCCTTTGTCTTCAGTTCTTTTATCTCCTTATTCTCATATGACCAGGAATATAAGTGCGGAGGAAAAGCAATTTAATGAAAGAATGTCGGCTTGTAGGGAGGCAGTGGAATGGGGGTTTGCTGATGTACTCCGTCTTTGGACTTCACTTGACTTCAAAGCAAACCAGAAAATCTTTGAAACTCAAATCGGATCTCAATATAGGGTAGCAGTGATACTGACCAACATATATACATGTATATATGGAGCGAGTACTTCTCTTTATTTTGATTGCGCACCTCCAACGATTGAGGAATATCTTAAAGTTGTACATAAAAGTTAACCTGAAGACGGTAATATATCTCTTTTAAGCTGTAATTGAAGAATTGATCTAGTATCTCCCATAATACTAACCAGTTCCTTCATTAAAATTTCCATCCGTTCCATTACCTCTCTCTGTTTTTTGGTTTCTTCCGTCAATTGCATAATTGACATATTAAACCGGTCCCAATTTGCCATCTCAACTTCAGTTTGCGCTCTAGTTAATTCAGTAAATAGTGATGGAAGTAGCGTAACTGGAACCGGCGTTTTAGTACTTTTATTAGAAAAAGCACCAGCAGATGGAATAGGAGTACTGAAATGAGACTCAGGAAAGGGCTCATGTATTTTTTCCACTCTGCCGTCATTTAGTCGATGTAGCTTTCTTGGATGAGTACTAGAAGCGTGGGTTGAAAAAGTACTTTGGGAAGAAGTCCCATATTGATGCGGATCAACAGTATATGGTTCAAGTGGCTGGTCCGATAAGGATGACTCTAAGGAAGAGACATTAACTCGTCCTTTTGTTGCAGCTCTCCGCAGCAATTCACCACGTCTATGTTCTTCATCTTCACTTCTCTTTTTATCTGCTGTACGGCTCTCTTTTTTCATGGATACAATGGACTGTTCGGGATGGCAGAATTGGGACTGGACGGATTGGGATTATTGTGCGTTGGGGAAGCAGGATTTGTCAGAAAAGGTTCTATGAGGTTCTGTTACACGGAGGAGTGAGTCATAGTCGGGTTGCACGGAAGTATGAGTCGTATTAAGTGAGGGTTGTCGGATATATAAGGGAAACGTCTCTTGTGTCGTTCTTTTCTTTCCTTTCTTCCTCTGTAGCGTCTTACGTATTTTATTCAATCTCTTATAGTTTTCTCTTGAAACTATCGCTGCCTTTCTTATCTGACTTTATAACTCCTTTATATTATCGGAGTTATCGCTGTCACCCTCTTGGCATGGAAGTCTATCTCTGCTGGAGATTACGTTCGTCGTCGTCATCCGCGTCTTGTGTATGTAATGTAACCACCACCCATTCTTTAGGGTCGTTGATGGGGTCATGGACGAAATTATCGGATCCTCAGACTTTTGCCGAGTTCAAGGCTGTTGAGGCCTACACTACTATATTCACTTCTTACACTTGTTGGAAGGAGACCGTTGGAAGAGCCAGGCAAGGCATAACCTTACGTCTACTTCTGGGAATGAACTCACTGCAGAGGAACAGTTGGAAGCAAAGTAATCATACCGACTTGCCTGGAAGCACAGGTCCGATGTGGAATTCCATTTCTTGTAACCCACCACCACCACCACCACCACCACCACCACCACCACCACCACCACCACCACCACCACCACCACCAGCGAATTATGCCCCTCCCGCCTTCCGCTCCGAAAAGTTTCCGGACCCCCCCAAGTTCAACGGAACCAGGAAAAACTACCTGGTTTCTTAACCTCCTTCGCTTCGGGGTTATGATAGGTTCACGAACGAGAAGCCAAGGTCTTTTATGCAGTTAGTCGGTTGGAAGGAAAGCCTGGGCAGAGTTATTCCTATGGGCGGCCACCTTTGCGTCGATGAACACCTTTGTTGGTCGCAGGCCTCCTTCGAGACGTCCGAGCCAGAAAGGAACTCAGAACTCCGACAAGCAAGCGAGGCTTATTCTATCTTCAATTCCTGCCTTGTCGTGGGGCGTTTGGACTATAACGAGGAAGCTAGAAGGCGCTTTGGAGATGGGACTCTCAGATGACCTGAAGGATGCAATGATCTATCGGACACCGCCGCGGAGGGTTTGGCCTTTATGTGAGGCGATGACCATGGACAACCGAATTAGGGCCAGGAAAGATCTTGCTCCGTAAAACCCCATGGGGCAATTTGCTCTTCAGTCTGCCGCCATCATCCTATACGGAGGTCTTGCCTATGGACCTCTCCTACAGGCCCGTATTCGCCTCACGCCTCCATGGGGAAGATATCGTTGTTAATGGGCCAGACTTCTCCAGCTGAGAAAGAATGGAGAATGAAGAATGGCATTGTCTTTTATTGTCCTGCCCTGACCACGTCTTTGCCTAATGCCCTCAAAATCATGGCATGATCTCCTCTATGGTATTCTTTCTAACCGCCCTGCCGTCTCTGTCTCTTGTTTCTTCTTCTTCTGCTTTTAATACTTCCACGGATGTTGTTTTGTCTGCAAATGAGTCGGGTTTTCATTAGTCGCGGTCAGTATTATGGCGCCATGAAATGTCAATTTATCTGTATTTTCTATTTCAGGTTTTTCAGTTTCAGTTGTAGCAGAAGAGGAGTTAAATGGAGATCATTTAGTTGTTCTTTGTAATATTGAAAACAATAAAGACTCCATTCCTACTTATCTTATGATTGATCTTGGGCGCCGGGATTTGCGTTTATTAATGAAACCTTTCTGCGCCATCACCAACTTCCTATTTCTTTACTTAAAACGCCTAGAGTTCTTGAGGTAATTGACGGACGACCTATATCCTCGGGACAAATTACTTCTATATCTTGAAGTTCTCTTCAGATTGGATCACATCAAGAATCTAATTCTCTCTTTGTTACTAAACTGGGCAATATCCTCCGGTTCTCGGTATCTTATGGTTCATCGCGATGCTTAAGGTTTAAGGATAATACTGATTTGAGTCGGATTTCTGCAAAAGAATTGTAAAAGAATGGCCTACCAAAATCCCGGAATAAAACCTCAAACCTATATGATAGGACCAGTACCGTTCAGCCGCCTTGCTCGAAAAAAGGGATTACAAATCTACGGTCGTCCTCCATGACGTCGAAGCAAACTCTTAGATTCGGACGCCGAATGGAAGCATAAAATCCCCAAACAATATCATCACCGATTGGAAATGTTCGACAAAGCCTTTGCCCAGGATCTCCCCCCTCGACGTCCCTACGACCATAAGATTCCGATAAAAAGAAGAAGAACCACCATTTGGACCTCTCTGAATGTCTGAGCGAGGCTAACGCTTCTGAGACTATATCCGAGAAAATCTTTCCAAAGGATTTATTCGCGCCAGTTCCTCACCGCTCAAGACTATTCGTTAAAAAGCGAGATGGTACTATTTGTTTGTCGTGGATTATCGAGGACTTAACGAGTTGACTATTAAAAATCGATATCCTTTACCGCTTATACGAGAAACACTAGATCGCTTATCAAAAGCCAAATGGTATCTGAAGTTGAAACTACGTCGAGGTTATAACCAGATAAGGATGGCGGAGGGTGAAGAATGGAAGACCGCATTCCGAACACGTTATGGTCACTTTGAATATACTGTTATGCCATTCGGCCTTACCAATGCCCCTGCTACGTTCCAACACTTTATTAACGACTGTCTACGAGAACATCTTGATCAATTCTGCACGGCATATTTGCACGATATTTTGATATATAGCAATACCCCGAAGAGCATGAGAACGTGTGGAAAAAAATCTCGGCTATTACAGAACATGGTGTCTGTTGAAGCAGAAAGTCTGAGTTTCATACCCAAAGCACCACCTATCTCGGTCTTATTATTGAGCCGGTATTCGGATGGGCCTCATAAGGTCTCTGCTGGGAATGGAATTTCTGTGGACGGTAAAAAAGATATACAAGCATTTTTGGGCTTTGCCAATTTTTATAGGTGTTTTATCCTTGGGTTTTCAAAATTGGTACTACACTTCTGGCTACCAAAAAAGGGTAGCCAATGGTCGTAGAAGCGAAGCAGCCTTCCAACAATTGAAAAAGCGCTTTACCACCGTTCTAATTCGTTTTGATCGCGAAACCAATTACATGATAAAGCGGACGCCGGACTATGTCGCCGATTATCTTATCGCAATCGACAACCAGAAACTCCATCCCGTGGCATTCTTCTCTAAACACTCACGCGAGTGTAACATGAAATATCTGACAATTTATTAGCGATTATCCGATGTTTCGAAGAATGGCGACCCGAGTTAGAAGGAGCAAAACACCCCATTGAAGTTATATCGGATCATAAAAACCTGGAGTACTTTATGTACCAAACAACAATAGGAGGCAGGTCGTTGGTGAATTTCTCTCGACTTTATTATCAAATATCGACCAGAAATGGCGATGTAAACCGGATCGTTATTGGGAGATCGGAGATCTCGCGAGGAAGGAGATGAAAGATTGCTTCACCAGTAGCGGTATTAAAGAGGAGAACTTGGATCCTGTTTAAGTTTGTTGGCGGGTTCTTTGACAAATGAGCCGTGAAAGAATCTTTCTGAAATTATTGTGACGAAGGATATTTGGTGGCCATTTCCACAAAAATATTGAGCCTCGACAAACAGATATCTGAATGCAAGGAAATTTCTTGGCAGAATGTCTCGAAGTCGTGACGGTCGTTTACTCTATCGCGAAGGCCTCTACGTTCCAGATTACGCTCCTCTACGACTTGAAATTCTTAAACAATATCACGATCTTGCAGTCGGCAGAGAAAAGACCTTTGAATTGGTCAGCAGGGACTACTACTGGCCAAATATGCGAGACTATGTCGGCCAATACATCCGGAATTGCCATACCTGTCAACGCAGTAAGCGCGACATGGCCAAAAGTCTTCGACCACTGCCGTCGCGAACAACCCTGAGAGAAATATCGATGAACTTTGTTCTGGTCTGGGAAGCGAAGGATATGATGCCGTGTTAGTAGTGGTAGATCGATTAAGCAAGATGCGCACTTCTGTGTATCTGACGGATTAACAGCGAAGATCTGACAAACCTATACCTGCAACGTATCTGGAAACTTGGCCTGCCAACACATATTACCTCCGATAGGGGGCAATTTACCGTTAAGTTCTGGAAGTCCTCTGCAACTTAAGATTGAAGCGAATGTCAACTGCATTCCACCCGGCCCGATGGTAAACGGAAGACTCAATGCCGTCGTGGAACAATCGCCGAGCGTATGTTTCCTACCAAGGCGATTGGGCGAAATGGTTCACTATGGCAGAATTCGGCAAATATAATCTCGCGCCTACACCCTTCTTCGCGAACTATGGATACCATCGCCGATTTCGATAGACCTTCAGAAACCCGAAAGGTCTCGCTAGTCTCGATTTCGTGGATTTGCAGGAAAAATGAAGGAATTCTGCGATTATCTACGGACTCAACTACGGTCGGCTCGGGGACCAACAAAGAAATGAATCTTAAACGACTCATGCAAGATATGAAGTCGGAGATATGGTATTCATGTAGGCAAAGAATATTCAGATCTTCTACTCGAGGCTCGATTGGAAGAAATTGGGACCTTTCCTATCCAGGAAGTGGTCTCTCACTATCTTATCGTCTGAATCTTCATTTCGATGAAGATCTGCCTTTCATGTTTCTTCTGAACCTCAACAGATCAGGTCTGAGGACAAATCTCACTCCGCCTCCACCGTTATTGTTGAACAAGAGGAAGAATACTGGTCGAGAAATATTAATTTCACGTCTGCGGAAAAGCGACTAATACTACGTTAAGTGGGACAGTTCTGTAGACCCGCCAGGAATATAATCATAATCAAACCACGTCAGCCTTCCATATCGCAGTAGGGACCGATAGGAGTTAAATTTCGCGATGACAAACTACATGGATCTGATAATTTAGGGATGGCAGAATTGGGGGACGGATTAGGATTATTGTGCGTTAGAAGCAGGATTTGTCGAAAGGTTCTATGAGGTTACATTCTGCGGAGGAGTGAGTCATGGTCGGGTTCTTGGAAGTATAGTCATGTTAAGTGAGGGTTGTCGGATATATAAGGAAGCAGGAATTCTCTTGTAATAGATTCTTTTTCTTTCCTTTCTTCCCTACGCAACGTCTTCTGTATTTTATTCAATCTACTATAGTTTTCTCTTCAGAAACTATCGCTGCCTTTACTATACACTTTATAACTCCTTTATATTATCGGAGTTATCGCTGTCACCTCTTTTTCTTGGCTTGAACAATCTATCTCTGTACACGCCTTTTTTATCCTCATCATTTTCTAAATTTGAGGCAAGTCCATCTGCTAGCTTTAACAAACTGTCAGTTAATAGTTAAACAAAGAATAAATATAGATCTAACACACCTGTTCGGTATCAAAGGGAAATCTTCTCTTTTTGGTTGGCTTCGCTTTATGTTTTTCTCCAAAAAGCTTCTCCACCTCCGAATCAGTCAATCCCTCCTTGAATTGTATCAAGTCGCGCAAGTCCTTCCGCACTTTTGCCCATTTTTCCATAGGGGTTTCTGTATAGTAGCCTGCATCATCATCAGCAAGACTTCATTTGTCTCCTGATGTCTCCTGAGCCTCAGGAGATTCAAAAAATATCCAGGAGCCTCAGGAGACTCTCAGGAGACCCGGGAGACTGTTGGGAGACTGCATACACAAGTAGTAGTTTGCTGATGATGGAGAATACTCAAAACCTTCTGCCATGCCGTAGTTTTCTGCTTATGGGGGACCGCATATGGTCTCAATCTCCTAACTTCATTCACCATCGCCTTCAACTCCTTCAGGATAATAGACACTGGTACAGTCAGACAACCTTCATCTAAAACCTCGGCATTCTCGGCGTTCTCGGCGCAGGCATGCTCGGCAAAAGTGGAGCATCTCAGAGGAACCTTAAACTGTATTGAGGCGGGTGGGAAGTCAGATGTAATATCTGAATTGAAGGAATTTGATTGAGATAACGCAATAGGTGGGCTGGAGGAAGGTGGTGCTTGAGACCCTATAGGTGTGCAAATAGATACAGAGTCCCAAGCGTTGGAGAAGCTCGCTGTAGAGGACCCAACCTCCTGCTCGCTCATAGCAGTCCCTCTTGACTTCTGAACATTTTCTGACAAAGGAGTTAGGATTGGCCAACTGGGGTTGACACCGGACTGATTGTTTCTAGAGGAAGACATTTTAGAATAGATCTTGTCAAAAAAGGTGGTGAATTGAACTGAACCTTCATCTCGCAAACGCCATTTATTTCTGTAGCTGGCATATCAGAAGTATTAAGTACGATCCCTGGTCCTGCATATGCGTTGAAGTCCATTTCTTCCAACTTTGTCCTGGCCCCGCTGTACAGCCTCATATGCAACGCTGAAATATGAAAGTTGCGCGACCGACTAAAACACTCTATTCAAATCTTCGATGGCTGTCGGTAACATGCAGAATCACTTGGCAGGTGTGGGGTAGGAGCTACGTGTTTGTCGTTTGAAGTAGGTATGTAAAATGTAGATAAATGTCGGAGAGAGAATGGTGATGATAGAGTAAAGTACAGATTGAGACTGCGGGGTACAGAATAAACAGGTGATTGAGGAGTACTTGTACCTACATGTACTTGGGAGGTTTGTGCCTGCCTCAGAACTATGATGGTAGAGTACATATGCGGGCTCAATAACCACGAGGGAGTCGTCGAATGATACAGCCAATGATATCAAGAAAAGTATGAACCATGTGTGGCTTGAACGCCCCCTTGATCGCGACCCTCAGCCACTTTACAACCATTCAACGCGTTCCCTGGTTTGTCATCGCCTCAGCCCCATCGCTCGCGTTTCTGCGACAACACAACCAACCTCATCCTCTTTTTGCTGCACAGCTCGCATTTTACACTCTTCCGCTGGTGCCTTTTGCCTTCTTTCCTCTTCTTTCTTCTCTCTTGCCACTTTTTTTTTTTTTTTTTTTTTTTACCCTTTCGCTGCCATCTGTCTCCCCCGTGTGAGTGCGAGAGAGATCCACGCCCCGACTACCTACAATCATCCACCCAACTTTACCACACCACACACCCCCGTTCCATCGCCCTCCTTCTCCCTTCACATCGATCCTCATTCCATCATCAACTTTTTCTCCCCCCCCAATACCTTTCATCATCGTAATCATCTCCCGTCCCTGTCTTCCCCGTTATCTCACCACATAGGTATTAACAGGGGTGGCGAAAGAAACCTAAAAACCAAAACAACAACAAGGCCACAGGGAGAAAAAAAAAAAAAAAGTAAAAAAGACCCCCCAAAAAAAAAACTTGGTTGAGTGAGCAAGAAAAGGAAATAAGTCAACAAAGGGTGGTCTACACACACCCCACACACATACTCAAGCACTTTCCCCCTTGCACCTCCTCTCTGCTAGAGGTGTTGTGTGCCGATGTCTAAAAGGCGGTCGGACACACAGCTGACCAAGGACGACTACGAGAAGCAGGATTTTAATTATCATCACGAACCGGAAGACCCTAGAGACGCCGTTGACCCTACAAAGATGGCTGATAGTAAGATTATGAGCAACAGAAAGTGAGTTTCTTTCATTTGTTTTTCCCCTTTCTCGTGTTTTTGAGGCGGAGGTGCCGATTTTTCTCTATCTACTCGAGTTGGAACGGGTTTACTGACGGATAAAGGATCGCGCCTTTGAAGAAGGGACGTGGTCGCGGTGGACCGGCCGGTGGTAGCTCAAGAGGCGGCTCTAACATACCTAACTTCTTTGCATCAACACCAACAGGGGGATTCGGCACAAATGGTGCATCACAACCAGAGGGAGGGTTCGCTGGATTTGGGACGCCGCAGAGTGCCGCGCCAGTGACTCCGACTTTTGGAGGAAACGCGACAGGTAGTTTCAACTTCGGCGCTAATAGTCCTGCGCCGGAGCCGCCAAAGGTGAACCCGTTCGCATCGTTGGCACCATCAGCCACAAATGGCGGGTTCGGTACACCGCAGCTTGGAGGGTTGTTTGGAAGTCCGACACCCCAAAACTCGTCAACTGGTGGAATTTTTGGGAACAACAACGGCAATGCCTCTCCTGCGCCTGTATCCGCCGGGTTCACGTTTGGAGGCAATAGCACTGCAGCTCCTGCGCAACCTACGACAACAAGTTTTAACAAAGCGCCTACGTTTAATTTTGGCGGCAATAGCGCGGCCGCGCCAATGTTTGGCGGCGGTGATAACAAGCCGGCCGCACCCTCTAGCTCATTTACATTCGGAGCCAACAATGGCACCCCTGCTGTAGTTACACCCCCAGCTACTTCTTCATTCAACTTCGGTAGCTCCACAGCTACCACAGGTGGGCAGCCCAGTAGCGGCTATTTTGGCAACTTCAAATCCGAGGGGACTCCCGAGCCTCAGGCTGCATCGGCTGCCGCTCCCGCACCAACCTTCACATTTGGCGCGGCTACCCCGAACACGGGGACTCCTAGCACCTCCTTATTTGGAAAGCAGGCAGATTCGCAGGGTAAATCATTGTTCGCTAAGCCTGTCGAGCAGCAGGGTTCAAACCTATTTGGACGGCCATCGCCTTCTCCGGAGCCTACTTCCGGAAACTTGTTTAAACCTTCACCCAGCCCAGAGCCCTCAAATAATCTTTTCGGATCTCCGGCTCCGACTCCGACTACTAACAGTTTCTTTGGTCAGCCCAAGGAACAAGAGCAGAGCAAGCCATCATTCACTGGGTTTGGGGACAATGCACCAGCAACACCTAAGCACGAGCCACCCAAGGCGCTATTTGGCTTCGGCGGCGCAGATTCTAATGCTCAACAGGAGCCACCAAAATCACCATTTGTTGGATTTGGAGATAACAAGACCGAAGCTCCTAAGTCGCCCTTTTTTGGCGGATTTGGTACTCCTAGCGAAAAAAAGGATGAGCCGAGTAAGCCGCCGCTCTTTGGCTTCGGACCATCTTCTACTGAAAACAAGCCGGAAACGCCTAAGGCCCCAACAACATTCTTCGGCGCTCCCAGTACTCCTAGTGTGGAAATTAATGATGATATTATGGCTGATAACTCGCCGCCAAAGTCACCCAGCGTTTTTAACCCACCAGTTAATAGCCCCAGTCCATTTGCTGGATTCGGCTCGCCTAAGCTCCCGGCAGCGCCGCCAAACGAATCCACGCCCCCTGCTATGTTTGCTCCCACAGCAATGCCATCAACAGCAACAACCCCACCAGCAGTGAATAATACGACTGGTACTGCTGCCAGTGCCACCGCTGCTGCTGCTAACTTCAGGGTACCATCGCCCCCACTCCCATCCGACTCCACTTCATGGACTACAGCGCAACTCAATGAATACTACAACTTGTCTGCCTTGCGCTCGCTGAACCATAGCTTCCTGGAAGGTCTTAAAAAGGCAGACCAGCTAGGTGACTGGAGTATGTCTTGCGAAATATACATCGAAGAGTCCAAGAAGATCAAGGAATGTCAACAAAATGGGGAGCGCTACAAGGGTGTTACTGTTGAGCCAAAATTAGGCTCTAATATTTCTAGCAAGAGAGGCAACACTTTTGATGACGAAGTTCAAGGTGGTGGCGGTAAGAGATCTAAGGGTAACGGTGAAGGTAATTAGGCATTCATTTTAGTTCATTTTTCTGTCATCTCTGGTTTCCTTATCACGGTTTTTTTTTGTTCCGTATCGAGCTTCAAAAGTTACGCGTTTTATAGCGTTTCTGGAGTTCTTTTCTTGACGTAGATATTTTGCTCCTACTGGGTGGTGCTTGGTGGGGTGTCGGTGTTTTTTTCTTTATTGCTTTTTACTGGCGCCTGTGTGATGCTTCTCGTTTTGTGGCGGGAGGCAGCTGGGTAGAGTGAGGGCGATGGATTTTCCGGTTCCTTGCCAACACCACCCAATCAAACCAACCCATCTACGTCTGACCCAGCATGGCAACATGGCAACAACCCCAGTCCTTATTCTCCCCCACCCTATTTCCCCCACACCCTTGCAACCATCAATCCTTCGGGCACTCGAGGCATCCATTGAGATTTTCAATATATTCTAACATGAATCAACAAACATAGACTCGAAATCTTCAGGATCTGATTCCTCCAAGGCCCTCGCATCAATTCTTGGTGGTAACAATAATAGTACTACTTCTAGCTCAGACGCCTATAAACTAGCCAGCAAACCGACACATGGATTCGTTCCTCCATCTGCTTCGGCCCCTGCCGCACCAACTGGTATGAAACTGGCTTCCGCTCCACTCTTTGGCTTCAAACCTCCTGCTGCTGCGACCGAAAAGCAAGATGAAGAAAAAAAGAACGAGGGTAAGTCTAGATCATTGGTAGATTAAGATGTGGCGTCTCGATCTAACATCATTTCCACGATAGACGAGTCCAAGAATGCCTCGGCACTGGTGTCTCCAGCTAGCAGCGTCTTTGATTCCCCCAACTCCTACAAAAACAACAGTAATTTTGTAAATCCCTTCTCGACAAAGGTGCCAGATCCCTCGGAAAAAGACGAGGGTGACGATGATGATGACGATAACACACCGGCTGCCCCATCACCTTCCGGCAGTTTGTTTGGCCGTGTCAGTGAACCGAAAAAGGAATCTACCGGGTCAATTTTCCCAAACAGCAAGCCTGTCTCTGGCGGTGGTTTGTTTTCTGGAAAATTTGGCGAGACTAATGGTACCAATGGTACCACTTCATTGTTCGGTTCCAAACCTGATGCCCCTAAAGGCCTCTTTGGATCCGCCACATCCAGCACTGCACCTTCTCCAAATGCATCGGGATCATCGCTCTTCGGTACGCCCGGGGTAAAAGAGACCGGTTTCTCCTTTGGCGGCAGTAATGGCGCAAGCACACCAAGTGTGCCAGCTTCTGGCGCTGTCACACCTAGTGATGATAACAACTCCGAGCCTGACGACAACGCCCATCTTGCTAAGAACGATGTGGATCTCTCTAGGCAAGGTCCTGGCGAAGAAGATGAAGATTCGAAATTCGAAATCCGTGCCATCGTCTATGAAATCGTCCCTGAAAAGCCACACAAGAAAGCCGGTGTTGGGTTGTTGAGAGTTCTTAAGAACCGTATCACTGGAAAAGCAAGGGTGCTTGCGCGAACACAGGCTGGAAAGGTCGTGCTCAACGTGGGATTGGTTCAGGGCATCACATATACCCCCGGTAAGGGCGTGAAGCACATTTCCATAGTGGAGTTTCTTCCCGATGGTGGCCGTAAGATGTACTCCGCAAGGGTGAAAGAAGAGTCAGACGCAAAGAAATTGGGAGAAGCGATGGATGAAGCGAAAATGTCTTCGTAATAGTAACGAGAACTCGACCTGGACGGTTGTTGTGTATGTGGGATAAAGGCATAGAGGGGTGGAGTCGTAAGGGTTCATTTTTTTTTTTAGTGTAGGGCGTAGACGCGACCCTCATTTTATCTGCATTGTGTGGTTTCTTTCTCTATTTTCTCCATCTGTTTTACCTTACCTCTCTTTTCCTCTACAAAGAGTTAAGTCTATTTATACTACGCTACTTCTTTTTTTGTCTTATGGCACTTCTGGATTTGAATAAGGGAGGGAAGTAAAAATGAAAAAAATTGGAGTTTCTTTTTCTTTCCTTGTTATGGTTCCTCGTTTCTTTTCTTTTTCTTTTTTTATGCTCCGTAGTAGTTAGTGTCTATCTACCTTAGTAACCTTCTTCCTCCCTCCTCTCCTCCCCCTTCCTCTTCCTCCTCCCATACTACATTTCCGTCGACTTATCTAACGTCCCCCCATTCTGCTACCGATTTTGTTTTTCTCATCGGTGTTTTCTTTCCATCATTTCCGTTTTGCTGTGTTGAGACATGACCATGTGTTTCCGTGTATGAAAGAAAGAAAGAGAGAGTGTATGTGTGTATGTGCCTGTCCACCCCCCCAACCGCTCACGCGCGGGCCTGTCTTCAGACTACGTCTTTTTTTCCCTTCTTTTTCTTTTCTCTCTCCTTATATCTTATATATATATATACTTTCCGATGATGATGAAAAGGTGTATGTAAACCGGGCAGACAGCAACGACATGATGATGATGATGATGATGAATGCGCGTGAACTATTGTAGTACGGCACCGGTGCGTATTGTGTGCTGTTTGTACGTACGCATAACAGGATTGGCCCTTTGAAGGGGCCTCTGCCGTTTTTTTTTTACCCAGGATATTTTATGGCTGCGTCTCGCTATAGATATACAGTACCAAAAAAAAGGCGGGTGGGATCACTACAGTACTCGCTTCGATCCTCCAGTGCTCGGTATTTCACCCCGTTTCTTTGTGCGCGCGTGTGTGTGTAGGATATCACCAAGTGTTTAGCGGGCCAGTAAAGCCCTGAGAGTTTGTTGCTGTATCTCAGCAGCTCCCTCCACATGCCAATTATATACTTGCTCACATGTAGAAATGTCTCTCCATGTGCCCCTGTGGTATGTGGTATGGAGATGTGGGTTCTATGATACATACTATAGCTTGCCACCCACCGTGTGGTGGAAGGGCCGGGCTGGAAACATAACCCACTTCAAACTTGTATGTACCCGGCAGACATAGAGCCCAGCCCACCTCCACCGGGGCTTGGTCCATCCATACATGCGTACAGTAGCTACAGTACACGATAGCTCCAACCCAGCTGCAGCCGGGAGCAGCCCCAAAGGTAGAAGGGTGTGTGCCAGCATGTTGTACATAACAGGAACCCGGTGTAGGGCGGGCCAGAGGTTGGTCATGGTTCTTCCTGCGGGGGGTGGGCGGGGTCGAGTGAGCGCCCGTGACCGGTTCTGTGGCTGGACCAGCAGGATGCATCACGCGCTGTCACTCGCGGATCGTGGGCGGTGTCTAGTTGTGGTTAATGGGTGGGGTTGCGTCTACTTGTGTCACGCTCACGGTGGTTGGGTGGTAGTGGTTTCATTGGCTACCGGGTACTGAGTATAGCAGCGAATAATGGTTTTTATGAGCAAGGAAAGAAAAAAAAAAGAAGAAAAGAGAAAAAGAGAGTTTTTAAAAAAGGTAGAGATCTATTATCTCTACCCATCCGCAAGTCAATACAGGACACCGGGGGCCACTACCTCCTCCTCCCCCCAATCAAAAACCTCCCCTTCGTCCTCCTCTTCCCCGTATTCGCGCCGCCGCCGCCGCCGCCGCCGCCGCCCGCACCGCCAACAACATCCCCGAACCCAGCGTCGTCGAGGTCCATCTCATCCTCCTCCCAGGACTCCCCCTCGGCCATGCCCCTCTTCCCCTTACCCCCCTTCTCGCCGCCCTCGCCCGCCCCCCCGCCTCTGGCAACCTCCCGCTTCGCCGCCAACACACGGTCGTACTCCTCCCTCGCCCTGCGGCTGCGCACGGCCTCCTCGCCGATGGCAACCACCTGCGCGTCCAGGTCTGCCAGCACATCCTCGCACACGCTGCTCCAGCTCTGCAGCGTGGCGATCATGGACGGTACCTCGGAGGGGGCGACGTCGCGCCCGGCGGTGCTCGACACGGAGACGACGAGCGATTGGGTGTCTAGCTTGGCGGAGAGCAGCGACGCGTAGATGGCGGAGATGACGAGGTCCTCGAGGGCCCGGGGCGTGGGGAGGTCGAGCGTGCGCTGCAGGGAGGCGTAGGTGAGGTGGGTGGGGCCCTGGGAGGCTAGGGTTATGAGTGAGAGCTGGCGGAGCTTGTGCAGCTGGGCGGGGTTGAGGGGCGGGAGAGTGGATTCGGAGGCTATACTTGGGGTGTTAGTTTTTGTGGGGTGGGTTTGGGGGGGGGGGGGGTACCTTTGTAGTCGGTGTAGCTGCCGTAGGCAAAGATCTTGAGGAGGGTGAGGTAGGGGGCGCCTTCGGGGGTGTTGGCGAGGGCTTGGATGTTTGGCGTGTCGAGCAGCTCGGAGAAGACGAAGACGCCTGGGGCCTGGGTTGCTTGTAGGACCAGGTCTGCTGCTGCACGGCCTGTTGCGGATTTTGCGAGGGCGAGGTAGGGCTGCAGGGCGAGGACGTAGGCGTGTTCTGACATTGTGTTTGTGGTGGTGGAGATGGAGGTGGAGATGGAGGTGGAGGTGGAGATGGAGATGTGATGGTGAGGGTGGTGATGGTTTGAGCTGTGAGGTTTGAGCTGCTGCTGCTGCTACGAAGATCTGGCTGTCTGGCTGTCTGTCTGAGCTTCTTTGGCGGTGGTGGGGTTGGCCTTGGCAGTGAGTGATTTCTTGTGAATGTGAGCTGAGGTGGGGGGGATAAAGGGATTGTCTGTTGTGATAGTACATAGTAGTAATAACATGGACAATGCCCTTGTGATTGTGGTTTGTAATAACTTGCTCGTCCTCTTTCTTAACTTGCGGTTGGGAGTGCCGTGGGATCCCTGCAGCTATTCAATGAAGAAGGAAGTGGAAGTGGAAGGAGAGCGAGCCGTAGATGGATGTTTACATACAATTGATTGCAGCTCTCCAGACATGGGCAGTGTCAGATTGTGTTGGAAGTATTACTGTCTCTCCCTTCTTACTGGAGCTGTCTGTATGTATGTACTGTGTAAAGCAGAGTCGAGTAGCATTACTGTATTCCTGCATCCCATCTCAAGATCAGATTTAATTCCACCTCCCTCGCTTCCTCACAAATCATCTGATAGTGAATAAGTAATTCCCGACCATCCGAGCTCCCGTCCTTCCCTTTCTCACTCGGCCGTGCACCGTCAACCCAACCCAACCCAACCAACCCCCTCCACTCCACAGCCTATTTTTACCCCTCGTGCCTTTCTTTTCTTTTCTTCTCTTTTTTCCCTTCCCTTCCCTTCCCTTTCCCCTTCCTCTCTTTCTTTCCCTGGAACCCTTCCTCTCACAGGCAGACACCTTTACCACAACCAGAAAGACAGCTCTAGATCGACTCTCTTTCTTCCTCTTTCTTTTTCTTTGCTGCTTCTTATCTTCTTCTTCTCCCCTCCCCCTCGCTCGATAGGACAGGACAGGATAGGACAGGACAGGACAGGCTGCACTAGAGTCAGAGTGGAGAAAAGACCCTACAAGGCCGCTACTACTATTCTATTACGACTACTGCTGATAGCCCTGGATATAGAGTAGGGAGAATACAGACAGACATACGACGATTTAATTACAGCACTCCCCTTTTCTCTCTCCCCCTTGCTGGCGCCTCGCTGTGCGACGGACGCATACGTACCCACCTGCATTCATAATCAACACATACATTCCTTCCTTCCCACCCCCTTCCTTTCCTTCCATTCCTTTATTCAGCTCAGCTCCACCCAACCCACAACCAACAACCAGAACCCCAACCAACCACCATGGCCCGCGAACCAGACGACGCCTCACACCCACTGATACCGCTGGACGAGGAGGCCCCGCGGCTGCTCCAGACCACCATCGCAGTCTCGGGCATGACCTGCAGCTCGTGCACGAGCGCCGTCGAGGGTTCGTCTCTCCCCCCCCCCCCCGGTTTAGTAGAAAGGGCGGGGACTGACAGCAGACAGGCGGCTTCCAGGACCGCGACGGCGTAACTTCGTTTGTGGTCTCGCTGGCCACGGACCGGGCAGTTGCCGTCCACGATGCCGCAAAGATCTCGGCCGACAAGATTGCAGAGCTGTATGTACCACTGGTTCCGGGGTCGGGGGTTGGGTAGTGTAGTGTAGTGTAGGGCGGGTTGGGCTGACAGGTGTGTGTGGGGGGTTAGAATCGAGGACCGAGGCTTTGGCGCGCGCATCGTATCGTCGGAGCCCGTCGGCGGGGACGGGAAAAGGAAGCCCCTACAGAAGAAGAAGAAGCAGGAAGCGGGGGGAAAGCTGGTGACGACGACGGTGGCGGTCTCGGGAATGACGTGCGGCGCTTGCACGAGCGCTGTCGAGGGCGGGTTTAAGGGTGTCGCGGGCGTAGAGAGCTTCACCGTCAGCTTGATCACCGAGCGGGCCGTGGCCGTGCATGATCCTGCGGTGATGAGTGCCGAGAAGGTTGCGGAGATGTGAGTGGGGCCCTTTTTGCAGTGTGCTGAGTTGGGGTGGGTTTTGCTGACGCTACTACCAGCATTGAGGACCGGGGCTTCGACGCACGACTGGTCTCATCCGAGCCTGTCAATGGCCCGGGAAGGGCGGAAGAGCGGAAGACGGCCATGGCGACAACGACGATCGCGGTCGAGGGAATGACGTGTGGGGCGTGCACGAGCGCCGTCGAGGGCGGGTTTAAGGGCGTGGAGGGCGTCGCGAGCTTCACGGTTAGTCTGGTGATGGAGAGGGCCGTGGCGGTGCATGATCCGGGGGTCATCTCGCCCGAAAAGGTCGCCGAGATGTAAGTGGTGGACCCCAGACTCGGATTTGGAGTTGTAGATGGATTTATTTGGCTAATTGGGTGGTGGCAGAATTGAGGACCGTGGTTTCGGGGCTACAATCATTTCCACCGTCGTGGAAAGCAGCGACGACGACGATGACAACGAAAAGAGCGCAAAGGTCGACACCGTAATCTTCAAGATCTTTGGCCTCACCACTCCCGAAGACGCAATCGCCCTCGAGAACGCGCTGAGCGCACACCAAGGCGTCTGCGACGCCGCCGTGACCTTTGAAAACACCCGCGCAAAGATCGAGTACTTCCCGTCGCTCACCGGTGTCCGCAACCTCGTCGAGGTCGTCGAGTCCCGCAACCTCAATGCTCTCATGGCCGACATGGAGGACACCAACGCGCAGCTCGAGTCGCTGGCCAAGACCAAGGAGATCACAGAGTGGCGGCAGGCCTTCCAGTTCTCTGTCGGCTTCGCGGTCCCCGTCTTCTTCATCAGCATGGTGGTGCCCATGTTCTTCAAGGGGCTCGACCAGTACCTTGGCCGGTACGAGCTGCCGCTGCCGGGGCTCTTTGTCGGCGACCTGGTGTGTCTGGCCCTGACGGTTCCCGTGCAGTTTGGCGTCGGCGCAAGGTTCTATCGGTCTGCGTTCAAGAGCTTGAGGCATGGGAGTGCCACGATGGATGTCCTGGTGGTTTTGGGCACCTCGGCGGCTTTCTTCTTCTCGATATTGGCCATGGTCATGAGCGTTCTGTGCCCGCCACACACAAAGCCCAGCACGGTCTTTGACACGTCCACCATGCTCATCACGTTCATCACGCTCGGCCGATACCTCGAGAACCGCGCAAAGGGCCAGACCTCAAAGGCGCTCAGCCGACTCATGTCGCTCACCCCCTCCATGGCCACAATCTACGTCAACCCCGACAAAGCCGGCCTCCAGACTGGCACCGACACCGACGCCACCGCCACCGCCGAGGAGCGCACAATCCCCACAGAGCTCATCCAGGTCGGTGACGTTGTCATTGTGCGCCCCGGCGAGAAGATACCTGCCGACGGCGCCGTCGTCACCGGCGAATCCTACGTCGACGAATCCATGGTTACCGGCGAGGCCATGCCCATCCTCAGGCGCAAGGGCGAGACGCTCATTGGGGGCACTGTCAACGGCGCTGGCCGTCTCGACTTCCGCGTCACGCGCGCCGGGCGCGACACGCAGCTCGCGCAGATTGTCAAGCTCGTGCAGGAGGCGCAGACGTCGCGCGCGCCAATCCAGCGCATGGCCGACATCGTCGCGGGATATTTCGTCCCCAGCGTCATCTGCCTGGGGCTCATCACGTTCATTGGCTGGATGGTGCTGGCGCACGTGCTCAAGGACCCGCCGGCAATTTTCCGTCAGGCGGCCAGCGGCGGCACCTTCATGGTGTGTCTGAAGCTGTGCATCTCGGTCATTGTGTTTGCGTGTCCGTGCGCGCTCGGGCTATCCACGCCCACGGCGGTCATGGTGGGTACGGGCGTTGGCGCGGAGCAGGGCATCCTGGTGAAGGGCGGGGCCGCGCTCGAGACCGCAACACGCATCACACAGGTCGTCCTCGACAAGACGGGCACGCTGACAGTCGGCCACATGACGGCCACACTGAGCAAGCGCGCGGGGCGTTGGAGCAGCAGCTCCCGGCGCGAGACGGACCTCTGGTGGCTCCTCGTGGGCATCACGGAGGCGGGCTCCGAGCACCCCGTCGGCCGGGCCATTACTACTGCTGCGCGCGACGCCCTCGGTCTCGGCGCCGACGGCGTCCTTGACGGGTCCATCGGCGAGTTCAAGGCCGTTGTTGGCCGTGGCGTCGAGGCCGCGGTGACCCCGGCGGGCGAGCGAAAGAGCTACAAGGTCCTCGTCGGAAACACAAAGTACCTACAGGAGAACAGCGTCTCTGTGCCTGCGGAGGCGGAGCGGCAGGCTCGCGGGCTCGGCGTCGTGTCCGGGTCCGGGTCCGACGACGAGGACGAGGATAAGGACGGGAGGGTCAAGGGGCGGACGTACGTCTTTGTCGCCATCGACGGCGAGTATGCGGGGCTGGTTGCGCTGAGCGATGAGGTCAAGAAGGATGCGCGGTATGCGGTTGATGCGCTGCGGAGGCTGGGCGTCAAGATTGCTATGGTATGTCTATCTGTCTTTCTGTTTTGTGTTTGTGGGGGGTTGAAGCTGATTGTGTGTAGGTGACGGGCGACCAGATGGTGACCGCGCTGCAGGTTGCAAAGGAGGTGGGCATCGATGCGGATATGGTCTGGGCCGGTGTCTCGCCGGACGAGAAGCAGGAGATTGTAAAGGACATGAAATCCAAGGGCGAAATCGTCGCCATGGTAATCTCCCCCTCCCCCCTTCAATCACACCCCATCACTCGTCACTAACCCAACCCCCGTATAGGTCGGCGACGGAATCAACGACTCCCCCGCCCTAGCAACCGCAAACGTCGGCATCGCCATGGCCTCTGGAACCGACGTGGCCATGGAAGCCGCCAACATCGTGCTAATGCGCCCACAGTCGCTGCTCGACATCCCCGCCGCGCTACATCTCGCACGCACAATCTTTGCGCGCATAAAGCTGAACCTGGTCTGGGCGTCCTGCTACAACGTCGTGGGCCTCCCCTTCGCCATGGGCTTCTTCCTCCCCATGGGGCTGCACCTGCACCCCATGGCTGCGGGCGCCGCTATGGCGGCCAGCAGCGTCAGTGTCGTTGGGAGTAGTCTGTTGCTGAGGCTGTGGAAGCGGCCGGCGTGGATGACGGTGGAGGGCGTCGAGAGGGAGGCTGCCGCGGCGGCGGCGGCGGCGGCGGGAAGTGGCGGGTGGGGATGGTGGCGCGGGAGGAGGGCCGCGGGCGGGTATGTCCCGTTGGCGGATATGGGGGATGTGTAGTTGGGCACCGGGATCTTGTTTTTACCTTCTCTTACTTTTTTTTTTATATTTTATATCTTGCTTGAGTTGCTTTGATTGCGCTTTTCTATACATACATGCGTGTGTACGTGCGTGCGTGATATCACTGTCCATTCGTTTTGTTTCTTTTGTTTATACATCTCCTGGCTGAGGCGGAAGGGAAGGGTATATATATACATGTATATACACATCATGACAGACAAAAAGTCCAACTAATCGACCAACTACCCCCACGACAGTTGAGGTCCATCGATAAACAAGGGATGTGAAGTGATAAAAAAGAAAAATAATGCCCCAATTGGGATTCGAACCCAAGTCTCCCTCACGGCTCTTACACTACATGCCGAGTTTCTAGGTGTGATAACCACTACACCACCGAGGCTTGTTTTCAAGGTGCGCACTAGAGACCTATGAGCTCCGGGCCAAAGTTCAAATCTGCTGCTAGCGTCGGTGCAGCGCCCGCCGTGGATGTTGGCCCACACAATGAAGTTAGCGCAAGCCCCTCCCTTTGTTTTTAATTCCGCCTCTGGCGCGGGCCGTCCTTAGCCACTGACATATCCCCCCCCCCCCTCCTGCCCTCTGTGCTTGTGCTTGTGGTTGTATGCACGTATGTCCCTACTCACGGGGGATCACTCGGCCCGACTTGTCCTGTTCGTTCGTCTGTTCGTGTCTATCTCGGGGGAGGGGGCGGCGTACTGTGTGTGTGTGCAGTGACATTTCTCAACAGGCTATTAGTTGCTACCTGTTACCATAACATAGAAGTAAAAAACAAAAACACTATACACATGTATACCACGCAGGAGCCTCCCCCCCCCCCCCCTCCACGCACTTACCGCACCCACGCACCGCGCCCCAGCGGGCCGGGAGAGTGGCTTCGGCTTTTTATACAGCGGTCCTCTATTAGCTGTATCTACTGTTGCGGAAGGCTGTCTAGCGCCCACACCGCGGTGATTATAGGGGGGGGGGTGGTTGGTAGGATCTGGTGTGACACTCACTTACAGGTTCTAGTTACTCGTGTTCTGAGTTTGGTGGGGTGGTGGGGCGGCGGGGGTGGGTATGTTCGATGCCCACTGCACGTATGTTATAGGCGGTCTTTGGTGGGGGCGCGGTTAGGTGGTGTACTGTGAAGTTGGCAGGGAGATCTAGAGGGTGCATGTTAGATGGGGTGTCTCGATGGTGGTGTGTTTCTGGGGTTCTGTGTTTATGGCATGCTACTGTTAGTATTAATATGATGACAATAGATTCGTCCGTGCTGACTCGTTCGAGAATGGTCGGGTATGCTGCTACCGGGACTCTGCTGTACTTAGTAAAGATACCTAAACATCTTTCAGAAATTGCGGTGTAGAGTGCTAAAGCGTACGTCCAGTTCAACGGCCTTTGTGATAGTCATACTTTACATAAATTGAGTTACTGATGATAGCCATACATAAATTGAGCTTAGTAAAAATAGACATGCCCACCTCTCAACACTTCATCCTCGATAGATAAAACCCCCCGACTTCTAAAAAACTATCAAAACCAGGCTATTCTATAATTCAACCTCTTCTTCATACTTCCACTCATTCGTACAACTCAACCCCACATCCCACCACGTTCTTCCGCCAACCCCAAGCACCGCCTCCATAGCTTCTCTGACCTGTTCCTCGTCGATACTCCCCCTACGCGAGTCGATGCTGGGTGTCAGGGTCCCTTTCCTTTGGCTAGCCCGAGATATTTCGCACGGCTCATCTGGAGCTGAGACTCCTGACCCGCCCTGATCCCATTTTAGCCTTTTAAGGGCTCTCTCTTGGTCTTCCTCGACTCTAATGCGTGCCGGCGAAGGTTGAGGGGTGCTTTCAGCAGTTGAAGAGCCCGCAAGACGGACAGCCTCAATGAGCGCCAGGTTGGATATCTCTCTCTGCTTTCTCGGAGAAAGAATCGGGGGTAAGTGGGGTGAAGATGGGATATGAGCTGTTTTGGGGCTAGTGATATCTATAACCTTCGTATCTCTCTCATCTACTCGCCGCTTTCTCGAAGGTGGGGTTCTCGGGGATGAATTCGGACCAATATCCTGAACTCCAGAGTCTTCATTCTCGAGGTGCTTTTTGAAACTTTGTGTATCAAAACCCTCCGCCCCCACCCTGTAGAGATTTTCCTGGCTTTGGAGCTCACACCTATTCCTTTCATCCTCCAACTCTGCCTGGATTCGACCGTCGTAGTCAAGCATCCTTTTCATAATTTCATCGTGTACGAATGTTTCCCCTTCGCAAAGGTCGCCAAAGAGATTTTCCATTGTTTTGCTTTCATCCCACGACTGCGCATCAACCACACAGGGATAAATATCACGGGGTCTAAATAAAGCGACCAGGCCTCGTAGCTCAGAATATGATGAATGTCTAGAATAGGGAAACGTTATTTTGTTCGGAAGAGATTTTCCGTCAGGGGTTGGGATTTCGATATCTGGAATAAGACCAAGTCTAGAAATACCTTCGCTCATGGCTGATTGGGAGAGTTTGGTCAGCAGTTCTTCGAGAGACATATCGTCACCTTCTTTCCCCTCAGTTAAAGTTAATGACAGTGCTTGTTTTCTAGTGTTTCTGGCACCTTGCAGAAGACTTTTTACACTAGGCTCTATGTTCTCTCCTAGGCTATTAAGAAGCAGCTGTAATTGATTTTCATACAGCTCTAGGTCGTCCTGATTCTCCACTGTCAAGTATTAGTAGGTTTAGAGAAGGGCTTGATCTTTGAGAGCTTACAATCTCCAGAGCCAGCTTCATGAACATCAATACCCCCAGATTTCATAATTACGGGCGTGATCCACACTACGTTCTTCTTCCCATCAAGTCCCATACAACCATATTTTCTTTCACAAGAGTGGAACCGAACTTCGGGATTTGTTGTAAGACATCCTTTAACTTTCGTGTTCCCGAATTTATAACCTCTGAGGTAGGGTCCTTGGGGGTAAACCTCAGGGGCGCTGATAAACGAGAATAATCGGAAGTGGTATTTACTTAAATGGATCTAATAGCACGTTAAGGTTGTCCCAGATTCTCACGATGGTGAACTTACCTTGGTATTAAAAGCGGCGGCAAGAGCAACCCATACATCTTCGTACCCGAAGGTCCATGTATTAAAGTGAAATGTTGTGTCTGATGGGTACTTTCCAATCGTCTCTATAAGTTCCCGAATCCCTTCACGCTGGACTCCTAATTAGCTTTCGCAACTCTTTAGAGGGTACACTTGGCTTTCTTACCTTAGACGCGAACACTTTGTTCTCTATCTTTTGGTCTATGAACGTCGTATCTAGATAGAGCTTGTCAAGGCGTTTTATTCCCGTGGTGTAGGGAATTAGCAATGGGTGCCTGCCCAAATAATCAACCCACCATGGTTCAGCTGTGTTGAAATTAGCAAAGTTTGGTTTTGCCATCATTCCCGGACACCGTGCTTACCTCGAACATCGCCCGTGTAAAGAATAGCCTTGCCGTCACCTTCAATTAGAAACATCACAGCGCCTGGACAGTGATTTGCCTGGAGAGAAATTAGTCATCTCCCCTGTACCCTTCTTTTCGTGTGCCACTTACGTCAAACATTGTTACACGTATACTCCTCTCACTGTCCAACTCTATCACCGTTGGTGTCTCCATTGGTATTACTTTCTATCATCCACCCGTGTCAACATCTAACATCCACCACCCCCCAGCTTTGACAATATCATACCAGTTTATTCTTTTTCTCCATATACTGACATATACGGCTCTCCAAAACTCCTCTTGCAAAGTTCCATCTATGAGCTCTACGCTCCAAGCGCAGGAGTAGCTCCTTGGTCGCTGCTGAACAGTGGATGAACGGGCCACCATAGAAGCTTTCGAGGCCTTGAATATGGTCGCTGTTCTAAGTGTCAGTACAAAAGCAATAAACAAAGCATTTGCCACGTGTACCTGTGGATATGAGTTAAGAAACATGCAAGTGGGGCTCTGGCATTGGGATCTTTGCTTTGTCGAAAATAATCGACTACGGTGCATGTCTTAGCTTCGTCACATCGAACACATCGAGAGGGCCTATGTACTTCGAATGTCTGGAAACTCTGTACAGTAGGGCAACTGTAAGTAACCTTGTGATTAAGTAAACAAGTTTATGGGTTGGTATAATTACCATCTACAATTCCCATGAATGTAGACTATATCCCAAATAAGCAACAGCCCGTACGAAACTTCGGAGGATTATAGTTAGCTTACCATTTTGTCTTCTTGTCCCTATTTCAACGGGTGATGTCTGAGCTTCTCCCTGCTGTCGATCGACATGTACTCTAGATTGGCGAGCCGAGATGTGTCGGGGAGATGCAGGTCCGCATATGGTGTCGTCTTGGCCACCGTTTCCACCTTCCAAATTCCCGGGTTTGATGCAACGCCCTCACAAAAAGTTTAACTACAGGGCATTTAATTATGAATAATAAAGGTCGGAATCCGCACCGGAACCTCCGTCGATTTGATTTATTTGGTTTAGAGGAGAGCTCGATTTCGAAGTGGAATGTGGTAGCATCCAGGGGAAGCCAATATGTTATGTTGGGTGCTACAAGTACATGTATTTAAACTAACGGCTCAGTGCATAACCCACTGTCACCAAGGACTCCAATTCCTCATAACGGCCGCATACAGCTAACAGTTTCAAACCTGCCCAGATTTGCTCATTGACATTTTTGAACTGTGGAAAAAAAGAAAGATCAGATGCCATAACTTTGCTTCAGTCTGAGGCCCTGTGTTACAATCACTCACGCCCCCAAGCCCGTAGAGCTGCCGACCGGGATCTCTCATCACTCAATACTGATCACACGATACCTAGGTAAATACCGGTATGCAATGTGAGAAGACATACCAATTCAACACATGCCGCAACCACTCGAAACCCTCTAAAAGGTACGAATCAATTCAGAGCAATGCCGAAACATCTGATCACTACCTTTCACAGACATGTAACAATATCAGTGGCAAGTTGCAGGGTTCAAAATGGGCCGGTATCCCGTATTAGCTTCGGCGTAGCGGGTTCATCTCGTTGTTTTGTTTTGTCTTGTGTTTAACCCCTCCACTCTCTCATTTGCAGTATTACACGCTCCTTACTTAAAACTTCTCTTTTGCACCCCCTCCCCCCCCCCACACACACAATCCTAATCCTAATAATCCCCCTCCTTCCCCCCCGCTTCCTTTCCTTATTTCTATCTCTCGGTGGCTTCGCGTTGAGTTTCCACTCGGCTCTTGTTTGCCGATCGAGTACCACCTCCCGAATTAAAAAAAATACCCTCTAGGAGATCTCGCTGACAACCATTACTCGAGAACCTTCGCATTATTCAACAACTACATCACTTTAGTGGCCAGTTGGTTATTCCCCACATCAGCACAACCAAAAAGCGGCAACAACCCCTCCTCTGCTCCTGCCCCTCCACACCAATACCCCCATTTACCCGCAACCATGCAAAAGAAACCCACTCCCACCGTTCTCTACAAACTCCTCTTCCCAAACCCAACCGCGAAGGATCCACGCGATTTCGATGACTTTGTCGCACGATGCATAGTTCCTGAAATACGCTGTGAGATCATCTCTTGGTTTCCCCCGTCGGATGAAGGGGCCAAGCATCCTGGATGGGATTACAACAACGAGCCCACACGGATGAGGCTGGGACGCTATGCCTCTCATCGACGACTGTTTCGTGCGTTTGAGAAAGCGGACTTGAGCCCTTTTGAGATCGATAAGGTTGCAACATGGTTCGGGAGCAAGCATGAGAAGATGATGCATGAGCGAAACGAGGGGGACCTTGAGAGCGAATATGAGGATTATTCCGATGATTACACCGCATAGACTTTGCATAGAAGGGTTGGAATACCTATTTTTCAGTATTTCGGCTAAATATTTGGGTTTCATTTGTCGGTTCACTCTTTCAATAATTCAGCGTTTTGCATGGTGTATAAAGTCGTCTTTCTTTTCTTTCTTTTTTAGTGGGGCGTTTGGAACTTGTGAAGGGCATACTGCTTCTGATGCCCAGATTACTCTGTCCAGATAAAATAGGTGGCATAGGTTGTTCATAATTCAAATAGAAGCTCTTGTATTCTTTTGAATGCTAGTGTTGATTAAAAAGGTCCATCGTTATCGGAATTAAGGAGACGTCGCGGTTTCGGCTTGGCCGTTTTCACAGACTATCACTCGCGACGTTGTGGAGGCTCTGAGCTGACCCATAGGTCAGCACCATCTAAACAACAAGAAACCTAACCCACATTAACACGCACCTTAGTCTTTACCCCGGTTAGCCCCTGATGCTTTTTCATCTCATATGGTATACATGCAGCTATAGGCACTTTACGTATAGCACCACCACCCACGACTGATAAAAATTTTGTTTAGTCTACGGCTACAAGTCTATGACCCTATAGACTTCTATCCTAGGTTCGAGGTGTTCCGCTAGCCTACTATAACGCCATACAGTTTATCAAGCCAATTCAATAGATTTACTATGATTTCTTGCAAAATGAAAATTACCATTCACGCGTTTTTCGCTAGATAGTAAAATCCTTACAGAGAGCAGAGCCCAGGCCAGGAGACATTCAGGTGTACTCCGGTGTTAAGGGTAAGTGAGTAGAACGCGGCGGTGCGATTTACGTTGCTACGTTCTACTCACTTACCCTTGACACCGTAGTACATGTAGAACACCTACATAACATCTTGTTCGATAAGCACCTGAATAGCTAGGCCTATATTCTAGATGGGTTGCAGTGTGGGGGTTCGTTAAACCCTAATATATTAATATAATTAGGGGTATGGTGGCTACAAGCCTTAAATCAAACCGAACTTGGTAACTAGGGGCCAATGAACGATAATCTGTGAGGAATAATTCGCTCCACCAAGAGGGTTGAAGCTACAAATCAACTACATATGTATTCTTGGGTGGTCCTCTTTTTGCACTTCATACCTTACCCTACTGAGACATCTGGTTCAAAGATGACGTGTCTAGCAGACAAGGCTGGGCGAACTAAAATTTCAAGAGTGGGGGCTAGGATCTGAAAAATGTGACGCAACTCCTTAGGAAATGATCGGTGGGACACGTTTTGTAGCTCACATATTTCAATACATCGGTAGAGTAATCTCTACGTACGCAGCTGCATTGATCCACTGATTGCTCGAAGGTGTTGAAGAGGCAGGCACTTTACCACTAAGAGCTGAGATTGAGTAGAAGATATTACTGTACTAAAAGACTCCTTGGGAATAGCACGGAATAAAGACTGAATTCCAGTCTTTATTCCGGTTCCTGGTGGGAAATTATTAAGCATGTAGCATAATGACTGAAATTCAGTGCTTATACCACCTGTGGTAAAATCACCTTCAACACATTACCGCTCCATTAGATCGTGTTAACGTTGTATTATTAGTATTTCCTCATAAGTTTAAGGTTACTACAGGTTGCTAAGCATATTTATTGATTCATTTACATTAAAAAAATAAAACGAGTAACTTTCCTACCGCCGTTACCATCGGCGAATCGAGAGACAGACTGGCATTTCTTTGTTCGCTAGCCGTGTTCCGCCTCTTTATTGGACTAAGTTTGTAAAGACGATTGGAGATCATGAACCTAGATTATTCCTTTATCTTCGCGGCGCCGCTCGTTAGCGCCTTCTGATTTCTTTCCTCCTTGACCTGTATATTCCGGGCCTTTGTGCGTTCTGACTAAACTCAAATGGATAAAAGGTCGAACTTAAAGTATACACCTATGACGGGACATCTATATGTTAGTAGCTAAAGGGTTTAAATAGTTGCCCAATAACGTGTCTATGCAATTCTTAATAATCAGAGAAACTACACCACAAGTATAATAAAAATACTCACCACAAGCTCTGTGACCAAACTCGACAGGACCACCTTTCAGATATATCTTCCAAAGATATCGCTATGGTTATTACCCAGATTGCTATATTGCAAGGCCTTACTGACAACGTATAGGTTGTTGATATTCGTGACGCGGAAATTCAGGTAGCCGTTGTGTCGAGAGACAAGGCTGAGATAGAGGCCAAAAATGATCCTGTTAATAAAGAAAAAGCCAATGCTTTTGCCTCATCAATCGAGAACTTGCAACATGTGGTAGGGGCGAGGGTTGAAAGACTGGCGGTCGAAAGACGGGCCACAGGCCAGCGGTGGAGAGCAATCGTGAATACCACGGGTATATCTAACCAACTACTGAAAGCCAGGGAGGCCCAGTTGCGAGATTCAGATCGACGGCGGGTTCGGCGGTGGAGAGTAGAGGTGGCTACCAAACCTGGGGCTGCAGAATCATTGAAAAGGGAGCTAGAAGAAAGCAAAGAAGATGGAGAATCGCCACCGAAAATACCAAGACTTGAGCTTACAGAAAAGGAGGTCAGGGCACTACGCAGATCAGCTACGAAGCATGCGACAACATAAAGTATACACGAATCCTCATAACCATGGGGCGAAAGGAAGTAACAATAGACGGGGGACGGGATTAGATGAAGATTTGAGGGCGGAAACGGTATATGTATATGTAGAAAGATCACATTTAAAAGAAATTGATTGGGGGGAAGAAGAGGAAGGGGAGAGGTACTTAGTTGGAAGACTAAGGATAGGAAAAGCAACTGGCGTCAGAGAAAACTATAACTAAGAGAGGGAGATCAATCCGCATTTACATTAGGTTGCCAATGGCTCGTAGCTTGGTTTTGACCCTTTGACTACAGCCCTCGAGGCCTCCCCCGCAACCCCTGCTCAACAATACAAACCTAGGCTCAACGCATTAAAAATCATGTTGATGAGTCCTGAGGTCGATCTAAGAATACACGGTTGAGAACCAGGCACCTTTAGCTACTAGCAAGGGCTTCAAACCCCTCTGCTACGGGTGATGGGATAGTAACAGATTTCGTATAACACGGGATAATTATATATATAAGGTACCCTGGGGTTGAAGGTATTATTTCCGTCTACCAAGAGAATAACTAGGTCTAGGATATTTTATTACATAGTTATCCTTCAAGCTAGATGATACAAACTGTATTCTCTGCGATTGATAATGTATCACCCATGATAGAGTAATGGATAAATACGTGTATTTGCTAGGGTATATATAAATTACCGAGTGATACCGAGTGATTCAACAATACTATCACGTGATTGAGTTATATTTAGCAAGAAGTATCCATAGCGTTTCTGAACACATGCCATACAAAAATGTAGTCTTGTGTGTATGCAATATTACATGTAGTCGTGTTCAAAAACGCTATGAGATTGCGCCGTGTTTTTTGTTTTTAATACGTACGGCGGCAAGCGGATATGTAAGCTCTCAATATATACATGTAGTACCGCGCACGTTAATGGTGACGCAAATTGGATCGCTTATAACTTTTCAATAAAACAAGATATCAAGAATCTAACAAAGCAAGCTATACATATAGCCAATGTAAAGACTTCGCTGTGTTAGATTTTTGGTTGAAAAGTTCTAAGGGATGACATTTACCTACATGTATTTTTGTATGTAAAAAGCGCCAAGACTTGGTGAACACAAGATTTAGTTTCAGCGCCGCACCATAATTGTTCTCTTGTTGGGGACCTGCAATAATGTAACATTTCTGTCGATCTAGAGGAGGGAAGATAGATAATAAGTTAATGAGCATGTATGTGTCTCGGTATGTACGCTGATTAGTTAATTGAATAGATTATGTACATATATACATGTATATATGTATTTTAGTAAAACTTGCGTCTATATAGATCTCCTAGCTCATCATAAAGATATGAGGTCCTTTGCGCAAAAGACTCCAGAGTCTTTCTCCGGTAACTTGATTGGTGCCTATCCTCCCAACAACAAATCACACATCTGGGGTCTTTTATTTTATGGGTGGGTGACTTTATGAAGATCAACTATAAAAACTGATTTAACCGCCTACTCACATCAATACACCAGAGCTCCTTCTTGGGGACCATGGGTCACATTGAAATTTTGCAATGCATGTTAGGCAACCCACGAAACTGATCTCCTTTAAAGTCCGGGTAACCTTTTTGCAAGTCCACTCTGCCAAGGATCTCCCACACACACACGCGCGTCGTGTGCTGTGAAAACCAAATGGCTAGCTACTAGCATCCCCCTTTCCTTGGCGCATGCCTCCCTTACCCATACCGGACAACCGCCTGCAAACCAGGAAAAACAGTCAGAGATACCTTGGAGGAGTAGGTAATCTGTATGCATATCTATGCGCAAGACTGTAAAAAGCTCAAAGCAAATCATCACGCAAAATTCAGGTGTGTTGATCAAATAGATAGCTTCCTTAGTAGTGAAAAGTTAGGGCTCTTTGAGAGGTGGAGACGTGGTGGTAGGCAAGCAGGAAGGTGCGAGCCATTTTTTGTGACGCACTTTCGCCGCTGCCTCTGCCCATACTTTTACCCCGCTATTTCTCGTTCGAATTTTCTCCTACTCTCTTCCACTCCCCCTCTTCTCTTTCTCATTCACCCATCCATCCTCTCACTCTCTTTCTGAGAAAACCCAGCATTAACAACAACAACTATCATCCACTCTTTTCGCTACGTACTTTCTCCCCGTTCATTGTCCTGTCTTGTCTTTGTCCCTCTTTCAATAATTGCCAGCGGCGTGTTAAATTTTCTGTCCAGTATTTTCGGTTCTAAATCGTAATAATGTCGAAACTTTTCATCAGGTTAGTCCCCCATCCCCATACCTCAGCCTCATCTACCTGTTTGCCAGTTCCACCCCCATTCTATCCTTACCTTTGAATTGATGGATCAGTCGCTAAACTCACATCTTGCCACCCGCAGATCTTTGTCGTGGAACACCGACGACCACAGCCTCAGAGCCAGATTCGAGGAGTTCGGTGAGGTCGAAGAAGCCGTTTGTCTCTCCCTTCCTGGTACTAAACAAGAATCAAAATTGGAAGGAAAATAATGAAAAAAAAATGAGGGAAAAAAATGAGGGGGAAAAAATGAGAAAAATATGTCTGACTTTTGCGTTTCACCCCCCTAGGTTGTCGTAAAGGACCGTGAGACTGGCAGGTCCCGTGGATTTGGCTTTGTCAAGTACACCAAGGAGTCTGATGCCAATGCAGCCATCGAAGCCATGAACGATACTGAGTAAGCTTTAAAAATTTTTCCCTAGGCGTCAGTTCTGTCAGTGCTAACTATGGATGTAGGTTTGATGGCCGTAGAATTAGCGTTGTCGTCGCCGAAGACCGCCGTGGAGGTGGTGGAGGAGGAGGAGGAGGAGGATACAACCGTGGCGGCGGTGGCGGTGGCGGCTACGGTGGTGGTGGTGGATACGGCAACAATGGAGGTAAGAATTTATTCTAGCATGTTACTCTTTGATCTACTAACCACTCTCCTAGGCTATGGAAACCAGGGTGGTGGTGGTGGATACGGTTACTGAGGAGGCAACTACTAGCCATCCGCCTTGGGAAGTCTAGATATGCAACAAAAAAAGTGAAAGGCATTTTCTAATAGTTCTGTTAACTTAACGAGATACCCTGATTCAATACCAAGCCAGTGAATGACCTCGTAACTAATAGCTGTTCAATTCCTATATTTCCACGTGATTTAATCAAGCTCAATGAATCTAGATTCTTACAACGGGTTTGACCTCTTTTTTTGTATGTGAGGTTTTCTGATTACTCTTGTATACTTAAACAACCGACATGTGGTCCCTTGCCAGCAATAACCAGCCTTCGTAATCGAACTGTGTTTAGCTGAAAATTTCATGGACAAGATCAAGAAGGACGAGACGTTTCATTAAACAAAGGCACCGCCGGCCAAATTTGGGTAAACCCTCTTATTATGTGACTCTATTTGTAGGTACAGCTCCACTCGGTAATTTACAAGGACACGAAAAACAATAAACACGATCAGGCCAGCTCTGTCGAGTTCGAAATTGGACGAATAGTGATCACATCCGACAACTTCCTCTGCCAATCCGAACTCCTCGCCCTCGCACCAGTCACCTTAAGTGTTTGGAATAAGAACCTGTACTTCCCAGGCTCGATTGTTGTCCCATCGGTGAGATTACCACCCCAGGTGTAGTAACTGTAATAGTTCTGCTCATAGGGTCCATGGCGGGGCTGATAATACAGTGGGAATTCTTCCCCCTCAGCGCGAGTAACGATCGAGCCAACAAACTTGTTGCTTCCAGGAACAGGGGGATAACGCCATTCGTGTGGAGCCCAGTCTGTCTCGACAACATCCCATCGAATCTCTGCGGAGCCAAAGTGGTTCTGAAACGCCACACCAGGAACATCGGTACCATTGAGGGTGAAGTTTGCAGGACCAGATATATCAACACCGGCGGCATTGTCGAATATGAGGGGCCATCCTTTTTTAAGATCCCACGATTTGACGTCATAAAGTTTTCCCGCTATACCCATGTAGGGAATGCTTAGTACCTCGCCATTGGAACCGGTAATCACAATCTTGCCTGAATAAACGGGGAAGAGTGTTGTGGGGACATCGGGAGGTGTGAATGCTACTTTAAAGGAGTTTGTGGTCTTGGGGCGGACGCTGATAACTGTGCGAGTGAAGGTGACAGTTGCAGTTTCGTTTATGAAAGTGCCCGGGAAGGATTGGGGATCAATTCCGCCAGGCTCAAAGGAGTTGATGGTTGCTGCGGCCTCGTGGGTAATGAAGTATTCGACTTCTTCAGTGCCAGAGTTTTTGATGTCAATATAGTGTCCAGGCCTGAAGTACGCAGTATCGTTGAGTTCGAGCTTTCCAGGATAAACACTGGTGGCATATGTAAGCACCTTTTCGGCATTCACATATCCGGCACCTTGCTGGGCAACAGGAGCGAGATTGGACCAGTCTGTTGTAGCACCGTCGTTCCAGTTTATCAGTGTTCCGCTGGTAATGATCTTCCTCTTGAGCTCTGCAACGCCCTGTCCGCCCATCTTAGCGCGGCCGCCATGGGCAGCCATATAGAGTGCTGCAACGCCTGCAATGTAGGGAGAGGCCATGGAAGTTCCTGAGAGAATTGCGTATCCTCCCTGGTTAAGAGGGTATGTAGAATAGATATATCCACCTGGGGCAGCGATCTCAGGCTTGATTTGAGCTTCAAAAGAGGGTCCCCACGAACTGAAAGCAGAGATCTTTCCTCCTGTTGCTGCGTTATCTACACCGCTCTTCTCTGGGTTCTCAGGGAATATAACCGTGGCGTTTGTCCCAGAAGCAAACTGGTCAACGATCCACTCTCCGTCTTCGGCGGTTATCATGGCATAGCCCTGGGTGACAGAGGATACAATATCGGGGTAGACTACCGGAGTAGTGCGGGTATTATAAAACCAGACATATCGGGCACCATATATAGCAGCATTGTTCTCCTTGGTCGAAAATGTGCAACCTCCACGGCGGATCAGAACCAAGTATCCTGAGAGATCCGGGGTGCTTTCTGGAAGAGGGCGGCATCCATCATTGGCAATATTCTTATCTTGTGAAAGGATATAGATTGGGACCCTTCCTTTCAGGGGGAATCCTTCGGCTGATTTATCCAAGTAACCAATGTTTCTTGTGTTGTTACCGGCGCCTTGAGCGGTGGTGAGGAATGTGAGGTATTGCTCATTATTTATAGAGGCAACTGCAGTCACTGAGTTCCCAACATCTCCAGATGATGGATACCAGATACCTTCCTCACCACTGTTTCCAGCTGAGATAGCAATGAAGACACCTTGATCTGCTATTCTAGAAGCAGCTGCTGCCCATGCATCTTCTGGCCATCCACCAGGTCCGCCGATCGATGCATTGATAACATCCGCGCCGTCCTCATAGGCAGTGACGAAAGCCAAGATTAAGGCATCGTCCCCGGTTGATGGATAATCGCATCCAAAGACCTTGTATGCTCTGAGTGTAGCACCGGGGGCAACACCAATGAAGTCCTTGTCATCTCCAGCAATGATACCGGCAACATGAGTCCCATGTCCGACGCAATCATATGGATCCGAGTCGGGGAGGAAAGTCACGCCCTCGTATTTATCACCAACGATATCGGTGCCTCCTTCAACCTTATACCCACGGCCGATTCCACCACCAAGCGAAGGGTGGTGATAGTCAATACCAGTATCGACCTACTAAATTATCAGTCATCACTATAGCAAAAAAGAAAACTATTGGACCACTTACGACTGCCACAATAGCACCTTTGCCCAAAAATCCCTGCTCATGAAGTTTTAAAACACCGGTGTTTGCTAATATAGTTAGAGCTATGTCCATAAGAAAAAAGAATGATTTCGGAAATTACCATGGCTAGTCCACTTCTCAGCTGCTTCACTAGCTCCAGCGCCGACGTTATGAATTTTGGGGGAGGGCTTTAGCACTTTTCTTACACGCCAGATGTTTGCTACTTGAGACAATGCCAGAATATCTTCTGGCTTTGTCGAATTAGTTATATCGAAGGATGTTCCGGTGAAGACCGAGGAAGTGATATTTATGGCAGGTTTTGCCTCAATCTCGTTATCGGAAAGAGTCCTATAAAACTCTTCTTGGGGCTGCGGGGAATAATCAGCTATACGATACTCAAATATCCAAGCTTGATGCAAGGGTCGAAACGCACATCTTCTGCAGCCATCAAAAATCCATTCTGCTTGGTGAATTCGACAATATACCGCCCCTTGATGAACTGGCCCGATCCTTCTCTAGGAATTCCAATGATGTTATTGGTGCGTGTCTGGGCAGAGACAAAGACTGCAGCAGCAGAAAGAAGAAAAATAGATGTCGATAATCGAGTAGACCTCATTGTGAATATTGGCGCCTGTGTGTGGTTTCTACTGCAAGGGATAAGGAGTGCGTTATTATTATGCGGGTGTAATGGGGTTTTATATATGCTTCTCGACTACTGCAGACTGAGCTCGTACTTTGCGTTAAAAATGTGAATCCCGACCCCCCCACCTTCGTGTGAATGTAACCCCTTCGCTCCAACCCCCCCATCTTTAACGGTATCCCCATAACTCCCATGGTTTTCCGGAAGGTGCTAAATTTTGTAATTTGAAAAGCCATCTCTATTCACAAATTGTACCCGCATACAAGATATATTGAGATAAGCTCCGCATATAGGCGGTCGAAGTGGCGGGGTAAAATATTCCCTGGCTATTAATTACCAGCCCCCATTCTCTACCCTACCCTGGCTGGCTCTTTCAGATACTTCAGGTACGAAATCTAACACTTTGTTCATCATCCTAGCTAGTCAGAAGATTATCGCGGGGCGGTCCGTCCGGGCTTAGTCTTAACTCAACCACATAGTAGGTCTGTGGTGAGAGGTGTTTTCAAAGTCTTGAGTTGTATATCTCAGTGGTACCTATCCAGTATTGAAAACACTAAATATGCCTCAAACCAAATTATATCTATCCAAGTATATTTAGTTCTTAATAAAACGATTGTTTATAAAGCAAGTGCTTTTGATAGCCAAAAGTTCATCCCCTTGAGTGTTTTGTTTTACAAAACCTTGCTGTGCTCCACAATGTATATATACAGGTATGTACCTCTAGAGTACGCACGCGGGTATATATTTTCAAAACATAACTGTACTTTCCCCTAACGAATAATTAATTCCGCACATATATATATATGCTGTTAATGATTAATGCGTACTATAAATGTGCACCCACCTGATCATCTCGAGACATAATATCGGACTGCTGCAGGCTTGAAGATGACGCTTGAGATAGCACCCCGCCGAAAGATTCGATACCCACGGTCTTGATGTCCTAAATTGTGTTTTTGCGATGTTGTGAACTTCCTTGTTAGGATTTGAAGTTTCTTGGCAGCGTCGATCCCTAACCACCACCAGCCCTTTCCATTCCAAGCAAGAAGAAGAATGCAAAATTGGGCATGAAGAATTTCTTGATCGGCAATATGGATTGCAGAATGGCGTTGACGGTACCTGCTTTCTAGCCGTTGATAGGCGTGCGTGATTGCTAGTATTAAAGTGCATGGCTGTACTTATTTTAGCTCTTGACCAATAACCAATCAGCGGCCACATTCATCAGAACGACGACTGAGGTCCAAATAGACTGCTACCAACCATTCCTGGTTACGGCGCCGCCGCCACAATCTATCCTATTACGGAAGATCAACTAATCTTTGTTTTGTCTCCTTCTTGATTTACTAGCCTTCTTGGATCAGTAGACGGAAGGTATGTAGATCTTCAATAAGGAAGCTACCGAAGGAACCGCATCTCGCCTGAAAGTGTGAAGCGCTAGCTAGGTTAATTCCCTCTGGACGAGGTATACAGCATCGAAATACACTGGCGGCGAACTCCGATGCGCGAATACATAGAGTTCGAGATATTGCTGCGGGGAGACTGATGTGTTACTTGCTTGAATTGTCAAGAACCACAAGCTTGACTTGAACCCTTTCCGAGGTACTAGGTAGCCCCTAGATGTAACGGCTCTATAGACTTAGAGAAGCCGTTGAATCCATGTAGTGAAATGAATATCTGTACTCGCGGAGTAGCCCAATTGGAACCTTTCTTCCCCCTCCCACTCCGGGTTCACTAAGCTGGTATCAATAGTTTCCGCTCTCATCGTCATTCCCAGCCATCGTAGCTGGATACTTCCCTGGTCATGGGGTACAGAGGTTGCTCTTGACGCCGGGAAGTTACCGCCGCCCCACAGTCAATTGGCTACCCTGTGGTTTATATCAAATCCCTAGCTAGCCCCAAAAAGAGTGGAAAGATGCATGTATTTTAAAACCCACCAAACCACACAGGCTTGAGTAGTGTAAATCCTAAAAGTTTACACGCGCCTGCACGGTATCCCGCTGCGCAGACCTCACAAGAGATAGAGAGACAAGCTGACCTTCCAGCCGGGTCATATACATAGTGGGTTTCTCTGCGGCGGGGCTGACCATGTGTTCCGGGCGTGGCAGGGGCCGTAGCTAGTTTGTGTCGTATGGCGATTGTATTCTAGCTATAGTCCAACCACGGACACTTGTGCAGGTAGCATTACTTTACCTGGCTCCAGTGTATCCCCCGGCCGGAATGTAAGTGCACCGTATGAACTACAGAGAGTGTCTGGCAGCTGTTCAAGGGTCCTAGATCTGCCCACTTGCCTCAAGCCTATGGGACGTGCATTGTGAGATTGTTTAACAAAACCTGTTGCGTACGTCCATCAGCACTCCGTTGTTCCTAGGTTTGGATTAAAGGTGGTGCCGCCTTTGTATGCATGGTGGCGGAGGGTCAGGTCTTCACACATATAACGTACCTGTATGTATGTCTAGCTTGTAGCTCAGCCCAGAGCTGCACAAATGTAGGGCGATGATTGATATAGCTTCCACCAGTCTGCATACCGCCATTGAATTTAATTATCGAATAACGTTTTCTATGACGCAATATATGTGGGAGATCTTAAGAGCTTTGGTTGGTACTACCTGGGGGAAAGGGTAACGAGGGACAGCATCGGTAGGCGTACGTGGGTGGAGAGGAGATTTAAGGTTTATGCATACGCATTGGCTGACTCGCCACCTTTTAAAAACCTGAACCCCATGATTTAAACACCGGCTGGCACTTCTGTTCTGCCCCCCCCCTCTGTCCCACTTCCCGGATCCCGTCCCTCGCTCAGGGCACCCAGGGCTGATCGATAGCTTCAAACCGGGGAAACCCCATGGCCAGACGTACCTTCTCTACTCCATTTCACGCTCAACGGTCTGAAGTAATTGTAAGGGGGATCTACAGATTGTCGTAATTAACATACACCGGGGGCCTGACCCTTCCCTTGTGGCGGTGGTAATGGGGGGTTGTTATACCCAGACTCTCTCGCGGTAGTTTCGGGGATGAGGCTATATTTTTGCTTTCTGGGTGCCACAGAATCCTACGGCGGTGGAGAGAGATGGGGTCAAGGGGTTCAGTGGCATAAAAGGGATATTACAGTAAGAACCCCAAAATCCCCAAATAATTCAGGGTTTCGATAATCAGTTAACTCTGGCCTTGTAGGTTACATGCCTTGATTTACTAGTTTCAATTGCCCCCAGATCTAGAACTATCACACCAAGTCCGGGTGGACGTTCCGTACCTATGTCGAATCTTTTAGCACACTGACATGAGGCAGTAAGTTTTACCAGCGGGCTGGACCTTACCCCATATCAGTATTGGCACTCGCCAAGCAGATAGATATATACCAACTATTATATTTCACGCCCGGATTTGACTCTTAGTTGACTACACGGCCTAGGTTTACGGCTTGCATAATCAGAGCTACAGATACCCAAAACGAGCACATGCCCTACCCCAATCCTATAGCTGCATGCGAGTAATGAATCAACAGTCCCGTAGTCTCAGGTCGCCGGAAACTGCGGGTCTCTGTAGGACCACGGCGTGGGTCAAGAATTGATGACCTGATTGCCCTCGGAGATATTAACACTCCCACCTTCCCTTTGTTAGGCGATAGCGTTTGTGCTCGGTTTATAGCGATGAAGCCGATTACTAGTTTCCCTGATCCTTCTTTTACGCTTACCGGGTGTGTGTGTGCAGCGATTGGATCTCGCCGAGGACAGCACATACAATATTACAGTTAAAGTCGGGTGCTCCGGCTCGATTCGTTGGTGTTATCACTACTATTGTTTTGTAAATCGGGTATAGAGTATTATAGAGCAGCCTCAACCGATGTTTTGTGGTTCCGCGGGACCTATGCGTAGAGTACATGGATGGAGTATATATGTCTTATAATATAAGAAATTGGCGGCGTAAAGTAGAGCCCTCCCGTATTGTAAAAAGTCTCAAGCCCGCGCCGGGGTAAACCTCAGACCCAAACCCCGTGCTAGCGTATACCGACCGGGCCGTGCCGAACAAAAGCCAATGATTCTTACACCACATTCTCCCCCAAACCTCACGTCAACAAATCAAGCAAAGCAGAGCAAAAACAGAAACAAAAACAAAACACCGTCCAATCCGTCTATTCATAAAAATTAAACATTACCCTCCACTCATCCACCAGCTACTGGTGGTGCGCATACGGCATCCGCTGCTTGCTCATCTGCACATACAACTTATTCACCCGTCCCTGTATCACCTGCAGCGAGTCTACTCACCCATGCCATCAGCAGCGAACAGGCGGCAGGCAAAAGAAGAAGGGGGGGGGGGGTGTAAACTCACTATTCACGACTGCCAGCCTCTTGCCCACCGCCGCAAGCTTCACCACCGTCGGCTTCAGCGCAGGGGGATCCGTCGTTTCGAGGTAGTGCTTCAACTCTTGCCATGTCTGCTGTGTTAGCCTCCTAGACGGACAGACGGGTGGGGTGGGGGGAAGCTCACGCGCAATGAGCCGTGTGAGCTCTGCGTTGAGCTCCAACTGGCTCTGGTGCACCTGCAGCAGCTTCTCGGTCGTCTGCTTGATTGTGGGGTCGAGGAGGGACTTGAGGCCTGCGGCGAGGGGGTCGGTGGGGCGTGAGAGGTCTGGGGTTGGGGTGGGCGTTGGGGCGGGCGAGTCGGGGGCGGCGGTGGGGGATGACATTTGGGGTTGTTTTATGGTTGTGGTTGTTGTTTGGTGTGGGGGGGTTTGGATGAGAGACGAGAAGACGCCCGGGCCACACTGCGGCCGGTGCAACAACAAAAAAAGTTGTCTATGCTCAACTCGCGATAGTCCCGATATATTGAAGCCAATAAATAAACATCCACCCCCACATACAAAAAACAATGCGCGACGCCTCAACACACACAATAATGATCAAATCAATCTTCTACTCCCACTTCCACCCCGGAAAAGGTCCCCAAGTCGTCTACCAAGTCCCCGACAACTCAATCACCCCCCTCCTCCCCTGCACCTCCTCCTCCTTCTCCTCCTCCTCCCCGCCACACCCCTCCGGGCCTCACTCGCACTCGCACTCGCCGCACTCGCAGCCGCTCTTCGACTTTGACACAATCAGCGCCCACATCATCCCCAAGCAGGAGCTGTGCGACAGGCTTGTGACCGTGTGCACGGGCTCCTACCGCATCCTGGGGTACCCCGTGTGTCTGCCGGACCGCAAGTATGCGCGCAACGAGTTCATATTCAACTTTGCCATCGTGGTGGACGCCGACGTCGAGTACTGCACGTACAAGAGCGTGGTGAGGAAGGTGGCGAAGCTGTTCAAGGCCCTCGAGGAGCAGAGCGGCTTCCTGAGTAACGAGGTGACGAGGGCGGGCGTGTATGCCCTCATTGAGCAGGTCATGGAGGACCTGAACAATTACTCCGAGTGCATGATCCCCATCAGTACCTCCCCCCCCTCCCCCCTCCCCGCCCCACTAACAGACACAACCAGACGAAAGCAACACCCTAAACCTCAAGCTCTTCCCCACCTACGCGCCCCCGCCCCCCGTGCGCGCCTACCACGTCCCCCTCCTCACCGTCCAGCTCGAAACCCTCATGGACGTCAACTGGGACCTAACGCTGCAGCGCATCGCCCCCCACATCGACGGCATCAACAGCGTGCGGCGGCTCGCCGACCTCGCCGACACCGACTACACCCTCGCGCGCAAGGCCATCGAGCACCTCCTCTACTACGGCTGCCTGGTGCTCGTCGACGTCTTCCAGTTCGGCGCCATCTACGCCTGCACGGCCGAGATCGCCTCGTTCGCCGCGGACCGCTGCGCCCAGGAGGAGTGCGCGGCCTATGTCAGCACCAGCGGGTCCCGCGTGCCCCTCACGAGGCTCCTCGAGATGTACACCAGCCTGTGCCAGGGCACCACGCTGCGCAAGTGGTGCGTCGAGAACGTGGAGCGCCTCAGGGGCGTCGACGTGAGGAGGTTTGTGTCCTTTGGCGTCGTCAAGGGGTTCTTGTACCGCAGCCATCGGTGGCCCGTTGCGGCGGACCCGGACAGGCTCGGGGGGAAGGTGAAGAGGTGGGTGGAGGGGGGGTGCTGTGTGGATGAGATTTGTACGGAGCTGGGCATGGGCGAGAGGGAGGTTGTGGACCTGCTGGAGGGGGTCGGCGCGGATATCGTAAATAGGTAGAGGGGCAGTAATATATAATAATGATATACCATCCAGCGCTTGGGCTTTCTTGTCTTGTCTTGTCTTGTTTTGTGGTTTGGGAATTGGGGTTTGGGGTAATGATCGAAACACCGGTTTTTTTTGCTGCTGCGGATATCTTGGCGGGGACCGGGCCCGCACGTACCCCTTGGCTGTTGATATTATATTATCGTACCCCACCAGAGTCATGATTCTTTCCGAATATGTTATGTGTCCAGCGGGGTTGCAATACACTATCTTTATATTGTTGTATCGTCCAGCTACTTAATAGTGCCGTACTTCAATGCTATTAGTTAATTGTGGCACACTTACACTTACCTCTGGTCATGGTTAATTAAGGTTGGGGGTTTGGGGTGAGATGTGTATTGTAAAATCGCCCGCTTTCTCTGCTGGTTTGTTTCTGCGTGTGCACCTCTTTTTTCCCACGCCGGGGTTGTGCGTCTGCGTGGGTGTCGGGGTGTTGGTCGTAGGCTGTACGTTCTTTTGTCATGCGTGTATGTCTATTATGTACCGGATTACATCCGTTTTCCATAATCAACATAGAGGAAGAATGCGGAGAGGCCCAAGGCTATAAAAAAATAAAAAAAAGCTGGCAACAAAAGACTTATGTGAATGAGTACTCATCCCTCAAGAGCGTCGCTACCATGTTGGGCATTCTCATCACTGCTCCCACCAGGATTTGAACCTGTTGTGGTCATATGACGAAGCCCAGTGTATTACCACTAGGCCACGCCACGGTGTTTTTCTTTGTGGCGTTGTAGTTTATGAGCGGAAGGATCCTTTCCTTGGCAACGCATCAAAGCCTGTGAACTGAATTGAAATGAAAGGTCAAACTGGCGGGAATTGGGGGAAGGGGCGGAGGGGGGAGCGGGGCGCCGAAGGCCCCCATAACTACATGTATGTACCTACCATAGAGAGAGCTTCCTCAGAGGATTAAAGCTTGCACAACTCGCGGTCACGAGGTGGTAACCCCTAGTACTGTACTGTACTATACTGTATTATAATGGAAGAACTGGAGGGTTTGAGGGGTTGAATCTTTCATATATTAGTAGTCGATCTAAGTATACTATCCATGTTTAGTTGACTGCTGATTGAGTTGAGTCGACTCCTCAACTACATCTACATCTAAGGAAATCTCACACTTTTCGGGAGCATGGTGGCTTATTTTAGATTTCATTTAGGGGGTTTTTGGAACTTTAGACCATACAAGGATCCCTCGTGCTGGTAATGTGTTGTATAAGGTGATGTCCATTGCTATATATATATAATATATTATATATATAGGAGCCTGTACAAAACCTAAAAATCTCAGACTATCAGTTTTACAAAACACTTCAAATAAGGATTAAAATCCTGAGTCTCCTTGAGCATGATCTCGAGATAACTCTTGGTTTACTGACAGAAGGTGAAAATTACTCCAGGTAGCCCAACGTAAATTACTACCTTGGCCGCGCAATTTACCAAAGCCTTTGTACTAAGCTACATACATGTATATATAGCTATGTAGTCCCCGCTGTAGATACTTTGGCCCCAGCTAGACATTGCGTGCAAATAGATTCCTTCTCGTCCCCTCGCACGGCGGCCAGGGAACAAGAAGGAACTATTCACTTAGCCCCCAGAATATATCCTCTCATCCCTTCCCTTTATATAGGGAAGGAGCCAATCCACACAAAAAGAATTTCCTTCTCGTTCCCTCGCACAGCGGCCAGGAAACAAGAAGGAACCACGGAGCCCCCAGTACGCCCACACTCGTCCCTTTTCAGGGAACGAGAAGCCAACCCACATAAAAAAAAGCTCCCTCCAGACCCCCAGCCCAAGGCCAGAAGTCCGGAGGGAGCAGAAGGAAACCCAAAAAAAAAGCTCCTTCCCGTCCCCTCGCACAGCGGCCAGGAGACAAGAAGGAGCACCCCCAGAGCCATTGCAACCAAAGAGAAGGCAGGGCCTGTGTACGCAACACAGGCCCCACCCTCTCTCCACCCCCCCGAACCCCACAAACGTGAGGCCCAGCAGCCCAGCCCGAGGATTTCTCTCCCGGGCAGGGGGCCACAGCGGGGGGCGCTCCCCCGGGGACAACGAATAACGAGGTCCCCGGTGGGGAACATGCAAACCCGGGACGCCTGTCGCTGACCAAAGGAGCAATCGCCAGGACCGGAGAAACCCAGTCCTGGCAATTGCTCCTCCACTCCCAGGCACACAGAAGTGTGCCGGCAGGCCTTCCCGGGATCTTGCGATCCCGTGGGAGCGGATTAATGGTCATGAGGGGTTGCCCCCCGGGGAGCCACATTAAAATGTAGCTCCCCGGGGGGCGATGCATGTTCCCGTTGGAGGGGGAAAAGGGCAGAGGTGAGGCTTTTCAAGGATTTATATAGAGAAAAAAAAAAGAAAAAAGGGCGGGGAAATCGAAGGCAGCTTGGCAAGAGATATCTCATGGTTTTTTTTTTATTTTTATTTTTTAATTCATGGTCTAGCTAGCTTGGCAAGCAGGAATTGAGCTGTATTGACGGTAGCTGTCATACAGTCCTTTAACCCAAACGAGTCAAAACCTCACCCCGTAAACCGCCGTTTACGACCTCTTACTTCCTCTTCGGTACTCCCAAGCATATTCATATATGGCTAGGCTTTTGCCTGCGGAGGCCAGGCACGACTGATCTAACAATCAGATACCATTAAGATAAGCAAAGAGAGATCTCGAGAGGAAAGAGTTAAGGGCCCGTTTTGACTGTAGTCTAGTGTGTAACTGTAGGGGTTAAATACAAATTTTGTTTCGGAATGCGGTCTAGAGACTCTTTTGCTGTTTGGATCGAGATAGTTGCGAGTGTTAGGACCATGGTCTAGAGGATTTAGAAAAAGGACTTCTTAACTACAGTTTGCACGGCCACATTACCTCCTGCACAGCCTGGGGTTCTTGGTCAGCTACCTGTTAATGCTCACGACCTCTCCCACGCGAAAAGCATGGCACGTATATAGGAGATAGCAATGTTAGTCTAGAACCACCGGCCAGACGCACACACAACTACAGTATAGAACAATGGATGCCTTTGGGAGTATTTCCTGGGCCGAATCAGTTTCGGGAAAGTTAAGGTGACTCAATCACGCTTTTTGTACTGCTATCGAGCTTCTAGCTACAGTCTTTGGAGAATCCTATCGCGCACCCGTGCATCCTCCCTCCCTCTTTCTCCTAGTATTAATACTAAAAGATTGATATGTATATCTATGATATCGGTTAGCCCTACCCTTAGACCCACAAGCATGCGATGACTTCAGAACATCCCTTGGTTCGATTCACCTCCTAATATGCCGTTCATAGACTTCACCGAGCCCCAGGATTAGACTCGGGTTTATGCTCGTTGTGAACGAACCACACATGTACTACTATCAACGGCCACAACCAATTCTTTCTAACATTTTCCTCCCGAGTCCCTACCATAAGCTCAAACTATCCACTCCCGCTCGCCTCCGACAGAGTACACTTAACCGTGAATATTTTACCAAGATCAGCACAGACAGTCCGGCTATCGAAACCTCTCGCCGGCCCTAAGATCCTTACGGGTGAGATGGCGCAAGCTTCGTTTAGCAGAATTAAGCTATTCTTCAAGCTAGGTATTATAGTTGAGGCAATGCTGACACCTCCTTGTGAGGGCCAAGAGGTGGCCAGAGCCAATGGGTAAATACTTAATATTGCGTTCGTTGATCTCTCTTAATTTTGCCCAATAGTGCTGTGGCTTTATGTCTCACAAGGCCAGCATCGACGGTTTATGATATGCTCCAATCATTGAGATACATGCTGAAGCTATCATTTCCCCGGTTGCCAAGCGGTGTGGCTTGAAAGGTACACATGTGGCGACTACATACATACTTTCCAGCACCCTCATACGCTTTGGTTTTAAACTAGTCCGAGATTAATGTGCTGGCTTGGCATGAGGCAGACCATTGGCTAGGATCAATAAACTTTTAGGTTGGCTCAGACGGTGGAGGGGGGAAGGGAGGCGGAGGGGGGGAGTATATTTTGTTTGATCTGGGAACATATTCACTCTCTACTTGGGTCCAAGAATTTGTTCATGTACATAGGTTGAGTGGGCTTACGTGAGATACTTTCCGACCCCGGTATTCAAAGCTTTCGCGGCCTGAAACATTCCTGAAGGCCCGCCTCAATTGGCCAGAGGCCATGCTTTGAAGGGTCCAATGTGTTCGAAGCTTCGAAGACTCCGGCCCTTTTTAAACTGAAGGTTGTTTTGGAATTACCTAAAGTCCGGAGCTCCTTTAGCCCAATCGGATCGCAAGATCTTGTTCTTATGCATGTCTATCAACACACCACAATACCTCCGTAATAGGCCAACCCGGCGGCCTGGGAGGCTGCAGTCGAAAAGCCCTACTGAACAAAGTTCATCCGGCCGCAGGAGCACAGAATTTGTGATGCAAGAAGAACTGAGGGCCCCGTATCTACCTCCTTCTACAAATCGTACGCACCACAATACGGGGTCCTATCACTACCGAAAAACTCCCAGTGGGACTCCTCCACCCGGTAGTGCCTTCCCCCCAATACAATCTTGGCTTTACCGTTAGACAGGGTGCAGTTAGTATAATTATCATAGACACTAATTACTCCTGATATCCATCACCAGCCAGCATATGTTAATTTTGATGATCTTGACACATATTTCCCTCTTAACATATATCAGACTCTTGTCTGCCTTGAGTTATTATGGTAAAATCAATCTATTCTTTGTGTTATCTTAGGCCGCGTTGATCTTGGAGAGATCTTGAACCACGTTAATTTGGTGTTGATTACGGTGTCCTCCCACGTCCACTATCTCTTCCTTCACGAGCGAAAGCTCCCGGATCTCTCGGATGTCAAGGTTAGATAGAAGGTGATATAGACCACGTGTATAGACGACTCCAATTAAGCCTTGACTGCTTGGCCCGGAGCATAGTATTGAATTTCTTAGTTAGGACAGGTCCGTTCTTCCAGAAGGGCCTTGAGAAATTCGACTGTGTTTCTTGTTTAGGCCGACCATGAATGCATCCCGGAGACCATATGAAAACTTGCACATTAGTGCCCGCCGCTAGATCCGTCCCCTTGCGTTCTCCTAGGTTAAACATCCGGCAAGAAGGCTACCAACCAACCTAACATATGCTCTCCCGGCCTCCCAACCCCCGCCGTTCCTACCCTCTAAATCCTCAGTAGTATACGCTCTCTAGAGTAGATATTCCAAAGTGTTATTCGGAGTGCCAGCACTGCCTTTGTCCCGGTTCTTCATACCGCCCCCCCCCCCCCTCCCCCAACCACCATCAACGGACTGGCTGGCATGACTCCGTAGAGCTGCAGCTCCTGATCCTGATCCTGCTCATCTTTGCCTAAGATGCATATTTACATGACATCATGGCATAGCTTGCGCGGTATCGATCGAGTTGATGGAAACTGCGATTGCCTAACCAGCCAGCTTCTCTGGTATCGGATAGAAAGAGCAAACCTGCTTGTGTGTCAGGTAGTTTGACTAGAGTAGTGATGAACTGAAATAAATTGAAAAGATGGTTTGCAGTTACACGCAGTTTCTACTATGAACTACATACGCTACCTGTGTCTCTATCCGCTCTGGCAACGTGGTATAGCACTTTCCATTAGCCCCCAAGGTACAACTTGGAAGTACACCATGTAAGTACATGTATACATGTAGCCTCCACATGGCGGTAGGGCCTAGCTCAGATAAGTATAGCCCGAGAGAACGACTACAAAGCCGCCGGCCCCCCGAGCTTCGCAGTTCTGCTAGGAACCAGTACACCTTCCATCTTAAACCTAACCCAGATATCCACAGCTCTACCAATTGCAACAGATCAAAGCTTTTGTTGACTTCTTTGTGATTATTGCGGGGCGTGGTATACCGATAATGTAGACTAATGATATAATAGCCCCAGTACCGTCAATGAAAACCTCGTGGCGGGTGAATCACAATACAATACGAGGCGAGATACGCTCCCCCAAACAGCCCTTTTTTCTAAGTGGACTGTAATAGACGAGGCAGCATCTCATACTGCTGGTTGAGTAACAGTCACCACTCCGCGATTCGGCACTGGTGAAAGATATTCGGCAAAGGCAGCTTGCATTAACGAGTTAAAAGCCTAGTGAGTATCTTGTCCAGAGTAATGGCAAAGTGCATTTATGCCCCAGTCTTGCTAAACGATCCCCGTCAAAAGTTGCCCCAATCTAAATAAACCCTAGCCTGGTTGTCATCGCCGTTCCTTGTTTCCGGAATTCCCAGATCAATGGGACACGACTTTGCAATTTGCACCTAGTATACAGTTATCTTCTATAGCTCCGTGTACCACCCCCCGGATTCTTCTCTGGTGAGGAAATTTATTTCATCGGTGCCTTCCCGTCTCGTACAGGCGTTCCCGTCCCATCTGTGGGCCTTGCGCAATTAACGAGCCGAAATCCGAGTGCCTTGCGGTACCTACGTACATGTATCTACATTTATATCTAGTTACCTGCACAACATCCGTTAGTACTAGGCCCATAAGGCTGTCGTTCGTTACCACTGAAGTCTGTCTCAGTATCGATCGACACACGAAGATTACATGTATGTATGTAGGTTATGCCTTGTAACCGGTTAGCGAGGGGCAGCTAGCGTCTTGACTGATCTTGCGCGTACGTATTCGTGCATATATACGATGTTGAGATTTACGCGTACATACTCAAGGTACATACCTACATGTACCAAGCACCAGTACCAGGAACTCTCTACCCTACAACCCTAATACACCTGACAAATATATATATGTTGGCTGATTAAACATGATATATCCATTCTTAGGAGAGAGAGAAGAGGGGGGGGGGGGGTTGAGCTAGCTCAGTCAGCCCGACGGAGCAACGCCCCGAGTGACCGTCCATGATACCTAACTCCTGTTTAGAGCTTAACCGCCAACCTCCACCACCAGCGCGCATGACGCCCACATGCAAATCCAAATCCCTTACAAGCAAAACTCTAAAGCATAACTACGCCCCACAACAAACCTCCTTATTTCTAAAACGTTGATTGTCAGTAGTGGCGAAAGGCAGAAAATGTTTCTTTACACTTCCGTAGTACCTACATGTAGTCTGGTAGTGTACCTAGTAGTTGCTCACAAAGGGCAAGTAAGCCGGGGTGGATGCGTCATCCCCCTCCCCCCAAGAACATCACGCCTTGCTATTATCGGGGCCCGGGTCGGGCAAGGAATAATAGAGCTTCCGTCTTTTTTCACCTTAACTCCGCCGAGGGAGCGATCCCCCCCCCCAAGCTTGCTATCTGCCCAATGAACAACTCTTGATTGGTTCTGGTGGGGCCCCCACGCACCTAATCTAGTGGTAGTGGCCGTGGTAACGGACTTGGGCACGAACGCCCGCAGATGTCAAGACAAACAACCAGAATTCCATTTCTATCATTAACCATGAAAAGAAGAAAAGAAAAGAAAAAAGCACTAGAAAATAGCTTTTTTTTTTTTTCTTTCTTTTTTTCTTTCTTTCCTTTTCTTCTTTTGGGGTTTCCAGAACCCAGAGAGAAGGATAGAGAGGGAGGGAGAGAGAGAAAGATAGCAGAGAGATTAAACACTCTATCATACAAGAGGAAGCTAATACTATAAATAGCCCGTGGAAGAAGATACATTCAAGGAAACAAAATATGCGTAAAGAGCGTATGTAGGAGTTGGACCCTAACATTAGGAGTTGGCTGCCGTCAAGTTTAGTATCAAGGCAGTGATGAAGAAACAGTCAATTAGTCACTAAACCGTAGAAGAGTAGTGGATTGGACTTTTTTGTAAAGGTGGTATCAAAAGGTGACAGGTAGAGAGACTAAAGGAAATGGTGTAAAAGAGTGCGAGGTAGTTGATAAAACTAAAATGGTCTCAAGAGTAGTTGGATGGTAAAATAAAACAGGGAAGGGAAAAAAAAAAGATAAATAGTGAAAATAGACACAAAGAAACTCGTTCAGCCCTCCTCCCTCCCCCAATAAATCCATTCCAGTCCCCCCCCCCCCAAACCAGTAGTGCATCAGAACAACCAATTCCATACGATCCTCCATAAAGTGTGTGCAATGAAAAGGGAGAAATAAAGGGCGTATCCCGCCTCCGCTCCGCACATAGGAACTCACTCTTTCCTGTGCAACACTAGCACGGACGAGACATGCAAAGGTGGAGGTGTCGTGACCAATTAGCGCAAGGTGACCAAAAAGAATACTCCGTTTAAACACTCCGATGAAAAGAAACAATAAGATTCGGACGGGCTGGCGTCGATCCCCATCTAAAATAAACAGAGACGTCAACCTTACCCCTGCCAGATATCCTTCGTTCGTTATAAAAAAAAAAGTGTGAAAGAACAAAAGTGTTTTTTCCTCAACATCGTTCGTGACCATCCGTTCAGATAACAAGCATGAACCAGGCCAGCCAGGCCTTCCAACAAGAAAAAACCAGCTAGCCTTCTCAGATTCAATCCGGGGGCATCCCTGAAGCGAGCAAAGAGAAAGAGAAAAAAATAAAACACATAAGAGAAAAAATCAACAAAAAAGCAACACACACAAAATAAACTTGAACACCATACAGAATTAGTCATGCTGAAAGAAGATGAATGTTAGAAAAAAAACCCAGGAAATTGATCAAATGACAAAAGAAAAAGGATATAGAAGAAAATAACACCCCAGACCCCTCCCACTCAAATACACCTAATTTTGTACTACAGCACTGAAAATGAGACAAGAGAACACAAAGGGCCGCTAGTTTTGTCATTGCTGAAGGGAAGAAAAAAGGTGATGTAGAAAGAATTATATAATTTGTCGATCGCCTTTTATTGAAAAGCAGCCTTTCCCACGCTAGAATTATTTAGATGCACCACTACTTCCTTTCCAAGGAACCTTTCCCCAATGAATGTTGCACGGAAAATACATACAGCTCACGAACGAGCAAGCATGAGCAGTCTGATTCGAGCGTTGTAACTTGGTTGTAATTTAATCGATCGTCATCCGCGAGGGCATGGTATGAGTAGCATGATTGCTCATCTCGGTCATGCTGTGCTTCTCCTCCTCGTCAGACATCTTTCGTCGTGTGATGTGAGGTTTTAGGCCCTTGTCGAAATTGACCATGCATGCTATTGCGTTGGCAATTGTGAGGATAATGAGTATAATAGTTATCACAGCTGTTGTTGGTTAGCAGGTGTACCTCGCACCAGAAGAACGTGTAGTTGTTGAAAACCGAACTTACCAAAAGTTGTTAAACTTCGTCGCGCAGGCTTATAACTGTCATCATATGGAGACTGGTACATCCTAACCAACTTGAAAATAAAGTACGCAAGCGCTGCGAAAAATATCACAACTACACCACCCATTGCAAGCTTCTTTTCCCTTCTTGTACACCATGCCGCGAGAATCAAGAAGGCAATTGTGAGCGGCAGCACGACGATGGTGACGTAGAATTCATAATCCTTGTTAGTACCCTTGATTTGTTTCGTGACATAGCTGGTAGTTGAGGCGACGATGACGATAAACTGGACAGTGAATCCAACAAAGAAGAAGAAATCGAATTTGAGCAAGGCAATGAAAATCTATATAGTTCACAAGAATATTGTCAGTTTGTGCTCGATGTATCTGGGAAGTCGATATCCAGCGACATACCTGGAAAGTGAGATATCTCTTCCTCATTCTTAAATCGGCACTGATATGCTTGTAGATAGTCCAAGCAAACTCATCATAAAGTTTCCAGCAAACAACACACATCAAGATTGTCGATAAGGCGATGATACACGGAATAGCAATCAAAGACGGCTGAATATATGGCCAAATATTTGTCTCCAATGCGCCCTTCGTTGCGAGAGGATCGCCTCCCTCAGCGACCAGTTCCGTAGTGACACCTAGTTCCCTCAGGGCGGTATTTGCATCCTTGATCTGATCCATCTGAATAGCCGCGTAAACAAGCATAGCGCCATTAAATATGCAAATACCGATGACTTGAATGGTGTTCTTCAGGCGCAGAGCATCATAACACAGAATCACGAGAAACATGTGAGCAAAAATGAAGAGTGTAAGGTAACTAGTGCAATTTAGTAACGCGGTTAGCCACAGAGGTCTATCTCTTTCAACAAAAATCAACTTACGTTGGAATCGTGCGCGTCTGGGCTGCCTGGAAGGCATTTGGCTTATTCTCATTGATAACATCTACATTGAGGTTATTTTGAAACTTTGCAAATACATATCTATTCCGATCTCATAGTTAGCTTCTGTCTAAACCAGTCCCCATGTTTGACATAAAAGGTAAAGAAATATAGAAGATATAGAAAACGACCACATATCAGGTGCGATTTTCTTCAGCCTCAAGTGCGACGATGGGTGATAAACGTACCCTTCAAGTCCCAATACAGCGCAAGACTGGATGATGGCCAGGAGCAGAAAGCACCATGACCAAGTTGTGTTAGGTCTGTAAACCATACCTGATCTTCGCGGCGGCGGAAGAGCACCTCCTCCGAGGAGGGAATTTCGGCTACTGTCGAATGGAATCTTGACGGTGTTAACTTGCTAGCTGGGAGAAGAAGCGATATTTTCCGCGTATATCTGAGCGGATTTTTGTAAAACTAGGTGTCGTGACTAACAAAAGCTCTTCCTTTATCTATCCCGTTCTCTCCTTGTCTTTCTACCTCTCTCCGCGTATCCAACTTCCTTCTCTTTGTTTCCTCCTAGTATATGGGTCGGAGTTTTGTTGGGATATATCTCGGATCGTGGCTCGGGTCGGTGGGGGGGTAATTAAACACTCTCACACGCTCCTTTTGCGATGTCAGGGAAAGTCGTTTGTCGAAAGGTAGACTGCAAGCAAACGAGGGTTGGTTGTAAAAAATAAAAATAAAAAGGCGAAGGAGGGACGGGGGGGCTGATGGGTTCAAGAAGGAAAGGAGGGGGGGGGGTGTTGGTGGTGGTGGTGGTGGATGAACGAAAGAATCGTGGCGTTATGGTCCTGTCGGCTATGTATGGGTGTGTGTGTGTGTGTGATGGAGGGGGGGGGGGGGTAGGGGAAGAGCGAGTGGTTTTGTTACGGTGAAGATGTGTCTGACAGGCCTGCTGAACGAGCGGAGAGGGCGTCGGAAGAAGGGTTTTGGGGCGGGCACAAGGAAACGAGGCTGCGGCTGTAAGAGTAGTGGAGAGCAGTGCAGCAGTAGTGCAGTGGTAGTGCAGGCGGTAACGGTAGGGTAGTGAGTAGTGGTAGTGGTAGGTGGTGGTAGGTGTCACTTGGGTTGGTGCTGTAACTGGTCGGTTGGCAGTATAGTAGGTACTGCTGCTACCACTGGGCCACTGGTAGATGTGATATTGTGGTAGGTAGGTAGGATACTTGTATGTACGATGGTGGAGGAGTACTTTTACGGGCGGCAGACAAGACAAGACAGATAGAATTGAACTGGCAAGGGGGGGGCGGGGGGAGAAAGAGAGATGGGAGAGCGAGACTTCGATGTTGCGCAGCACTAAGAAAAAAGAAAGAGGAGTGCTTAGAAACACGAGGGTGTGAAATGAGAAAAGGCACACTTGGCTAGACAAGGGATTAAGAAGAGAGTAACTGTACCAATAGTGGCGTAACGATTGTAAAATGTCAGTGTTATACAATTAGGCAAGAGAGAGAAAGGGAATAACAAGCTAGGCATGAGTGAAAAGAGAAGGGAAGCAAACAAAAAAGGAAATGCTTTTTTGTTATGCGTTCCCTTCTCAATCACTTTCGATACCGATAGTACCGTTACAGTACCCTACCCTCCACATAAATGTAGTTAGCCAACAAATCACAAATCCCACCCTGACTTCTCTACCCTTCATCTCTTCCCAATCTTCCATCCCAGTTATGTATCCCCCTTCCACGGTCCATCCATCCCACCCCATCCATGCCTGGGTTTAGATTTCCGTTACAGATTTGCATCCACACCTTACCCAGTGCAGTAAATCTTACCTCGAAAGCGTAAACAAATTTCTCAGCCATCCCTCCCTTCGTATAGGAAAGAGAAGATCAAGATAAATATAAAAATTTAAATAAAAAAATTAAATAAAATATATATAAAAAAAATAAAAAATTCTCCCTCTTGTCTCGCTCGCTAAAGCGGCCAAACGTCACCCAGAATAGGCCAATGACAGGAACGCCGAGATGGAACCTGGCAACCTGCAACCCAGAACCCAAAAATAATACAGTGCCGCGGCGGGATCGCAGTTGCGATCGAGCCACTTTGGGTATGGAAGAGGAGGCTGTGTTTCATTCGCTGCCCGAAACCAGGGGAGGACTCAAGCCAACCAAACCCCCCCCCCCCCCTCCCCAAAGCTGAAATAGGCTGAGGCAGGACTGTGGGATTTCCTATCCAGGCTTCGGAATCTTTTACTTTTGCTTTTGCATGAGCCTTGATGGGTTGCTAGAAACTTTATCTAAGCCGGGACCCCTCTCTCCAGAATTCAATCCTGTCCCTTCCCTCGACACCTACTTCAATCCCCACTAATGCCGTGAAACCACTGCGCTGGGTTGCGGACGGGTGTGGGATGCATAATTTTTGAGGGGTGGTTGGGGGACCTCCAAACCTCTTCCTCTAGAATAAGATGCTGACCATAGGGTTTTCTGACGGATGGGTTTGACAAATCCAATCTTGGGCTTTAAACCGTTTGAATTGTTATGGCCCTACAATACAGTGAAATATTTATATACATACCTACAAATGGTTACATACTTCACAAAGTCAGGATATCACCATTCATGCCTTTCTTTTCTTATTCTACTAATATGCGCTTGTGAAATAAACGGTCGTCTGCAGGGCAGTGAAGCAGAGTGGGCTTGCAGTAACAGCTTAGTGAGAAGAAGAATCTTGGCTTCATAGCCACAGCCAACATACATATATTAGGTAACTGGTAGATCCAACCCCCCCATCCTGCTCACTCCTCTTTGAACTTTTGTATAACTATATACGACTCTCCGATGTTGTTTGAGTTTGCGAAATTTCCGAAATTTACTCTACCGGGGGAGCTCGGCATCGGAATGCTCAGCGAGAGCATTTTGCTAATCTAGTACATAGATCTAATCACTTGGCGACGGTTCAGTTCGTATTTTGGTGGAGTAGTACAAGAAAGCAGATGTAGGTACATGTACCTACATAGGCACTTTATCGGCTACTAAGCCCCTTAAGTAAATATCTGTGAATCAAGTCACCCACTATTCACCGCATGCATACACTTTCAGCCTCACTCGAGAGTTGCTTTTTACCATAGTTGGATGAGGAGACATGACATATGGCACCAATCAGCAACACCTACCAGAAAGCACTTGACGTTACAAAGTGGTATCATACTTCACCAGAAAAGTACATGTAGGCAGAGCAGGTATCTAGAAGATATAGCAGTATATACTCTGTAAAATATACGGATCAGCAGGGCAGATACCGGACAGCCTCCCTAAGCGTTGTCGCCAATGTTGCGCAAGTTGTTAATTAAGCCTTCTGACTCCCACACTCTCGCACTTAAGCGGATTTACTTGGTTGCTATTTATGGAATCAACCCAAATTGTCATCTATTCAACATCCACTCCCATAAAGGAAACCTTGATCTAGAGAAATTTCCACAAACGTCATGTGTTCCTAGAATAGCTTTATCAAAGTGCGGGCGCTTGTAGGTAATTGTTTAGAGCAATGCATCAATCCATTCGAGAGCTCAAAACAGGCTTTATCTGCCCGGTGGATAAAGTAAATGGAGGATGAAATTTCTATGTGTGTGCCTATGAAGTAACTTGAATCATGTTCACCTCTGTTTTATGGAGTACCGGCTGATGATGTAGGTATATGTATGTATCTTAGACTTGGTAGGTAAGCTTCTATTTCAGGAGTTACCTATTATTTAGCTCATGATGTACAGGGGGGGGTCTGTGCATCGAATTGTTACTGCATACATGTATCCAGATCATCGGATGGTCAGTTGGTCTCTGGTCGAAGTACAGTACCGTGTGCGTGTTTTCGGGATTTTGCTGCCTGCAGTAATACCGACCCTGTCGCCTGTTACCAGATACTCGAAGGCTCTTTCGTCATATAAATATAGGAGGAAGTTAATAAGCATTTGTGTATTTGTAATTGTAAGCGCAGTCTATGAAGGTTCCACCGACGTTGACCATAGTGAGTAAGTAGGTACATGCATGTAGTTTTGATGGCAGTAATACTGCCTATTCTCAGCTAGATCTACCAGATCAATAGAGTTGGGGGATTCAACTTGAGTTGAAAGTCGTGGGCCTCGATGATGTCGAGATGTAGACCGTTCGCACAGTGAGCTGCCACGTTTAAGCCACTTAACTCCCCCCACCCCCCTCTTCTCTCCAGACTTCTAATGCCCTGGAAATATAGGAGCTAAACGCGTCCTCCCGCGTGGGAACCCAGCGATCCATATATCCAGCCATAACACGGTGAAAAACAATGTATGTGAACATCTCGGCTCGGGCATTCTCTATATCTACGCAGCATAGTTACAGCCTATGCATTTAGGTATTGTGTTTTTGGATTCCTGTAATAAGAAACCTTGACCTGAATATGTAATAACATAACCTCAACAGAAAAATGCTGGGGCAAAGGAGTCAGCTCTCTATCTGTGAATTAATACGTGTGCTGCGCATTCTCCAGCTAGCCACTTGTCCAGGCAACACTAGCCACTTCAGACCACTCATTAAGCTATCTCAGCTTGCTAGATCTATAGAGTTTAATTACTGAACGCAAGGCGAGCTGTTATTCAAGCTTTCAGAGCCTCGCTGCTCGTGGTTTATGTCCTCTGAGCCCTCCTTCGACACGAGATGCTCTCGCTACGGCTCGTGTTTGGTTTTGAAACAGGTCGGATTGAAACAAAGCCAATCGCCGCATTTGCTAGCTAGATGCTCATAGCGAGTGATCATTCGTGAAGCGGATACCGGGTAACAACTTGCGAATTCAACCTCTTCTCCATGGCCGCAGAACTGAATCGAGTCACCTGATGTATTGCACATGGCACTAAGTTTCCTGTGATAATGATTATAGCTATTGTCTCGGACTTATCGCAGATTTGTTTCACTACACAGGTACGCTGTGTGTATTTGCATGTGCATGTGTCACTTCTGAGACTATTGAACGGCTTTGCATTGACAGCGCTATGTGTAAGTAGATTTGCATGGTTATATATCAATTTAGTGAGCAAGAAGTAGGTATTCGGAGTCTTAAAAAGAAGACTCGTGGCTGTAGGGATGTTTATGTAGCATGGGTTACAAATATACAAAATCTTAACCGTTAGCTGTAGTAAATGCGCTATGATCATGTCGACTTCAGCTGGGATTCAGGAATTGCGAAAAATGCAATCTCTATGAAATTCAAACCCCCATTGCAATTGCTTACGAAATCCATAATCTAGAACTTCTAGCCGAATGCGTTAGAATGCCAAAAGTAGAACCTCCACTACACTGATAAAGGGTTGTGGATACAAACTTAGGAAGATACGCCGAGATGGTGTTTGTGTTTCTAATCAATAGCTTCATTTCATCACGGCAATTTCTCTCTAGTAACCCCGATATGGCATAACCATACTAAATACCCGAGGCCCCTGTATGCAAACGAAATCCACAAACAAAAAGCAACAACAGCTTTATCACCCGGGTTCGAATCGTATCTCAACTTTTCGTTGCGTATGCAGTATGCAGGGGCGGGGAAAAAAAAGCGAAAGCATAGGGCTGGGCTGGGCTGATACATCTGCGCTTTACATGGTAAGGAAAGCGGGAAGGGGTTATCCTTGTCTAGACTATTTGTTCGTCGTGTTCCGGATCCCCATTCGGTCACGCTATATTACTGTTGCTTATTATTACGATCGATCGGGTTTCCAACTCGTATCTTTAGATTTCAGACTGATACCAAGAGGCTTGTGTGTATTTGATTAGTAATTTCAGGTTAGATTGAGTCACGGAGACTCACTCGGCCGTTTATCGTGAATTTGTTTCTATAATGGTTGATTGGCCGATTGATTGATAGATCTAGATACTTCAGGCAATATGTTTCTAGGAATATATATCATGCCTAAACTTTATGGTAGGTGAGTGATAGGGTAATTATAAGATAAAGCGTAAGCCTTCGGAAGATAGTGGTATATAAGGGCGAAGATGGGATGTTGTTGAATGATGAACCTGGGCATGACATTATCGAGATCTCTACTGGTATTGCGAGTTATCAAAATCGTTTGGACTCCTGATGTAGCGCGCGCCACTAACAAAAAATAGACAAAACTCTACTCCAAGGCTGTCGAGCTTAATATCGGTATTGATTGGACTCTCGAGTATTTCTTAAATTTCTTGCAAATTTAGAACTCCGTTTGTGACTTATTTTTGAGTTTTGAGCCCGTAGCATCATAGACGTTGCGTCCGGATTACTTTGACAACCCACAATATCTAATTAAGGATTCATAGTTACATATATAAAGAGAACGAACAAAATCGAAGGATTATCTTATAATTGGCTACCCCATGCTTTTTCGGGCCCAGCATTCATAAGGTTGCTGTACAGGGAAGTCTCGAATCTCAAGCAAAACTTGGTTGTGAAAAATGAGTGAAGGTGTTGGACTTCCGGGTGCAACCCTACTCCTCTCGCATTAGCTTCCGTCCCTGATTCTACCATGCTTATGCCCGTATTGGTTTGGTGAGTTGATTACAGCCTCTTCCATCACTACTGCTAGAAGGGATCTGTAGCCCTTTGAATCCTCTCTATATAATATATATATTGAATATGAAAAGAGCTTATAATGCTCGAGCGGGTGGTTAAAAGAAGCAGTTGGTTTATTGGATGGTACGAGATTATTATTCTACTGTGAAGGTCTGGGTCCGCTCAAGAGATCACTATTATCGTGAGGATCATTCTTGCGCTAATCTATATATGCCCATGCGGATTAGAATCAGAGATTTTCCGACTCAATAGATTTTTGAATCGAATTATATGCTCCGTACCTGGGTGTGTAAATATTGAGCAACCAAGGATTAATTTTGGCCATAATAAGAACTAGTATCAGAGCTCTAGTGGCATTTGGGTTGATAAATGGTGAAAAGTTTCATTTAGCGCGCGTGTGAGAGGGAAAAAATGGATGGGACTCAATCATTATGTGGAAAGAAAACCAAGAGCGAATGCCTACTTTTGGTAGCGGATTTTCACTCCAGATAGTCGAAGGCGAGTAAGTCTATGCGCCAATATTCACTTATCAACGACTAGGGCGTATATCTACGTGAGCATATAGGTATATAGCTTCCTTTTGATGATACTGGGGCGTGACGCCCCGGCGGAGTATTATTCAGGTACGTGAGACATTCTAATCCAAGGTTTCAGACCAAGTATTTGACTAGCTGTAACAATATTTCATTGGTGAATGCAATGACACCACATTACTCCTTGTATCATTATTGCCTGCCTTATATATGAAATTGTTTAATTTTCGTGCTCTGTTGGGGTTTACAATTTGGTATTGCGTCACTATGTAGTGGCTGTAGTAAGCGTAAGCACTCATAGTCAATCAGTGGGGGTGTTGTCGTAAATGCGTTTTTCTCAGTGTCGCATGCTCACATGTGGAAAGCCATACAGAATGATGAAAGAGTGGTATCCAGGACTTTCTTGCGTCCATCTTTTTTCCCTTTACAGTTTTCCTGAAAAAGAAAATAAAAGCTCGGCTCCTCAGAAACGTCGTTCTTCGAGGACCCTTTTGCTTCTGATGGAAGCGCATGTGTATAAGTTCGGATTGTCCATAATCGATGAGCCCCATGGTCTTTGACCGGCCGCGCCCCATTTCCCCTAGGCCTCAGGCGATAAGACAAGTCAAGGCGGAGCAAAGGAGGATATATGAGTTATTAGTGAAGACTTAGGAGTTCTAAGAACTTTCCCTCAAAGATCAAATCAAGAAGTTGATGTTATGACGGGCCATGTAGTGAGGCATGCTTGTACCAACTACACCGAAAATCAGGCTTGGTTGTCGGGACCTGGGCATCTTTCCCGCGGTGAACTTGAAGGGTAGGGGGGAAGGAAAAAGGAAAAAGGAAATAAAAATAAAAGAAAATGAAAGAAAAAAAAGAAGGAATAGTGTGTGTTCTTACCGAACAAAACCCTTTGATTTGATTTAGGTGCACCTAGTTGGAGGCTTGAACGGGGAAATTCTACCTACATAACTCACCTATGCCAGTGTGTTGAAGTCCTCGCCGCATGTGTCTCAACTGAAAGAGGTGAGGTGTCTATGTTTTGGCGGGAGGGGGACACGGTTGCATGGTAACCAGGCATCACACGCCCTCTAATGCCAGTGTTGCCTTGTTGCTTGGTTGCTAACTGGCAAAGGGTTTGGTCATGAACCAAAGAAATAGCAACCAACGACTTCTCGCCGCGGGTGGATGAGGGAGCAGCATCAGTCGAGAGGGGCCATCCATAAACCAAAAAAAAAAAAAAAACCCAAAAAGTAGGCTGCCATCACCCCATCCTTTTCCTGTCCTTTCTTTCTCGGGCACCCCAATCTTTCTTTCCGCACACAACCCCAACCTCTTTCTTCTCCCTCTTCTTCCCACCCTTCTTCCCTTTTCCCTCCCCAACATCCAACATAACCCAACGTCACCCATCCTTTTTTTTTTTTCATCCATCTCTCTTTCCGAGTCGTCACCGTAACGACCTTAAAGATAGAAAGGTGAAATATTAATATAACCAAAAAAGGGATTACTATTGTAATCTTATCTCTAGCAATCACCGTTTACCCCACCTTACTATCACTCAAATCAATCGCTGCCAACAATGGCGCGAGGACCCGCAAAAGACAAGGTCGCCGTCATTGCGCCGGCGGTCGCTGTCAATAGTGAACACGATGACCTTGTTCGCAAACGCGACGCGGTAAGCATTCTCATCCATCCCATCCATCATCCTCGTCCCCCCTCACTCCCGAGTGCGCTCGGGGCCACCTCCAACGCGTATCCCCATAGTAGAAATTTCCTTTTTCCTTTGTCTTTTTTTTACTTCATTATCCATCGTGCTATTCCCTTTATTTCTTGTCTGCATTGTTTTGTAATTTATCGAGAGAAAGAGAAGTGTTACGTTTTTTTTTTCTCATCACGCTGACAATGGATCTTTCAATTCATCTCCAGTTTGTCACATCAATGACTATGCTCCGTAACGCGGCTGAAGAAGCCTCGCGTGCTGGACTCGCGTACTTTGACCATATCATCGGAGCTCCCAATGGTGACCACCAGTTCACCTACTCTCGGGCGCTATCTGTTGCTCCTCCTGCACGTGCGGCCACAGAGGAACCAGAGGGCCCTCTCAAACGTGCTCCTCGCCGTAAGCGTGAAAAGCGTGACCCGGGCCTCCCCAAGAGGCCCATGACCGCATACCTCCTGTTTTGTAATCAGGGTCGTGATACCGTCAAGAAGGATCTTGGAGAGGGCGCTAGTCACAAAGATGTCATCGCCGAATTGACTAGGCGTTGGGGTGAAGTGCCAGAGGATGAGAAAAAAGTAAGTCGCTCGCAATGGGTGATCATTTAGAATAATTGATTGACAACATTTGATAGGCATGGCAAGATCTGTACCAGAAGAACCGCGTCGTTTATGACAAGGAACTTGCTGAATATAAGGCTTCAAAAGAGCCCCACTCTGAGGCTACTGCTCCTGCTGCTGCGGTAACTGCTGCATCTGGCTTCACCGCAGTAAACCACACCGAACCCGCTGAAGAATCTGACGCCGAGTCAGAGGCCGAACCACAGGCTGTCAAAGCCGTCGAGCCTGAAGAATCCGAGCTCTCCGAGGCCGAACCCGAAGAGGAGGCCGAGGAGGAGGAGGAGGAGGAGGAAGAGGAAGAGGAGGAAGTCAAATCTCCCACACCACCCCCTCCCCCTCCATCTAGAACTAAGGCCACCCCACGCGGAAAGAAGGCTGTCAATGGCGCTTCTGCCTCTGTCAAGAAGACCCCCATCCCTGCGCCAGTTGCACCCACTCCTGCCACGAAGGAGAAGGAGAAGAGGAAACGAACCTCAAGTAGGAAGAAGGCTGCCGAAGAGGAGGCTGTTGTTGAGGAAACTCCGAAGAAAAAGACCAAGAGGAGAAGAAAGAGCGCTGCTGAGTAACGAACCAAATGTCCTTGTTTCCTACCAATGTATCAGTGTAACAGTTATGGGTCTTCTTGTTTCCTTTACTTCTTGGGTGGTAGATGCTGGATAGTTTTTCGTTAAAAAATTGGTTGGTAGGAGGTCTTTCAATTGGTCGGGCGGGTTATCTACCCCCCTTTAGCTCTCTCACCCAGGCCCCCATTTATGTTGCTCTTAACCGTTGTACTTTCAGAAATCTTTGTAGTGTATAAACCTTTTTGGAGCAAAAGAATTGGAGTATATGGGAATGGAAAAAAAAATGACTACATGATTATTAGTTTCTTACCTAGTGGGGCTTTAGTTGTGATGAAATAACGAGCTGAGTTGGCGAGTGATGGTTTGTGACTCTATCGACAAAGTGACAGATTGATGCTTCGTACACGTATGTAACTCGTAGGCCTAAGTGACTGAGATAGTAGATTGTTTCTCAATGTTATCAAACTTAGGCAGAGGCAGCCGCCCCAAGCAATGAAACAGTCAATTTTTCCTCTAATACCGCCATTACTCGAAAAATTGGCTACGCATATGAGATCAAAATTGCTATAAGCAGACCTGATCTACGCCCTTCAACCAATCGTGAAGAAGTAATCCCTGGCCGGAGATAGCCAATTTTTCGAGTTTTTGCGGTAAGCCTTAGTTAAATCCCGTCCCTACATATAATGAGGGCTAGCTAGTCTGATAGATCCACGAGGGTCGATCATCTGCGGTTGGTTGGTTATAGATGAATGCCCTAAATCTCAGGCTTTATGCGTGAACTGTGCTGATATACTAGAAAGCAGTCTTGGTATGGCTCTGGAGGTCTTGAACCTGGTCGTATGGGAGGGGATGGGGGATGGGGGACGGGGGGACGGGGACGGGGACGGGACGGGCACGTTATTGTGACAACAGAAACCTAGCCTTAGCGCTAAGACGCTGTCCTCGCCCACGTCCCCCGTCTCCTGCCCCCTCCCAGAGAACGAACGAGGCTACAGACTAAGGGATAAGGCGATCTATTGGGATGCCAGTGTTACACTGTCCAGAGGTGATGATCATTGCTCCGAGGCTTCAGGGCTATTAATTAGCGGTCTGGATGTCTTCGCCAATGGCCGACGACTGTCTAACATCTAAATAATTACACCTAACTAAGATTAAGGTAACCTATTAGACATCTTCACGGTGGTATGGTTCTCACGGGGGTGTGGTGCAATGACCGAGAACGTCGAAAACGACCATATAGTTGGGGGGGATTAACAGAAATACTTATTATGCACAGAGAATTCTATTCATGTATCGATTTTATCAGTTTACCTTGCACTCTCTGTGGTCAGTCGTGATGTCACTAGGCGTTGCACCATACCCCCGTGAGAACAATACCCCCGTGAAGAGGTCTACTAACATACTCAAGCCTTGCTATTCAAATAGGAATTGGGAGCGCTGACACAGACTACTATCACCCACAACCCAATTAGCAAGTGCTACATATATGGACTCCTCTATAGTTCTAGCTATATCACTGTCGGAGCAAGAAAGCGCCGACTATATTTCGGTATTGATCATTAACCATCCACAAAATCGTTTCAACTCTTTGACAATTTCATAGAAACTCCACCTAACTGCCTGTACATGCAGTTTATGAGGTAACACTCTTGCTACGTTAGCCTTTACCGATGGTTTCTTTCTTTGAAGCCCTGAAGAATTCCTAAGGGAATCACGTGGATGCAGCAATATCTAATTCTCACTAAAGACCAGCGCCGGCCAAACCCGGTTCTTTACCACATATCCTCCGCTGCGTATGTAGTCCGCTAGAACGGAACCTCTTGGAGCATTCTGCCGTCAAATATTTAGTAGATATTGAACTCTACTCCCAGGTATTATCTGCAATACTTATAATTATACTTGGCCTACTGGGTTACTAAAATTCTGATATCTTCCAATATGAGTTGCAATAACACCAATTAATATAAGGACCGAGGCCATGGACTATGTTGAGCATTTACGGATCTACATGCTTCTGTTCTAGCTCCTCAAAAATTCTATATGATACTCCTATGAATCCGTAACAACAACCCTTCCAATCACCAACCCTATATCCATTCATAATGGTCCTCCGCCGCACTCTCTTTTCTATATTCCTTCTAGCCAGTCCTGGCTTCCGCCACTCCCTCACCCGCCGCGCCTCGCTCCCAACCTGCACCGAAACCACCTCCAATGGTTTTACCCACCCTGGAATCTACCACTCGTGCGCCTCTCTCGGCCGCATCCAGTCTCAGATCTCTGCTGGCCTCTTCCCATTCACTAACGCATTTGATAGCGTCATCTCCAATACCAGCTTCATGGGCACCGCAGCTTGGACTACGAGCGGGCCCTACGGAGAGGCCCAACTGGAGCGGCGGAGACGGTAATAACATCCCCCTCCAGACTGATGGTGAAGCCGCCTATATCATGATTCTAGGCTGGTATGCCACCGGCAACATCACCTGCTCGACAGGTCTCTCACCGTGATCCTTGCATGGCCCACAACGCTCAACTACCTCAACGAACACATCCAAGGTGGCGAGGGAATCACATATATGACTGCCGCCGCCGAGATTCTCCGCACATGCCCTACGCTGGATGGCTATATATATAGTCAATTACCTCGCTATGCTCGCGCGTATCCGCGCATAGCCATGGACCAGTAGTGATGGCTTGACGAGTGCCACATTCTTTATGAACCAAGGCGCATACGGAAACCCCGCGGTGATGACGCTGGCTGTGTTCACGGAAGATGAGGCCACAGTGGGCGACAACTCAGATATCACACTAGACACGCCATCTCTATTCAAATTAGCGCGAAGCCGGACTACTATGGCTAAGTTACGGAGATGGGAAGGGATTAGGGCCACCAAATGGGTACGCTACGGGCCGTCAGCTATATGGATCTCACCACGCTCATCCAGGGAAAAACTGGCGGCTTAGAGAGAAACTTCTTTACACACAATTGCACCCACTTGATTGCAGGGCGGGAGTACTGGGCCGCGTACAACGGGGGCGAGGACGTGCCCTGGGAGGAAAGAATCGTTCGTCCCGTGAACGGAGAGGTGTGGACGATGGTTAGCTCAATTTCAAGAAGGCAAACTATAATAATGGCAACAGCCCTGTCGAGGCAATCGGAGTCGCGTATCATGGGGTTGGCGGGTAGTATGCCGAAGTATATGTCGTACCTGGGTAGCTTGGGTCTGGGTTTTGATACGTTTGAGTTTGGGGATCCACGGAGTGTGGCAGCATTGGGAATGTAAATTAGGATATAGATTATTATGAAGTTTAAAGGCAAAAGGCAGCATTCATGAAAAAATTGTGTGTAGAAATCCCGAAGATTCGAGTGAGAGTGCGTGTTCTGAATGACGGTCTCTGACAGCAGCAGCTGGATTGCATACCGCCTAGGCCATGTATGTAGAATCCGTTCATGAGCTGGTGCTAAGACTTATGAAAACCTAATGCATTGAATTACAACCCGCCCCACCCCCCAGCCAATTCTGGCTACTGGCCTCCAATACGGTTGCAATACCCATAATACATGTATTCCCCCCCCCCCCACCACCTTTAATGTAATAAATGGAAATGGCAGCCATCAATTCTAGTAGAGACTTTGCGTAAACAGACTGATTAGCAGACTTTGAGATCGGCACCAATCAGGTTACCGGAAAATGGAGCTGCTCCATACATAGAACATCGGAAGAATCTGCTCTCATCTCAACGTGGACCGGAATTTTAAGCATATATGTAGATACATGTGCTTTCTCAGTTGGCCATGATGCTATGTACATACATGTATTGTCGTGGGCGGGGTTGGCCTCGGAGGTGATACTTGGGGGCCAGCGCGCGCCAAGCTGCTGCACCAAACCTTAATCGTTCACCAACATGACATAGTCTAGAGGTCACGTATGCTTATTAGCCCATGGGCCAATTGGTGCCATTTCTTTCTTTCTTTCTTTGCTATCTGCTATATATAAGTAGGATCCATCCAGCTTCAACGGCAAGTAATACATCGTCTTTCAACCTCCGGGACGTTCATCCAGAATCCACAGAGGCTTGAAGCGAATACCAACCCAACCCACCCCAGGACAGTATTATGGATAGATAAATCAAATCTGGCGCTGGGGTTTCTCCCCCACTAGCTTATAAACACCATAGTTAAGTCACTGCCATCTCAATTTATCCTGACCATGCATACAATTAACGGTTTAACAAACCCTAGCCTAACCAACAATCAACGAGTGATAATCCGTGATTGTCATTTCTCAGGATTGTTGGGTTTAAGCTTTCTACAGCACCCCAATCGCTCCAAGAGATTTTCTATCAGATATATTACCCACTCGGAAACAGTGGAAGTATTATATAGAGGCTAGCTATATGATTCAGTCTCGATCATAATATATCACTCGACAAGGTGCAGCGGCGCCATAAATTTATTCATCTATACTTCTTACATTGCCGCGGCGCCAGCTATATTCGGGATTTTTTTGTTTAATTCGTTAATTTAGCTACAGTCGGGGAGAAGGTGTGTGGGCATTCGAAGCTCGCCCCGAATCCGCTCCTGCACACTCTCGCCTTCCCTCCTCGTCCCCCCCTCTACTTATCATGCCACGATTTCTACTAGGAGGGCTGCCATAGGGTAGATCATTCCCTTCGTTGAAGACGTCCTCTATCAATAATACTAGATGAGACCTATAGGCATTGGATCAGGTCCTTCCAGCACAAAATGCCTCATCCTACTACTATCTACTCTTTCTGCAGTAACTCACGACGGGACTAGTACGTCCCCGCTTCAGTGAGTTCACCATGAATAGTAAGGTGAAGAGGGCATAATCACACCACGGGAAACGGGTAATCAAAGTCCCGAAATGCCCAAAACATAACCAATGCGCTTGATTTATTTCATCTCATCATAAATACACCGCCACTACCCCTCCCTCGATGGTTCCCAGAGATGCAGGACGAGGAGAATTTGTGCCTAACATGTGGAGTGAAGGGAAAGAGTCCCATTTGTTTACACTCACTAGGCATCCTGGAGCGCGGTATCCGGAATTTATGATACTGGGTTAGAAGATGGTCTAAGTAGGCTTCCTACTAGGGATACAGGAACGGGTTGCACTTAAATGTCGTTACGCCGGGCTCGGCGGGTATTTTATTTTTCTAGTCGAACTGGGCTATACCGGGCAAAGCAAACAATAAACTTGCCCAACTAAGTGCCTTCGATCCCCCATTGGAGGAAGGCGGGGGTGCAAGAGCAAGAATCCCACGGTTTCGATTAACATCGCTACGAACTGGGTTCAACTAGCGAACTCGATCCCACCATAGATGGGTCCATAATAACCCGCTAATCTTTGCAAAATTCCCCGTAGATTCCCGGAAGAAATCCTACCTCCCCAATATTGAGCTGGTAAATGCCCCATTTTTGGTGGCCTTGGATCATCTAGGAAACATCTCAGCAATTCACGCTATTCAATCTATGGAAAACGTAGCCGAAGATATCCGGTGCCAGAGACTTCTTTTCTCGCTGTTTAGCTGCCAAGATGGGACAAGCTTTCTCTCTACTGCACCTAGGACGTTTGGGCGTTAGTTGCTGATGCTAGTTAAGCTTTTTCGAAGCACTTTTTGGTGTGAGGGGAAGAGGATTTGACTCGGACATGTGGTTGGAGACGCTATCTCTTCTTCTCCGTGCGCAGTCTCCAACGGGAGTAGTGAGAGTGCAAGAAACCCCAAAAGACGACGGGAGCAGCTAGTTCTACATGCAAGGCTTGATTTTGTGCTCTCAGGCCCCGATCTGTGCCTCCAATTGCGCACAATTGGGGATTTGGTTACCCGTCGGACGCATACCTTGACATTCCAGCCAGCAGGCAGATAACTCGCATCATCGATGTGACTTACACATACTGTGAGCAAACCAAAAAGCTTGTTACTCCCCAATCTAGCCTTCACCAATCTCCGTGGAACAGTGAATGGGGAGGGGGGGGTCCAAAACCACCACACACCTACCCTTCTTTTTTCCCTTCTTTTATACCACCCTCCCTCGTCCCTCGACTGATCCGCGGGAAATTCGGAGCCGGGCGGCCGGCACCGGCACACCGATCCTATCTATTATCTAGCCGCATCCGTCGGACAACAAACACCATGGCCAGCTGATGCTGATAACTTGCAGCAACACTGGCGGTGGAAAATTCTGGCGGTAGAGATTTTATGTGAGGGTTAGTGCTATGTTCTCCAGGCTCGAGAGTGGTTCCCTTTTTCGCGGTGCAGGGAAAGTGCAGTTCCTTGACGCAGAGGTGGCAGCTGCGCCTAAAAAAATCGGGGTTGATCCGAATGGTTATATTTTTCTTATGTGCGAGAGTTGCAGAGCTGTGAGTCTGTGACTGTTGCAGTACTGCGAGTGCTTAAGCATGCACGCACAGAGTGATACCCCATGATCCACACATTCGCTTTCAGGCAGATTCCTTCGGGAAAATTCCTTTTAGATGCGGGGGTGCGGATAGAATTCGATCTATGAATATATATATTTACAAACAAGAAAGAACTAGAAGCATACCTGGAAATGATAGTCTCGAGGTGAGGCTATGCATTTATTTTTATTTAATTATTATATTTTTGGCCCCTCCGATACAGGTTGAGTTTCTAATACATGGGAGGGTCATGTCACATTGTGTCTGAAATGCGGAAAAATCGGCAATACTGACGTCGACTAGGTGGGGGGGGGGGCCATTGCAACACATCTGATCGTTGTCTGAGTGAGGCAAGACAAGACATGGCAAAAAGAAGAGCTTTAATTTTCGGTTCCCACATCAAGACATCAAGATGGGGGAAAAATGATGGAATAGCACCTCGGCCTCTAGCTCCTTACTAAGTTCGGAAGGTGATGAAGCGCCCTCGTCCCTCGAACAGACGAGACAGACAAGACAGCTTCGGTTGTTGTTGAGCCAAGCGTTGCCAAGTAGAGATCTCCCTGGATCCGCTCGGCAGCTAAGCCAGTCCCAGTTACCAGTGTCTCAAGTGTCACGAACATACCAGGGACACTCGCTTTGGCGTAAGCAAGGGATCACGTCCTGTGGCTGCTGTATGTCTGCCCTGTCTTGTATGTACATATAATGATCTTGTCTGGCGGAAAAGGCCGAGTTACCCGGCGGGGGGGGGTATTTGAAACGAGGGAAAAGAAAGCAAGCTATTAATTAAAGGAAGGGCCGAAAGAAAGAAGGAAAGCTAGAGTAGTCGAAAGGTGGGGATTTTTTTTTACTGGGACTGGGAGAAAGAGAGACCGGCCTCCCTAGCCCTGGACATAGCAGCAGCAGCGGCAGCTGCACCACCACCAGCACAATGTGAGCGCGCATGGTGGAGATATTACGTATGGGTTTGTAGGTGTCGAGAGATGTCAAGTAGTGGAGTATCTACTTATGCGCATGTATGTCACTAATGTGTAGCATCTACACATACACAAGTACCTCTACTTCACCAGTACTGCCCTATATACTCTACGGCTACTTCCATAAAAAGGGAAACCCCGAGCGAGTGAGGTCCGGAATTAATAGACTAGGCTTCATGTAGACGGCTATCTTGACATTAACGTTACAGAAGACGTACAGGCCCCCCCAGGTCTTTGACTGACTGACCCTATCACTAACCACCACCACTACCACCACTACCATCGCAGCGGAAAGGATAAGATTGCCGAGGGGAATAGAGAGCACAATTACAAGGGGAGGAGAGAGAGAGAGAGAGAGAGAGAGAGGAATGGAGAGGAAAAGAAGAAAAGAAAACATTCATTCGGGTATAGACAGCTAAGACAGCCACCATACGCGTCCAAGCCCCTACATACATACGCATACAATACTACTCGACCCCTCCGATCCTGGGAGCTGAGGGGATCAGAGCAAGGCTACATACATTTTAATCATCATCATCATCCATCATCATCACTATCACCATCACCATCACCACCACCACCACCACCACCACCAACCCTCAACGTACCTCCACTTAACTGTCTCGCTTCTAGACCGCTCTCACAACGAATTGAAGCGTCAGCCTCGATCTGTGGTGGGGAGAAGTATAGCTTTCTTGTCAGCCAGTCACGGATCCCAGATCAGCAAAGTACTACAAGGCCAGACAATTTACGGCGCGGCTCCTTGTCCAAGCACCCCACCTCACTCACTCACTCACGCACATACATCTACTCACATACATAACCTCATTCCCGACCGTTACATATACATACTACACAACCTTTTCTTCTCTTCTGCTTCTGCTTCTGCTTCTTCTTTTCTTTTCTTCTCTGTTCTGTGAACAAACGAACACCACCTACCTACGCTACATACCTACTCACATATCTAACTATTTACCTACATCTACTACTGCTACTATCACCACTACTACCAATACACAAAAGCTTAACGGTGTGTTTTGTGTTGCCACAGTGAGAGAGACAGGCACACAAGTGTTCGACGTCGTCGTCGTTGTTGCAGTTCGGGCCGGATCATATCATTGTCCGAAGTACCCGGCAGGCTGTCAGTCAGGATCAGTCATTCAGCTGCAGTCGTAGCTGAGATTACCTGCTTACTTTTGGTCCCAAGCCCTGAAGGCGAGGCTCTTTGAGCCACACGTAAATTCCCTGTCATGTGTGAGTGCTACCTTTCGAAATATCTCCTCAATCCATCCATTCGCAGGGTCTTTTTGACCAAAAGCTTGTTTCTTGGCGCTAATACACCGAAATGCCCTTCCACAGCCGCGGACAGTCTCCACGCTTCCGTCCTCATCCTTCCCAACCCGCAATCTTCCAGCCCTGAACACCTCGCCGAGATCCCCCGCGTCAATGTCCGTCCCCCCCCCCCCCTTCTCCCCTCCACCTTAAAGGCTCTCTACACACATACACCCTTCTGGCCAACCCCACCCCGCTGACCTTGCACCTACTGCTCCCTAGGGCAATCTCACCTTCGCAACCGACATCGCCACCGGTATCGTAACCCTCTACACGGGTGCCGCCTCCCGCGGCGACGACATCAGTGGCCTCCTCTACGTCCCCCTCGTCAACGAGACCTCCTCCTGCCCCGACCTCTCGCTCCTCCCCGCAAATGTAACGCACAAAGACGACCTGCCAAACGCAAATTACGACCTCATCGGCTACGCGCCGTGGATATCGGGCAACTGCAGCGCGCTATTCCTGGCCGCGGCTAGGCGGGAGACGTCGAGTGTCAAGGGTTTCGTATTCTTCACCACGAACCAGGCAGATGAGACTATACCGGGTAGGAGCAATGAGGTGTGGGGGGGTGTCGATTATAGGGATGTCGACTTCCCGGTGTATGCCATCACGGGAAGTGACGGCATACCGCTCATGGATAAGGTTGCGGAGTATTCGGGGAATATGAGTGATGCGTGGGAGGCCAGGAATTTGACAGCATATTATAACTCGAGTGATTATGCGCGCGTCTATATGGAGGTTAATACCGGTATGAGCCCCCCCCCCCCCCTTTCGTACCAGCTAGCTAGATATGATGTAGTGCTCTACGGTACGGTTACTGATTTGGTGATAGGCCAGCGGAACCGACTACCTGGCCTATGGCTGTTCCTGCTGGTAGTCCTAGCAGTCCTCATCGTCATCGTCGGTCTCACGTCCCTCAGCATGCATTGGCTCCAGTACCAGCACCGACAGCGCCTCCGCCGCCGCGTCGCCGCCGGCCAGGTAGACCTCGAAGCCCTCGGCATCAAGCGGCTCTCTGTCCCCCGCAAGATACTCGACCAATTCCCCATCCGCGTCTACGTCTCCGAGTCTTCTTCTTCCACCTCTGGCTCTACCACATCCCGCCGCTTCGCAGCTCCCGACCCCCCGCTGCCCCCCCAGCCGGTCCTATTCTCCGCATCTCGCCGCTACCGCCATCTCGATACGACGTTGCAGCGTGGCTACGCGCAGACACAGTGCCCCATCTGCCTAGATGACTTTGTACACGGGACTACGCTGGTGAGGGAGTTACCATGCTTGCATGTGTTTCATCCGGAGTGTGTCGACCCATTCCTCGAGACGCAGTCGTCGCTGTGTCCGCTGTGTAAAACGTCGGCGCTACCGCAGGGGTATGTTCCTACCACGCTGACGAACGCAACCGTCCGCAGGGAGAGGAATCTTAGGAGGATCAGGGCGCGCGTGGATACGGGGGGTGGGGAGGGCGGCCGTGGAAGGTGGTGGGGGTGGTGGAGGAGGGGTAGGAGTGTGGAACCGGGGGTGCCTCCGGTGGTGGAAATGAGGGAGACGATGACGACGCCGCCGATACCGAGGAGGGTGCAGGCTGTGATGACACAGACGACGACGACGACGCCGTCGCATGAAGAGGAGATTGCCGAGGTGAATGCGAGGCCGAAATGTAGGTGCCCGGATACGATGTAGCGGCTCATGTGTGAAGTAGGTGAATCTTGTTGTTGACCTGTTGCCTTGATCGTTCTAGGGAAACGAGCGTTTAGCGTGATATTTCCGGGCTTCCGATGAGACGAGCTAATCTAGAATAAATGATTGCTGATGACGCATTGCCTCCTCATGATTTTTTACATTTATATTGCTTACCATTTTTTATACTCCTCTTCCCTCTTCCCTCTATCTACTTTTCTCTTTTTCTTTCTCTCCGGTCCATCGCTCGCTATTTTATCGGCTCAAATAGCGACTGTTTCTTTCTTTCCATTTTTCCATATCATTTAACGCTTGGATCTCAGGTCTTATTTTTGCCAGCACCTTACCCATCTTTTTTTCCCTTCTTTTCTTGGCTTCTGTCTCCATTGTTGTCTGGAGACATATATACTTTCGCTACTATAATTTCACGACATCTAGGATACCTGCTACGCCGCCCGATTTACGTTTTTGTCGCTTTCTTGTATCATACGCTTTGCTTTTGTGCGGGGTTGCTCTTCTCCTTCTTTGTTATTCTTTAGGGAAAGGAAGGGTTCTTCTATCACTTACTCCAATTTTTTATTTTTATCTTTTGGTCCCTTTCTTTTTCCTGTTTATACTGCGGGTTGCCTTTTTTCTTCTTTCCTTTTCTCTCTTCGGTTTCTTTCTGGGAGGACGTGGGATGGGCGGAGGAAGATGGCATTATGGGCGTTATTGTTTTTATGTATTTATGTAATATTGGGATTATTGATATTTTTTTTTGTGTGAATATTTGAATCAATGAAAAAGAAGAAAAGAAAGAAAAAAAAATAAAAAAAACCTCGCTAGTTTGTTAGTATGGTGTAGTCAGTGTCAATGATACTTGTGCATGAAAACCCAAACCCACACTACATAAAAGTAATGATTTATTTACCGTGATCTCTCAAGCCTGACTCTTTAACTCGTCAATCGCCGCCTGCAGCGTCTGTTTCCTGCCCGCAGCCCACACAAGATTCAACGCCTCAATCTTGCCACCGAGGAACGTCGTATTCTCCGGCGTGAGCAGCAGCAGGCCCCTCGCCGCCGTGATATCCCTGAGCAACATCTACTTACTGATCAGCATAGCAGAACCACCACCACAATGAATAACCATACCTTCGCACCAATCGCCATGTCCGCCCTCAAGCCCACCACCGGCCTCAACTCAATCGCATAGACCCTTCTACCCCCAGAATCTTCCACCAGAACCTTACACGGTCCCGTCTTCCACCCCGGCGTCCTCAACACCGCGGCCGCCGCCGCCGCACCTTCGGCTTCGCCGCCAGCAGCAGCAGCATCTGGAACAACCCTGATGACCTCCCGTCCGCGCACGACCTCCCCGCGCTCGGCCATCTCCATCCTCTCGATCTGGTCCGCGCGCGACACGCCCATGTCCTCGACGGCAAGGACCTGCACGGCGATGGGGCCCGGCAGGGCCAGCGACGCCACGTCCGCGTCGTGGATGCCCGGCGGGAAGCACAGGTTTGCGTGCGCCTGCAGCGACTCGGTGATGTCGGAGGCGAGCACGCGGAACTTGAGGGAGGCGAGGAGGGCGGCGCCCGTGGGCAGCCGCTGCGACGTGAGCGTGTGGGAGAGCCAGGTGGGGCGCAGGTGGAGGTGGAGGGTCGTGAGGAAGTGGGAGAGGAGGGTGTCGATTGTGGGGGTGGGGGCGGGGGGCATGGTGGTTGTTGTTTTGGATGTTGGTTTTCGGTAGGTATATAGATGTCGATATGGAGTCTGATTCTGATTCGGATCGATTGTGTGTGTGTGTGGTGGGGGTGTCACGTGAGGGCGCGTTGAGGGGAGCGTCTGGTTTACTAACCGCATCTCGATTGCGGATGCGGCCCTTACTGAAATGTGGTTTGGTTTGCTTTTGGCGCATGTTTAGTAGCGTTTTCATAAGTCATGTCACTGCGGTATGAGAGGATATCCATCCATATAGCAAGCCCACCCCCCCCCAACCCTTCCCTAATAGTAGTCTGGATTACTAGATGGAGTATACGGGAGAGCTTCAAGCCGAGCTTTAGTTGGGCTGGGTTTTGGCCCAAGACTGCACGGGAATATTATCATCAAATCGCTGAGCATGAGTAAATCCCCACCCCACCCCACCCCAAATCCAACACCACGACGTGCGGTATAGCTACCCTGTAGGGTGCAGTTGATCGTCCGCGGGCATATCTGACTGTGTAGCTAGTAGCTTAGTGAATCAATCAACCGTGTGTGGCCAGTGCTGAAACATCTTTCCGAGTGATACGTTGTGATTCTAGGACTCCACTTAAGTCTCCTATAGTAGGCTCGGTGCTCCTGAAACTGTCCTAGACGATATATAATGATAATGGTGAGGGGTGGCGGGGGTTGACGAAAGATGATGCATCGGTTGTGACCGGACGTACGGGCTGCCGGGAAAACCACCGGGTGGCTTGCGGACTGACGAGCATATGTGACCCTAAATTGTGGGCTGACCCCCTAAGCGTACTACGTGTATATTTTTCGGGGAGCAGGGGACGTAAAAGAGCCCGCAAAGCCACAGATATAGGAAGCCACAGAGGTCTAATTTAAAGGTTGTTGCACGGGCTTTCGAGCAGTCACGGATTATCACTCGGCAATGGCGGCCCATGAGTATTGAGGTGGCTTCCCCCCCTCCCCCCTTCCCCTGTTTAACGTTAGTGTTGAGGCGTAAATATCTTTTAGCCCGCGGCCGGTCGCGGGCTTGGGGGGTACATATAGCTCAAGCAATCTCTGCCCAATCGGTAACCTGCTGTCATGCACTGTGCACTGTATGGGGATTGTGTATGTAACTAAACCGATGCATGTTTCCTGTTTCTCAGCCGTCTCGCTCTTTCTCGGGTCTTTAGTCCCCCCGCCGCTCTCCCTATATCTTCAGCCCGGGAGGCTACAGACACCGGGCACAGATGAGGCCAATATTTCGTGACCAGTAAGGGTCTTAGGAAGTTTTATGGGCTCACGTCACCCACATCTTGGGCCCGGGGGGTTTTATAGGTGTGAGTGAGCCTGTGAATTCTGCCTGCCCAGCTGAAATCTTGAGCGGGGCGATGAGGTGAAGGGACGCTGCTCATTAGCTAGCCAATGCATGATATGTTACTCGGATATCAAACCCGAACATCTACTCAGTCGCTCGTTGAAAGGTTAAAAGGTCGTAAGTACTTGGCTGCAACGATATCCGGCCATTTAATTAACTCGCGAGTAGAGCAATACAAAGATATCTTTATGGAAACATATATGGGTACTAGAGAACACCTGTTTTGTCTGGCGTATATCTTAATGGGTGCCAATTCCGCGGGATTCACCCGGATCCCCTAGATAGAGAGTGTTGAATGGGGCGGGGGTATAATAATAGGGGTATTTATGCGTGCGCGATATCCTGAATACATAGGCGTTTTGGCAGCTCAGGTAAAGCACCCAAACAGAACAGCCTGTCTCCGTGTTTGGTGCATTATAAATACCCATTTACTAACCTTGGGCCGTCCAATATAGGTTACCCACCCCTCTTAATCACATGCCTAAGTAACACCCACTGTGTATAATCTATAGGCTACCCCGCGGGCAAGAATAAATCTGTCAAGGGTCAAAAAAGCACTATCTAAAGGTCCAACCCAGCTTATACTACTCCTGTTTTGAATCCGGGCCTAGGAGTAACACACCAGAGTGGCCAATATCACAGCTACGCGGTTGGTCGTTGTCGATTTATAGAGAGCTACATTGAGCTGAAAATTGCATGCCAGCCGAATAGAAAGGCAAAGGTCGGAGAGTGGAGAATCTAGTCTAGATGATGATGATTGCCTTATTTGCTAAGCACCGAGGCTCTCTACGCTACGGGTCGGGCTATACACGAAAGAACCCCACCTATACCATGGATCCTGCCTGTGTTTAGTTGCATTGATCAAATATGGAGTGTGAATGGATATCGAATTAAATAGGTTTAGTGTTTTTATAGTGTTTTCGAGCTTTTCCATGGTGGTTGAAGGCAGGCGCCCAGGAGTGTCAATGATAATGCGAAAAGTACGAGACTTGACTGGGGCCTTGACTACAGCGTAGATCTAGGAGCCTTACATACCAATAATAATGTATACTGAAGTGCCAGCACCCCTGAAACTACCATGACCACATATATACTAGTATCCTCCTAAAAATAAAATTCTGATAGTACCTAGGCCGAGTGATAGTTCGTGAACCTAGTCACGCGGCGGGACGCTGTGACCGCGTAGTAATCGCTCAAATCAACATGCCTCGACTGCACAAACACCCCCCAGTGCTTCGAATTCCTTAAACTGAGGCATTTAGGAATTGGCCTTAGGATTGGTGAGCCGGGATATATTTATGTGCAGTTAATTCCACGGACGACAACATAAAAATAAGCCCCAGTGGGAAACGTGTCCAAACCATCCCTTCTTTTGTTTTTTACAAAAAGTTCTAATATTAGGTCATGAGATTACTCTGACCCGGCCGACTGAAAAACCTGACTCGTCACAGAGAGTCCGAAAAAAAACGAGCCGATGGCACGTGTTCTGTTGCTATTTCTGTTTGCGCTAATCTGGGAGAAGCTATTTTTTGTAGAGTATAAAGGGCCAAGCGGTTCCCCCCGTGGTGGTGGTGTAAAGAGGACGGAGACGATTGAGAAAACAAACAATCCTTTTTTTTTTTTTTGAATTCCCATCTGATCTCTGGGGAGACGCACAACCTGCAGGATAACAAGTGGTATGTATAAACCACGTTGTATGCGCTATATCTTGCAGGACAAGTACGAGCGTTACATCCGCCATGCCTTTTTGCAAACCCAGGCCCAAATATTGGCACTGCCGATTGGTCGTCGAGATCTATCTATACTTACCAAAACTCCGGGAAGAATAAAAAGAGGGGTTGAGCTGCTAAGAGGAGGAGGAGGAGGAGGAGGAGGAGCAGGAGGAGTGAGAGAGAAGCAAGTACCAACATGCAGTCTATATAGTTATCTATTTGTAAAACAGCGTTGTACCCGTGATTTTCGGGGACGCAATAAGCAGCTCATGATGACATGACAATTGCAAAGTAAGGGTGTTCCCGTCAAAGCTTCGCCACCACCGGGTACGCAATTGAATTGCCACTTCTGGGTGGTGGGGAGAAATGCACTGTTAGGAGAAAGGGAGGGGTTTTTATACAGGGCGCCCATCCTGCAGTTGTTCTTTTCTTTTCTTACGCTCTATCATCATCATCATCATCATAGCTTGCTAGCTGAGGTTGCAGGCCATGCAGGCAGAGGTGGCACACAGAAACGCGACAACCAAGCTCAGATCATCGCGATATGATAACGCGGTAGAGCACTACGACATGAATAACTCAGTATCTAGCTTAAAAGGGCATCGCGCTTTCAACCTAGCGCCACCATCAGTCTAAACCTCTCCTGGAATACACTAGACTTGGCAAAAATCAAACCATCAACGTCGTCCCCCCCCCCCCCCGATTTACCACAACTAATTCCCACCCCACCCAGACCCAGCCCCCAGTCGCGTTTTGTCAAAAATAAACCCCAAACTATTTTCATACCCTCTCCGGTATCCACAACATACCAAGATCCCTTTCACAAGAACCGAGCAACCTATCACCTCAAAACCTAGCCTGTCGCCCCTCTCTCTTCCTCGTTCTCACACCCTCCCGGTACAATGTCCGGGAAAGGCGGGAAAGGTAAAGGCAAGACTCGCGGCGGCGGTCCTGGAGGAGCTAGCTCTCAACGTCGCTCACGAAGCAGAAATACTACGCCGGCCTCCACAAGTGCTTTCTCAGAGATCACTCACTTATCTACTGAAGCGATAGGGAATCTACGTGTCAACTACGACGAGGTTCTGGAGAAATACGTCAACAACTCGTCATCGGATTCGTCTTCTATACCAACCTCAACCAATCTCTCGTCGTTACGATCGGAGCTAGTCACCTTGGAGTCGAATGCGAAGGGGAGGAGTCGAGTGTGCGACAAGTCGCTTCGAGAACTGTCAACCAAAATTGAACTGAAGAAAGTCGAGGAGAGGGAACGCCAGGAGAAAATGGAGTTAGAGCAAGAGCAGCAGGAACGGAAGAGAAAGGCAGCAGAGGATGAGGAGGAGCGGGAGAAGAAGGCGGAGCGCGACAAGGTCAAGGAGGATAAGGACCGAAAGAGGAAAGAAAAGAAATCTGGGGATGGAAAAAGGCCCTTAGCTGTTGGTGCACATCAAGCCACGGATCAGGGCCCGTCAGATATCAAAGGTCAGTCAAAACAAGTATAACGGGTAGGGGATGTTAGTTTAGCTTCATACGGTGGTGGTTTACGTGTCAACGATGCTGACCTGCATCGATGATTCCAGTAGAGAAAAGAAAGAAACATAAAGGCGAATCACCCTCACGTACCAGTACATCCCCCTCAAAATCCCGTACCTCAGATGCCGAACACCAGCCTGCTCAAGCACCCCCATACACCGTGCTAGAAACCCTAGACGATGATCCCACCATCTATGAAATCCCTACATCAACTGAAGGCTGGCCTTACGAGAAGAAGGCGAAAGCGTTCTCCGTAACCCGCTTTCCCACTGTAGACCTGACAGATCTCGGCCCTGGTGATCCTCCCGATGAAGATTTCTCCAAAGCGAAGCCATCGAACCAGGTTGCTATGAATACATTCAACACGTACATTGACCCTTATTTTCGCCCATTTTCAGAAGAGGACCTTGGCTTTCTCAGAGAAAGGGGCGATAGGGTTACACCATATAACATGCCTACATTAGGCCAGCACTACTCTGAGGTCTGGGCAGCCGAGGACGGAAGCTTCACGTCCCCCGCTCCAGCGAGTAATAAAAACCCCAATGTTCCAAAGGGCAGCTCTGACTCTTTGAGCGACGATGTCCTTGAAAAGGAGGAAATTTCGTGCGGACCTTTACTATCCCGCATAATGGCCGCAATGATACCCGAGGAAGGACCAATTGATTCGGCTCCAGAGCCCGAAACCCCGACCCATGACTCAACTCCATCAGCCCCTTCAGCAACAACTATGCCAGAGTCCACGCAGCCTGGGTGGAAAGTCCCAATAGGAAAGTCAGACTACTATACACTAGAAGAGCGATTGCAGAAAGAGATGCAATACATAGGCTTGCTTGGCACAAATACTGAGCCCGATTGGAAAGCCAGGGAGGATGATGACGTTAGTGCAAAGCTCAGGGAGCTTCAGAAACAGCTCCGGGACCAGAGTCTCATCAACGGCGCCAGGAAGGCGCGGATTGCGGAACATCTGAAGGAGCAGTTGGCGCACCAGGAGTATGCAACTATTTTGGACGATTTGGATAAACAAGTTTGTTTTCCCATCCCTCTCTTTCTCATCTTCATAAAGCTAACCCAATTGTGCCCAGGTCGAGCAAGCATACTCGAAACGTACGCGCAACATGAAGGCTACCAAAAAGAAGAAGTCGGCTCCCAATGGTGTTGGTGTTGCCCAGGCACGTATCGGGATTGGCGAGGCGGCAAGAACACTTATGGAGAGGAGGAAGAAATGGATGTCTTCAATTGGACCTGTTTTTGATGAGAATATCACTAGGCTGCCTACCGAGTCCATATTTCAAAATATGGAAGAGCTCTTAGAAAAGGAGAAGGAAGGTGCTGCCGAGGAGGAGTAAGTGGAGTAATGCTTAGGAATAATGCTACTGCACGAGTTTTCTTTTTATTATTTTTGATAGACCCGTTGCTCGGCTGTGCAGCGAGGAATCCAGGGGTGGGATAAGCTGATTTACCATATATTTTAATCCATCGTTCTGCGGGCAACGTGGTTTATTGTTCTATTTCTCTATTCTTTCTTGGGAGGGCCCTCTTTTTTTTCCCCTTAAATTTATTATATTTAGTTAGGCTTGGGATAGGAGTACTTATCGTGATCGGGATTCTTATCGGTTTGATGGTTATCGAGATGTATTCTAGTCGACGAGGCCGTTTAGAAACAAAAAGTAGTCGCGTGTGCGATTTTATCCTTGCGATTGCACATAAAATTGACTCCTGTGCGCAATTCCTGTGACATCACCTATTGTCTGTATCTGCGGACTCGTCTTTAGAATTTTTGTAAGAACATTGAGGTCGAGTGATCGCCCATGATCTGAAAATCCTGACAGCCCATGCCTCTCTTTTGCACTGTAAAGGTGAGACAGGCGGTAAATCATGGTGTACGCTTGAGCGAATCTTGTAGCACACTCCCTCAGTGTTACTGTGCCCCGAAAGTCCAAGCCTAGACGCATCACTCTACAGGACAGCAACCATCATTTCTGTGACCTCGTATCTCAATCGGCATGAACCTCGAGCACCTCTCGAGAACTCTAGGGGTCCCCCAACAGTGTCTTGCTTCCGTCCATTGGCAGCGGTGCTTTTTGGCTAGTTTATTCGGAGCCTGGGAGTGGCTGATAACAAACACCGTCCCATGGCCAGGGGGAGTCTATGATTGATTTTCATTCTGTTAGCTAAATCCGAGAAGTAGGTATTTAGAGATAAAAGCGAGGCGGATAGAAGGTGGATAGAAGGCGGACAGGAGGAGGGGGGCGGGTACGATCAGGGTGGGAATCAGCCGTACGAAGCCTGATACAGTTGGGTTGACGATAGTTATGGAGAGAATGCACCACCAACGAAGCAGTTTAGGGTAGGTAGGGTTGAGAAGGTTTGGTCCCTGGTCCGTGCTACCTCTTCATTCTTGAGCTCTCCTGGATAATTCGTTTGTCTTGAGTCCGAAGCATGCGCTGTCAAATGTAGACCACTTGCCGTGTTTTGTAGAAGTAGGAGGTGATACTTAAAGGGTCGGTGCCAAGAAACAGAAGGAATCCCTAACCCCGCCAAAGCCCACCACTCTTACGTCCAGGGCTACGTACATGCAGTTACATGTACTGAAACATGTATGTATTAGTGCACGGCGGCATGGTTTGGGCCACTGCTTTGCTGCTTTGCTGCCTTTCTGGCTTCGGACATCACCATCTCTACTCTTGATATCACAGTACAAGCCATCGTCCCGAAAACTGAATTGCATATTTGGGCAGGGGAGGGAGTAATGGTTTTCTTAAGGGAAGAATAGGCGTGGCTTTCTAGCCTCTTGAGTTTTACTACATGTAGTGGAGATTAAAGAACCAGGGATGGGGGCCTCCAGCAGAAAAGATATGGTTGTTGTTATTGGCTTGGAGGAAATCTAGCACTGACAGAATATTATGGACTTTCTTACTATGTATCGAGTTTATCAACTCTGAAGTAATCAGGAGGTACCTCGGATGATCTACAAGCCACATACAGCCCACTGATCCCAGCTCTAAAACAGGCTATTGGTCCAAATAGCTAACATTAGTAAACCCTAATGGCTTCAGACTTTAGCCATGACTGAACTGCAGAATCATGCTTAAATCTATTTATAAATGCCCCTCCGCTCCATAGTGGGGTTCCTCTTTTTTTTTCAAAAGTTCGGACAAAAGTCTGATGACGTCTAGATGGATCTAAGCCAAACTTCAAATTTCTTGGGAGGCGTCGTAAGCCTGTTCTGGGCAACCCCCCCAAACCGGCAACTCACAGCCACACCACGCCACGGCGCGAACAGAGCTCCTGGGGGGACTTAAATCATCGACATGCTCGCTCGCTCCCCCATTCACTACAGACTACACAGTACATACGCTACCACTACAGTAAAACGCCACTTTTGCATTCAACTGAACTGATCAACATGTTCTTCTTCTTCACATGCGGAACCCAGGACTTCTCATCGTCGCTCAAGGGATATGAACATATCCGAGCAAAGTGCCCTGTAAGTTACTTCGCGCGCCTATCTATTCGCTGCGCACTCTGGCGCTACGTTTCGAGGAAACCCTTTTACTAACTTTTGTCGTGTAGAGATGTAATAATCCGTCAGGTAATATCAACTTTACACGAAGCTCTGGTTGTTTGAAGACTAATCTTGGAGAACAGTCGTCGCGATCAAGAAAAGGGACTTCTTTACGTTCTGTTTTATTCCGGTTGTACCCATCGGCTGGGGCGAGGTAAAGAACATTCCATCCACTGCTACTACCAGTATTAGCAGAACTGACGAACAATGCGAATTATAGGAACTCCGGTGCAGCATCTGCCCATACCGTCAAGCAACGTTAGTATCCCCTATTCCATAACTCCAAACTAAATGCGCAGTGTCGCTGACATTAATACAACAACCACAGGAATAAGGAGCAGCTTATGCAGATGCAACACCAGCAGGGTCCTCCACAATCTTTCCCTCAAGGAAACTACCCGCAACAGCAGCCCGGGCAGTATAAATAGTTGAGATGAATAAATAGACTCGACGCTGCTCCCATTATTTTTTCTTTTTCTTCCTCCTCTTCTTTTCTTCTTATTTATTTTGTCGGGTGCGCGCGTTTTTATCTGGGGTTCTCGCCAATTCGGCCGGTTTTTTTTTTCTTTTTACTTTTTTGCGTGGTTGCACGATCAATTTTTTCATTGGTCTTTAAAAGATTGATTGATACCGATGGCCGTATGAGTTATTCTCGATTATTTTTGTTGGGTCTCCTTACTTTTTTCTTGGCAGAAAATTTCGTTTCTATATTCGGGTCTTTTACTTTTTTTTTTCTTGTACTTCCTGTGATAATCACGCACGTGAGGAAAGGGGGCGGGCTGTAATGTAGCTGGACTTGTGCGCGCTAGGGGTTGGAAATTTAAGTGTTTCTATTAAATGGTGTCGTGACAATCTGTATCGATAGTGGAGGCTTGGGAAGCTTAGGAAGCTTGGATTAGTGGTGTTAATTAAGCTTCGATTCTGAACGGGCTTCGGGCCAAAAGATATCAGCACATGACGATACAAATGATGGTGCTCTGTGTGTATGGAGTATCTTCAACACTCCACTGTATCCGCGCTTCTGGAGTGTAATTCCCATAGAAATATCACATATACATAGACTTAGGCACCGAATTATTGATGTGGAGTATTTGCTTGTTCGGACCAATGTTTGGCTACATACAAGTATCAATCAATCAGCTAGTTTTGAGAGGACTAGGTGGTTAGGGTTAGTTGTCGAAATGCACTTTGGAGATCTCTCGTTTGTTTCAAGTTAATTGGTTGGTGGGGATCATGGGATGTCACTCACACCTGCTCAAATCTGCGATTGCAAACTAACATCTTAAGGTAACCGATTGAGTTTACATATAGTAATACACTGTGTTCTTAGCTGTTTGTACAAAATAACAGACTAGTTGGGTGTTTCCTTCCCGGTGAGTGGGCGCTTCCCCCCAGAGCTCCTACATCGTTCCAATTACCTGCGACCACTCACCCTGACCCAGATCATGCGAGAACACATCTCCTACTTCTGGGCGCCTGCACAGGAATCGCAGCACAATGGTCGCATCGCACATGTTCACAATAAGGCACAGAAGACCAGAGGGAAAGAAACAAATGAGGGGGCCGGATATTGCCCGAGTCAGATCCCCAGGGTCCGAATCATTCCAACACCAACATCGTCCAGTACTTGGCGGATTGGATTAACCAACAACTGATGGGGGGTGAAACTAATGAATATCACTCATCTCCAATCTAAATCTCGGGCCTTCATATCAAGACCAGGCCCTATTGTTTGTCGCTCCCTCCCGTCTTATCCACGCCGGACAAATTCGGGAGCTCCCATTTTCATGTCCGATGACTCGGGGCGCTAGGGTTCGCCTTATACCAAAGCTTGATGGGGGGAGCGAGACTTGGGGCTAGGCATCTAGACAGTTCCCGGCTGCCGAGGATGGGGAGACCGAAGCGAGGACAGTTCCAAGACCGGAAACATGAACTTCGGAAACTAAATATCGGAGAGAGGTTGAAATCCATGACAAAAGCCATGTGTCAAACCAATCTCCTGTTTCTCAGTTCTCCACCTTGCCCTCACACCGCCTTTACGCCAAGCAAGGCAGATGTGTCGTTACACTCAAGCCATTGCAATGTTATTACGCGCTTGAACAAAAACACGATGGTAAGTCCTCACATCTTTGATAGGGCTGGTCAAAGTACAGCAGCATTGTTATCGGGGTAGGTAGTTTATTCGGAGAAGTGCGGCGGCGAAAGATAAGAGGGGTGTTACTCGATTAATTCTCCTACAGACAGCGGCTATAGCCGAATCGGAGACTACCATGGTTTTGCTCGCGTGGGGACCCTAGCTAGCTTTGAGATGTGGCTTGGGCGAGGAGCGAATACCTTCTCCAGAGTACTACGATTATGGGTGAGTTGTGGTGATTTACTTTCGTACTTTCTTTCTTTTTTTCCTTGGTGAAATCTGGGGTATCGTATCTCCTCCACTCTACTACTTCGTTTTTCCGACCACTGCTAACCTGAACCGTATTTTTATTCTAGGGTACAGACAGGGCTGAATGGGCTGGCCCTTATCTACGGCGTGTTTTGCAAAACCTAATTACCAACTGCTACTCTACTACTAGCAAAAGTGCTACTTTCAGCAAAGTAATCCACCCCCAGCTGGTAGGCAAGCATGCGATAAGCCTATGCGACATGGGACATGATGGCCCGTTAAACTACCGCTCTCGCTTGCCAACTTTAAAGTGTATGCATGCATGGAAATATTGGCCTTCTCCACTAATTCAGAAATGATCAATTCTTGTCTTATCAGTTCTCTACCGATCTCTCCCGTTTGAAAGGTGTAGGAATTTGGTACCCTGCGGGATTTCGTAGATGTAATTTGCACTTTGTACCTTGTGTATCCCTATCTATCTACCAATCTACCACCGTACCAGTGGGAACTAGGAGATCGGGAACTGGGAGAGATTTCCCTGGAATTTCCCCAAAGATTAGGGCAGGAGTGCAATGGGTGATGAGATATCTGTTTTGTTAGGGGTGTACCAGATAGAGCACTCTGCATGTAGGATATGGAGGCAACAATATACGAAGTATATAAACCTCTTGATCAGTCCGGCCCCATCGAGTTCGATACCCACCAACTCTAAGGCCAGCAGCTCCCGGATTACTTATCTTATATCCTCTGATCCGGCGGAGAAGACAACTGCGAAAAACCTACAATGACGACTGCAACTGCCCCCCTTTCCCAAGCATTTGGGTACGGGATAATCGTTGGCCTGGGCTTTCTCTTCGCCTTGGGTATGATCGGAACCACATGGGCGCTCAAACGGTTTGTGTTACTCCCTTCTCTTTTCTCTCTCTTTGACTATACTGACACACACGATAGCTATCAAAATGAAGTCCAAACGTCTGAAATGTTCAGTACCGCGGGTCGTACCGTTAAAACTGGTTTAGTAGCCTCCGCCGTCGTGAGTTCATGGACATGGGCGGCAACACTCCTGCAGTCTTCGGGGATCGCATACAAATATGGAGTTTCAGGCCCGTTCTGGTACGCGAGTGGTGCGACAGTGCAGATCTTACTATTCGCGACCCTTGCCATTGAACTCAAGAGGAAGGCGCCGAATGCGCATACATTCTTGGAGGTTATCAGAGCACGATATGGCGCTGGGGCACATGTAACATTCATGTTCTTTGGGCTGTGTACTAACATCCTGTAAGTGATTATGGACCTCTGTGAATAGGTTTGGGATTGATATTGACTGTGCGGTAGTGTTACGGCAATGTTGTTGACTGGGGGCTCTGCAGTGGTTACTTCTTTGACCGGTATGAGTACACCTGCTGCCTGTTTCCTCTTACCTGTTGGTGTGATCGTCTACACTCTTTTTGGTGGTATCAAGTAGGTCTTCAATCATACCCCAGCACTCGCCCCACCAATATTAACCACTTCAACCAACCCATAGGGCAACCTTCCTCACAGACTACGTCCACACCGTCGTGATCCTTGTGATCATCTTCATCTTTGCCTTCACCACATATGCCACTTCCCCACTCCTCGGCTCTCCTGGCGCCGTCTACGACCTCCTTGTCGCAGCCGCTGAGCGTCACCCCGTCTCCGGAAACGCCGGCGGATCATACCTCACTATGCAGTCCACTGAGGGAGCAATATTTTTCGTCATCAACATTGTTGGAAACTTCGGAACCGTCTTTTGTGACAATGGGTACTTCAATAAAGCCATCTCCGCCTCGCCAGCTTCCGCACTTCCCGGATATGTACTTGGCGGTCTGTCATGGTTTGCAATCCCGTGGTTGTGCGCAACAACGATGGGACTGGCGTGTCTGGCGCTTGAGACTAACCCGGCATTCCCGGGCTTTCCATCGAGGATGTCAGATCTTGACGTTGAGGCTGGCTTGGTGCTCCCGAACGCGGCCGTCGCACTTCTGGGCAAGGGTGGTGCAGCATGCACATTAGTTTTGATCTTTATGGCTGTTACGTCCGCGACCTCCGCTGAGCTTATTGCTGTCTCCAGTATTTTCACATATGATGTCTACCAGACATATTTCAACCCCAAGGCTACCGGCAAGAGTTTAATCTATATGTCACACTTATGCGTTATTATCTTTGGGTTCTTGATGGCGGGATTTAGCGTGCTTTTGTGGCATATCGGTGTTTCCATGGGATATCTATACCTCCTCATGGGGGTAATGATCTCTAGCGCCGTGCTCCCCGCGTCGTTGACACTGCTCTGGAAGAAGCAGAACAAGTGGGCTGCCATCTTCTCTCCAATTCTTGGACTGGCTTGCAGCTTGGTTGCTTGGTTGGTTACAACCAAGGCGAAATTCGGCGAGATCACTGTAAAGAGCAGTGGGTCTAAGTAAGTTGACCTGTTTCCGTGATTTTTGACACAGTATTAATGGCCTCTACAGCATGCCCATGCTTGCCGGCAATGTAGTCGCCCTGCTATCCCCCGTCCTCTTTGTCCCACTCCTCACCTTCGCCCTTGGCGCCGACAACTACGACTACGAATCCATGCGTATGATCCGCAAGAGCGACGATGCCGATATTGCTGCGGCAGCCGATGTCGACCCCGAGCTGATCCGCGGCGCGCTCACAAGCTCGCAAAACTCCATTAACGAGCAAGAGAATCTTACTAAGAGTGCAAAAATTGCGCGCATCATCACCCTGGTTATGACGCTGTCGCTTTTGATCCTGTGGCCGTTCCCTATGTACGGAAGTGGATACGTGTTCTCGAAGAAGTTCTTCACCGGATGGGTCGGGGTTGGGATTGCCTGGTTGTTCCTGTCAACGATGATGGTGGGTATCTACCCGCTGTGGGAGGGGAGAAAGTCGATGGCACATACAGTGAAAAGTATCTATTTGGATATCATGGGGAAGAGGAGGCCGCCGATCCAAGGGAGAGTAGCAGACGTGCCGGATGATGCTGTAGGGGGGAAGGAGAAGAGTTGAGATGAATTTGTTGTGTTTAATGATTTACGCACTTATGTATTGTTTATTGTCTATTAAGTCGACTTATATACATGTGTTACCCTGATAGAGTACGTAGTGGGCCCATTTAATGATGAAGGGATGAAATCTTACCTATACCCTTGAGCTTGTTCAGACACACGCAGTTGGGATTTAATTGCCACCGATAAAACGACCTACATACATATGTATCTGTTTAGAGAGGACATTCGTTCCACCACTCAGAAAATGAAGTCTAGGAAACACCTACCTTAAGGTCGTAGACCACCGGATCAGGTAGCCCCCCCCCCATTATGTTCCCTTGGCCGTCCAGTAGGGTTACTTTATCTATTCATTTCCTAAAGATCACTCCCGACAAATACATCTTCCCCTTATTCACTTCGGCGGTTCCCTTCTATGAAAAAGAATCAATTGGCAATATATCTACGACGGAGCCCATCGACTAACAGTCAAAACTCCCCCGGAGGAGATAATATTAAGTGCCGCTCTGGCCGGGTGATAATAGGACGGAGATGATGCTAGGTTCTGGTGGGTATTGGAATGGGTAAGAAATTGGAATAGTCCTTAAAGGACATGAATTGATTCTCTGAGTTAAAAAAAAAAAAAGGCTAAAGATATCAACAAAGAAAGAAAAGAAAGTCCGCCTGCCCGCTCGCCCGCTCCATGCAAACCACCCTTCGATCCTAAAATAAAACCAAACTCCGTATGATATCCCTCTCGGCTATCGAGGCGTAGTAAAAAAAAAGGGGGGGGGGCCAAGAAGAGACCCATTGCAGATGCAAAAAAAAAAAAGGAAAAAATAAGGTTTAAGGTTTTGTTCGTTTATTTATTGCTGCAGCGCATGTAGATCGGATCTACAACCAAACTAAACCATAGTTAGTAACCCGTCGGCACCCCAACAGATCGACGAACACCGGCAATAGAAGAAAAGATCAATATCAAATAACTAACCTTAAGCTTAGCGGAAGCAGTTGAGCCCGCAGAGCCTGAACCTGAAGTGAGGCCTAACACCATGCTTTGTTGCCGTGACGCCGAAGCCCGCACGTCCGCCCGCGTTAAAGTGCTTTGAGTAGCTGAATGGCATCTTTTTCTTTCTTGTTTCGTTTCGTGAAGTGGTATGTATGCTTCGTGTGTTGCTTTATCTGGTCCGTTGGAAATGAGAGTCGATGAGGATGAGGAGGAGATGTGGGAAAGGGGAGCGAGGGTGGGTTTATATCCAAATCCTATACCCCCAGGTGAAGTGTAGGTACATGTATGTATCACCCTACATGCTTTAGAATGGGATGGCTGGCTGAGGTGTGTTGCTGGCGGCTGGCTGGATGGCCTGTTGGCGCCTCTCGAGACCTTGCATGATTCGTTTGAAGCAGCTGCTGCCAAGATCATTGGCTCCGCAGAGCACAGCCTCAGACGTGGCGTTGCCGATTTGGAATTGGATGCTGAGGGGGGCCCGTGCGGGTTCTGCACCTACTTATCTCTTGAACTGTAACGTCACTTTGCTTTGACGACTTCGCCTTCTTAAAGAGTTTTCATAAGTTGTGCATACATGTTCTAGACTGTTAGGGGGGAAGCTTCTAGACAGTGCGATGCATAGAATGGGATGAAGACGGAAATTAACTACACACCAACAAGTGTTACGAAGTCACTCAGAGCGTTTTTTTTGTTCCCATCAAGTCCATTGATTTCTATTTACAACTACAAGTAATCCATGCTGATCATGCTAGATTTTTCCCGAGCAAAAAAAAGAGAGAATACAAACAGCGTTTAACCAAAGATGTGGAGAGTTCCAAGGTACTATTTCCCCGTAGCATTAGTATCAAGCATCCCGGAAATACTTAGGCAATGGGGAAGTAACTCACATCAGTGGGGTTGTTGAATCTGAGGTTCCTGTCAAGGCTTGAGATCGCTTCGATATCGGCCTGCTCTAAGTCCCAGCCAGTAACATCCAAGTTCTGCAATAACCTCTCCTGCGCGTTACTCTTGGGGATAACGGCCAGACCCCTCTGGGTAGCCCATCTCAGAAGGACCTGAGCAGGGGTCTTGCCAGCCTTTTTAGCAATCGATTTAATGGTATCGTTCTCGAACAAGGTTGGGGTGTCTGTAGCCCTCTTCATTTCGAGCTCCAAGAAAGACTGAGGCCCAAACGATGAGTACGCGGTGACCGCGATCCCCTCCTCCTTAGCAAGGGCAATAAGTGTCTCCTGGGTCAGGTACGGGTGGTGCTCAACCTGAAGCACAGCCGGGCGGATACGTGCGTAGCGGAGGAGATCCATCAGGAGGGCGCCTTGGAAGTTGGACACACCGATGTTCTTAGCAAGACCCAGGTCCACGAGCTTCTCCATCTCCTCCCAGGTAGTCTGGATGGGGGTGCGGCTCTGGACAATCTTGTTCTCAAGGGTGTGCCATCCACTGGGGTAGCTCTTGGCCGGATCGACGTATTGGAGGGCGACGGCTGTTTCAGCGTGTTAGTGGGTGATTTGTAGGAAGAGATGGGGGAAGCATACGGAAGTGGATGTAGTACAGGTCAAAGTACTCAAGGCCCCACCATTCGAGGGACTGCTTGGTGATAGGGATGACGTGCTCGCGGTCATGGAAGGTGTTCCAGAGCTTTGAGACGATGAAGAGGTCCTCACGCTTGACGAGGCCATCAGCGATGGCACGTCTTACACCCTCACCAGCTTCCCGCTCATTTGCGTAGTCTTGTCCCAGCGTCAGTTACAATTCTAATATACTAGACAGATAAGTAGATAAGTATCAACCATAAGAACTTACCGAAGGCTCCGTCAAACAATCTGTAACCAGTCTTGATGGCATTGTAAACTTGGTCGGCACAGGTTGCGTTGGTGACCTTCCACAGACCGAAGCCCACCTGGGGCATCTCATCGCCGGAAGGTTGGAGCTTGATGGTTGGGACGTTGACCATTGCTGCGATTCTAGAGGTCGTAAAGGTGCGTATGGGATAGAAATGGGATATGTGCGGGGTAGATGAGGGTTTGGAGATATATCGTCTGGGAAATGATGTCAGAACACGGAACACACTTGGACGAACAAACATCATGAAAGGATGGAAAAAGGTGAAGATAAATGAGGAGGATGGAGTTTTTATATTCTTACTTTAAGCTTTAGAAGTAGGACGGCCGAGATGTGTGGTTTTGGAAGTCGTTCGATGAAAGCTGGGGATTATATACTGCCCCTCATTTGGCTACCAAGTATATTGCAATCCACCATCTCGAGCACTAACGGTACCCTACCCGTTCGTTGCTAGCAGTATATTCGGATAAATTCCCGGCAACAACTGTAAAAAGACGCTAGGTATTGAAAACTGCAAATGGCCTCGTGGGAGACAGAAAAAGAAAAAAAGAAAATCTACTATTCTTTGCTCAAAACATCTTATGCATCAAATTGTTTGCCCTCATCGGTCAAACCTCGGGTTTCACTGTCCCATACGTTGCTAATTGAGATGCGATGCCCTGCGGATGCTCCCCAATATTATCCGAGCAATTCAGCCGAAAACTTTCTTTAACTCCACAAAAAAAGTGCTACCATCCCCACACAAGATGAGGCAACGGCGGGGGAAGCACCGGGGATCGTGAATTTGACGATGACCGCCGACCGGTGGAAGAAGCGGTTCCTGGACCCTTCTTGTCTCAGTTCTCCATCCGATAGCCTAATGGGCTCTCTCTCATCAGTCCCAATGGATGAAGTATATTGCCTAATAACCTGATCGGTCAGAGAGTTCCGTATTCATTTTTTTTTTCTTCTTACTGCGGCCCAAAAAGCCTTTTCTCAGGGTCTACAGGTTCATGTGACCTTCAGATGGCTATTGAGTTTAGCCTAAATTGCTGACCCTAGCCCTAGCAAATCTGGGGAACGGAGAAACTTTGACGGTTTATCCGCAACTTCTCTTGCATTCAACCATTCAACACAACAGTATATGAAGCGGGCAACAATTAAGGGCATCTACTCATCTCATCGCCCGCTCTAGCCATCCATTCAGGCAAATCTCTGGTTTTAAAAGGCCCATTCCGATTCGAATATGTGCTGTATTGATATAAATGGCAGCGGAAGGTACATTTAGCACTCTGATACGTCACGCTGTGTCTCAGCTTTGAAACATGTCCTGTCTCGATAAGCACCAACTGAACTGATGCATCTGCAACTACCGGATCGAAAGAGTCTCCCTAACCACCTTCAAACTGGCAGGTTCGGCTGAGGGCGGTGCAGAAAACACCGAAGTACCGGTTGATGAGTGATATCAACTCTCAATATACAAACAAAAGGGAGGTTATTCCTCTGATCATGATAGGTCACTCGGGGGTAGCTCCAATTTCGCGTAGGGGCCAAATTCTGGTGAAGATCGGGAAAATGATAAGAGATCTCCCAAGAGATACGAAAAAAGACCAACCCCCGCCAACACTTCTAAATTGACTGGTTCTGGGTGTCAAAACTCGCCAGGATTTGCAAGAATTTCTAGGAAGAATTACTTGATAATGACTGGAGATCAGCCAGCAACGACTCTCTGTTCACGAGCGTGCGGGACCATACTTTTGACTAATCAGTGCAGATATAGTTATCTGTTATTGGATTGGATACCGATATATGCCGCGGCCGCTCTTGCGAATAGGCCCGCTGCTTGTCTTCCACGGTGTCCCCTGAAGTGATCCTTGGTTTGGCATTCTGCGCAACCTAGTATACAGTCAGACACTCCCTGGTATGTAGCCCTTATAATGGATACAACGGTCTCTTAGAACCTAAGCCTGAGGTGTTATCCTCGTTCCTGGGAATGGCCACTATACAATTACGTATGCAAAGTATTCTCCCCTCTCTATAATAAGAGCGAGTGATTGGGTTCGTATCGAAAGCATACAGCTGACTGAGTGCATGCTCCGATCTCAAGACGTGCTTAAGGAACCACTGGCCCTATCTGTATTGCCCCTACCAGTTTGAAAGTGCTTACTATCATATAACTGTCTCATTTTTTCTTCTCGTAAATTCTCCGATTCGTTACTTCCCTGCAGATCTGGTTTAAATAGCCTCTGGGATGAAAGAGGCTTCAAACCAACGCTCGAAGTCATAGTATCAAGCTCTTTCCCCGATGATCAGGACCACTCATGGCGTCTGATGTTGTATACGGGGCTGGCTCAAGTTATTTTGTGCAGGGAACCGAAGTATCAATCAATCAATCATTGTGCAGGGAACCACCCAATTGGCGAGCGAGTGAGAAACCATGTGCCAAGCCCGGTGATTGGGTGTCTTCTATTCCAATAGATGATTCAAGGCCAAATTACTATGCTTTTTAGAAGACAACTGGTGTATTAGGAGGACGCCGATTAGGTTAGATTACGTCGTTTATTCCCCTGCTACAAGCCTGCTTAGAGTGTCAGAAGGTGGTTTATCAACCGCCAAGCAATTATGTAGCTACCACACGAAGTTGTTTCTAGGTCAATATGAGCATTTAGATTCCTTTATTACCAGTACCTAAGAAAAAACGACTACCCACGATTTTCTGGGTTCTTTATCACATATTTCCACTGATTGAAGTGCTGATTATCCCATATGGAGTAAATATTTTATATTCAAAAGCATGCGAAGGTAGCAGAGAAAGTCTATACTCAAACTTCTGCACAGGCAGTACATTGTATGTACATGTATTTTTGTGCTGAGGTATTTTTGTGCGTTTAGGTCACTTTCCAACACTCCGAGTACAGACATGTACGTAAGCTACTAGTATTCAGCACGACTATCATAGGAGATAGAACACTAAATACCAGGGCTAGGGGTGTCTATTTATTTTAGCGCTATTGTTAATTCGAGATCTTTTTGAGCTACTCGTAAACACAGCGTGGCCCCAAAGGCTCGAAACCCAACACGAAGCAAGGATTTAACAAACCACCGTACCTGCAATGCGTCCGCAGACCGCAAACTGCCATCCTACTTAATCACCTAGACCAAAATTACCCATTCATAGTCACGAGAAGAACAAATGTTCTCCCTACAGATTAGCCGAGTTCCATCACTTGCATTTATTGGTTCTTCTGCTGCTAGGTAGGTACGGAGAGCCGAGGGGGGTGTATCTTCTAACCTACCCTAATTTTTTTTTGCGGGTTTTCATACCTATAACTATACTAATCATACAGCCTAAAAGTTTACTAAGCTTTACGACAACTCAGGCCGCCGAGACTTTGTGGGAAACGGTAGAGCGACAAAACCGCTATACAGATAGAAAACGAACCCGCCTAAAGCGACCAACCTACCAGAGCCCGGGGCACCAATGCAATTAGTGGGTTGGGCAAAAGAGGGGGGGCTCGGGCATCACATCCTATCACTCGATTTCCTGTGAGGTCACAGGCGATCACTCGGCATTAATGTGGGTAGGCATGCAGAAGGGCCACCCACCACGGGCCACTCTTATTACTTTTCTCAGCAAGAAGAATTTGGAGGAGTTGCATATAGCACTTTATATTTAGACAAAGCTAGCTTAATCTATCATTACCGAGAAAATCAATGACTAGCCCGGTGATTGACCGTTCACGGTAGTTCCAAATCGGGTCCAATATAGCCATATCTACATGTACTTATTCAAAGGTATAAAATTCCGTCCCACACAGTTTAGCTAAGAATATCACTTCATCTCTCACAGATAACCCGCAAATAAATGCAGGATAGAGAAGGGAGAAAAAAAGAGGGGGGAGGAGGGGGAGGTTAAGGAGGAATATGATAGGAGGAAAAGGAGGAAAACGAGAACGGCCTAAAAGAGAGGAGAAACAAAAAGGGAAAAAAACTAGACTCCCGTCCCCGGAAACGCCATAGTCCCACTCAGCACGACCATCTGCTTCTCCCTGCTAATATACCCCTTGACCAGGCCCTTGTATATCAGCCCGGCAATCAAGCATTCTACCTCCTCGCCCTCAACCTCGACCGTCCCGCTCCCCATAGCAGCCTGAAACGTTCTTACAGGTATTCTCGTACTCTTATCGCAGTACAAGTACACCTTGCGGAATAGATTCCGCATCGCAATCTCACGACCTCGCTCCAGCGTCAAGAAGATGCGACGCTTGACGAACTCCTGTTCGCCGGCGGCCATAGCAGCGTCAAAGGCGAGAAGATTACCGGACTTAATTGTTGTGCAGAGCGGGGCGAAGAGTGAGTGAAGGCGGGGGTAACGGGATAGGAGCGCAGCTGTGGGGAGTGTGTGCGTCGTGCAGAGTTTGGTCGGGATTAGGTAGGTTAGAATTAATCTGCCCGGAGTTAGTTAACCGGCCAGTACAGGCTAGGGAGACGAGGGTACTCTTGATTTCTCGTAGCTCCAGGATGGCAGAGCTCCCATGCTGCCGTAAGGTTCTCCTCCGCGAGGGCATAGTTCTCCTCTAGGAAGTAAATAACGCCGACGTAGTACTTGAACGTAACCTGGTGAGCCTTTGGGAACGCATTCAGCGCCGGCATATCTGCCGTTGTGGCCGCGAGAGCTCGGAGGATGTTCTTGCTGAGAGTTATGGCGTTGAGCTTGAAGTACGTCTTGAAAAGGAGGTTGACGATATAGTACGTCCCCCATTTTCTAGACTCTTCCAGCGGCGCTCTATTTCACGTCAGCCCGCCGCCCTCAAAAAGCCCCCACAAGCAGCAAAAGACCTACCGATCGCTTATACACACCGTAAAAGCCCTATTCACGATCCTCGCGGCGTCCTCCAAGCACCCCGTCTTACCCTCCTCATCCGCCTTCATCGCAATCGTCCTGAGGTACTTACATGCCGTGTACATGACAGGCAGTGTCCAATTGGGCCAATTTGCGTTCTGATATCCTCTAACAATAGCCAACGTCGTTTCCTTCTGCCCATCATAGGCCCTCCCCCAAGCGCCTGATTCCTCGTCGCGCTCAAGCGTGTACGCGACCCTCCATAGGCCAATGAATGCCTCGACCCACGCGGCGCGGGACTTCGCAGGTAGGTTCGAAAGCTCGTACTCGATGTCGCGGCGCAGATTTGCATGGTTTGTTGAGAAAGCGAAGGAGGATGTGTCAGGGTTGCGCGGGGAGAAAACGGCGCCGAGGGCGAGGCCGTTTTGCGTTTTGAGGGCGTGACGGAATTGTTTGCTGTGATGAGGGAGGTTAGTTGCAGAGCTCTTTAAGAAGAGGGGGGGGGGGGGTTACTATAGGGCTGACATGATGTTGGTGGTTGGTGGGTGGGGAGGTGGGTGAGGTCACCGCTCGGAGGTTTACAAGAGGTTGAAGATGGGAGCTTCCTGGTGGTGGGGATGCGGCTCTGGGGTGTTGTATCACGTAGGGTGGAACTCAGTGTTCAGAAGTTGCCCCCCTGCGGAGTCCCCTCTTGGCACTCGTTAATGAGTATTTACCATGAATCTCTATTTTAGGGACTATCCATTGTTTTAATTATTCTTTTCAAATGAAGGAAATCCAAATTACATGCCATCGAACCCCAAAGAGAAGACAAAAGAAACCAAAACTCCGACACATCACTATGATAACACCTCAGGTATCGTCTCCATTTGTTCTTTGCTCTCTTTCTGTGTTGCTGAATGCTAGGTTCTTGTGCTTGGCCGGTATAGGTATCTCATACAAAGAAGCCCTCCACGAAGGAAAAAAAAAAGACTAGAAGACAGGAAAAGGAAAGCACTAAACCCCCCTCTTTCCAGCCCCCAATACACTAGAACATTTTTTGGAGTTATTTTTATTTATTTGTTTTAGAGAAAAAAACCCCGTGTAACCCGTAAATTTTATGTTCACAGAATTTTGACCCCCGGCTCCCTTACACAACAGACACCAAGCACAGAAGACCCCCAACACAAAACAGAAAAAAGAAGGTGGTTTTTAGTGGAAGGTGCTGGGCCTCTTGGCGCTGAACACCTTGCGTGCAGAGCTCTTCGGCACACGGTGCGGTAGAGGGAAAGAGAGGCCCTTGGTCATGAGCTGCTTGGTGTATGGGCGCTTGACGTCCGCAGTCTTCTCGATCTCGACAACCTTGAGGATCTATTTTCGCGCAGAAATGTCAGCGTACTTCAGGGACGAAAACTTAGACAGCGGGTAACTCACGTGGATCGACCGGAACCTAGCCCTGTGCCTGGCAGCCATATCCTGGTAGAGGGCTTCAACAGCGCTTGTGCGGGAGAGCTCACGGTACTCCTTGTACATGTTGTGGGTTCCGCTGCGAGAGTCGTAACGGATCCAGATACCAAAGTTCTTAACCTTCATGGGTCGCTTCTCGTGGATCTATGAGTTTCCCCCAATATATCAACATCCCATCCTCCATATGTTCCCTCTCTTTCTCCGCCCCATTCTTCCCTTAACAATAGAATATGACTTGTTTGAAACGTACCTCGTTCAAAGACACGATCTCACCGTTGGTCTTCTTAACCTTCCTGAGCTTCTTAAGGAAGTACCAGAAACGGGACTTAGCGACGACGGTGTTAGGGGCGAACAAGCGCATGCGGTAAAGCTTGGGGGTCTCATCAGCTTCCGATGGGAGCTTGCGTCCGATAACTTGGTATTCTTGAAGGCGACCTGTTGAAAAGAAAGCTTGCTGTTAGCGTTATTGCTTAAACCCTTTCTTCTTTAGTCTGTTGGCGGCATGGCTCGGCTTTGGCTTTGTTGAAGATGGAGGATGGAAACAGAGGCTTCATTTCTTCCCCTTAGTAGCAGAGAGACATAGCACCAAGGTACCCAGCCCTGTTGCCACCCATTCCTTTTCTCTACTACTATCCTTATAGCTCCAGCCTTCTTTTCGCCAATCCCGTATCCATCTTAACCTCCATCTCCAACCCACCGTTGCGTCCTGTCGCCAAACCACCTAAAGGGGAAAAAGCACTGGAGTTTTTTCTCGAAATAACGTACCCATTCTACACAAATTCCTCGATCAGCACAATGCAACAAATCAATTTTTCCCAAGGATGAGGGACAAGGAAACTCACATTGCTATCTTCGAAGGGCGGTCGTGGTTGTCGTCTGTTGTTGAGTTTGACTTGGTTACTGGTCGTCACTTTTCCTTCGGGCAATTCCCGCACCCAGATTCAATAGCCGCGGTGGTGCGGGTGGGGATTGTGGAATGTGGTGAGACTGCTGGTAGGGTTCGAACCCTGGACTATTCAGGGTAACTCCACAATATCAACGTCAACAACATCTCATACAGGGGTTTTGTGGACGATGATACATGTGGTAAAGGCCTATAGTTGGAGGTGTCTTTGATTCTATCCCAATTCCTAGGATTCTGTTGTAGCCGGGCCCAATTACTTCAGCATCACCAGCAACCCCATGCTACTCACAGTGACTAAGCCCTACCTCGTCGGTCATGAAAAACAACCGTATGGTTACTAAAATATGACGCCGCCAATCCTTGCACTGTTATAAAGATGCTGTAATAACCCCCCGTGTGATCTGTCAGAGGGGTTCTCCCGTTGCTCGTTGGTGGTATGTGTGGGCTTGGGCGTTGGTGGAGCGAGTTAACATACATGTAGTTTGTGGGAGTAAAAAGCAGTCCAAAGACCGTCACTTTATATGTTGATGGGTTCCGCGGCCTAATCTACGAAACATGTCACGGTTCTCGAGAGCCCTGACTGAAGTGTCTGGAGTAACTTCCACGGTCCTCAAGTTCTCCATGGCCAGCATCTAGCAACGGATCACACTTCCTCACTCGCTTCACGACGCTAGAACAACGTAGCCCCAGAGGACAACGCGGTTATTTTAGTGTCAATGATATGACGAAATAGCACTCCGGATATCACAGGCACACGAGCACCTTTATTGTATAGTAGTCAATAAATTTAAAGCAACCAAGTCCCCTACTTCACATTGTCCACTCTCCCGCCACCAGCGCTCCCTTGCCTACTTTCAGCGAAACTCCGCGGCCACTGCTATTTCTGGTTAGAGGATAGGGATACTAAAGAAACAAACAAAGGTGAGATATTTAACGCGCACTGGTGAGGAGTAAACTGGCGGGTATGTATAGCCATAAACTACATGTACCCATTTATTTGCGGGTAAAGGGCTTCGGCGCCATAGTTTTTGCCAATTGGACCAGTTGCTATCCGGAAAGGTAGTCTAAACCCTCCGATAATAATGGACGAGTACCACTTAAATATTCCTACCAATTGTCATGAACTGCTGTTTCCCACAGCGCTTCTGTAGGAACCTCACAAGCACCCGGTACATGTATCCCTGCAGCTGTAGTAACGCCACAACTTGACCAATTAGAGAAGGGCCATTCAAGCAATAGAGTAAATACATATATATGATTACTTAGGGCACCCCCGCTTAGCAGAAGCGCAGTCAGAAAGTTAGACCAAAGTCCTATATATTATCTTAGTCTAGGAATTTTAGAGAGGATATGTTGCAACCTAGAGAAATAGGTCTGGCCCAATTTTAGGAATTGGGCCGTGGTATTGAAGAAGTGGAATGCCAAATTGACAGGCTTTTAGGATAAGGGTTTTGTGTAGTGACATTTTTAGATTTTAACCCTATTCATATACATGTAGTCACCAGACGCGCTCTTACGCGCGCTGCAAATACATACAGTACCGGAAATGGGCAGAAGTTGACTCCCGTATTCCATTCATTACGTTAGTGATTCTGTAAGAATACGGTATTGATGCGGTACCGATAGGGTATTCTACTAAAGATGCTGTTTTAAATCGGTATCCTTGACTGAATGCCGTGGCCCCACGGTTACATTTTTGCCCCCATTTCCGAGACTGTACTTACATATGACGTGCAAGTTTGGTCAGTTAAATACAAAACAAACCCCTCCTCAATGAAAGGATACCTGTCTAGTTTCATCAAACATCACTCGTACATTGACCAACAGAAAAAAAAGATTCTAGGCCCTACTAAGATTCATCCAAACATAGTCTCGTGCTTACCTCTACGAGATTTACCTACATGTATCTACAATACCCAAAGCCATTACTATTACCTGCATGTATGTCTAAGATTGCGCCCCCTGATCCCCTTCGACCCCTTCCCCCTCGATCCTCCTTCTTCTTTTGGTTCTGATAACTTTCGATGGAAAGCTAATGGCCAATAATTCTTACTATAAACCAGAAAAAGTAACTGTTTAAGGATACGCATCAATGTAACTGCTTTATAAGTGCCTCTTGATTTGTTTATGTAGAGTTCCGAGTCCCTAGCTATGGTGCGGCGCGCCTTAATGGGACATGCCGGTATCTCAGTTGGAACAATCTTGGACACTCTAATTGCTTATGAACCAATAAGAGCTTTAGATCCCGGCCATCTTATGAATGAAAACTATATCCTGGCTGTAGGTCTGTGATGTAGAGGTATAAATGGGTATAATACTGTTCCACTTTACCAGGTACGTCTTGGCGCTTTTTACATACAAAAACAGGTAAATTGCATTGCTAATAACCTTTCCAAGACAAGATATCAAAGATCTATGAAGCTGAAATCTTTATTATACCTATACCTACAACTCGGCTTCATAATATCTTATCTGGTCGAAAAGTTACTCGCAATGCGATTTATGTCACCTTTCAGGTGCGCGGCACCATACTATACCCACCAAGTTCGATAAAACAACACACTTTAACCCAAAGTCATGTAAACCGCTCTTCACCGCAAGTCTTAACTTAAGAGTGCCTAGATACTATTAATGACTCATTTGAGGGCCCCACGTTAGGAACATAGAGCCAAAATCTCAATTCTACTCCACTAGTTATAACCCCACCGCTAGCCAACTATTTATTAGTATATTTTGATAGCCAACCCACTATTCGAATATCTACGTTTCTAGATATCTCCCATGCTGAAAAAGCTCTCTGCATGCGGATTCTTGCCCAGTGTCTTTCGACAAGTAACTATTTCAATCTCATTGGCATGTGGTAGTGAACCACAACACAGCACTGGGTTAAACCAACAAATATTTCTCATCCCAAAAAACTGGATTATGAATAGGATAAGGCAAGTAGATAGAATATCCTTCAGAAAGTCTCTGTGGAATAAGTGATCTTTTTGGGTTTTCGGAGGCTGCACAGAAGCCAGAGGTTTACTCACCAACGGTAAATCTCCTCTCCGAAATCTCCTCTCTGGAGCCACAGAATACCAGTTAATTTTTTTGTCTAATTTGAACTATTTCCCATTTATGTGTTGTGTGCGGTATAGGAAGATCACCCTAAAAATAACCCACTCAATTGATCAAATGAGGGCGATTTAGAATGTGGATACTGCCTCTCAAGAATTGTCGGTATACGAAGTAAGAATCCCAAAAGAGCATAGACCCACATTTCTAATTGGGAGATATATAAGTACTGTTTCCGCGAATTCGGTGGTAATCTTTCCGCAACTGAGGGTAGCAGTGGCTGCGACTCCTCTTATTACTTCCAGGTGTTATTATAGGGACGCATTTCTGACCTCCCAGCCCTAGTCGAACCGTAAAATCTAGTAGTATGGGGGTATTTTGACTGCTGTAGTGGCTTCCCTTGCGATTCGTTTCCCCAAGGCGCACATAACCCTTTCGGGTTTAAGTTTAGATACACCCCCCAGCCCAGAGCACTCCGGAACCCAATTTGGTATTCGAGAGCCCATCTTCGTCAAACAACGTAATATTAGGCCTATTTTATTTACCGGATTATTTATTCTGTCCGGTCCAGATCCAATTATAGTAAGGTATATCATATCGTGAAAACGGCCAGGAACTACTAAAGTAGCTTTGATTTTGGCATGATGCCGGTCCCGCCTGATAGCAGATGCAGCTTTGTCTAACTGTCGGTATATCGGTGTGCCATTAGAGTTACAGACCCCAAATTTAGTGGAGTCGATAGCTCCGGTCAAGAAATTTGTTTTTGCTTCCATTACGCTGCACGGCACAGCCCCAAGCCACGCCTAAAGCATCACCAGCCGCAGCAGGGTGCAGTCTTGTAAGGTAGAGGACTGCATGTACTTAGATTCAAAAGTTGTAGAAAATAACTCTTATGAACTCAACCAAAGACACTCTAGATAGTACATGTATCATCATGTAGGGGTTCCGTTTTTGGTAATTCACGTTGCATGGGTTTAGGACACCTAACCCTACCAACCAACCACTAACGCCACAAGAAAGTCGAGATGTGTCCTCTGGCTGACAACCCTAACACCCCTTTACCTTTTCTTCAAAGCTTTCCCCGGACCACACCTCAACTGATCATCTCACTTGAACAATAACACCTATCCTCAATTCCTTGACTCAACGCCCATCCTTTCAACCACCAGTCATTCCCTAGATCTTTTGAGTTTACGACAAACCTTTCTTCTTAAAATGGTATGTTCTACAGCTTTCTTTCTCGGTTCGGGTAGCGACTCAGGTTTCTCAATCAAGAAGTCAGAAGTGACTGCGATGCTGGGGGTAATGAGTCAAGTGAGCGCATGAGGAAGATCAAACAAAGGATCCACTTCATGCCTGAACTTTGCACACGCCCCAAGTTTCACGGGCGCTATGCTTGGATTGCATCGCTGTGAGGATCAACGTGCTAACAAGCGAATTATCAGTCTTCCTCACCACGCGCAACTTCTCCTGCCGGTGCCACTTCTGGCTCAGAGCGCGATGTCCGCTCATCGGCCCGTGCATCTTCTCCCACAGTCCCCGGAGGTCCTAAGGCGGTTATGCGCCGAAAGACCGCCGCCGACAGGGCTGCTCAGGCAGCAAATGCCCGTCCATCTAGCACCCGCGCTGCTGGCGCCGGTGGAAGCAGCAGTACCATGTTGAAGCTCTACACCGACGAGTCCCCCGGACTTAAGGTCGACCCCGTCATTGTGCTCGTTCTCTCCTTGGGTTTCATCTTCAGCGTCGTGGCTATGCACAGTGAGTTCCTCTGATGTTAATAAAATACGCACATCATGATTCTAACCTGCATTGCGAAAATAGTCATTGCCAAGCTTAGCAGGAAATTCGCCGCTTAATCGTTTTTCACTTTTTATGCCAGTAATGGGAGGTTGGTAGGATTAGGTCGGGTGGCTATGGGTTAAATGTGTATACAATTTTTTCTTTTTCTTAGGTTTCTTCTTTCCTTTATTAGTTTTAAAACGGGGACCGCTTTTTTTTTCTTTTTCACGTCACTTTTACGTTTGTGACAGTGAATAAAGCAATGGAGTTTAAAAACAGGGGCTTCTGAAGTAAAATTGCCACTATGTTTGATGTGATGCTAGTAAAGTAAACACATGCTATTTAGCCACTAAAATCGAGGCCCTTATAATGCACCTGCATAACCACTCGGTTTAGGGATTTTCTTAAGGCCCTCATACCCGAGACATGGAGATAGCGCAGGGACAGGTCGGATTAGTGGTTCCTTGGCTCCTGCTTCTCGCGTGGCTTCACAATCGGGCCTTGACTCTTGCATAACAATGCGCAACCAACCCCCGGCCTATCATCTACCATAGACAATACGATAAGTAATCTACTACATATCATTCCTATTAACTTAATGCCTAAACTATTGCGCGAGAGCAATCCTTAACCTTAACGAGATGCACGGTGTTGGAATAGACGTACTGTTAAGGCCCCAGTGTCCTAGTGCTTGTATATCTTGACTAGCACGAGGGCTTTTATATTATGCTAACAAGACATAGATTATGACGGGGAACTAATATCACAGCCGTATCTACAAGGACCCAGCGATCCAGAATTTCCACTTTGGCACAAGGTCTGCAGGCACTTCAACCCTCACCATCAGCGTCCAGTTTCGTCATAATCTAATAATTTCATTACATATTAATGGGCTAGAATAGTTGGCCGCATGAATCATTATTCTCCTAGTTCTAGAGTGCCACCTCAATTATCTCGATATTCTCGACTAGATAGAGTGGAAGTGCGAGGGTTATATAGAGGTGTTGGGATACGATAATTGCTATTTATGATATCTATATATTATTGCGGCAAGATGGGGCGCTGAGGGGTCTTGTGGCAGGATGATGCCCGAAAAGGCATCTTAGTATTAGCGATCCCAATCATGTAAAATCACTCGTATACATGCGATTGATAATTTGTGACGCAAACTTTCAAGGGACCTGCCCTCCTCACAGGGGAGGTAAACTCTAGGTAAAAAGTGTTTTGTGGCGTTGGAGCTACTGCTCTCTTTGTATGCCCGTGCCGAACCCATTCCTTCTATACTCCTGTTCTTCTGTTGGGCCTGGGGGCTTTGGTGGAGACTGGGTGAAACCTCTTCAGTGGTTTTAAGTACATGTAGGCTTTATTCCGGATAATGGATACTTCTAGATGGATGGCTGTTCCAAGCCGAGAAATTTCCGCATACAATGGGCCTTTTACTGATCGGGTTCCACTCAACTTTTCGAGTCTAAATCACAAGCACCGCGATGAGATCACTGAACTAACGTTGTTAAAAGGTAGTTTGGACCGAATTTGAACCGAATGAATGAAATAAAACCAACCGACGCCGTTGAGGAGGAAGAAGAAATAGGAATCATTTTAATACAAAAAATTTTGGATTCCAACTTTTTGTTATTTGTTTACGGACATCCTGAAGAAGAAAAAGAAACACAGCGCTATGTTTATTCCTCGACCTGTAGTAGCTCACTAGTTAGTTACCGTTCCCGTAAAAGCCAAGGGAGGGGGGGGGGTAGAACATACAACTGATGTCTGCAGCGACTTTGTGCCCTTGGCGCTGACGTTGGTCCCCTGGACGTATGAGTAGAGCCTGTGCTTGGCACCCTCCTCATCGTTACGTCGGCGAGAGATACGGACGCGGATACGGTAGGGGACACCCTTGATACCCTGCTTCCAGACCTCCTTGTTCAATTGAGGGTCGATGCGGACATCCTCGGTTCCCTGAGATTGTTAGATAAAAAGCCATTAATTAATCTCAGAGGTAGCGGTGAGGTACCATAGCCTGGAAGGCGAAGGCCTTTATCTCCTTGATGGCCTTAGGAGCCCGCTTCTTGAAGCTGGCACCGAAGATCTAGAGGTCCCCGTATATTCCGTCAGCACTTGTCCCCTGCTTCCTTGCATGTTCCCATTCTTTCCAAAGCTCCACTTCCATTCCCCCTCCCTTGCTCAACCCTCTGCAAAGCCCCCGATATCTCCCTGCTTCATTCCTCCGCAAGAAACCGGTAACTTCGGAATTGAGATAGACGTACCCTCTTATGCAAGTGGATGGTGTACTCGCGGGCGACAACATCGGCGAGAGCGGACCTTCCGCCCTTGGTCTTGGTCTTTGGTGTAGGGGCCATTTCTTTTTCTTCTGAAAATCCGCGGGAGCAAAGCTGTCAGCTGAACGTGGTTCTTCGGAACGCAAGCTGGGGGGGAGGACGGTACGGACCTAGGGGGGGTTGAATTATCGAGGGGTTGGGCGTTTGCGTGTGTCGTTAGAGGCAACTGGAGATTATCGTGTCGAATTCGCTAAGGTCGGCTGTACCTGGCGTTGGTTGTGTGCGGTGAATTTTCTCACCCTGGTTGTTGTGACGGGTTTGGAAGATTAGGGTTTGCCCTACTGAGCCGCCATCTGATAAGGATTGTCGATCAATGATCGATTGCAGCTTTTGGGACCTGGGCAACTGTAATTGCGTTATTTGCGTGCAGGAGTGGAGGGCTACAGAAGTCTTGGGGGGGGAAATACTTGAACTAGCTGACCATGGAATTGAACATTCCATTCCATAATGACAACAGAACCCGACAGTTTAATGTTACTCTATACAGTTTAATGTTACTCTATACAGTTTTGTCTCAAAAAGCAAAACGAGATCTCGTTTGAACAAGGGGTAGAAACGGCATTACAGGTTGTGCCATGGTCGGAATTCAAGATTCCGATGTTCAAAGCCGTCTCGGGGGGGGGGGGGGGGCGTTATTAATTATCCCCCCCTAGCGCAGGGCCTGTTTCCTTGATTTTTAGCCCTCCGACTACAACTCAACTGCTCCACCAAGCTCCACTCTACATCGTGTGCCCAAGAAACCTGATGTGCACATCTGGGACTCATTCCATCCCGCCGTGGATTACCGGCCATTAATAAACCTCAGAGATCCGTTGCTGCACCTGTCGCTGATCCTTGCTACCTGAACTCACGACCCCTGCCTGTGCATTGATCCACTGATTGGCGGATTCAACTTCCACTTTATTTATCTACTTGCAATTCTGACGTCGTTCCTCCTCAAAGGACGAGTGCCATCATTTTTATCCAATTGGGAGCCTTTAAATTATAATTTACTAAGGTTTATAGGGCTATCAAGACCGGCCGCTTCTGGAACTGTTAAAGCTTACGGATGCTTTGGGAATGAACCATATCATGGGCCATAGCTTTTGCTTGCTCACAACACACCTCTAGGCCTTCTGGCTTACAAAAAGTAACGGATATGGTACACTGGTAGCATGGATTCTTTGCGCAGACGTCATGTTCGCGTCAGTCGCGTTTGACTCCTTTAACAGTTATATTAATACTAGATAGGGTAGCAAATGAGAGCCTTATTAAAGACCTTCTAGCTTCCCCCATCCTCTCTGATATCCATTTAAAATTGGCAACCATCTCTTCTCCTCCTAATACATATCTATCCAGTGCTCATAAACTATATCTATTATTTAAAAAAAAAGTAAATAATCGCTACCACACAATGTCTGGCGTATTCCAGCGACTACAGGAGTCTCTCAACGAGGCCAAGATTTCTGCAACCCATAAGGTTAATGATATCGCTACAACAAACGAAAAGACCCTCGATCTCTACCCAAACACCGTCTCCGTCGATAAAAGCAAGCATACCATGACAACTGACCATGGTACAAAAATCAACGACGGCGATCATTGGCTTAAGGCTGCAGGGCCTAATGGACAAGGCCCTAGTTTACTAGAAGATCAAATTGCTAGGGAGAGGGTATGTTATCTTAATATCTCTCTGGGTCTTCAAAGAGGCCCAAGGTTAATATTACTGGACGTATAGATCCACAGATTCGATCACGAGCGCATCCCCGAGCGTGTGGTTCACGCCCGTGGAGCCGGTGCTCACGGCTACTTCAAGCTTCACAAACCCATCCCAGAGCTTACTACCGCCGGTGTGCTTACTGATACAGCTCGGACAACCCCCGTCTTTGTGCGTTTCTCGACTGTAGCCGGCTCCCGTGGATCTGCCGACACCGTGCGCGATGTCCGTGGCTTCGCTACGAAGTTCTATACAGACGAAGGAAATTGGGATATTGTTGGAAATAATATCCCTGTTTTCTTCATCCAGGACGCTTTCAAGTTCCCCGACTTTGTGCACGCTGCGAAACCGGAACCACACAATGAGGTGCCACAGGCACAAACGGCGCATAATAACTTTTGGGACTTCCAGTATCTGCATCCTGAGTCGACACATATGTTTACGTGGGCTATGAGCGATCGAGCGATCCCAAGGTCATACCGAATGATGCAGGGGTTTGGAGTAAATACGTATACGCTCATCAATGCGGAGGGGAACAAAACATTTGTCAAGTTCCATTGGCTTCCAGAGCTCGGTGTGCACTCACTCGTATGGGATGAGGCCCTGAAGCTTGCGGGACAGGACCCAGACTTCCATAGGAAGGACCTGTATGAGGCTATCGAGAACGGATTTTATCCGAAGTGGAAGTTTGGCATCCAGACCATTGCAGAAGGGGAGGAGGATAATTTTGATTTTGATATTTTGGATGCCACGAAGGTGTGGCCGGAGGTATGTATCTTGTCTAGCTCTTCTAGGCAAAAGCTGGTTTACTGATCATTGACTCTAGGACCTCATTCCTGTCCGTGAAATTGGTGAACTAGTGCTAAACCGCAACGTCGACGAGTACTTTTCGGAGACCGAACAAGTTGCTTTTTGCACTTCTCACGTCGTTCCCGGAGTCGGTTTCTCAGATGACCCATTGCTGCAGGGTCGTAACTTTTCATACCAGGACACCCAAATCACACGATTGGGCGTCAACTGGGAGCAGCTGCCCATCAACAGACCTGTGTGTCCAGTAATGAACTTTAACCGTGATGGCGCGATGAATCATCGTATCCACAAAGGTAAGGTCAACTATTGGCCAAACCGTTTTGAGGCCGTGCCACCAGGAAATCACAATGGTGATGCGGGAGCGTATGTGGAACATGCAAGCAAGATTGCGGCTATTAAGGCAAGGGCCAATGGGCCGAAGTTTAAAGAGCACTACAGCCAGGCGCAGCTGTTCTACAACTCATTGTCGGAGCATGAGAAGTCGCATGTGGAGCAGGCACTGGGGTTCGAGCTGAGCCACTGCGATGAGCCCATCGTGTACAAGCGCATGTCTGAGAGACTAGCAGTAAGTCTCTTGCACCTACATTTTAGCCATATTATGAAACAGTGACTAACCTCGCCACAGGATATCGATGTCTCCCTCGCCCAACGCGTTGCAAAGATGGTCGGCGGCGACCCCCCTACTACCACATCCCGCCCCAACCACGGCCTCAAAGCACCCCGCCTCTCCCAAACCGAGTTCCCTGGAAAGCCGACCATTGAGTCCCGCCGCATTGCCATGATCATTGCTGATGGCTTTGACATGACCACATTCACCGCTGTCCGTGCTGCCTTAAAGGCTCAGAACGCATCCACATTCGTCATCGCCCCCCGTCGTGGTATGATCTTTCCTACCGGCGTCGATCCCGCAACCGGTACAGGCGGCCTCATGCCTGACCACCACCTCGAGGGTCAGCGTAGTACCATGTTCGACGCAATCTACATTAACCCCGGCGTCCAGAGCACACTCACGCTCCGCGAAAACGGGCGAGCGGTCCACTGGGTCCGCGAGGCATTCGGGCATCTTAAGGCCATTGGCGCACTCGGAGATGCGGTTGACTTCTTGCAGCAGGCGTGTGCGTTGCCTGGTGTGAGCCTCGCTTTGGATCAGAAAAGCAAGGAGGTCGTCACTAGCTACGGTGTGGTGACGGGATGGAACGCAGATGTGAAGCTTCTGGAGAGCACAAAGATTGAGCCCAGCACTACGGCATTTGGAAGCGCATTTGCCAATGAAGTGGCGAAGCACAGATGCTGGCAGAGAGAGTTGGATGGTCTGCATGCGAAGTTGGCGTTTTAAGTGCTTCCCTTTTTTTATTTTTTATTTTCAATTACTCGCGATTTTTGCGTCGCAGCAGCTGTTAGATGTATTTATTTTTTTAGGAATTAATGAAAGTAATTAAGTATGTGTGTTGTAGCGAATTAACTAACCAATCAATCAAGTCCGGGTTTACTGGGGTTTGTGCGAGTGATATTTTGTGAACCGATTTCGATAAGTTTCTGCAAAGCAACGGGGTCATTTAGTCGGGACCGCCGTTTGTACCGATGTTGCTGATGACAACAGTTATTGCCCGTGCTTGTCTATTCAAATACTCTATTTTCGTAACTCTGTTTCGCTTCATGTATGTGTATGAGATATCAATCAATCAATCAATCGCTTCATGTATGTACGGGGTTGTGGCAAAAAAAAAAATCGGTAGAGCATGTTGCAACAGTAACACATACCGACGATCACTACCTCGTGCATGTAAGTATAAGACTCGACTAAACCTAGCATCGAGCTTTTGATCGTTTCTATTCCCCCACACAACCCGTCCACAGTTTATGAAACATTGCCTGAGGAGCCGGCGCCCGCACTAGTAGCCTTAAAAATATCAATAGATGTTTATTTTAAATATGCGCAGCAGTAAGTTTGGTTTCATTGAGAATAGTCTAACCACCCAAAGTCCTATCGAAGGCATTGTCTCACAAGTTAAGGCTAATCTAGCATTCAACCTTTTGTATTAGATTCCCACCAAAACAGATGTATACATACACGGAGGCGTTAAGAAGATATTTCTAAGCCACGAGAACTGCTTTAGTTGGTAGCTCCAGGATACTCTGGAATTATGGCTTCTAAACTAGCCTTGCTTGTCCTCCTAGACTGCAGTAGTCTGAAACTAAATTATTTTTATGTTAGAGGCCTTGACTCTAATTCCTGCTAGTTACACTGGTATTTCTTTCATACAAAGAGCAATCTTCACACTGTTTAAAACCTCTCATTCATCTCCTGATATTCTAGCCGCTCCTGGGTGTTGGGTCTGCTTGTATCAATTTCCCTCTGGTCGCCCATCCTTTCGAGTGTAAATAGAAGGTAGCTACCGCCACCCTCCTTAGCCTTTTCGGTATAGTTAGTCACACAGTACAAACCATCATATCTCAGGCCAAACCGTGGGGCAAGGCCTGGGTACTTTTCATTAGCCGTCCGAATTAAACGAACAGGACCGCGGGTTTCGTGTGATTTCATCAAAGCCTGTGACCCGTATTTATCCACCCCCTGAGGGCCTGAATAGAAAACTCGATCTCGCCCATCGCGGTCGATATTGTCGTATATCGCATTTTGTGATAGAACGATAGAGTAGGCGCCACGATGTTTTGAGCCGTGAATTCCTGCTACCCTCTGGCCGTGGGCTCCATCCTTTCTTGCGGAATCACGATTCAGCCACCAACTTCTTTCTGTTAACCTTTATTCCAGAATGGGGTGGGAAGCAGGAGAGCAAACTTACTCGCCGATCCTCAGTCCATTATGACCAAAAACATTAGCCTTGCGAGGTGTCGTTTCCTTGCCCCGATCCCTGAATGCCCTAGTCCCCTCAAAGTATTTCGCGGCACTCCGAGTGGTTTTATGAGACACCTGTGCAGAATCTGGGGCGTTGCTTGGCATCGGTGGGTGTTCTGATGGTGTGAAATTGCCATTCTTCCACTTTTCGTAAAGGGTTGTGGCATCCCCCACAACCTTTGGGTCATACCTCAATTTGTCCTCGACCTTCTTTTGACTCCCTCTATAAACTGTCAAAGGCTTTAACGCGCTCTCTATTTTCGATTCGCTGAAATAGAGGCCTTGTTGGTCGAAATCAAAACGGAAGGCGGCAGAAAGAGCGTCCTTAACGTCTGATAGTTGATCAGGTCCAACAGGTTCTGGATGGGCATCCTTCACGCTTTTCTTAAAATCCTGGAACCTTTTCCGTATGCGGAATAGATCCACTAATTTTTCATCTTTCCTACGTGTTTCTTTGATCCCCTCCCTTCCGTTGATTGACCCAGAGTTTTCTAGAACAGAATGACATTAGCATCGCATATAAAACGAGAATCAATCGGCTGTGCTGTCACTGACCGGGCCCCTGCATGGTATTTGTTGAAAGGTATGGTTGAGCTTGATGTGATTCCGGATGCAATTTGGTGACGCAGAAAAGAAGATCCCCAGAACATGGGGCAACTTAAGAGGTATAAATTAAAGGTTGCCAAGACCAGAAGAAAATACTATGGATCGCCTAGGCTGCGTTATGTAACTAGATCTTATCTTCGCGAAGGCCGAATAAGGATATTAAACCCACAGCTGGCTAGCGGTGCACCGTTCGACTCGATCTTCACCTGCTTATGGTTTGTGGGGGGGGGGGCTTCTTTAGATCTAGGCAAAGATAATCATGAGGTTACTCGAAACGGTACCTATAGAACAGCATTATTAAAGCCTAACATACAGTGAGTGAAATTAGAAATTATCAATCCAGAACTATTATTTAGAAAGGTGATAATGCTTTAAACACAGAAGCAAAAACAAGGAATATGAAGGGGGTTGTGTTTATTACATATTAACACGGAAACTCTGAAAAAACATGCTCTGATAGACTACGCAGTACTGGGAACTTTATCTGAGTATGTTCCTTTGTCCGAGTGACTCCCTGTGATCAGAAGGCTACTTTCGTGTGTTCATACCACAGGCCTAGCAGACAGCATAAACACTAAGAGTCTTTACGTGGTTAATTCGATATTTCACATCACTGTAGACTATAAGATATACAGCTGCTGAGGTGTACACCGGAAAGAACTACGCATGTACAATTACATGTACATGCCATCAGATTCTTAAGAAGGATAATACCCGAGGAATACTCCCCTAGTATGAATATTGTAGAAATCAAGATGTATATCATATAATATCTTATGCACTAGAAGTATAAAACATTTCCTGGGGGATACTTAGGCGTTGGCGTTTGTGTAAATTAACGTGTACACGCCGAGTGAGATATCATGATTTTAATTACTAGCTCCCTGTTAGTGCATGACATCAGCTTACCAAATATTCTTGGCAAAGGCAAATAATTTCACAAATTCCTAGTCTCAACCCAGGTTTCTTTTTTAATGGCTCTGCCTTTCTGCCCTAAAGATTATAATTTCTCCTTAGACCTTTCAACAACCTCTCTAGTACTTGCTTGACATATGGATTTTTTTGTCCACACAGCAACTCTCCGGGATTGCCCGATTTTTTGCCTTGTTTATGGGGACACGGTGAGGGCTCTAAATGCAGAGGCACCTCGATCGTGGGCGGCGTACCGCCCAGACCTTAACTAGAAACATGTGGGTTGTGTAGCTAGGGATTTCGTGTCTAGATTTATGCCTAGATATAGATCATATAAGTTCTTTACAGAGGTCGTATATTACCCTCACGCAATCATACATATTACTTCAAGTCGTCCTAATATTGGTATTGGTGCTCTAGGTTACCGTTGGGGATACTCTCAATCGAGCCGTGGAGTGTGTTTGATGGTATAACTGATCATGAACCTCTCAAGACCATAGAAGCAGACTACAATCCTCCAATGTACCGTATAAGCTAGGTAATTGTCTTCTATATAAATCTTGCTAATCCGTCAAAATCAGGACGTCAAATAAAAGCATGTCAACGAGACTCCATTTTAGGTACCAGTAGCAAAATACTCCGACATTCTTTGCCAGAGAGTAGGTATGCTATCCGAAAGGGGGTCCAAGGTAGTCAGATATGGCCAGTTATACGTTCACCCATTCACCTCATCCCACACAAGGAAGACACCCCACATTCCCCACCTTAGTTGTCCTTTAACTCCTCAAACAACTGCATGGAATACATCTCACCAGCGGAAAAGGCAATAATTCTGCGCCACTGAGTCAGGCAGCGCATGTAAGGTAAGGGGGGTTGATGATGGTAATATACAATTTTTTTTCCCCACGCTCGTTGTGTACAGTGTATGGTAGTTGGGGGAATCCGCCACTTCCTTCTACGATATCATCTTGCGACGGTAGTATCCCCACTTAAACATGAAAGATAAAGGTCAATGAGAGTCAACACTTCTCTATGCCCCGAAGCCGCCAGCACGTCCACCGCCCATCGCCTGGCCCTGTAAACTCTGCATCTTCTCTGTAACCTTTTTGAAACTAATTAGATATTTTCAACTAGAATTTGAGTGTGTGTCAATGGGGAGGTACTTTGTTGTTTACTTCGAAGAACTTCGACACACATCGGTCTAGGCAAACAGATTCGCCCTTGTTGAGTTCTGACTCTTGGTAACTAGGGGGAATACATTTTTTGTAGCAAGACTGTGTTAGACTAAAAAAATTAGTCGAAATTTTAGTAATTGAACCACGATGTTCTATCGTGAGAGCACTTGTTATCGGGATGTTTGGTGGGGGGCAAGATACCGGTTGAACATATCTGTAACCATCTCCAGTTCCTGCTTGGCAGCGGCAATTTTTTGCGCGCTCGTTGGTTGAGGCTGGCCAAATCCGAGGAAAGACATTATCAGTTATTTTTTCTGGAAAGTATGGATGGAGTCGAGGGTTGGTTTTTTTAAGCTGATCTGTTTGAAGTTGAAGGTTGACGTTGATGCCAAGAAACATGTGGCTGATGCACATCCCCGCCCCATATTCTCGCCAGCCACACGGATTTCACCAATTTAAAATCTTTAACAACACCACCTCCTCCTCCTCTTTCTCTTTGTTTCCTGCATACCACCACAACTTCATCACCAATCCTATCAACACAAATTCAATAATAGGTACCTACTCCCCTCCAGTCAATTTATTCATTTATTTGTTTACCCGTCTGCCCTCAATGTGTGATGAGTATAATTATAAGAACCGTTGCGAACGATGCTGGTTTGGAATTCGTTCCGAGGCTGGTGTGTGACTTCACTAAGCTATAATCTTCTCTCTGACTTGCACCCGATACTACATATTTCATAAACCTCGCTTTATTTACATGATAGCCAGTTTCTAACATGAAAATCCAAACACAGACAAGAAAAAGGTGAAGGGGGGAAAAGGAAAAAAAAATGACTTCAATAAGTTTTCGGGCTGTTCGGCCAATCCTGCCAGCATGCAGATCTAGGATTGTGCCAACATTCCCGAAACTAATAAGACTCCTTTCTTCGGGGAAGAAAAGCAATTCTCTTGCTGCATCAAGGCCGGAGTTGCTGCCAGAGGCTAGGCGGAAGCAATTTCAGGATAGCAACATCGACCTATATCCGCGGATCAATAACAATGGAAATATACAAACTTTTGAACAATTCACAAAGAATTTCCATGCAATAGATGTAGGGGTAATAGATGATACACAGATGATTACAATCAGAGGTGTGTACCATACCCACTACTCTTGTTTATATATTTCTACTGGGTTGGAAATCATTCGCGATATTATATATTATCGCTGTAGAATTCCCACAAGGATCATGGGAAATTTTGTAAATGAGAATCCAATTTTATCTTCGCAATCAAGTTATTGTTTCCTCGCTTTTAGTACATGTTTTTCTTATGCGTCAAAGGCAGAATAAACAACTACAGAGATGTATCATCAAAGTTGATATTCTACGACCTCGTCCAGGACGGTACCAAGTTGCAAGCTGTCTTTAATTATAGCCGCGTCGGCGGGAGTGTCGATGATTTCCGCAACACTGCGATGTTGACCAGGATCGGAGATATTGTTAGTTAGTACTCATTCCATCTCAAAGATTTTATTCTAGGATATGCAATGCCTGATACCTAACTCCTGCACGAAGGCGTCACTGGACACCCCGGCCGCACACCTGCCGGTGAGTTATCGCTGTTCGCAAAAGCGCATATGGATGTCCTATCACCGTGTCTCCACACACCACCGACAAGGATCTTGAGCCAGGAAAAGCGCCACCAAAACCGCCACATTGACCTCATGGTCAGTCCGACGGCTACACAAATTCTCCGGCTGCGGTCCCACATCATTCAGCACCTCCGTGAGCAATTCCTCGATCGCAACTTCGTGGAGGTGCAGACGCCTATTGTGGCCGAGGAAGCCGGTGGCGCTATTGCTAGACCTTTCTTGACCGAAGCGACGGCTTATCGTGGTAAAAAGCTCGCATTGCGGATCGCACCGGAGTTGTGGCTGAAAAGACTGGTTATCGGGGGCATGGACAAGGTCTTTGAGATCGGTACCCAATTCAGGAATGAAGGAATCGACGCCACGCACAACCCTGAGTTCACAACATGCGAGTTTTACCAGGCGTATGCCGGGTTGGAGGACTTGATTAGTTTCACTGAAACGCTATTCTCAACCTTGGCACAGAAGGTTCGAGTGCTGAAAGATGAGAAATTCAAGAACCTAGACCAACTCGAGATTAGCTTTGGTTCACCCTTCAAAAGACTAGAATTCATTCCTGCGCTTGAACAAGCCATGGGGAGGCCATTGCCAGATCTTGACACGCAACCAGAGGAAGACGTCAGAAGACAGCTGCGAGACCTAATAAGGGAACTAGGCATTCCGGAGCCGGAGTCTCCAACTGTGCCGAGAATCTTAGATAAGCTCTCGGGAGCTTATCTTGAACCGCTTTGCCAGGAGCCGACATTTATCACACATCACCCAGAAGCACTCTCTCCACTAGCCAAAACCTCTATTCGTGATAACCGGAAGGTGACGGAACGATTCGAGCTGATTATCGGTGGGAAGGAGCTTGTTAATGCATACGAGGAGGAGAACTCACCAATTGAGCAAAGGAGGAAGTTTCAGATGCAAATGCAATGGAAAGACGAAGAAAACTCTACCCCTGAGACAGAAGGAGGCGTCGACGAGGTCTATTGCGCCGCGCTAGAGTGGGGCCTTCCGCCAACGGGTGGATGGGGGTTAGGCGTCGACAGATTGTGTATGCTCTTTGCGGGCGTCGACAAGATCAGCGAGGTATTAACCTTTGGTGGTCTGCGGGGGACCGTGAATCAGGGGGGTGTACAGCATCAACAGAGGGAGACGAAGGAAGAATAGAATGGCCTTGGCCTGAAACTCTACTGAAAGAAATAAAGGTTCCTGCAGCTAAAATCTGGTGTCCGTGATAGAATTACATGACCATTGACCGCACACCACTTAGTATACGGTTTTCTGGAAGGGGAGAGCATGTACGCAAGGTACCGGGCTATTAACTCTTTTCTCCGGTTGGTCCGGATAATCTGAATAATTCTACTCTACTATACATTTTTTCTTTTTGAATAATCGGATAATAGCCACTATTAATCGATTGATCCGGGTATCCTTTTTATGTTACGTGTCTACCAACAAGAGCTAAAAAGAAAAGTGGTGGAGGGAGCGAGCGAGCCCAGGCATTTCCGTGCCGGATATTACAACTTGATTTTACAAAAAACAACCTTAGTCAGTTAGTTATTACCTTTTACATGGGAGGGATCCAATGGTTATCTCCAATTCAAGAGACGTATAGGGTGATTAGAATAACAATAGAGGTACCCATCTATTTCTTTCAAAAACCCAACATCTACTGGGTCCCATTTAACTGACCTTTTTTTCTTCTTTCAGTTCCATACAACAGGTAATAATCCCTATTCGTACTCCCAAGATAGGACGGAGTAAACAAAGATAAACCCTGGATTACACTCTCTTCCTCACCACACACGCACGCACACACCGGGGCCTAGACACGCCTGCCTACCCCGAAACCGCCGGAATATCCCCGTCCCCGGTCACAACTATCAACAGGAAAGCCATCATAACTAGAGTTGTTCGCCAGACCAATCGACAGTCACGCTTATTTGAAAAGGGGACCTGCGTTATGTGACAAGGATCTCCCTCACCCCCGAGTGCCGGCTCATCAAGTGACATCAACCTACTGCAGCTGACCGTGCATAATTTTTGTCTGTATGGGTGGCGTGACATTAACTTCTGACCTCTGACCGCGATGTACTTTGCTCTGCCTAACATTGCAGATCACATGATACGTACTTTGCCTCAGGAACAAGCTTTATCATTACTACTAGCCTAGTCACGTTGAGAACGGCAACTAATCACTTAACCCCTAAGCCGCGCCTAATTCAAAAGCGGCAATGCTACTAATACAATATCACGCCGCAGAAACGGCGGCACGGCCCGGATCATCAACAGGGGTCTAAGTACCTTCGTTACATATACTTGCCTGACGCATTACGTATCGCGGTAACAGTGGGGGAGGATTAGGTCTTAAATAAGACTAATTAGAGCGGGCGAACCAGTCAACTACCGTATAAGGCAGAGTTCATGCGGGTTTGGGGGAAAGAGGGGGGTGGGAAGGGGTTAACAGATCTATCGACAACATCATATCTACTACACATACATTTAAAAAAAAGCCACCTCGTTTCATCAAAGAGTGCAGAATGCCTGTCTATCTCCCACCACCACCACCACACCAAAAGGAATATACGATATGATCTCTAGGATTCCATCCAGGTACTTGTCAAATCACGAATTCACGTACATGAAATGACGAATCGTCCGCCCATGACGTCCTTCTTCTGTAACGTACTGTAGATCTTGATATGTATACCCCCCATGTATGTACGTATAATTACTTATATTGCCTATACCTATGAGCACGTACATGTAGTAGAAAAAATATAGCGTAGCTGTCGAACATCGAATATAAAAATGCCGCAAAATAGGCTACCTTCTTCATGATCAACCCGGGTTTTCAGCTCCAAATGCCCCCCCCCTCCATCCAAAATATGTACATGCAGGGTCGCCCACCGCTCAATCGGAAGCCTGCGTTCTGTCCCCGGCTCAATCAGGGCCCCTGGTACAACTAGCTAGTTTCATCATCGCCACAGCCATCACCATCACCATCAACATCAACATCACCATCGAGACGATGTACGCATGTAGGCAGAGCATACTCTACCTACATGTACTTAAGTACATACCTGGCTATATGTTATGTACGGATGCACATCTACACATAAGCAGCTTACTTTATCTATCTACCCCCCCGAACCCTCAACTGCCGGTACGGTACAGTACGTATGGCATTGATCAAGTAAGATGTACCTACAAGTAAGCAAAAGCATACATGTATGTATGTATGCGCACTGTATGTACTTATGTACATGTATGTAGTTTAAATCGCCTATGTATAACGTACGTCTGTCTGTCTGTCTATCTTCCACACAGACAGACAGACACACACACACACACACCACCACCACCCGTATCACCTCTTCACCTCTCTGCTTGCTCTGCATGTGGTGGCGGAGTGTCGAAAAAAAAAACGTCCGCATATTTCTTATTTACCGGTAAGGCTGCAGGGCGGCGGGCACCACCACCACGAACCAAAAAAAATAAAAAAAATAAAAAATAAAAAATGTCAGCAACAGTTGATGTAGGTACCCTCTGCATATATTGGCCGTGTTTTGCCGACGGACGGACGGTTGGTTACGAGGAATTGATATGGATGTGTGTGACAAGTATATATACATGTGTACTTACATGTATGTAGATTACGCGTATCTGATAGGCGAGTCGTCGTATGTAGGCTGTTTCTCTCTCCATTGTATTACGTTACGGCTATGGGGGGGTGAGTGGGAGAAGAGGGAGGGAGGGAGGGGATGGGGATGGGGGGGGGCGTATGTCACTGTCACTGCCACATGTAACTCTGTAACGTAGTACAAAAGCGGGTTCAGAAGCCCTTTACTACCAATTACCCTAACACAGCCTTGTAGTCCCCCCTACCCACTTAGATCTAACCCTTCCTATGTACCCACTCTAGAGTTAGACGCCCTGTCTGCCCTTTCTGCCCAGCCTACATAGATCTCGCTAATCGATTGGCGGCGGCCGAAACTTCCAGAAGCTAACTCTTTGAATCTCCTTTTTTTTTTTTTTTTTTTTTTTTAACCTTTGGTCGAAAAAGAAAACTAATGCAGGGGAACAAATCGACTTCACACCTCGGTTTACGCACCCCTCCCTCCCTCCCCCCCCCCCCTTGATCCCCCGTAGTTTAACTGTGGCTGTGGCTGGGGGAGTGGGGGAAAGGGGGGGGGGGTGGTGGGCGGCGGCCAGTTAGATATCGGACTTAATGCACGGCCACGTCGTGGAGGAGGAGGCTTTTACTGACCGACGGGCTGCTACACGGGGAAAAGCTTAGGAGGGACAGGACAGGGCAGGGTGGATTGTAATATGGGGGCGGCGATTGCCGCATTTGGCAGAATCGATGGTAAAGTGAGTTCTTTTCTTTTGTTTTTGTTGTTGTTGTTGTTGTTAATTGTTTGTTTCTATAGCTATTACATGTAATTAAATTATAGATCTACCAATACATACTCGCACAAGATGATGGTGATAATAATGATAATGATGATGATGACGATGATGGGGGGAAATTAATTGATTGAGGGCTAGGCTCTGGCCGATTTATGATCTACGAGTTACAATTAATACTGCAACTGCTATGCTAATTACTGCCAAGTGACGGAAGACAAAAAAGCATATTCAAATTCGAGCTTGTGGACCGGTACCTGCCTCGAAGACTCACTGCAGCATCAGCAAGGTACACACACACACACACACACACATGCGGTGGTGGATGCCACCTCATCACATGCTTGTTACTGGGGGACTCGGGAGGTTGTGCAATATACATGTATGCATTTAATTAAGTTTTTACTACATGTACTATTCATCATCTTCGATGATCTGCATCCCACTCACTGAGCCTCCATTTCTTCTTTCTTTCGCTTATCCACCACCCCTTCTCGATTGTTACTGCATCCGGTCCGCCGCCGGCTCTAATAACTCCTTTACCCCAACTCTCCGCCTACTACAGTGTGTGGGGCGTGTTTTTTTGGAACTCTGCTTCTGTATACGGAAAATTGCCTCACACTCCGTCCCGGAGTGGTAGAGAGAGACAGGTAGGTAGGTGCTCTATGATGTGGCTTAATTAAGGTACAATACCTGAGTACTTTTACTATGGATATATCCTTACTCTTCCTCCCCCCCCGCCGGGAGTGTTGACCAAATGTTGATTGCGGCTCCGGAATACCCCGCTTCGTGCGTGGATGGAGGAAGACGTCAAAGACAGCGGACGGACAACGGGCCTGATCCAGAGCACTCTGTTAGCAGCAACCAGTCAGTGTTTGGGGAGGGGGGGGATTGAGCGAGTGAGATGAGAGTGAGTGAGTGATATTTGGGGGATTGATGATGTGATTTTGCTAGGACGCTTCTCCCGTCCCTATTGTATACCCCTGGACGAAAGGAATCAAACCAAGAAATCAACGAACCATAATGGTTCCCTATGTTAGTAGAATCGGAGTGTAGCGTCGCCCCCCTCCGATTCGCGGTTCTTAAGCGAATGGCACCCCCATTACGCGTTTATCTATTATGCAAATCCCCCATAGTAGCGCGCCATGTTCCACACAATAGCCGCAGACGCCCACTAAACGCGTTTCGGGCCCCTAGCTTCTTTTAGCCGTGCGTCCCTTTTTACCCGCGCCCTGGCAGGGGATGCAGGACGACGAGGATGATGGGCGGTCCTGTTAGGTTCTATCGCTGCAAAGTAAAGTAGTTACTAGGAACGCAGCGAAGGCATATCGGTCACGTGGGGACTTGGTACGGGGACGGTCGGCTCTGCACTCTCACATACTATTCTTCTTCTAGTAGAGTAGTTAAAGTAGGTACGTATAACGTCCGAGTAGTTTACTCGCAGGGAGTAACTCACTGAAACTTCTGCACTGGGTACAAGTTGGTTAGGGAAGGTGAGGGTGGGTGGCCCGGAAGCAAGCAAGCAAGTAGGCAAGCAGGCAAGAAAAAAAAATAAAAAACCAGCCCAACCCACCGCTTATTTGCTATCGTTATCATCAGCTGATTTCGCAGTCATGCATGCAGCTCGGCTTTCTTCGAGCCACAGACAGCTCGCGTACGTCGGGGAAATTTCTGGTGCGAGCAGAGAAAGAGAGAGAGAAGGGGGGGGGGGGAGGAGGAACCCATTTCCATCCGCTTTCTGGCCGTTTGATTCGAATTTTTAAACATCCCCCCCTCCTCCTCCTCCTCCTCTGAATTGAATTCCCCTATCCATTCGCTGTCTGTTTGGCTGACTTACAGACAGGCTAAGAGATACGGTCGTGAACGAAACGGCTAACTAGTACATAAGTACATGTACCTACATGTACGTCTGGTAGGGTAATAGTTGGCTAAGATTGGTGGATGGACCAAGGCATCAAAGTAATTGCTATGGATGCTATGCCGCACACTCTCCTCTCGTCTCCTCTCGCAGGGTGGATCACAGAGTGAATTTTACCCTACTCTGCTCTAGTCTACGACCTTGCTCGACCTGCTGCTAATCTCATCGATCGAACCGAACCGAACCAGACCACGCGCGAGCGCGCTAGAGAGCTAGAGTACATGTAGCTTACATGACAACTCGGGGGTTTGTAGCTATAGTTAGGAATGGACTAGAGCGAGAGCAGGATAGTTAACTTGGGGTAGTGTATCTCCTGCTGCGCAGAGCAGAGAAGCACGAGCTGGCAGTTCGATTTTCAAAGTTACGGTCTCCAGAGTGTTAGAGTATCGTAGTCTGCAGTGGCATGTAGTAGTAGTAGCGGATGGCCTAGCTAGCGAGTTGCATATTTGCCCTTCGCTCATTTCATTAGACCGACCCTCTCTCAACTTCAATGGAGTACTAGTCTAGTCTACCCCTCTATATACATATACTTAGGCGAGCGAGTGAACTCTCTTCCTACCCTACATGTACTCTACCCCCCCTCTCTATTATATATCCAATCCCACCACAACAACCCCCCTCCCCCGATATCAAATCTCTCCGAAAGTCACCGCTGAGACACTATCTATCTCTCCTTCCCGCCTGTCCGCCGTTGATCCTCCACGGTATCATCGTCGTTGCTCATGCCTTTTAGCTCCAGCCCAGCCCACCATCGGCAGCACTTTTTGGGGTAAATTCTCCTTTCTCCTTTCCCCAGCTTTCTGCCACGTCGACTCATAGTTTGGCTCGGTTTTCCTTTTTTTTTTTTTTTTTTTCCTTTTGGAGGGGGGGAGGGAGGAGGGAGGGAGGGGGAGTTAGCTGGCTGGCTGGCTGGCTGGCTTGGTCGGGGGGACTACTCTAGTCGGTCCGGACGTTAGTTCGTACATGTGTGTATTGCAAGTACGTAGTTGGGTTAGTTACTTAGGATGTGCAGGTTAGTACTCTATGTGGGTAGGCAAGCTGCTGCTAAGTAGAGTACATGGTAGAGAGTAACTTGTAGTTAGCGGGCCACACATCACAACCACAAGTTACAACCACCACACCGAGTGAAGAAGTGAGCCAGAGCCAGTCAGAGCCAGAATTAGACCGTTGATGTGAGATCTGCCACTAAAATCTGCCTCGAGCACGTGGGAATGAGCATGGGTAGAGAGAGTTGAGTGGTGGAGGTGAGTGGGATGGTGGTGGTCGAGTGGAGGGGAATTGTGGAGGCTGTTGCTCTGATCTGATCATGATCAGCAGCTGGCTGAGGAATATTTCTCCATGAGCGAGACACAAAAAAAAAAGGTCACTTTTTTTGTTGTCGACTCTGCGCAAACAAACAAACTTTCCCCGCCCCCGCGATTCATGATGGATGCACTATGGATGATTCCAAATTATTAAAGATGACGACGTACTCTCTTCCTTTTTGATTTTCCCCCCTCCTCCTCCTCCCTCCCTCCTCTTCCTCCGGATTTCTCCCCTCCCCATGACATAGATCAATTCGGCCCCCAAACAGACCCCTCTTTCCTGCGGTTTTTTTTTATAAACAGATATTGCAACTCCCGCGCTTAAAACATGTAATGCAGATCAGAAACAGAAATGTCACAGAGAGGATAATACAATAAAAAAAACTCCTCCGTTACCCCCCCCCCCTTTCGTTCCCCATTTCCCGGGCCCTAGATTCAATACTCACAATTGAAGTAAAAGAAGAAGAAAAAAGGGGAAACAACACCGGTATAACTATAACTATAAAACACAGAAATTAAGTAAAGAGATACAGAAATAGAAAGATGATATCGTATTAATCGGCTCTTTCTCCTTCTCAATCCTCCCGCGGGTTGGCTGCGGAAAGGGAAGTGAGAAGAAAAAACTGGTGCTAGTGCCGACGGGAGACAAGGCAAGGCAGGCAGGTAGGCCCAGGGCGGTAACAAATTGGGTCCCCATAGACCAGCCTCCGTCGATTCCTCCGAAGAAGTCAAAAAAAAAAAGAAAAGAGAAAAAAACCCAAAGGGGAAAAGAGGAGGAACAAGAAAAATGGAAGAAAAAAAAGAAAAAATGGGGGGGAAATAAATAAAAATAAAAAAAACGCCGCGTACGATCTGTCTATAATCGAACCGTTAGCATTTTCCGCCGCGATATCCTTTAGGTTTTCCCAACATACCAAATCAACCAGGACGCCCGTTACACCGCATCTAACAATCCCCCTTCCTTCTCCCTCCCACTCCCACTCTCTCGCCCTTCCGTCCACCATTGACCATATTGGTATCTATGAGGCTGCAGCCTGCTTTGCGGCTTCCTCCTCTTCGCAGTCGTCGCATTCGTATTCGCAGTCGAGCTCTTTCTCTTTATATACAGCGCATTTTCCGTTTGCGGTTCTTGAGTTTGCGCACGTGACCGTAGAGGTTGTGTAGTGACCGCATGTGTAGATGTGTGTAAATCGGGTGCACATTTTGAATTTGTGGTTATTGTTTTCGTAGGAACGGACGGTGCAATTGGATAGCAAAGAATCGGTATTTGTAGGTGGTGGTGGTGGTGGTGGTGATGGTAGGTGGTGATGGTAGGTGGTGGTGGTGGTGGTGGTGGTGGTAGATAGTAGCAGTAATAATAGTAGCAACTGCAGTACTACAGTAGTAGTAGGAGCAATTAAATCGTTAGATATAGATCTCGGGGTGCTATTTTCGTGACGTAATAATCCAGAAAAGCAATACACTCAGATCAGGTCTTTTCTCGAGATGCTGCTTTCAATGTTTAAGCTGAGACGGCAAATTGAGGAGAGGTATCGCACTTGGAGGTGCAAGAGACTTTATAGATTGCGAGGTTGAACCGTCCGCCGCCTAGAAGGTCAGGGGGAAGCAACAAGGGTGGTGGCAGATCGCCCGGGAGCACAGATGCCTGGTGCTAGAGACTAGTGGCAGGTTGTGCAGTTGCAGGCCAAAGTGGAGACACAGCAGAGGTGAGGGATATACGATTGTCTGATAGGTAGAGTGGCTTTTTTCACCGAAAAGGGAGGCGGAAATCCTGTGCCAAAAGAAAAAATAAAATAATAAAAAAAGGTCTCGGAGGTTCCTTTCAGTAGCTGTAGCGTAGCGTAGTAATGTAGGTATATAGCAGCAGCGGGAAATGTTTAATATCGAATTCAGCTATCTTACTTACTACTTAGCTAGTTAGTTATACTGATGCTGATAGTAGTGAGACGTATTGAAGAGGATATGGGGCGGAATGGAGGATCCCGTCTAACCCTTTTATACTATGAAGAACTTTGAAAGAAATCCCGACTTCGCGGACCCGGTCCGTAATAGGTCATGATAATTGGCTTTTTTGTTTCAAGCCATTCGTTTTCAAAAAAAGGATTTCGAAGGAAAGGGAAAGCTAGGGAAGAAAGAAAAGAATGTGAAAAAAAAAAAAAAAAACTGAACTGCGTATGATAGATGATGCGTCGAGTGACCGGCCTATCCGTGCTTCTGGGACGGTTGTGGATGGAATGGAGCAAATCAAGCGATTGCAGGCCGACACAGGACGGTACGATATACGTACATATCTTTTTCAGGCATCTCTTTACCCCCATTTACGCATAAACCAGCAAGAGAGAAAAACTTGAACGACCACACACCCCGTCGGATTGATCGATAGAGTATCCTACATGTACATACATGTACCTCCCTGGGCCTCCATTTCCTGGTGAACCTATCTATCGTGCTGGAGTGGGTATGTCGAGTTCACCGTGAAACATGCATCGTCTACCATCAAAAAGAGATCCATGATCCAGCCATATGTGCATACATCAGATCAGCCAGGTTGGCTAGCTACTGCCACTCGTCTGTTTGTCTGCCTTCCTTCCTTTATTTGCCTAGGCAGAGCACTACCTATGTAGGTACATGAGCTACATACATGCTGCTACAGGTATGTACTTAGACGAATTTTTTCTGTGTGTGTGGGGGCTGGAGGTCTGGATCTTTTATGCCCAGCTAACACAATTGATCAAGCCATAACCACAGCAGCTTTACCTGATTGAAGCATCAGCCAACGACAATGCCGATTCGGCTATTACAACGGAGTAGGGATAGCATACGCGCATCAGGGCACTCAACCGACGAAAGAACAAAGGAAAAAACAGGAAGAGTTTTCCCTTCTCGTCTATGGTAAACACGTCGATTAAACCAACGTACTGGAAGACCTGGTGGTTGGGGAGGAAGAGGTTGAGGAAAGTCGAGTAGAAGGGATAATACATGGTATGCACCTATCACCCGAATCAAGACTCATACTGCAACAGTTGTCGTCGAGTCTCTTACCTCACGGGTCGATCTTAGCCGTTTTACACATCTTTTTTTTTATCTTTACTTTTTTGCAATTGCATGCGCAGGAGAATACCTGGACTGCGTTTATCGAGCAATCAACAAGCAAGGCGTGAAATTAGACGCCGCATGTATCTATCTATCGTGGATTTTGTCTCAAGTGGGTAATCTATACCGCAAATCAACGGTGAGAGAGAGTATCCCTCATCGGCGCGCACGGGAGAGGAACGGAGGCTGAACCAAAACACAGTCGATCGTTGCCGAGAGCTGGCCAGAGTCACGATCTCAAAAATTAGTCCCTGGCTGGATAACCCGCTTGCTGAAGAGATCAAAAAACCAATTTTCGATCAGACTTCGGAGAAATAAAATAAAGGTTCCTAGTGGTGGAGGAGGACACAAGGTGCACGAAGTTGAAATTGGCGGGGGGTGCGGGGTCCAATTGAATTGATCCAGATCAATCAAGACCATCCTTAATTTTTTTTTTTCATCCCCACGACCTAGCGCAGGGCAAGTTACCTCTACTCGTACATGTATACATGTATGTTCTAATATGTGTAAGTGCCCGCCGCGCGCGTAAAGCACACAATACCATAATTCACCGGTAGAATTAAGAAATAGCAGTCCAGGCAATATTTCCACAACCATCTGTCTGAGATCAGCCTCTACAGTTATTAGTTATTTACACATGCATACTAGGCCTTGAGCCTGACATTGGGGTGTGCATCCCTCGTCCTGACTACGTATGGTTGAAAACGAATCATTGCAACGTTGGCGAAGGACCAGGACAGCTAAACAAAGCGGTACAGCCAATGATCACTCAATTCTAGACCCTCATCATATGCAGCACACTTCTCAACAAGATGTACGTATGTACATCTCATCCAGCCACTCTACCGACCTGTACCTACATACCTTGGATACGTGGGTATACATAAACAACAAACTCTCCCACTGTAAACGTTAACGCCGGTCATCGGCATTCTATGGCTACGGTTCTCTCACTTATCAACTATCTCTATCGTGCAGCAGCACACTGGAAGAGTCGCCATAATATTCTTCGGTTGCTTGGTTGCATGCAGTTGCGCCGCAAAACATCAATGCAAGTCATTAAATTCGGCTGATTATGTAGCTTGCAGATCATCTCGCGAATTAAAAAAAAAAGTGCTCCAGGGTATATCTGAGCATAAGACCAACAAACATACCTCATGACAGAAATTATGAGTGGGTATGTAGCTAGGTAGATAGGTAGGTAGGTGAACGTGAGGTTCTACAAAAACCTGTACTTACATACAGTATGTAGAAGTGGTCTCGAAACCAATTCGACATTATCACGAGGCATGGCATGATGTTGTTGTTGCCGAGTCTCTCTCATCCTATCCAGCTGACTGCCAGATCGGGATTGTGGTACAAAAATTCATCAACGACAACCTAATCTAGGGGACATACTTACAGTAAGTTACAGTATTTGTACCCTCATGTAGCTAAGTGCGTAAAACACACGCACTCCGATGCCAGGCTCTATTACACTCGAAAACCTCTCCAACATTTCAATATCCATTCCATGTGCTTTCTGCTTCGGAACGCCCATGGAGACACAGCATACTTACGTGCAACACCGTCGTACCCTTTCCTCTCCCTTGGTACTATACTTAATTCCTGTAATAAAACGGTAATATACGCTAAATATTGCATATCACAAAAAATAAAAATAAAAATAAAACCACCCAAGGTAACCCCAAACAGCACCACTGCAATTGGCTACATCATTACACATATACGAGCGAAGAAAATGCCACCCCCCGGGAGTTGTTGCTATCATAGAGCGAGAAACTGCACCGTGTCCTTAACTCTTTTTTTGGCTGTTAATATGCGCTCTCTATGTCAGATCCTCAACGAATTCGAAACCGCTTCCCCGTATGGGTGGAACAAAAGCAAAACACAACTTGGCTACTGATGCTGAGAGTAAAACAATTGTACATACTCCACCACCACCCCTTCCCTACTGATATGCAGACGGCGAAAAAAGCTCGTCGCCTCTCTCCTCCGGGGAGCTTGTGAAGAGTATTGAGGTTCTTGTGTGACATGGGTGTATATGTGTATTTCTTGAAGACGGCGAACGGACCTATCAGAGAGCGTGGGTTCCTGCCGTTGGTAATATGGATCTCTACTTTGGGAGTCTGGGGTTAATAGGACTTCAGATAAAGTGTAGGCTATTATTTCCCTGGCAGTGGCGATCCTAAGGGCGCATTGCGCTTGTTGGTATTGCTTTTTCAGGAGGGGTGATTTGAAGATTGATCTACTAATAGCTAGTTCGTTAATATCATTGTTCGCCGCCTCTTGGTTCATGGCTTTACCTGAGGGTATCTGGTTCAATGGCAACCTCCGGGGAGGGATACGATACCTTGTAATGGCCAACAGTGGCTGAGAAGAGAGCTCGAGTAACTCTATAGAGTCCATTCTCGAGCACTTGCAATCTCTAACCGAGCTACAGTCGTGAGCGTCCTGTGGCACGAGCTCTGGATCTTCGTCTGTGTTATTGCCATTCCTTTATTGATATCCCCATATATCCATCCAGTTGGGTTAGTAGCTACATAAATACCGTATCATTTTATGATCCACGCCATAGCGAGCGCGGAAGCTCTAGTGCCGTGCTACTTGACTATCTGAATGGCTGAGAAAAATTTCCCCGGATAGAGCCACTCATGCAGTGGCCATCGTCAACATGAAGACGAAAAGGGGGGACTAGTTACATAGTCTGATAACGGGATCTGCTAATTAGTTAGATCTTTCGGTTTTAGTTTTAGCTGCATAGCATAGCACACAACGCACGTACGTATATAATTAATTTTCAACTGCGGAATTAGCGAGAAACAGTCACGGGTGGTTTCTCCCCATCTGTATTCATCTGGAGACATAAACCCCGTTGGGAGATGATGCGAATGATTGAGGGAGGAATGGTCGTCTGGTCTGTCTGGGTGCGAGGTGTGTGTGTGTGTGTGTGTTGTGTGTCACATAACGACGTGTAACGTTTCTTCTACTGAGACAAGACATCGCGGCCATGACGTGATGTTGATGAACCTGAACCGTACTACCATTGGTATTCGCGAGTCCGTTTGATCTCACTGTAATAATAATAATAATTCTTCACACAAGCGCCGTTGGAGACTGCGAGGATTGTGGCTTGCGTTGAGGTTTACTCATACCATGGGTGGGTTGTTGCAGTGTTGGTTGCGGCGTATCTGGTCGAGTGATGATCTGTGACTGACCCTGGTTCTTTCGCTGCGTTGCTGCTAGCCCCAACAACAACAATAACACAGCATGCCAATTTAGATACAGCCATTCAGAAGATGAGCGTTTTGGTGAACACGGAGTTTTGGCGAACGGGAAGGTTGAGGCCAATAAAATTAAAAGCCATTATTCTTAGACAGATTTCGCCAGTTTAGTCGTTGCTACAGAGAGATTCGCCAAAACCCCATGATCGTCAAAACCCCGTGAGCTCCTGTATATCTTCATTTCAATCTCGTGCAACAATTAACCACTCTGGGTGTTCTATAGTCTAATTGCTTAAGACCTCTTCAGCGGATAAAGAAAAGTCTCGTCTCTAAATTTCTTTTTCCTACTCTGGCTGTGTGCTGTCAAGCTACCGGACACCCTAAATGGCAGGTCCACGCGCGATCTTCGCCCGGTACTGAATATACCAGCCCTGTGGGAAATAGATTTGGAGGGGGGGGGGTAGGGAGGAAAGAGAAAGAAAGCTAATTATGTCCATCTTCACCACCTCATCTATCTCGTCTCCGTCCTCGACAGCTTTAGATCTACTCTAGATCTAGATGGGTACCCGTGCCGAGTTAAAGCCGCTCCTACTATTAATTAGGGCTTGACTAACCACTACTATCGTACTCAGACTTACTTCCCCAGGCCAGTGCACCGTCGGGGAAAATCTAGTCCCTAATCCAAAACCTGCCCTGCCCCCATTAGTTATGCTCCATGCAGTAGCAGTATTAGAGTAGGTCGAGATTTGCTTCCTGGCGAGCAAGAAAAAATAAAAACAAAAAGAGGGGTACATCGTGCATGTCTTACCCTAGAGGGTACTTTCTCTTTAAGGTTTTTTTTTTCTTCTTTGCTTTCTCACTCTAGGAACAGACGGGAACTAAGAGGCCCCCTCCCCTTGCTTCTTTCTTTTTCGTACCTGCTTCTCCACCCCAAATTGCTTGTAAGCTAGCTGGGGCCTGGAAGAGCAGATGGAGGAAGCTGCAGTTAAAATTTGAGGTCCTGAAGTCTAGAACCACCGTTGAAAGTGCAAATTGTTTGGGCTTGGCGTAACTACATGTACCTAAGGAGCTACATGCTTACACAAAGCTAGTCAAGCACTCTATCGTATCGCATCTCAACGGGCGGCGCTTGGCCCGCGAGAGGTACAGAGTTGAGTTCGCAATAGTAACTATGTAATAAAAAGACTACCCTCTTTCCGAATTACCCCCGCGCAATAAGGACGATTTTTTTTTAAGTATGGACTGCTACACATGTATATTTACAAATAACGTGACAGATGGACTTCCGAGGCCCCGACCTTTGTCTTATTGTAAAACAGCTCAATGTCTTAAAAACCCAAACTACAGGGCATTCAAAGCAACCTTTTCCCTACATACCACTACAGCACAACCTGAGACATTGGATCCCCGGTGGTATGATCAGAGTAGGTACATAACTTACTCCTTTTTTTTCTTCCAACGCAATGCAAATCTGCCAATACGAGATCCGGCAAGCACTCCGAAATCTGATATCCTACATATCTACTGTTCGCTGGCTAACTAATGCCTCAATGAAGAGGAAAAAGGAATATTTTGGCTGGGTACTACTATCTTCAATAGTGTGCGATATTTACTACATCCATGGTTAAGATCGCCTTCACGGGAGTCTATCGCAGCTCCAATTTTGCTTGCATGATGGGCCCTGGTATCTAGTCTGGCCAGATGTTGTTCTTTGCCAGGTCCGGGTTTTGTAACTCAAGGATTCCCATCAGCTGGATGCTATCCAAACAACCCTGATTTTTCTCCCTCTCAAAGTACCCTGCAGGTCTTTCCTGCTTACATGGTTGCTACGTACTGAAAATTTTTCTACCTCTTCGTTGCTAGTAGTCTAGTCGCAAAGGAAACGGCACAGTCAGCCATCCACAGATATTGCCCGCATGTCCGATGGTGTGTTGCTAGATATGTTGCCATTACTCCACCATTTTACTTTCTTCCTTGCTAGAGCAGTACTAGGAACAGTATGTAGGTACTCGGCTTTACGTATGCCAAAATTCTCGGCAGAGCTGATGTTTGGATTTTGCCAATCAACCTAGCCTGCAAGGTCCCGAAAGGAAAAGGAAAAAGGGAGAAAGAAGAAAAAAAGTACCACTTATGGCGCGGAACTTGCCTAATAAAAAACTGAAACCCCCACATGCCCTTTTATATTATGTCATCTTGGCCTGCACTTGCTTGGGCATCTTTTGATCTTCCCTGCCGATCCAAGTACATACGAGTACATATCATATACATGAAAGAAAGAAAAACCCCTCCAAGTATTTATAAATGAGGCTTTCAACCTAACTAGCCCCGGACCGACTGTAACCGGGAATACTGTCTATGACCCCGCATATATAACCGTGTTTTTCTGTTATATACCCAGTCGACAGCTGTACGGCAAACGTTATTTCCGTATTTACCGCACAATCCTAGCCAGGCGCTTTATTCGGAGAAGACCGTTGGTTGGCTGGCCCCGCACCGGACTGTACCGCTGCTGCGTTAGCCCCAGGGTGAGGCTGTATCTTCGGAGGAGCATAAGTGTTGTCACTGCATGACTTAACAGCTTCAATGTTTTCCTGTCGATCTCCTCTTATCAGTAACGGTGTAAATAAGCCATGTGTTTACCTGATGGCTCATAAAAGCCACCTTTCAGTGCTACTTTAGTCATCGTTTTTGTAGACCAATGACCTGGCACTCTTCTGAGTTTGCACTTCTCTGCAGGTAACAGATCCCTACAGAGTTGCGCGTGCCAAGTGATACCGATAGTGTCCTCATCAACTGTATCAAGCTGGTTTTGTGCGTACAAGGACATGGGTCCTATACATTTGATGCAGTAATACAACTTGTATCTTAGGTTAGGGTGCCGCCAACTCCCGCATTTCTTTTGCCCAGTGCCAATCAAATCGTGCTTGATAGAGATAGGTAATAACCTGTATCACGTGACAAGAGGTCAATTTAGTTCTCTGTGCGCGCCATGAATAGCGTTGAAATAGGTATTATCGAATTAAATGCAAGAACCGAAACAACTGCGCCTTCAGGCAGTGGATGAGACAGTTGGAGATTAGAATGTATAGGCCAATATAGTATAGACAAGTTAACCCTGAGAATTGTGACATGGCTTGAGTCTGATGTGTCCCTGGGTAGAGTAATTGCCATGTAATGACTCGCATGAAGATAGTAAATTGCTTGCAGTAAGATTCTTTTTAGTGCGAAAAATAGCGGTGACATTCCCTAGTACATAATTCAGCCAGTTACGATAATAAGCACAATCTTATCTCAAATCGAAGAGCAACCAGAGCTCTATGCCCTTTATTGCTTCGATACAGCATATAATCTGAGATTCGTCAGTCTTTGAACTTGTGTACTTCTCGGGGGCTACACGGAGTAAACCACAAACTTTGCGAGGTATAGTTTTTCATAATGTTAGTCCCAAGTCTGTACCAAATAGTATCATAAAAAACTTATGCCACAGTACGACCTCAACTCCAACACTCCCTTTCACGGTCATATCCAATAAGCTTCAAATCGATGTTAAGTGTTTTCAACATGACCTCCATTGTAAACTATTCATAGTCCATTAGTCCAACTGTTCCTGTGAAATCGCCTTCAAAGAAAAAGATATGGTTGGATTGACATACCTCGTCGTCTTCCTCTGGCTCAACTAAACATTGCTTGGCCTCCTGTGGCTTCTCATCATCCCCCCAAGGATTTTTAGGCCTAAGCATCTCTTTCCAGCCCCCAGAGCTACCCAAGTTACTAACCCTCTCACTTGCATACCCAAAGAGAACATCAGCAGCTCCTCTTGAAGCGCCCCTCCACTTCTCGACCAACTCCTCCAGTTTTTCGTCTGAATCCTCATACTTAGCTGATTCAATCTCTACAGCTTGTAGGACCGTATTAAGTGACGCTTTCTTAGAGCGAAGAGTTGCTTCTAGTTGTGACTGCTGCTTATAGAGTGCTGCAAGTTCTGGGTCGATTGGTTTCTTGGCGAATGTCAATGGCCTAACCCTAGGGGCTGATGCAGCTACACTTCGAGCTTTAGATATTATTGGAGTCGGTGATTGCGGCTCATCAGAGGCCTTCGGCGGGGTTGTATCATTTAAAGGCTTGCGACTTGACAATAGGGGCGAACGGAAAGGTTTCGAAAGGGTGTTTGTAGCTACATTGAGGCGGCGTCGCTTAGTTTCCTGAGCTACTGATAGAGAGTCAAGTGAGCGCTTGGATGATGGTGTCTTAGCGGGAATAGGAGCGACGATGTCGTCTTCAGGCTCAGTTCCTACCATTGCGATAGTTGTAAGTGTTGATGTTTAGGGGGGGGGTTCAGGCTTCATGTGATGTGACGAAATGTTGTGCCAAGACCTCTTATCGATAAGGATAAGGATCATGTCGCGCTGTTACGCGTCCCCGTGAGACTTCCTTAAATCTACATGTAGGTCCAAGCTCTGTAATATGATTCAGATAAATTAAATTAAACTTATCAGACCTTATAACCGTTTAATATATATCACCATCAGGGTTTATAAGATTGATTCATCTGTATGATTCATTCTCATTTTTATACGCTCGCTTCACAATCGATCACTCGAGAGAGATTACCGTCAGTGACCAGCAAAAGCAATCCCCAGGGGCAAATTTTGTTACGAAGTTCTTTTGTTGTCACTGCAAGTATCTCAAAGATACATGCAGTCTCGGCCCCACATGTACCCTTACTTTGGTAGTCTCGATCCGAGACAAAATCTCCATTTCCTCCGTGTTCATTGGCTTCACATCTGTGTGCCATCTCTCGTCTGGACACCCACCATTCTTATCTTTTCTCAGGTGACAGAAGGGTTCAACAAATAAGGTAATGTACTCCCTTGTCATGTGTTCTGCAATCCAGCGACTTTTAGTGATTGCGGTTCGCGCCCAATGATGGTCGTCGAGGGCTTCTCTGATCAGCTGAGCAGGTACCTCTTTCGAATTAATCAGTGTTCAACTTGTCATATTCCATCTATGTGGAGGATTTTCCCTCGGGGGTAGTCAATATGCCTCGGACGGCAAATCATAAACGGCGCCCATCACCGCACCAAAGTTTACCATCGTCGCAATTCAGCTGAGCAAATTTACGGGGATCTTATGCTGCTTCGATCTCGCATCACCGATTGACTGCATTATAAATGTCTGCCTTCTTGGTTGTGTCTGGTGGCGACATTTTGAATCGGTTCCATGGATTTATCCGATGCACAGTCGAATTTTGTGATAGCTGGCTGGCCTTAATAGCTGATTCTATTATCATGTTATGATCGAGATGCCCTCCCTCGGTGGATTTGGGGCCGGGAACTGACGGAATTGGATAAAAACCACCATGCACAAAGTGCAAATATTATGGCCCACACTTTGAAACCCAAGTTCAATTGGAAGGGAAATAGGTCCGCGCAAAAAGAAACTAACTTGAAGAGCACGTGGATCTGATTACTCCTTGAAGTGTCGGGGAGAAAACCGGAGATGTCGGTTTTATTCTCTGAAACTCGAGATATCACATATCTCTTGGGCGCACCTAGTTTCTAAATTTCGGTATTGGTCAGTCGTGTCGAGAAACATACCCAGATGGGTGTCTTTATATGCATGGGCATCGAGGAATCTCTAAATGGCACAGCAATTTGCTTTTGGTCAGTGCCTGACATGACTCTTTGAGTTTGGCAGGACGGCAGAATTACCAGGTGCATGTAATGAAGGCCCATTCCCTAAACCTGGCATTGCCGGAGTTGATACACATTGGTGCGGACTGAAACATTAAAGTAAAAACGGGCCAGTGCTTAGTTCTGAGGTCCTTAGGTGACGGGAGAGTCATTTAAGATCACTCGAGATGAATTTGAAGTATTGCCAGGGATTATTTGTATAGAATTTTAATTCATTGTGTAACTAGTAGGTTATGGCAATTATTTGTATGGGTGATCATAGAAGGTAATTTATGTGAGTAAACCGTCTGCCGCGCACTTCCTTAATTATCAAATTAAGGCTTGTCTGTCATAGAATAACTCCCGCCGAGATGCTACGGGTTCGATTGGCCGAAATAAGCGCCAGCGTCGTCTACTCGTCTATCTCCCAAAGCAAGTTTATGATAAACATTTAGTTCCTTTATAGGTGAGTCAGCGTTGGCAGACCAAGAGAATGCCCTGTACTTTATTTTCACTTTTCGTTTCGCTTTTCACACGAAAGGGGGCTGTGGGCTAGAATTGTTGAAAAAACGACCGGATCCGAGAGGCTAAGTAAAAAAAGTTGGTCAAATTAGAAGAAGCCACCTATGGTGGTCGAAGAAAAGGAGCCCTGTGCCTAAACTACATTAGTTCCTTCTTGGTGGCGCTTAACAGATATATGTAGGTTGCTGTTAAGGCAGATAATTTCGTCCTAAATCACAGCCCGTTTTGATATCATGAGATTTTTCTAGTGTAACGCTAAGATCTCTCTATCCACGCGTGAGTTGGGTGCATTGATTTTGTGGAAGCGAAGTTTCTAATTAATATATACTTATATATATAGTAATAATATGGAATTTTTCCGCCTTCCTCACTAGAGGCGCCTGTGGGTAGCACCTGTGGAGAGATCTGGGGGTGCAAAACGACTTAAAATTTGGCTTTTTGAAGTAATTAAGGCAAGAAATAAAAATAGTGAGCGGCCAACTAGAGTCAGAATGACATTTGTGTTGTGGGCTCGTTGATAGGTTCCTCCCATATATACATGTATTAATTATAGGCTGTTAATACTACATGTAGCTAATCTCCCTATAGATAATAGAGGCTAGAATATGTATATACGTATGGGAGGTCAATTATTTTGCTAAAGGGACGGAAAGGTCACCAAACCCCTTTACTGACAGTTTAAGGGATCCATTGATTACATGTAGTTTGGTCCACGAACTTGCTCAGCCCTAGAGTACATGCACTAGCAGATTAATCAAATCCTGGGGGTTTTTATGAGGGATACGTGTTTTCTGCCAAGCCTTCTCAGAACTAGATTAACTCCCGAGTAGTTTAGGTTTAATATGAATCACAATATATCACTCGTTAGATTAATTCATCAAGTACATGCGAATAACACTACCCGCAGCCCCCCATCCGTTTTAAAACACCACCTAAACACCTCACAAAACTTCAAGTCACTTATAGATATCGTTGATAATGAGAGATAGGCTCCAATGAATAGACACGTTGCGATGAGTTGGGCTGTCTTGAGACCATCCACCAGAGGCGTCTCGTAAGGGATATATTAAGGTGAGAATTGAAAATTCGAAAAGAAAGGGTGGAGGTTATAATTTTACGATAATGCTACATCTCCCTCTACTCTTAGCCTTAGTATCACCACGAGTGGAACTGGATCGGCTTTGGTGCTAGACGATTTAAATCTAATCCTTAGTAGCACAGTAATATTGTCCATTCAGTTCAGGCTGTCTGTGGAAGCTTGAAGGCTTCGGAAATCCAGAGATAGCATGGAAGATTATATATATAGGGGCAGCAATGGTGTATGATCCCTCTTAACGTAGCCTCCCTTCCAGCCACAGAAGCGATTCTTTATTATACTGTGCATGTATGCTTCTAGTACCTACATGTATATCATTAATATACAAACCATCGGTTTTGACTAATAGAAGAAATGCTTCATGATGACGATCGACAAGCTTATACGTACTGTGTAGAGATTAGAATTATCTATGTAATGCTTCGCTTCGATAAGCGCGAAGTATCCAGATATGATTTTTATCATGGGTAAATGATAAGGCTTACATTATAATTACATACATATACTGTCAGCACTTGGCTGTTGGGGTGAACAAACTTGTAGATACATGTACATAAATGTCAAACGGATACAGCCCTTAGTAGATTCCAATCTAAACCGAATAATTGTATGTATATACACGCAAGTGAATTTTTGTCCCTAGAGGGGAAAGAAGTCAAGAGAAATTCGAATCATGTAGGGTCACTCAGTATTCTGAATCATAAATAATCACTCAGTGCTCGTAGTACCAGCTTGACCTACCTAGCCAGGCTTGGGCACGTTGACATAATAAATATATGTGCAGGGTTAGGGTTATCGGCGGCAATCTCCGCTTTGATAAAAAAAAACCTCTGTCTAAACCATGTAACTCAACCCACTGTATTTACCACAGATAATCCACCAAGAAAATATGCCTCAAGTCCTCAATTCCGTTGCTAGCTCAGGTCTCTCATGTCCTGAAGGGTCCTATATCTACAACTTTTCGCCGGCGGGTCCCGACTCTCTCGGCGCAATATGCTCAGACGACTCGCTACGATTATTTTCGCCCGAGGCTCTAGTGCTACAGAGAACCTTTAGCAAGGTACATGATGGTGTGAGGTGTTTGAAAGCTGTAGATACGAATATAATCGCGACGGCTGGATTAGACGGGGCTGTGAGGGTCTGGGATGTGAGATCACAGGGTGATAAGCCGGGTATGGTTTATAAAAATGGTGAATCCCCATGGGGCTCGAGCTTTAGTGATAGTTACTAATTGTAGGCTACAGTCTCAAACGCCTCAGTCCTAAGCTTGGCGGTCAATTCGGGGGCCAATGTATTGGCTGGAGGAACTGAACTCGTGGAAGGTAGTCGCATTGCTAGAGTCGTGATATGGTCCCCCCATTTGCACATTATATCACTCGGGAAATGATACTAAATGCGTAGGATAAAGGGATCTTAGAACTGCGGATACAAAAGTACAGTATACAGAATCACATAATGACGATGTAACAGAGCTACAATTTCACCCCACCATGCCACACATATTATTAAGTGGGTCAACAGACGCGTTAGTAAACATGTACAACCTGCTCACCCCGCCCTCTACGACTAAAACCACACCCGACGATGATGTGGACGAAGCACTGTACCAGGTCATCAATCACAGATACCCAATTCACCATGCTGGATTCCTGGCGCCGTCAAATGACATTTATGCGCTGTCAGATGACCAGAATTTAGGACTATACAAATTTGTCACGGATATCCCAGACGACGAGGAAAAGGCGCTAGAAGAAGCAGAAAGCAACAGCTTTGGTGACCTGAGACCAGGTCTTGGGTGCGACTATATAGTTGATGTTGTGCAGCATAAGGCAGGTGGTGGACTGATTGTTGCTGGAAGCAATAGCAACCAGTGGCTGGACTTGATACCACTTAAAAAAGCAGGAGAAAACATTGGTGGGTGGCATATGGTGGGGGAGGATGGAGTAAGACTTAATGGTGGGCATTGCGAGGAGGTTGTACGAGGTATATATTTAGATGACAAGGTTAGCTCCGTCCCTTTCCCCTTGCTATCCCTATACCCTTTTCTCTCTAATTTCTATGCCGTTTTCACTACTGACGGGAATTTCCTGAAAAGCTGGGAACTATATTTACCGGAGGTGAAGATGGTCTCGTGAAAGTTTGGAAGGAGCCAACTGGAGGTGATTCCGACGGTGCCTCAGCCAAAAAGGAGAAGGCCGAGAAGAAAAGGTTGAAAGAAGAGCGTAAAGAAAGGAAAGAAGCCAAAGCGCGGTACAAGCCATATTAACTTATCCTACAGCAATATTAAGAGAATAAGAAACAATAATACAGACGTAGAGCATCAACTTTTATTAATAGGAAACAGGGAATGTTGTTTAGATGAAGTGGCCACGTTTTGGCAGAAGTGGCTGCCCGTTGTGGTTGTGACATCTCGTTATCCGGGTTTGTGTGATAGCAACCGCTGCGGCTTCTCTCCACGTAGACCTCTTCTCCTTCATAATTCGCCTCATCTGTCCAACGTTGATGACCTCCTACGTTTCGCTTTTTCTACAGAGATAGTCTGATTCACACACAGAGAGAGTAATTCTCCTCGCACCTTACTTTCTTTCCATTTGCTCGCGTTCCTGGTGGTGGAAGTAACCAGCCATGCAGCGGAAGTGTAGATCGCGAATATGGGTGTTTCTTGGTATGTATGGTGGCTTCCTTCAACCCCACCACCACCTCATGCTGATGAACCCCGCCGAGCTACCCAGGTGTGCTATGTATACTTGCTGTTTCTGCAGCAGCTCAACTAGATCGGGATGAGCCTCCGGTCGCCATCCAGGGACGCCACATTCAGGAGCCAATACAAGAACTCTCTGCACCCGAAGACGGTGGTTCCGATCCTCAAAGTAGCCCCACCTATCCATTTTGACGAGACTATGCAGTGATTAAACGAGTTGCGTCCTCAGAAGTACAGGCGGAGGCCCTCGTCCACGAAGCTCTAACAATCCTCCGAACCCTCGACCCGACCCCAGTACGATCGCAAACAGGAACAACCGAAGCGTCACGATTGAGTCTTTACGGAAAGGTGTTATATTATGCGAGGAAGGCAGCGACAGTAATCTTGGTGCATAGTCCGGCATCCCTAGAGGAACCCGTCGATGCCCCGCCAAAGAAAGCTGCACCTGTGGGCGGGACAGGGTTGTTTGGGAAAAAGTTAAGGTCAGCCGTGGAAAAGTTAGAGAATGCAAGAGAAATTGGAAAGAATGAAGATGCGATGTATTTGTTGGCGCAAATGAACTTCGTACGTTTGCCCCATATTGCGGGAGAATTTGGGCTGATTAGCGTTACTAGTACGGGAATTGGTCGCATCCAAGGAATTATTCTCTCGCCTTTACAAGATACAAGGAGCTTGCAGATTTACATGGAAACGCGACAGCCCAAAGCGTGGTTGGCTTCATGTATGCTACTGGTATTGGCGGCTCTGTTGAGAGAGACCAGGCAAAGGTATAGTGGATAGGGCCTGAATATTTTTTTTGGAGCCTTAGTATTGACTCAATATAGGCTCTACTATATCACACCTTTGCCGCCTTGAACGGTGATAGTCGCTCGGAAATGACAGTAGCTTTTCGCCATCACATGGGCATAGGGACTCCACGTCACTGCAATGATGCTTCCTTCTACTACAAGCAGGTTGCCGACAAAGCAATTGATTACTGGAGGTCTGGCCCACCGGGAGGCCACAGATTGATCAAAAATGCCTATAGACTAGCAGACGATGAGGGTGGTGTTTACGGTGAGGGCGCTTCAGTGATCTCATCCGGTATGAACGCGCTACGTCGGGGAACAACTACCAACGACTCTGGGAGAGATTTAGATGATATCCTCGAATATTTAGACTTGATGGCACGAAAGGGGGATCTGTCCGCTACATTTACTCTAGCCAAATTATATTATGATGGATCAAGGAATCTTCCGAGAGATGTGAGAAAGGCAAGGAGGTATTTTGCGAATATAGCAAAACAATACTGGACTCGTGATGATAAAACGATATCTGGGGGACCGCCAGGGCTGGAAAGACTTGCTGGAAAGGCGGCGGGATACATTGGGAAAATGTATCTGAGGGGAGAAGGTGTCACACAGGACTTTTCGCAGGCAGCGGAATGGTTTGATAAGGGGATTAAGACGGCATGTTCTCAAAAATACCTTTTTATACTGGAGTTCCTTGGCTAATGTTTTTTCTTCATTTTTAGGGGGATGCAAGCTCACAGAATGGTCTGGGGTATATGTACCTTCATGGTTATGGCCTGAAGATCAACCGTCAAAAAGCGGCGGATTTTTTTCAGGAGGCTGCCGAACAGGACCTCCCTCAAGCACAAGTTAACCTTGGCAAGCTCTTCCTCGAGCAAAACGAGCTGGAGATCGCAAAACGCTATTTCGAGCTCGCGGCACGTCATGGGACGCTGGAATCCTTCTACTATCTCGCTGAGATTTATAATGCTGGGCTCGGGGTGGAGCGTTCATGCCTCATGGCGACTGCTTACTACAAAGTTGTTGCCGAGAGAGTTGAAGATATGCACAGCCCTATGGCATGGGCTAACAAAGCGTACCACGATGGCGACAAAGAAAGTGCATTGATTGGCTACATGATGGCAGCCGAGCAGGGTTATGAGGTTGGACAAGCCAACGTTGCATATCTCCTTGACGAAGAAAAATCAAGACTGCCATTGAGGCAACTTCTCGGCTCTGAGGAGCCGAAAAACCCCAGAAACCAAGAGCTGGCATTGATATATTGGACTAGATCAGCGAAGCAACAGAATACTGATTCACTGGTGAAGATGGGAGATTATTATCTGGCGGGTATCGGGACCGAAATGGACCATGAGAAGGCTGCTCAATGTTACCAGGCTGCCAGTGAACTGCAGGCTTCCGCACAGGCATTGTGGAACCTTGGGTGGATGCACGAAAACGGGATTGGAGTAGAACAGGATTTCCATCTAGCCAAGAGATACTATGATCACGCGCTGGAAACAAACCAGGAAGCATATCTCCCTGTTACTCTGAGTCTGCTCAAATTGAGAGTTAGAAGCTTTTGGAATACGATAACCGGGGGCACTATCAATGCCATTGGCGCAGACCCAGGTAATTAGTTCGCGTGTTGATCTAAAGGTTCTATCCATTAACAGTCTTTGTACAGATCCCAAGCCAAAACAACGTCCTACCCTCAGCGAATTCCTCAAGAAATGGTATGAGGCCACTCCCGACGACTATGGCGACCCGGAAGACATCTATGGTGGCACCACCGGCGGAGATGACACTCTTGATACCCATGTGCCTGGTGATGAATTTTACGGCGAATTTGACGAGGACCTTATCGAGAGCGTTATAATATTGGCACTTGCTGCTGCGGTGGCGATCTTAGTATATTATAGGCAGTTACGACAACAAAACTTAGCAAGAAGGCAGCAGCAGCAGCAGCAGCAGCAGCAGGCGCAGCAAGCAGGCGTTTTACCAGGTGGTGCTCAAGGAGTAGGATTCCCGCAACCGCCGGGAGCCCCTGGGTTTGGTGCTTGGGGAATACCGCATTAAGGAAGTCTCATTAATATATGGATGGCCAATTTCTTTTCTTTCTTCCCCCCCTTCTATTATCCCCCTTTCCCACTATGTTAGGTATATCTGTTTTGATGGAACGGTGGCTTTGTATCGCGTTTGGGTTGTGGGCGCAAGCGAAATAGGGTCTTTTTTTTTTTTTTGAAACAATGGGGTTGTGTATCATAGATATGATTAGCCATCCAAGTTCCGCTGTAATTTACGTGGACTGGCGAGGTGTTTTCTTTTCAGAAGCGGGCGAAATCCCAGAAGTTCGAGTTGTAAGTCTCATCATTCAACAGTACAAGACAAATCATCTCAACTACCAACTCACGTACTGAAAGGGACCTGATTTGTAAGCCAGATTGTCCACAAAATGTCCCAATATTCGAGAAACAAGGAATAGGATCTGGGCACCCGTCTATATAAACAGTCCCCGGTGCTCTACAGACCCCGAGTGAGCAAGGATCACCCCGAGTGATATCTCATGCACACTAACCAACGTTGACGTCATTTCACTATAGCATCACATCCTACCAACCTTACCATACTGGAACTGAGGTTTTAGTAGCTGGGCATCCAGACAGAGCTACTACACATTAACTATATACAAAAAAAGAAGAAAGGTAGTAACTATTTCGGTTTCTGATTTAGTGGGGGGAAGGGGTGGTGGGATCGTGAGCTAGGAAGGGTGAAGGAAAGCTAGAAGAGGGGTAGAGGGGGAAAAAAAAAGCGGAGATAAAATCGACAAATGCCACCCAAGTCTAACCAGACCAAACTTCCGTATCCACGAGACTTCTTAATACCAAACAAACTCCCAGCCAACCAGGGACACCATAAGTACCATGTTTTGAGACTGCGCGCAAAGTAAACCCGAGTAATGAAAAACGGAAGATGCTATGTTCTTACGAACGCTGTAGAAGTCTTAATATTGTAATCTTTAGGGCCAGATCGGCGGGGGCGGAGAACTCACTAGCATCAATCTGCTTGATTCTTGGCAGTGCGAGCTTGACCTTATTTCTATATGTGGCACCAGCCTCTCGCTGCAATGGGTTTCCCTCAAAATAAACGGTTACGAGATCCTCCATCCCTGACAGTTCCTTCTCAACTTCCTCGAATGAGGAGAGTTTGTTATTACTTGCCCAGAGCTCCTCAATTTGGGGTAAGTGTGAGAGGTTCTCAAGCTTGGAGATCTGGTTGTTTGAAATATCAAGGACACGGAGGTTTTTCTAGCTTTTGTTAGTTGAGTTTGGATAAATAGATAGAGGGGTGGAAGTCGAACATTGTTCTCAAGCCCGGAGATCTCGGTGAGGGCGTTGTGTGAGATGTAGAACTCCTCAAGGGCAGTAAGGTTCTCGAGGCCTTCGATTTTAGTTAGACGGTTAGATTGAATCGAGAGAATTTTAAGATTGGTTAGTGTTGATAGGTTCTTTGGACGCTATGGTTAGCAAAAAGCTTTAGTATCAAAAACAGTGGCAACTCTATTTACCTTGAGCTCTGTAATCTTATTCTTTCCCAGCCATAGCTCCTCCAATGCTGTCAAATGGTCGATATTTTCAATTTCCTGCCCACACAGTCAGCATTTCCCACCCCTAAACTGGCAGATGTATCTGTCCTCGCATACCCTAATTCTGTTCGCCCCCAGCTCCAAGTTCCTCAATACCGTCATGCCCTCCAACCCCTCGATGCGCGCAATCCTGTTCTGCACAAAGTACAAGTTTTTGAGGCCCGTGAGGTGATTTATCCGCTTGATGTGCTTGATTTTGTTGAATGACAAATCCAAGTTCTCCAACTTCGTGAGATCCTCGAGACCATGGATGTGGCCGATCTTGTTATCGTAGAGGTCCAGGTCCACCAGCGACCCTCCGAGATGGCTCAGTCCTTCTATGTCAAGGATATTGTTCTGGCGAAGGCATAATTTCTGGCAGCAGTAGCAGCTGTTAGGACGGCGGCGCGCAGACGGGAGAGGGTAGTGGTAAGAGAGGGAGAGGGTGGGGAGCAAAAACCTGGACTTCCCTAAACCGTTCGAGCTTCAGTGCTGTTATGGACGAGATCCGGAGGTGGACCAGCTCGATATCCTGCATCAGGTCATATCAATCAACCAGCCCCAATATCTCTAACGCCTCTTTTACACACTTGCATACCTCAACGTCCGGTGGATAATCATCAAGTAAATCTAAGCGACGGCTGTCAGCAACCGACCCATCGTCACTACACACCCACCACCACCACGACCAGGACCAAAAAGCAAAACAAATCTGCACCAACCTTCGTCGTCCTCAATGACATCAACGGGAACATCCTCATCCTCCGTTTCCTCAGCCTCACTTGCAATCACCGCTCTGTTGCTCTCCTTGGTGCCATTCACTGTAGCCAACGCCTTATCATCGTCGTTGTTATCGTTCCTATCCTCGTTCTGGTTCTGGTTCTCGTTCGCAGCGGCGGGGGCGGGCACCACGGCCTGTGTCTTATCGTCTTCCTCAGTCATTGTTTCAAATTTTCTCGTGAACTTGCTGTTGTGTGTTCTTTCTCCCCTAATGGTGGTACCTAACTATAAGCTGCTACCTATAGTAGCTTTCCTGAAGGTATGGAGAGCGGGGTATCTATAGTTCGTTTGTAATTTGTCCGTAACGTAGCCCCTCCCCTACTCAGATAGAGATAGAAGATCGCTGCAGCTGCACCGAGAATCCGACCAATCGGCTGAGATGGGAGATTAAGTATTTCCTGTTTTTTTTTATTGCTTTGTTGCTGTAGGTCCCACTATAACGGATAATTGAATCTTTTTCCCTTATGTGAGCGAGGATGTTGGAGGAAGAAGAAAAAAAGGACAGATGAAGGGTGGGGGTAGTGTGATGATGATGCTGTCGGGGCAAGAAGAGTAGAGTAGAGAGAGAGGTACCGTTACTGGTTATAGATAGCCCTATAACGTGACCGTTCGGGGGTGTTTAGTTTTCTGCAGTGAGTTGCCTGGTCTAGAGTAAAGTATCTACGGGCTGTTACAAGGACGCGCCAAGCCCATGATTTTAAAAAAATACCATCAGAGCTTTACGAGTACTGGCTTCTGCAAGGGTCTCTTGGTTATTGCTGCTGCTACTACAACTGGCCTTGTTCTACTTTTCTAGACTACTACAACTGCAACTCAACCCTGGGCTATGTCACATCTACTACCACCACTACATCTTGATCGTGTGAGCTCTGGTGCGCTCCCCCCGCAAAACTGGGTAATCGCAGGACATGGGGGTATGTCGTGAGATCCATGTAGATTTCCTAACCCCCCATTCTACACCTGTTTCCCGGGGTAGAAAGCTGTCATGATGTTCTGTCGGGAATTTTAAAAGTAGAGGGGGCACATCTTTCACAGGAGAAAAAAAGAAATAGGAATAGGAAATGTGGAACATAATGTATGTTTTTATATATTGAACTTACGTCCCCTCCTCCCCCTCCTTGCGGGAGAGGATATATATGTGCCCATTGGATTTCTGATATACAGTGACAATCTCCCTCCCGTCTCCCTCTTCCTCCCCGCATTCTAGCAACGCGGCAACCACCCCCCATTCCCCCTCATCACTAACACCCCGACCCCATCTCCATCCGTCCCCATTACGAATCAAATAGCGAGGGTAAAGAGTAAAAAGCAAAAAAAAAAAAAAAAAAGCAAAACGACAATTATATACCCAGGAAGCGCAAAGAAAAAAGAAAAAAAAAGAAAAAAAACAGCCTGATACATCGCAACATGCTTTCTTTCTCGAGGGAACCTGCAGGACATATATGTAGGCAAGACAGGATTAGCAGAAGAGGGGGGGCGGAAGAGAACGCATAAAAGGCTGCACCGAGCGACTATATCGACCCACCCCCTTCGACCACGACCAGACGCAGACGCAAGAAAAAAAAAAGTGATATGGGACTCGACTCTACCCTACTCTAGGTAGTGTAGTGTATTGTATATAGGGAGGTTGTTATTTGCCCCAAAGAAAAGGAAAAAGGTCGAACTAACGAAACCGTGCTTGTTGTGCTGGCCCACTGAGTCAATGAATGTTCGAAAAACAAAAATCGACCCACCCGCAGCAAAATCCACTACTCGGCATGTCATCGAAAAGTCGAAGCATCCACCCGCACCATGAGCACCATGAGAGAGATAGAGAGAGAAGATTCTACACCACGGCAATATGCAGGAATGGTTGTAGTACTAGTAAGGTAGAGGTGTTTTGAATAGATACTACACACAATAGGTGGAGAGAGAAGAAAGAGGTAGAGTTAAAAAGGGGTTAATAAGTATGCATCCTAATAACAGGAAAAAGAGAGAGTTCAAAGAGGTATAATGGAAAAGAAAGAGAAGTGAGATACAGTAGGAAAGGTGAAGTGGGTTAGATACTAAATTCAAAACATTACAAAAGAAAAGAAAAAGAGACGAAGAAAGAAAAATGGCAGATAGCCAGCTTAGTAGGTGACTCTGCACCATGTGCTAATAGCACTGAACACAACACAAATGGGTAACAAACACAATGAAATTGAAGACGAATGAAAAAGGATGATAAGATCGACAAAAAGAAACACGGCTAGAGATAACCTCGAAAGAAAAAAACCACAAAAAACAAAGACCCGTGCTCCTGGCAATTATGACAATCGTATGATGAAGATTTCCCCCTGACACCGGGCCCCCCTATCGCCCGTCTGTCCCTCCTGATGGCATTTTATATTTACCAATCCTTCTCCTTCCCCATGCCTTTTTTTTTTTTATTAGAATTCCACTTTTGTTGTTGATCTGTCCAGGGCAATGCAATGTGTAGACAGCAGAAGAAACGCCGATCACTTCGCAAGAAATACACACAAAAAAAGAAGTATGCATCAACGATTTCTAAAAATATCGCCGTACTTAAAGTGCAACATCCAAAACCAAAGTGACATCGTTCACATCCTGTGTAGATAGATCCTCAAGAACTGGAATCAGGTCGAGAAGCTCGTTATCGTGAGCATCTGAGAACCAACTGCTGATCGGTACGGCGTGTTGAGGGTGGAAAATATAACTGGTAGGCGAGTTATCGATGATGATAGTGTCCTTGAGATCACGGCCAAGCTGAGAAAGATCCTAGTGAGACAAAGGTATTAAGATTAGCTATATGTGAACGTGGGAGTAGGTGTATGGGTCCGTGCGAAATTCTACCTTTACATAATTGCCTTGATGGTTGTAGCAACTTTCTCTGAAAAGCCTGTGGTGGACAACCTCATGAATGTCGAGCTGGTCAAGCAAAGGGTCGCCGTACTACAAAGATATTAGTGGCGCTCCAAAAATAGACAAAGGAAAAACTCACCTTCGAAACGGAAGCTGTAAATACAACAACTTCGTACAACTCCCCAACTCGCTTCATGAACTGATCGACACCAGGTCTTTTGATAACATAGACATTGTGATAGTTACCTTCGATTTCAACCGGAATGGTGAAATCGGCTTGATGTAATACCTGTTTTGGCCGTTAGTACCCAGGATTACGACCGGATAAACACTGCATCGGCTAGATCTCTATATTACCTTGAAACTACTGTGAACCAGGGTCTCATCCAAATCCAAGACCAAGCATTTCTTTCCTTCGAACCCGGGTGCGATAGGAGGTAGTAGCCATTGTTGCCTATCATCTACGGAGGGTGTTTTTACCAACTGGCCCGCATGCCCGTCATCTGAATCATTTTCCACCTCCTCATTCTCCTCCTCGTGTTGGGGCTCTTCCTTACGAGGAGGCGGTAGCTCGATGGTGATCGGTTTTCGGACTTCTTCAGTCTGGAGAACATCTGTTTGCGCATCTTTCATTTCAACGTCTTCCTCCTTTTGAGCGATAGGCACCTGTGGTGCCTTTTCGGGGGATGGAGCTGGGCCTGGTTCTGATGTAGAAATGTCATCTTTCTCACTAGGTCCAGTTGGGGTGGGGGCCTCAACGGTGACCGTAGGTGTGTCCAACAACGGTAACCTTCTTTCATCACTTGCACCGCTGGTTTCAGCCGTAGGTTCATCCACAACGATTTCCCGCCCAACAAGGTCCGTCGACTTGATCTCCTCATCCTTCTCTCCAGCAACTGGCGCATTTAGTATGACGGGAGGTACCGCAGAGCTCTCCGGCTTAGCCTTACTTTCCCCAGCGTCCGACGCGATTTTCTCGGTTTCCACGGCATCCTTCGATTCGCCGATACTGCTGTCTTTTGCGGACGTTTTGGCGTCTTTCACGACCGGAGTTGCTCTTCGAGAATGTACTGAACCGGGCCTTATTTCGGCCTTGCGTGAGCCCGGGTCATTCTCCCCTGACGAACCAGCACGACAGCATAGGAACCCAAAGAACCTCCCTATTCCCCCCTGTTTTGGGTTTCGGCCCCCTGTCCCTGTGACACTGCTAGCCTTGCTTCCTCCACGTCCTCCCCTTCGCCTCTTCCGGCTGCTGGTAGAGGCTGCGTCTGCGTCTGGGTCGGCGTCGCCGGATGCGGTAACAGCGGTACTACTAGTGGATGTAGGTGACTGTTCAGCAGTATTCTTGGTAGACGATGTCCGGGTAGGGACTGCCAACAGAGAGTTTCGCTTCTGCGATACGGAAGCGTTGTTATTAAGAGCTGAAGGGGGTACTTCAGTTCCTACAGTTGACGCCGAAGGCGGCGGCTTCGCGGTAGCAGTCAATGATGATGTATCATCATGGGATGTCGAGGGACCCGATTGAATTGATGAAGAGGGGTTAGGGCTCGAGTCTATAATGCATGGTAAATCAGTTAGCTGGTGTTTGTGTTGGAACAAGTGAAGGAGAAGCTTTTATTTTTTTTTAAAAAAAATTTTTTTTTTGATCGGGATCGGAGGGCGTGTGGGGGAGATGGATGCGAGGCAAGGAAAAGTTGCGATGAGATGAGATCGGAAGGGAGAAGTGAATGGCGGGGAAAGGGAAAGGGAAGAGTGGTTTTGGGGAGGCTAGTCGACGCACCTGCTACATTATCTTGAGCTTTAGACTCATGCGCCATTGAGACGTCCTCATTCCCGTTCACAGATACTTTTTTCTCGGAATCCATTTTTTGTAAAGTAAAAGTCTACCACAACACTTCGTCTAGAAGAATAGAGGGGTGAAGAAGAAACGAATGAAGGGAAGAAAGGGAACGAAAAGAAAGAAAAAAGCAGCTTAGACTCGCGAAATGATAGGGATTGGTTTTTCACGCCCTCCCGTTGTTGTTTCCTATTTCCTCCTTCTTCTCGCTTATCGTTGACTGGAGATTGGGGGACCTCTCGATCTCCTTCCCACGCGCAGGAAAGTAGGGGAATACACGGAATAAATGGAATAACCCAGGCGGTGGGGGAACCTTTTTATCTCTGTCTCTCTATCTCCTAGAAACCGGAACTAAGAAGAAAGATTCTTGACGAAACAAGACCTTTTGAAGTTCAGCCCCGGGGAAGCGAAAGCAGGGGGAGAAGAGAGAGCGACCCGGCTGGAACAACCACGTTGAAGGAGGCTGCTGAACAGGAGATTGTTGTCGAGGGGAATGGAGCTCAGTCTTAATGGTAACAGAACAGAGAAAGGAAGAGAAGGAGGAGAGGGGTGGGGGGTGGGAGGGCGGGAGGAGGAGAGACGTTGGCTGATGGGCTCACTGGGGGGGGGGGGGGGGTGAGAAGGTAGAAGTGGTGGGTGGATGCGTTGTGATGGTCGCGGTGATGGTCAAGAAAGGGAACGACCTGACGATGAATTAGAGAGTGAGAGAAGTTTAATGAGCGTCGATGGGTATTGGGTGTGTTTTCTGATTAGGTGACAGCGCCAACGAATGGGGCACGGCTAAAACAGCAGGGCTGGGGGGCCAAAGGGCGTAGAGAGGTTCCAGGCCGGGATTCAATTTTAAAAAAAAATGGATGAAAAGGGAAAATTACAAGCGAGAAAGAGAAAGGGCGATATAGAACAGAAGGTAGTGTGTTATAGCTACAAACGATAACCCAAGAAGCTGGCTGTTACCTGACTGAGTGATGGCAGTAGGATAACCGTTATCTTACAGTTTCCGATGGAGGAAAAAAAAAAAAAAAAAAAAGAAGGCGCAGAATAATCAGCAGCAAGAATAAGAAAGGTTATGGGGGAGGTGGAAATTTCAATTGTACGTGTGGTCTGTATGTAGGTGTATGTAAATATACGCTATGCGCTGTAGAGTTGTGTGTGTATGTGCCGAGATAAAAAAGAAACAGAAAACAGAAATTAAAAAAAGAAGAGACGCAGAAAAGAATTCTCAACAACAACCGACCGACTATATTTTACAGCTAGGAAGTGCCTTGGGGAAGAGAGAAAGGATGGGGGGGGGGGTGCAAACTACTGTACTAAGGAGCGTGAGGTGTAGGTTGTAGGTATGAGTAGGTACAGCAGCAGCAAGCCAGAAGTGAGTCCAGTAAGGTAAAAAAGTTAGTGGAGGTAGGAAGAAATATTTGTGATATAGACTTTGTGGACAACTATCGTTGCTATGGTGTCGGTGGATGGGAACACGCACAGTCCAAGACCTTGCTCACCCCTTCCCGCACAGTGAAGCGCTCTTGTCTGTTCGTCGTAGTGGTTCTGACTCTCTCTGTAATACGATATTACGATATTACGATATTACGATATTACGATACATGCCTACATGTAAGTCTATGGAACCCAACCCGCTAAGAGCTTACCATGAACCCAACAATAACAGCAATAACGAAACTAGGAAACTGCCTACATACACATACGGCTTACTCTCAATTTGAGAGGTAAAAAAAGAACCAAAATAAGACCATGTTGGGTATGGAGATGAAAGAATAAGGGAAAGACCAAAGACAGCCATGGGGAGGGTTCCTGGACATGCAATAAAAAAGTTATAACATAACCCCAGACGGAGCAGAAGCGAAAGAAAGCTAAGCCAGAAAACGTGCGAAATTTACCACTTTAGTACTAGTGTCCTCGTGAGAACCTTGGACGGAGCCTCGCTCTGGGGATATGGGAAATGAAGTCGAACGCCATGATCCCGCTCCCGACCAGCCATCCCCTCTGGCGAGCTTGTCCCGGCGGCAAGATACTCTCATTACTGGTCCTTTTAACTGCGGCCCTGGTAAACACTACATGATGGTGATAGATCATAACCTAACACAGGTTTCTTTTTTTTTTTTTTAATTCGCCTTTTGCTCGTCACCCCCTCCCCACCAGGTCTCGTCCCTCTCTTTTTAGTTTTAATATTTGGGTTTAGATGAACATGGAACAATCATTTAAACACGAATCCTCAATTATTCACCAATACTCTCGCAACTTGTGCACATACATAATACTTAGTTGCTCCCTCTATCTATCGCGTGCTCCTCCCCTTCCCTCTCTCCCCCTCCCTATCATCCCCCCCCCCCCTCCTTCCTTCCCTCCTTCCCATACCCATCAAATTCAATTCATTCAATGTCTAGGGTATTAGTACGAGTCCAAGGTACTCAAATACAAACCCTCTCCTTCTCATTTTCTTCTTAGGGCCTTGTCCAACTGGTCACCCATATTGGGTTCTCCATTGCGGGATCACCTTCCCTTTTGCAGCAAAATGAAACACCCAACCTCCACTGGCGGCACGGCGCGCCCCTTTTTGAGGAACCAAACGAGTGGCCGCCAAGCGCCCTCTTCAATTGGATGCGGCGGTTGCTCACTGTTCGAATGTAACACGGAAACCACCCAATAAGGAGTGCAGTTGCGAGTCAGTTTGTGGAAGAAGAATTGAATTGTTAAATTTCTGGCCCTAAAAAAGATTCTGGTGATCTGATAAAAACCCCCCAGAGCCTCAAGCCCCAAACATCCTAACAAAAAAAAACGTCTTCCGAAGACCGATAAGCCGAGACCACTCGACAACGTACGGCCTTCATCAAAGTAAGGAAAATCCATCTTCCATCCCAATCCCCCAACCCCATAAATGTCCAACAGATTTTTTGTTAACTTTGATAATTTTATAGAAGTGAAAAAAAAAAAAAAAAAAGAGAAAAAAAACAAAAGAAAAAGAAATGACTCGTCCGAGCTGACAAAAAAAAAACCAAACTCCTTTATCCTGCCGCAAATAATACCTGCATCAGAGACTCCGTTCCATCCTCAACCATCAACAGAAGCGAAATAAAGATGGCATGGGGATATAAAAAATATTTATAAAAGTAAAGTGCGCCAAAACAATTATCGAAACCGAAGGAACTTCAAGCTCAATGAATTGAGAGGGAGCGAGTCGCTTAGTCCTCGATGGCGTAGTCGTTCTCTCCGATGGCACCACCCCAGAAAACGGGTCCAAGCTTGAGGAATCGTCGCTTCTCGGTGGCACTGCCAATGGATGAGGTAGAGCTCCTGCGGTGGGAAGAGGTCTGAGGAAGGAGGAGAGGAGAGCCAACTGGGGACTCAACGGCGCTCTCCATGGCAGTAGAGGTGACTGGGGACATCTTGGGAGACTGAGGCTGCTTGGGGAAGCTGGCAGAGTGGACTGGCGCAAGGCACAAGAAGGTGGTGGGCTTGCGGATAGCAGGGGAAGCGGTCTTCTGGACTGAGGACATTTTTGAGAGTATTTGGGTTATGAAAGTTGCTGCTGGGAGGAGGGAGCTTTTTGTAGTTGGGTTGCTAGCGCAAAGAATGGAGGCTAGTTTAAGTGTGAGTGTTGCTTGAGGAAGAGGATGCTTTGTATGAGTTGATTTCTGTGCTGATGAGAACACTTGAAGGGGGAGGGAGGGGACCTTATATCCTGTCCTCGTACATACTCCAAGGCCCCAAGACCAGGACTGGTGGGAATGACGATTGTGGGGGAGAGTCAGAGGCAGTGCGGCGGGCCAGATCAGACGTACGTATGGGTTGCTGTGCTAGCGCGGCGATAAGGACTGTTTGCCCTCTAAAGTTTTACGAAACATGCTAGTTTGGCCACCGCAGATGGCCTCTGCGCCCTAGATCTCAGATGGTTATTTTTTTTTCTTTTTCTTTTCTTCCAAATATCTTCCCTTAAACCCTGTTTACTACATCATGCAGACGCCATGCAATGCAGACGCGCCGTAGTCCTTGCCAGTCTCCAGAGGACCCCAGTCCAAGGAAAAGAGGAGTCTAAACAGCGATTGGGAGGGGGAGATAAAAGTTCAATTGGATGATATGCTTTTGGGGGCTGTAAATTGGACCACGAAGGTGCAGTAGACAGCCACTGGGGGGGGGGGGGGGAGGGGGTTGCAAAGCGAGTGGGGGAAATAACATTGAGGAGGGTGGTGGAGGGGGAAGGGATGGATGACGCTGTTGTGCGAGTTTCAATTAACATGGGGTCAATAACGTTATCCAATTTTTCTGTTCCAGTTCAGCGGGAGGGTCACTTGTACCAACCGAGGAGCACGTGGGCGAAGTAGAATTACAAAAAAGAAAGTCCACACATGTACCGCCGTAGGAGGGGGCTAGACGGGGCAGTTGGCATAACACTGTACTGTAGTATATTGATTAGAGTACCTAGAGTACCGTGCCCAGACTCTTGGTCCGCAGTCTTCTACCAGGTCTCCCTCTCTTCTTTCTCCATTCTCCGGACTTAGATCTTGATAGATCCGAGCCAAGATAAACTAAAACATTGCACTGAGATTTGGGCTAAATTAGCCTCATGAACCCTCTCCTTTCTACCCCACTGACCACGGAAGTGTCCCAGACTCCCAGCCTTACCCTGGTATCATGTCCAATTGCTAGTAGAGAAGAAGTACCTACATGTACTAGTAGGTGTGTAGTTTTATGGGATCTTCTCATATCCCCCTCCCCCCTGGTTCTGATACCTGACATACATACATGCTTGTATCTAAGACCTAATTCTAATCTACCGAACACCTCCTCAGGTTGGCTTCCCATACTTAATCTGGAACACTTTCATGTGAAATGGACCCTGCTTCTCGATTCCTTTTGCTTCTATGTGGACCAGGACCAAGCTGCTTACTTTCTTGCCCCAAAGTCGGCCTTGATATTACAGAGAGAGATCAGATAGATGATCAATGCGTACATGCTACGTACTAAGTGGACTATCAATACGACGACGACGTACGACACATGCAATAGCTCTCCAGGAGTTGCTCACGGGGCCATTTAGATCTTTGGCCGCTTCCTAGGTGCAACAGAGAGCAGCAGTAGAGTAGCTGGGGTCCGGCGTTAACTAATTGTAATTTCGGGCCTTTTCTAACCTCTCCTATGACGAACAGACGTTGCAACTGGCCTATCTTCTATCTTCTCGCCTCGTATGTACGTATGCAAAGTGCACAGTATCCTACGTGCGGGTACACTTTATCTGGCTCTGATGTTGGAATCGACAGTTTGCTACTCCATCACTGTTACTGCGAACGGATAATTTGCAGTTCCACTTCCCCGTGCACCACTGCTTGCTCACCACCACCACCATACATACCAAAAACCAAAACCCATTGAACGGGAGGGCTGGCTCCGTTTGGAATATATCCACATTTAGAACCCTTTCTGCGGCGCTGGCGGCAGTTGAGTGTGTGTGCGCTCTAGCGAGAGCAACGAGAATGTACCCAACCTGCACGTTTTTCCCAAGATGCGTCTATATTTCCTTCGGATAATGATGTAACGCACCACCGGAAATCCCCCGCTCGTAAAGCTTGGTGTCTCGTCTGGCAATTGTTGACCAGCGCCGGTTAAATCCGTGCGATTCTACAATCTCTGATTCGACGCACATTATATGAAAGCTACCGCTATGGCGGGGCCTATCCTCGAGCTGACCTGGCGCGCAAATGACCGGGGGGGGGGGGGGGGCATCAGTTCGTTTACCATTTCCATCTCCTAAAAGATACAAATCTGGAAGGACAGGAAAAAGCAACGTTCGGGTTTTAGTTTGGACGTCTCCCCTGATACCAAAAAGGACTGCCCTTGACTAGTTTTATGTGTTTTGTGTCATAATTAAGACTACTGCACACACTCCTGACTTTGAAAAGGATTTGATAAACGAAATAATATGGATTATGTTTTTTTCGAGAGTCGTGATTGATAACATAGCCATGGGAGGAGTAGCGGGTGAGGATTGGTGACCTGAAGTAGTCCACGCTGCATGATCGCCCTCCCCCGCGGTGACGTCACAAGTCTTTCTGAGCCCTGCAGAGCTTTATTTGAAAAACCGATCATTGACATCTAATAGGTAGACACATAATATTTTTTTCCCTCTTGTACCTTCTAAATATTACCTCCCGTTGGGCCGGCCGAGCAGTCGCCGAAGATAGGATGTAAGCGTAAGGCAAAAAAGGCAGAATCCGGGAAGATTTTCGTATCCGAAGCCGAACGGTAATGCATCTCAGACAATAAAGAAGAAGGAGGATTTTCAAATTTTTTTTGCTGCTGTTTGACATGCCACTTTTCATGGTTGTGGGATGTTGCAGCCTCAAATTCATTTTTGTTTTAGGATGGGAGGGGTTCAGGTTTGGACAGATCTCACGATATGCGCATGGGTCGTTTGTGAGATCAAAGCTTGTCGCTCGAGCTAACCGACTACCGAATTGGCCGAGACAGAGGTGTGGAAGTCGTAAGCGGAGCACGTTCTCGGGGGGGATAAGTAATTGAGGCTATTAATGGTACGTGCATGGATACCACAACCATCAACCTCTTCTTCTCCTCCTTCTCCTCCTCCTCCTCCTCCTACTGCTACTCCTCCTCATACAAACAAGCAAAGGAAAAGAAAAAAAAAACACATCTCGAGAAAAAATTTACGAGCCGCGGCCTAGCACAGTAAGGCTGCAGATGTAAGGAAACACCTCTAGTACGTACAATTAAGTGGGGGTACCAAATGGTCGTGCAAACATAACAAAATTTCCCTCTTACTGTACCATGCAGGTGAAGAGGGAAAAAAAAGGTTTTGCTATTCTTCTCTTCGCCTAAAACCTTCCCAACACCCCCCCCCCCTCCTCTCCCCTTTTCTTTTTTCTCTCTTTAATTTTGAGAACGGGTCAAATCTCTAGACCCTCGCAAGCTAGGTCTTGGTTTTCGAGCGAGGGAGGCGCGGACACCGGCGGGTACCTGAGCATCATTTCCCACAAAAGGATAGGGGGGCATAAAAAGTCGGCCAAGGTATCTCGTTTGATCCTGCCTTCCGGCGCTCATACACGCTCGTACACCATGATAGTGGTCATGTGAACAGGATATCTGTGAATCTTTCCCTTGAACTTGAACTTCGTCTCCGCGCACCGCGGACCAAGACAAAACGTTAATGTCGTTAAAGCACGAGCTGTGGATTTTCTTTTTTTTCTTTCTTTTTTTTTTTTTTCACCAAAGGGGGCTGAATTGAGACAAAAAAGAAACTTTCTTGTATGTGTGTTTTGTTTTCTCGAGACTGCCGCTCTTCGCATATCTTGCTTGGGATGCAAGGTGCGTAGTGTACCTGGCTATGGGCCAATTGATGGGCAAAAGCTGGGCCTGAGAAATGTGGGGAACCGAGTATCTCAACTTGTAATTGGTAATTACATGCTCGCCCTGCTAATAATGACGAGGAAAACCTGGGTACCGTTCCCGGTCATATCTCATCCTTTTGAAAAAGGCAAAAATAACGAGATATCAGTAGAAAAACGCCCCCGTGTGTACCAAGCTCCTAACACTTTGATTTATTGTCTTAAATGTCATGATCAATAATCCCACAAATCTATCACCCAGATACGATTGCAACTAAACGCCTATAAACGCTCCAAGACGGGGAAACCCGCAGGAATAATACTTAGGAAACGTCACTAGAACTGAGAGAGAGAGAGAGAGAGAGAGAGAAAGCAACATGGATTTAGTGGAGTCAATTAGTTCTATTTTTTCTAGGCCGCCTATTGAAGAGTGGAATTCTTTTTGGCGGTTGTATTTTTGATGTTGAGGCTTGATGGCACGGTTCCAGGACCCGACCTATCATGCAAGCCGCAAGGAATGCTTTGTTATTTCTGGTGTTTTGGTTTACTTGAATACTAATGGTAACGATCACACGGACCATATGAATTTGACCGAGTATACATACAACTAACCCTAATACTATCAGGTTCTGCCCCGCATTTCTACCCCTCCTTGCCTGGAGGGTGTTTCGCTATCGACTTCACCCCCCTTTCACCACTCATTTATCGGAATATATTTTCAGGAAATACCGATAGTTACGTACCTAGTCAGTTACTGACTATGTTGAACCGGCAGTTACACCAACAACAACAAAAAAACTCACTTCAGGATTCCCACCTCCTAGATGGCATGGGTTTCAAAAGTCCCACCTGGGTACTTGCAAGACTCTCCCTCCCATCCTATCAAAGTGTTATCATTCAACGATTGATCTGAAGGAGGGGGCCTAAGATACCAACTGGAACATCTTCCCCAAATTAATCTATCTGGCTGCAAAGATGCTCTCGGCGATTGGTTGCATATCCCGCTGTATGGGAAGGTACCTGGAATGTCTTTGAGGCCCCGGGAAATAAGGTTGATGAGGTTATTCCCTGCTTATTAAGGGGCACCTTGCGGTACACCTTTTCTCTGCCCCATTTCTCGATGTCATGTATACACTGTTCCTAACGAACTGTCTGTTACTGCAGAGTAATCTGGAAAAAACCGAGACAAAACTCCATATCCGTTGCTAAAGATTATGTACTGAATCGATCGGTTGCGGGTCCTTCAGCTACATGATATGCTGCTAGATTCTCCTTGTTGGATCTTATGCCAACTACCGACAACCATCCACCCATCGATTCAACAGATAATGAATGAGACAGATATTCTGAGTTCTTGGCATCTAGATGCTGATGCAATTTATCCGCCGCTTTTAATCTCTGTTCCTTATCTTGGGAACAGGGGGTTGTTGACGATCCAGGCTATACGTTTTTAGGACGTTACAAGCGATCAGCAAGGGAATTGTCGATTCACCTTGCACACTGCCAAGAACCTGGGTGCTGGGGCTGTTGAAGAGATTGGGCATCCCTGCACGTTATCGTATCGCTGGTGCTTGATTATGCAAGTTTCCCGGCCGGTTACGCAGCAGCAGCGAGGCAAATCATGGGTGCTCACTCGGCGCACCCCCTCCTCCTCTAAGCAGGCACCCACGTGGGGAATATGATTGGTCCGCATCATGGTAGTGATGGTGAGGAAACATATATCAGGAGGCAGTGGATATTACGATCGAGAGAGGCCAGAGGGACGATCTGGGGTTACTTATGATCTTCGGTTTTTTCTCGCAGACTCATGGTCATCAGTTTCACCTTACTTCTGGGAGAAACGTTGCTGGCCTCTGCCCTTTTTCCCTCCCTCCCTTCTTTTCATTTCATGGTCGCCGAGAGGGAGAAGTGGGGGCTTCATTTAGCGCTTATTCATGAGTCCAATACTTTCCCTAGCCATCGATACGCCCGGCTGTTCTTCGATTCCTTTTATTTTTTTTTCATGCCTTGGTTTGTTATGGGGGTCCTTTATCAAGGTTTGGGCAACACGAAAGAACGGCTGCACCTGAGGTGCAAAGTTAATTCCTTAGGCTCTTTTGCAGGACTTGCGTGGAGCCTGGTTTGTGCTTTTTGCCTTGCTAAAGTCTATTTCACGGCCGAGAGGTGTTCCAACTTCCAGTATCCTTTCGGCGGGGCTGGAGGGTTTCCTAGGTGTACTCTGACATCTAGACTTAGGTTCGTCAAGCCGGTATTTTCACTAAGGTGCTACGATGGGCAGGTTCAATTGAGGAAGAGTATGTCCAAACCCTTTTGATATACCAAAGGCAAACATCCAGAGCTCGAAAGAAAGAAACCACTCAGTACAAATGATAAGCTACGTCCCTGAGACAGACGAAAGACTAAAAGCTTGGTCCTATCACTGCGGGACAAACTTTGGCCTTCTGAACCCTCCAGCCCAGAGTCATTAATGCGGGGAGGGAGTTTTATTTTGACTTTGGTTTTGGGTTTAGCTTTTGTGCGATGTCGCGGATGGGATCAAAGCTCCCGATCGTACAAAGTTATCAGTGTTTTGCTGATAATGGGGGGACACTAGAGGGTATCACAGAGAAAGAGATCTTGTTGTCGGAAACGGTTTCACAGCCTTTCGCTACATAGGAGATAGTTTTTTTTCACCACGATTATCCTTTTACTTTCTCCCTCTCCCTCTCTTTTTTTCTTTTTCTTTCACTTCTGAAGCACCCGCCCAGTCCATCTCCGGCCGGAGATACAGAGTCAATCAGCTGGACCGAGATTCCGTCAAATTCGGAAATCGGGTTCTTTTTTTCTTTTTCCCCTCTTCTGTTTTTACTTTTATATTTTTTATGGGTTCTACAAATCTACTCGTCTCTTTTAAGCGAGCAGCGCAGCGACCCCGCCTCTCCTCTACTCACTCTACTCTGCCTACAGTCAGCCAATCGCAAATCAACCGATCTGATCTGGTAGATGGGATATATGTGGCCGGATATATTCACACGATCGGTCTTGGTGTTTTTTTCTCTCTCTCTCGTTCTTGGGCCATTCTTTTCTTTATTTTACGTATCCTTTTACGTAGCGCCGTCTACTTACCCGTTGATCTTTTACCCGTCCCTAGCCATCGAGCGAAAAAAAAAAAAAAAAAAAAAAAAAGCGGTAGAAAAATAAGCCGCTTCATCACCTGCCCGCCCGTGAAGGGGCGGCTAGAAAGAAAGAGAAAAGACTAGATACTTGGTGAGTTGATGGGGGGGATGCGGGGGAAGCGTCGGAGGTAGGCCGGTGGGGGTTTTTTTTGGCCCTTTATTATTTCTCTCTAGGATTTGGCGTCTGCGGGGAGAGTTTAGCGGGCCCCTACTCCTTACCCTGCCGCCCCGAGTGTCTACTCTAGCGCTAGCTGTCTTATGGTTGGGAGACGTGTTACAGAAGCTTGCTTGATTAGGGAGGGGAGATGTTACTTGGATAGGAAACTCAGAGAAAAGAAAAATTCCCCGCTTCTGTCAGTGGACGGACGGAGTGAAAGACACTGCCAAAGTGGAAATGATTCGTGGGGTTGTGCCAGTGATATTTTTGTCCAAAAAATTCGGAGCCACGTGATTGTGCCCGGCCAGCCAGGGAATAATTGATTCTTCTCCGTATTACCCTACAATGTTGTGGTATGTAGGAAATGGATATCGCCGTCGATTCAATGATCGGGATTGGTCGCGCTATGCTTCCTCTGGCTATCTCTCTCGCTCTCTCGCTCTCTGGTGCACGTAACTTTACTCTGTTCTATCCACTCTACGGAGTTTACTCTGGTGGGAAGAACGCGGGGGCTTTGGACACAATAATCCGATTGGTCTTTTGCTGGATGACTCTGGGTTTTGCTTGCGTAATAATATTAGGTACAAGGGTGGCTGCTACTGGTGTCTACTTACAGTCTACAGTCTACTTTCCACCACATACTCTACCTGATAGACTACCCAGAGTAGATGTGAGCCTCGGCCAGCCAGATGCTATGTATGTACTCTACTCTGGTTGGTTGGATTAGTGAACATGCGGATAGGAGGGATGTATGATGTATGCAGCCTGTGGGTTGTACAACATCTCTGCACGCGAGGGACTTGGTGCGTCGCTGTCTGTCAAGATAACACGGATTGCCGAGCTGTCAGTCGGCCGGCATACCGATAGCAACAGACAGGACAGGCAGGGTAACCAGGTCAGAAACCCCAGCTGCACACATACGGCAACCTCCGTCTGCAGCACAACCCAAATTTTTCCTTCTCTTGAGAAAAGTTCCAACCACAGCAAAAACAAAAACAACAACAACAACAAATATAATGCCCTCGGTACGGGTGCCCGAGAAGGGCGCGGCAAAGAAGTTCAAGAAGCCCATCAAGGGATTGAAGAGGAAGAAGGAGGACGAGGAGCTGGCGGAGCTGGAGAAGAGGGTTAATGAGTTTGTATGTGTGCACCTGCTAGTGGAGTTGGTAGTGGTGGGGGTCGTGTGGTGGGGGTGGTATGGCGGGAGTGGTGGGAGTGGGAGTGGGAGTTGTGATATAGGATCTGAGGGCTAATGGGCGATTGGGTGTGTAGGATCTACAAGCGACAGAGTTCACGGAGCTGCCATTGACGAAGCAGACGGCGGCGGGGCTACATAGAGCGCATTTTAAGACGCTGACGGATATTCAGAAGAAGGCGATTCCGCTGGCGCTGAAGGGGAGGGATGTCCTTGGGGCGGCGAAGACGGGGAGTGGGAAGACTTTGGCGTTTCTGATTCCTGTAAGGCCCCTTCTCCCGTCTGCGGAAACTCAATGGCTATTGCAATTGCTTTGCTTACAAGGCGGGAACATGATATAGGTACTCGAGATCCTATACCGCAAGAAATGGACCACCCTTGACGGCCTCGGCGCCCTCATCATCTCTCCCACCCGCGAGCTCGCAACCCAAATCTTCGAAGTCCTGCGCAAGATTGGCGGCCAACACTCCTTTTCCGCCGGGCTCGTCATTGGTGGTAAAAGCGCGAAGGAGGAGCGCGAGGCCCTCCACAAAATGAACATTGTCGTCTGTACGCCCGGCCGCATGCTGCAGCACCTCGACCAGACATTCGGGCTGAACGTGGATAACGTGCAGCTGCTCGTGCTCGACGAGGCGGACCGCATCCTTGATATGGGCTTCCGCGCCACCGTAGATGCAATCATCGAGGGCCTGCCCAAGCAGAGACAGACACTCCTCTTCTCGGCGACGCAGACAAAGAATGTAAAGGACCTGGCGAGGCTCAGTCTGAAGGACGCAGAGTACGTGGCGGTTCACGAGGCCGCCGCCGCCGCGACACCGGCAAAGCTCGAGCAGTTCTACATGGTGGTTCCACTGCAGGAGAAGCTCGACATGCTGTTCTCGTTCCTGCGCAACCACCTCCAGGCGAAAATCATCGTCTTCATGACATCGTGCAAGCAGGTGCGCTTCGTCTACGAGACCTTCCGGCAGCTGCACATTGGCATCCCGCTGCTGCACCTGCACGGGAAGCAGAAGCAGACGGCGCGCGCAGAGGTCACCGCCCGCTTCGCCGCCTCGAAGAATAGCTGTCTGTTCTCGACGGATGTTGTGGCGCGCGGTCTCGACTTTCCCGCCGTCGACTGGGTCCTGCAGATTGATGCGCCCGAGGACGCGGATACCTACATCCACCGTGTCGGCCGCACGGCGCGCTTCGAGAAGACGGGGCGCGCGGTGCTGTTCCTGGCGCCGAGCGAGGAGAAGGGTGTCGTGGCGAGGCTGGAGGCGAAGAAGGTGCCGATTGCACGCGTCAACCCGAAGTCGGCGAAGAAGCAGAGCGTGCAGAATCAGCTGCAGGGACTGTGTTTTAAGGACCCGGAGCTCAAGTATCTGGGGCAGAAAGCGTTCGTAAGCTACTGCCGTAGCATCTCCGTCCAGAAGGATAAGGAGATCTTTAAGCTGGAGGAGCTCCCGCTGGAGGAGTATGCAGCGTCGTTGGGGCTGCCGGGAGCGCCCAGAATTAGAGGGTTGAAGAGTATGGACTTGGAGAAGATTAAGGAGTTGAAGAATGCGCCGAGGGGGTTGAAGGCGCTGGAAAATGAGGCGAGTGATGAGGAGGAGGAGGAGGAGGACGGCGGGGACAAGAAGGTGAAGGAAAAGAAGAAGAAGGAGGTTAGGACGAAATATGACCGTATGGTTGAGAGACGTAAGTCCCACATCCTCACACCCTCTCTCCCTATAAAACTGTACAAAAACCTAACCCCCCACAGAAAATCAAAACGTCCTCACAGATCACTATAAGAACCTCATCCTCGATGACCCCGCCGCTGTTGATGCCGATGACGGCGACGATGCCGACTTCCTCACCGTGAAACGCACTGGCTACGACAGCGACGTCTCCTCTACTACTACCCCTACCGCCACCACCACCGCCAAAGCAAAATCCCGCACCATTGACCTCGGCGGCAAGGACATCACCATCGAGTCCAAGCGGCGCGAGAAAATGATGACGTCCAAGAAGGAGCTCGCAAAGCTCAAGCCAAAGGGCACAAAGCTCGTCTTTGACGACGACGGCAACGCACACGCAATCTACGAGCTGCAGGACCTGGAGACCTTTGCCAAGGACGGGAGCGCGCAGAGCCAGAGAGAGAGGTTTGTGCAGGAGGAGGGGGAGAGGGCCAAGATTGCGGACGTGGAGGATAGGCGGCTGGCGAAGGAGAAGAGGAGGGAGAAAAAGGAGAAGAGGAAGAGGAGGGAGATGGAGGAGGAGGCCAGGGCAGTGGCGGAGGCGGAGGAAGAGGAGGGGACGGGGTTGCTGTCGTATGAGGCGCCACCGGAGCGGGGGAGTGAGAGTGAGAGTGAGGAGGTGCAGGAGGAGGAGGTGCAGGAGAGGGAGACGAAGAGGCAGAGGAAGTGGTTTGAGGATGATCCGGAGGAGGAGGAGAGGAAGAGGGGGAAGAGGGGGAGGGGGAGGGTTATTGAGGCGCTGGAGGAGCCGGAGACTTTGGAGGACTTGGAAGCGCTGGCTAGTGGGCTGTTGGGATAGATACCATTGTGGGTGGGGGTAATTGTAAAGTAATTAGCTAGTTTTTTCGTGTGCTGTAGATAGATAGTGGCGTCGCTATGTTTTTTGAGATAGATTTTTGGCCGCTCACTTTTAGTCCTTGAGTTTTTCTTGTTTGGTGGCCAACTAATTGCTTTTTATTCGGTATGCATATGATGTATATACATACAGGGAGGAAAAGATGCGATCCGCTCATTACCCCCCTCCTAGGAAGGAAGTACCACGCATCTGTACGGAACCCTAACCCACCAGTGCCCTCTGCAACGGCCTATTTTTCTTACACGTACCAACTACAACTACGACGATCAGTACCTGACGTCGACTCTCCCCTTTTTTGCACTGAATCAAGTAGACGGGCTGTATGCACTAGCTCCGTACCAGTCCATGGCTGGCCCGCAGGTCGGGCGGGCGGCAGTGATGGGGTCCTGGGGGGTATGAGGTAGCTGTTGGTGGGGGGGGGGCTACTCTCAGTCGTGTGCTGGCGGGGGCGGGGGCAGAGGATGTTGGCGGGTTACATAGTGCTCTTTTTTTTATTCTTTTTTTGTGGTGGGGCGGTGCGGGGCGGGGTGCTTATAGAAATACGGGAAACCAAGACCCAATTGCTGAATATATATTCACCAAGCATCACTAGCCTACTCTCCCTGCGGCCGGGGTTGTGAGTATGCTGGTCTAGTCGAGAGGCTTTTTCTTGTTTACAATTAGTTAATTGGGAGACACGCAGCGCCAGTGCGGTCTGGAAGGGTGTCTGCCACCCAATACAGGCAGGACGCTGGGGACTTTTGGATGGATGGGTGTGTGGTGTTGGGGTTATTACTGATATCCTGACGGGTATTGCAGTGTCTATCTATGTAGACCGTCACTATCCTACGCCATTACCGTCTCCCTGGCAAGATGGTTATTGCTACTCAATCCCCTTCTGCATTATCGCGGATCTGCAGTCAGTATTCTACACACTGGTAGCGAGTGATGGGCTGTGATGCGGGTTGGGGCCGCTTGGCTTTGGAGATGGGGATTCGAATGCTGGTGGTCTTGGGCTTGTGTGCTTGGGGAGCAATGTGCTGTGGTGGTACATATTTTGTCCCGCCAAGATGAATTCTCCTGATGGATCATGTCGCGGGTGGTGGTTCTGCGGTTTGGTGCGATGCCAAGAGTGGGATTCATCCTCCTTCTCCTCCTTCTCCTTTGCACACCCTCCACCCTCCACCCTCTGCCCTCTGCCCTCTGCCCTATTAATCCCCCTCTTTTGCTATACCACTCGACCACTGCCCATATAATCGAATATTCCCTGGAACTAATATTAACCCACCCAACCAAATACACCTTATGAATTTAATCAAGCACGGTCCGTTTGGAAGCAGGAGAGTTTGATTGATTGGTCGATTAATGATCTATACATACATGTAGAAGGGTTCGGTTGGTAGAGATGGGGTTAGGGTTCTTTGTACGTACACGCCCTGACGCACTGTTTGTAATATAATAAGTATGTAAGTACAACTTCTCTTGTTCCCGGCGGTGTCCTCGTCTGTACCCGGCCGCAGTCTTAGCTCCAGAGCGGCGTTGTGGTAGACAGTGTTTTGACGACGATTACTATGTAGTCAAATCAACCACCTTTCCAGGTATGTAATTTTGCGTGACAAGTGGGCCCTCGGTTTTCAATTTTGGATAGGTAGCCACAGGTCTCGAGAATACCACCCACATTGTGGCGAGTGATTTGGTAGCTAGTAATACATAAGAGCTCATTGCTTTGCAGTGTTCAGATCAATTGCCATTTCTGTATGAGCGGCTTCAACCCGGCCCGCCGGGGTACATATATAGATGAAGACGCCACAACATGTTAGGGCACAGTGATAGACAGGGTTTTACTACCTTTTAGGCCGATTTTGCCTGACAAGTGGGTCTCTCTAGATACTCTAGAGCTTGTGAGGTGAGCCACAGGCCCTGAGTATAGAGTTTCTGCTATGGTTGGCATATGCACTGCCCGTTAAGTACTTGAGGTGGAGTTTCGCCTATGAGTAGGCCCCTGGACAGTGCTTTTTGTTCCCTTTGCGTTACGCATGAAGAGGAGGGGGCACACATGAATATATTAAAGATTAGGGTTAGATGGGTTGTGGTCTATCATTGCACGCAGCCTAAGGATATGACAATTCACCTCCCCCCTCCTCGCCTCATTCTCTCACCTACCAAGTACAAATATCACTATTCCAGAACAATTTTGATCATGCCTCTACTCCTCTGTTCTGGATTTAACGGAGTTATGCCAAGTATATATCTTATGTCCGGGAATGGTTCCTAATGATTCCCGTCCTGGTTCTGGTAGATATGATCTCCCTTTTCCCTACTTCTAGTTACCGTTATCTATAATTAGTATTGCTATATTCTTTATATGACCCGAGTTCGAGAATCTCGGTGAGAGGCACCGGAGTTATGCTTGGGTGGTTGGGACCTAGCTATAACAAGTAATACTTGCCCCCCCCCCCCCCGGGGCGCCAAACTACGGGGTTGTGTCACTTAAGTGCATCTAGATCTTGCATTCCTCGATCTAAGGCCGGGGTCGTGTTATCGGCCGTTTTTGACAAGGCTGAGGTAAATTGAGCAAGGCTATTTCCCCACACATCACATACCCGCCGTTTCTGGGTAATTGCAGCGCCCAAGGAAGATCATAAATGTGGCTTCCATGTAGTTCACGGTGGAGACACGTCTCGTCCAATCACTAAATCCGGACTACCTGGTCCCCATTCTCCTACATTCCGCAACGCTTATGCAGATATCCCCAGAGGCATCCTTGACCACTTGGACAGAAGTGGAGGGAGAAGAGCTTTCCAAGATGGATGGTGTAAGAATCATTTCCTACTGCGTCCTAGACGCCGCAAAGCTCAAAGAAATCCATTTATTCTTCATCGAAGCTATTCCCAACTCCCCCTCACGCCTGGCTCTGTATCGTTATCTCCTGTATACCTGGCCCGAGCTGTGCCACATGGTATGTGATAGGCAAGTACCGTATCCGATGTTTATACATGTGATAATGATCAATGTAGGCCATGGACGGCAGGGAGATTGTCGGCGCTACTGCTTCCTCGATAGTGATTCACCACAACGGCATGCTCCGAGGAGGAATAAAGCTGCTGGCCGTCAGGGAGGACTACAGAAGTCGTGGCATAGGTAGGTCCCCAGGCACCCCCTAGTCCAAGGCGGCCTCGACATATCTGAACGCTGCAGGAGCAGAACTTGCAGCGCGGGCTGTAGAGACTCTAGTTGCAGCTGAGGCGGACGAGGTAATATATACCCTCTCTCTCTCTTTGTGACATTTTCTAGCTCGCTGATGTTCTCAGATTGCAGTGAATATGGAAGCTGAGAATAGTCATGCCATGCACATCTACGAGCGGTTGGGCTTCATCCGCACTAAGCTTCTGGTCAATGTCTGTGGGAGGGGGCGGTCGAGCTGGAAGATGATGTTGTTGGATTCGATGGCGAGGACCCTGGGGGATTGTAGTTTGGAAGATCTGAATGTGCTGTGCGGTTGTGGATTGATCGATAGTGGGGTTGAACGGGGTCGGCCTAGGTACGGGAGTCTGGTGGGGCCGATTTAGAGGGGTAGATGATGGCGGTTGGTTGGTGAGATGTTGTTAATAAGTTAATCAAAAAGAAGAACTGTGTGGTGTGGGTAGATCATAGTTTATCACTCGCTCGAATTAGTGCATGCCAAGCAGCAACGGAAATGGGGGGTTTCTTTTTTTGTTTAGTTCATTAATGGCGTGCAGCCTCTCGGTTATAGTAATACCGCATGTATTTTTCCAGGGCACCTCAAAGGAAATGGATAAAATAGAAATAAAATGAAAGATGGGAACACAATTTGTCACCCCCCAACATGAGAACCTAACGGAAATAGGGATGGCACGAGGATTATAACTTAGATGGATATTTTTACAAAAGGTTTTTAAATCTAACTATATGCCTAGTGCCCCCATCATTAAATGGAATCGATTGATTGATTAATTGGTGGAATCGGTGTAGCTACATGTAATGAATGGGGTAAACGAGGGGAGTCTAGGAGTTCGAATACGGGTATAGAAACAGAGATATTGATTTTATATTTCAGAATAGAAGACAGGCTCGGGTCTGGGGAAAGTTATAAAGTATGGATACAGTTTGCCTAGTGTTCGCTGCTGAGAAATGTGTCTTTTGATAGAATGGAGTACATGCATGTAGTAAGAGCCCATGTGTTTATACGAGACTGCTTAAGAAGTTGAGGTTTAGACTATATGGATTATCTAATGCCGTGTCGACTAGCTAGTAGTTGAGCCCGAGGATTAATGCCAAGTTATTCCTAGTGTTTCGATAAACACCGCCACTAGCTCACAGTGTACCGTTATTTCATTAAACACCGGTCAGTTAGTAGTATAGAAATAGTACGAACAAATAAATTCGGGTGTTTTGCGGGTTGGGTTAGAAGGTGACTTAGTATACTTGTTTAATAGTCATAAAATATGAAGTAATAAAAGAGTACTACGCTTAACATAGATCAATTGCCCTGGAGGCACGTGTTTTGCTGTCGGTGTCAATTCCTGGACAGGGACTATACCGTGCCCACCAATCATTTGAGCAGGCCAGCCTGTTGGATATTGCCCAGGCTGGATATTGCCCAGTTCGTAAACCGGAAAACTTCGTCTGCGGGGTAAGATTATAGAACATACACATGGAGAGCTGGGTCCTGATCAGTCATAACGTTTTCATTACTTCTATTGAGCTATTATTTACACATAATATATATAGAGAGCTTATGTACGTACATTTGTCGTCGCTCAAAGGGACAACTACATGTAATTGGGGGGTTTTTTTTTAGCAATCAGGCCACATAACTTACTTGTACTTTGGGGTTAGAAAACACTTGTTCTTTTCAAGACTCCACAGTGGTATTTAGAGAGACCTGCCCTCGATCCTCCTCCTCCTTGCTTCCCTCCTATCGATATCATCGGTTCTCTCTCAAAGTTTTTCTCGATCCGATAAAAACCTATATTCCCAAACAAATTCAATGCCTGCCTATTGTTATTCAATTTCAATTTCATAAATTTGGCCAAGTTTCCTGCAAAAGTTTTGGCCCTCAGTATCCAAGTCCATTATACTTGCCCCCGACTCTAGGAGTACCCTCGCAACCTCTGTCAACGACTTCCACCTTGGAATCTCTGATTCAGGAGGCCCATCCGGATAGTGTGTATCGTCTAGCCCCAGGATCACCCTGATCGCATCACCTTTGAAATAGTATCTCCACTTGTAAAACTCCGCATCCCTCAGTGCCAACATCAACGCCGTCCAGCTACCTCTACATCGATACTCCAGGTCGGCCCCACCATCAACTAACATCCTTGCAACTTCGGAGAACCCAGCCTTGGCGGCCAAGTGCAGCGGCGAAATACACAGCTTTGGCGCCAAGATGTCCTGACGAGCCCCGCAGTCGAGCAATAGGCGCACCATCTCGGTGCTGTTCATGCAGGTGGCCCAGCTTAGTGGTGTCCGGCCGAAGAAGTCTTGGGCGTTAACGTCCATTCTACGCTCAATGAGCACCTTGGCGAGGGGATTGAAGGAGTTCTTAATGGCCCAGCAGAGCGCGGGCATACCATCCTTGTCTTCAGCACCGATTGCATGGAGCATGGGGGCTAGTAGGAGTGAGAGGCGGCGGTTGGTACGAAGGAGGTTATTAAGGTCCGGGGTGGGGAGATACTCGGCAGACATCCAGAGGAGCTCATTTGGTAGGGAAAGCAGGGGGAATGTAGATGGTAGCGGTGCGGGGCTATGGGCGGGAGTGGGAAGGTTCGGGGTGGGGATGGGGATGGAGATGGGTTTAGGCTTTTTCGCTTTGGTGGCGCGTTTGGTTTTCATTGAGTATTTAATTTTGTTTGGGGGTATCTGGTGTTATCGGTCCCAATCTCGAATCTGCTAACTAACATGGAGAAAAAGGCTCTGAGATCGGTAATTGATAGTAAGTTTATATCAACAGCTGCTAAAATACCCAAGTGCGTCTTTTAATGCCAACGCTGGTCAAGACTACCCACAAAGGGCCGGACGCCGTTGATGAGACATTGAGCATTGCATATGGATATCGGTACCCCGTGCGTCTCCGGGCATCTCCGGGCGTCCCCAACGTTTCACCGCGCACCCGCTGTCGTGGCCGGCCGCGGTGTATGGTGACACCGCTGCCACGCAAAGGCAGCCGTGATGAAATGCCCAATGCCACCGTCTCATCTTCCAGGAGGCTTCCAGATCTTGCTTCAAACGTCCCAACGTTTGAACTGCACTAGTACTGCTTGGAGGGCTCTTTGAATCGATGGTATAGTGCGCAATCTGGCGGGTAGACACCGTCGTGGGCACTTGACGGTGGTCAAGTTTTAATAGTAGTGTGGAAGGTTTCCGATTTGTTTGACTCATTCCCATGCTCAATAGCTCTCTGTAGATTGGTGGCGCACTGACCACCTGGTATTCATGTATCAGCGGGTGTTCAACGAGCAGCCAATGATCGAGAAGGCACAATACGGTTTATACTAGTAGGAAGCCTCTTGAAGGCCCATCTTTTACCTCCGTAGAGGGGCAGTATGAGTGCAAGTAAATGGAAACAATAAGTTGCACAAGGGAAAGGGGGAAAATATCATTGGCACCCGGCCCCACAAGGTTACGATATTAATACCTTAAACCCAATCTACACGTATGTTTATCATGTCCTTCAGGATATGTGCTAACACACCTGTGTAACCCCTAGATATTCGTGTCATCGTCACGATGGCCACGGCATATACTATGATGAAGCAACAAAGGATCTCGAGAGGGGTCAGTGCAAAATCGCTGCTCTCTCACAGGGCTGCCGCGATGAGGGTTTGTTTATCTGACTTGCGCCCGATAGGTATCTGAGCGCATAGTACCCTTCAAACCTCCATGTCCCGTCCACATGGCCCATATGCATATAGGCAAGGTTGAAAGAGGCCTTTGGCCTATGATTCCCCCCAGGTTTCTGGACAGATCCGTCGGTCTATTATTGCCGCCGACTCCACCTTTGACGAATAGGCGACACGCGCAGACGGGCTGACACCTGAGTGAGGTGGTTGATTCTAACCGTTAGCCAATGAAAGGTTACGAGATATCAGGTTTCTATGTAGTTCGCCTAATCGGGCATCCTGGTATCAGGGTTAGGGTTCAGTGCACAAGAAAGCCCGAATCCCTATCATTGGTCCCCTGCACCCGGCATTCCGAGCCAACGGTAGGCGGGTGTAATAATAGTCTTTCTATATACAGGAACCATATAATAATAATATTACTGTGGTGCACCTACAAAAGTAGAAGGCCTGCAATTTCGAGCCTGGCCTACTAATTGATATCTTGGCACAAACGTCCCCTTGCGTTGATTTGCTCGTCATATATTCAAAGGCCATAAGCGGACAGGCCCATAAATATATAGACGTGCATACGTCAAGTCTTGTCCTGCGCATGCGGAAAAGAAGAAGGGAAAAGAAAGAGATTAAATGCAGATTTTGGATTAAAGACCGACCGCTACCGACTGCGGCCACTTCTTTTCGGGGATATGCCACGATGTCTGCAGAGCTGGGATAATGCTTCTGCTTCTGGTAGGGTATGGACTTTGATTGCCGACTATCAGCACCCCCCAACAGCTGGCCGTGGTATCGCGTTGGCTACTAGCTATCACTCCACGGTGGAACTACATGTAAATATGTACTCGGATCTTCGTGGCATGGTTCCGTCAAGAAAGAAGGAAGGAGAACCAATGCTACCCCAGCTCTTTTGCGGTGTAAACACCAAAGGGCTTGACCCCATCATGAACTCTCCCTCCTAGAGAGGGGGTGGGGGGGGGGGTGGGAAAAAAAGTGTAGTGCCTACACACCGGGGACAGCACAGCACAGCACAGTACAAGGCATAATCATACCGCACTGCATTCAAAAAAAAAATCCCAGATATTATGCCTTGCCGAATTAAGCCCCACACACATACAAGTAAGAGGAGGGGAAAAAAAAAGCCGTACGTGCCATAATTAGATTATCGTCTTCCCGTTCGGGTAATATCTAATCTCCCACAAATCCACAACTGGAAATTATATGAAACCACCACCCCTTACTTCCCCCCACCCCCCTCACTTGCATGGGGGGGGGTCATGAGACTGTGACCGTGCGTCCTTTAATTTTTTGACAGCAGCCCGGGCAGGTGCAGGTGCCAGTGAGGGAGCAGGTGCCAGTGAGTGAGGGGGATCGGCCGGAGGGAGTCAGGTACCTGCATATAGACATATAGATATAGATATACACCGCGCGCGACCGTCAGCTGGCCCCCCGTCCCCCCCCCCATTGCAAGGCAAGGTGATGCAAGGCGTAGATAGCGCGTTTCGGCCGCTTGCACTTGCGTTGATGGATTGGGCGCCGGATTCGGGATTGGGGTGGGGTGGGTGGAGGCTGTTAACTGTAGACCGGCCACGGCGGCGGCGGTGGCAGCGACGGGGGTCTGGCGGGCGGGAGAGTGGAGTGGGGGTTATGTACCGGCCGCGCATGGGGGTCTAAGAGTTACTAGGCCGGGAATTTAGATTATAGAAGTAATATTATACTACATATGTATAGACGCAGGCAGTATACAAAGAGGTATATGTACATGTAGATGCGGACCACAAAGCCCGCCATGTCCTTTTGATTTGTTTTCCCCCCCACGCGTACTACGATCTCACGGGCCTGTCTGGCTGGGGGGTGGATAGACGAAGATGTAGATGTCAAAGCACCAGCACCAGCATACCGCATACTGCTTCATGTATCTACAATATGTGTGGTCTACTCTACGCCGTGGCTCTCTGTAGCTAGAAAGTATAATGTCTTGGCATCGAGTGACACCCTGTGATGCACCCGCCCCAGCCGTCCCATCCCATCTGCACACAGGCGTGTAAGGAAGTCTACATACAGCCCAGCCAACTGCAAGCCTCGGTCTACACAACTACAAGGCAGCGGCACGTACTGTGTGTAGCAGTGGTGGGTCATGGGTATCTTTCTCTAATTTGTACTTTTACTTTTTACTTTTACTTTTAAGCTAACCGCTAGCTAGATCCAATGGTAGATGAGGTGAGGTACTGGGCAGAAGGGGTGGGATGGGATGGGATGGGATGGGATGGGATGAGAGGGGGGCTACAGAACAAAAACAAGAACAGGATGCTGCTGCTTCTCGCTGCTGCTGCTGTGGTCTACCAGCTACAAGCTACAACACCCACCTGTGCCTGTGCCTGTGTAATATAAGAATAAACAAACCCACCAACAAACAAACCCGCCACAAAGGAAACTACGGGAAAAAGAAACCAGAAGAAGCCACAAAAACACAAAGAAGAAACGTCATCATTACCATTACCCCCCCTCTGGGCTCTCCGGCCCCCGCCCTACAAGAATTTGACCAGGGTACTCAACATATCCCTATTAACCCTCGCCTCCTCGCCGGCCTCTCCCTCTTCCTCCTCCGCTGCCGCCTTCAGGTCCTCGATCTGCGCTACACCCCACAACATACCAATTAGCCTTCACCGATCCCCCCTCACCCGTTTACGGAAAAGGCAAAAGAAAGAGAAAAAGACATACCTTCCAACGTTCTCCTCACCGCCGTCAACTCGCCCCCCAGCTCCTCCTTCACCTTTCCCCTCGCGCCATCATCCTCCGCGCACAGCCACGCCAAACACAGATCCACCACCTGGACGCAAAACAGCCCCGCATCCAGGCGCCTACTCTCCCACTCGGCCCTCATCTCCTCCCTCTCCTCGGCCCCCATGCCCTCCCTCTGCGCCCGAATCTCCCGCTCCACCACCGCCAGCCGCGCCGCGTACCCGCCCCGCAGCGACAGCAGCTTCGAGATCTTCTCGTAGTCGCGCTCAACAAACTTTGCCAACGTGCGGATGCGCGCCGCCGACTCTGCCGGAAGCAGCATGAGTAGTGCCGCAAAGATTCCGAGGAGGTGCTCCGTTGTCGCGCTGTCGCTCTTCTTCATGAACATGCCAAACAGCGTCTTGAGGCCCGCGGCATCAACGATCCTTAGTGCGACGGGCGCACCCTGCAGGCCACCGACGGCATGGTCGAGGAGGCGGAGGGCACGGGGACGGGCCATGCGTGCCTCGCGGAGCATGAGGAGGGCAAGCTCGACGCCCTCGGCGTCGACAAAGTGCGTCTTACCGGTGGGCTCGCCGACAACGGTGGTGAGTGCATCAAAGATATTTTCGACAAACTCCTCCTCGTCGCCGCCCTTTGCGGGGTCGCGTTTTCGGTATGGGGAGAGGAGCTGGAGGAGAATGTCAATGCCGTTGAGGGCGATGAGGGCGGCGCGGTTGGGGGATGAAGATTGTAGCAGGATTGCCAGGAGCTCGGCGGCGTATTGTTTGTTTTGGGATATTGGGGACTCGACGGACTGGATGCGGGTCAGGAGCCAGGGAAGGAGGGGAGTTGTGCTGACGATGGCGTCGGCGAGGGATTGTTGGGATGCGAGGTTCTCAAAGACACCTGTGGGCTGTTAGTATTCTCTCTGTATAATTAATTTGATATATATACTGACTGAGCGTGTGGTAGACCCCATGCCGGTCCGTCTCGATACTCTCATTCAACCGTTCCAGATTTGATGCCAGCATCTCCAGCAGCTGCGCTTCCACCATTCCATCCACCAAATCGCTCCACTGCTCCGGTTCTGCCTCAACCTCGTCATCCGTCAACTCACTAATGACCTCCACCGCATCAATCGCAATGTCCGTATTCTCATGCGCCAGTAGCCCCACTAGACTCCCCAGACACCCCAACCTCCTAAACTCTCCAAACAGCTCCGGATGCTCCGCGAGCACACTGAGCGCCTTGATATCCGTGTCGAGGTCCGCCTCCGATGCCATAAACCTATCCCTCATACATCAGCTACCCCACAAAGCACACACGCGCAAAAGAAAAGAAAAACACACTTGTGTGGATCATCCTCAAACTTGCCGCGCATCTCCGCATTCTTGCTAATCCTCTTCTCAAACGCGAGCGCCGTGCGCCTCAGCCACGCAACATCGATCTTCTCGACGGCGGCCGCGCCGTCCTCCCGTTCGCGCTCATCCACATAGTCCAGTATCTCCGCCTGCTTCTTGTCCACGCCGCCTCCAAAGAACCTTCCGCCCTCTTCGTCCTCCTCCTCCTTGTCGAAAAAGTCTGCGGGCAGGGCGTCCTTACTACCACCTTCCTCCTCGTCGGCGGCATCATCAAGACGGACGGCCTTGTAGGCGGCGACTATGTCGAAGGTGCGGCTGTTAAGCATTCTGCGTTTGGCGGGGAAGAAGAGGGGTGGGAAAGGGAGGAGGGGGGGTTACGTGGATCTATGGAGGGCTCGGCTTTGCGTTTCTTGTTGGTTGGAGGGGGCAGCGCGGGTTTCTGGGAGGGGGGAGGCGTCAGTGCGATCGATCGGTGGGGGGTGTGTGCTCGGGTGGACGAACCTTGAAGAGACTATCTATGTCTGCCATGGCTGGCGGGGGTATAGTGTGAGATGTGATATGAGTGGGTAGTTTGGTGGAGGAGGGGAGAGGAGGAGGTGGTGGTGGTCGGTGGTGGAGGCTCTGGGTGGGCCTCGCTGTTGTCTTGAGGGTGGACGCGACTGACGGGGGGTGTATGCCTGCTTTGGCTGAGCGTGAGCTCTGTAGCTAAGCAAGTAATTAGGGTCAGCGCTGTAAAGTAATATGTAGGTCAATTCTCCTTCTCTCACTGTCTCTTTTTATCCTTGGTCTGATGGACTGTAGTCCAATTGAGGTGACAGTGGTGGTGAGGTGAGGTGTGGGCAGCGGTGATAGGGCAATGCAATCTGAGGATCGCGGGTTACAGCGCAATTCTCGTGTCCTCGGCTTGCTGCAGGATCGTGTGGTTGTGTGGAATTGGGTGGGATGGATCGAGAGAGATAGAGATAGAGGTAGAGATAATAGAGATAAAGATAATGGAGATGGAGATGGAGATGGTAGAGATGGAGAGACAGAGATGGAGAGAGTAAAGATGGGGATGGAGATGGAACAGATTTTAGAGACAGAAGAGAACAGAGTAGCAAAAACAAGAACAAGAGCAATGTGAGTGAGAATACATGAATCCGAGCCTGAGTCTGAGCCTGTCCCCCAACCTTGAAATCAACCTTCCCCCAGACGAAATGACATATCCAAGATGTACATTACATGTATCTACCATTTAATTTCCTCCGATTGATGTATGATGTAGCTACATGTAGGGTTCGCCGGCCCGACATCTCAGATCTACAGGAACAGACACCAACACCACCAACCAACGGTCCAAGCGATCAATCCTCTCCTGATGGGCAGGTGGATATATATAACTTTATCATAATAATGGTTAGTGTAATACATTAAAGGAAAGAAAAGAAACTTCCATCATCCTTCTGCCCGACGTTAACGTTCGGACAGGACAGGACAGGACAGGGTGCGGAGTTTATCCGAAACTCGCTTCAAGAGGTGGTCTCTTCCCTTCCCTTCCCTTCCCTGGGCGAAACTGCGGAGCACCTTTAATATACTCTATCTGTAATCAGGTGTTTTTATTTTCTCGTAAACTACTCATGAAAACAGAAACCAATGCCAAATCTCCGTGCATCATTATACTCATAACCAACTCCATACATAATATGCCCATAACCAAACCGGGCCAGACGAGGCCAAACCAAACCAAATTTCGTAATCATCATAGCCTTCGCTCCCCGTTCCCAAAAAAGCCCCGCTTTTCTATTCCTACATGCAAAACCCACCTATAATCAAACCAATACTTTTTTCCCCCACTCTCATTCACTCTCTCTCTCTCTCTCTCTCGCGTTACAAGACGAATACGAGGGAGTAGGCCACCGTCGCGGTCAGCGTTATCGTCACTGTATAATATCTAAGTCAGTTTCAATAGCTCTAGCTAGATCAAGGAGAACGGGGGGTGGGGAAGCCAACTTACTCAACGCATACTGCGCCAGCAGAGTCCTAAATGCCCATCCATCCACACTCAATCAGCAAAGGCTCCTCTCCTCACTTCCCACCCAATTCACCTAATCCCACCTTACATCCCCTCCACTCCCGCCCCCACTCACAGGAAAAGCAAAGGGCACTCACGCAGACAGTGCTGACATCTCCACGCACCCCTCCGGCCCTAGGGGCGCAAATATATTCGTTAGATAGACCTGTGCTGTCGCTGTTGGGACTACAAACCCTCTGCGTCAGCACACGAGACCCCCGCCCAATATAGGAGATGCACGTACCCGCACTCCCGATGACAAGCACCAGCTGCAGGATTTTGTCCTCCCTTGAGATCCAGTTGGTCTGGCGGGTGAGGCCTGTGGTCCAGGCTATGCCGATTATCGGGCCTGAGTATGTTAATCCTCGTTTTTCTTGTTTTTTTTTTGAAGGGGCAGGTAAGAGGGTGTGACCGTGGGGGTGGGGTGGGTGGGTGATATGTCATGATCGGACCCTCATATCGAGGTCCGTCTCATTCCAGTGACTAGTTTCCCCATTCCAGTCCCCCCCATGAGGTCAATGACTCGGGGGCCCTCCCTAGAGCGGCCATCCATACCATATGACTAGAAACTGTGTAAAGAAAAGATAAAAACTCGCAAATCTTACCAACAACCAGCTTCAGCACCGCCATCAGCACGGCGCTCTTCCAAAAGCCCTTAGGCAGCCCCTTCATACTCAATCTGCTCAGATTCGCGCCCAGCAATATCAGGCCCAGCACCGGCACCGTCGGCTGCGCGAACCCCGCAATATCCATCAAAAAGTCCAACGGCGGGTTCTGGTCTGGCGCCTCGGGCATGTTGACGCCAGGCGTCTTTATAAACAGCGCTTTGAGCACCGGGATGTTTGCCGCGACAAGAGACACGACTAGCGCGATTGAGGGCGCGGTCAAGAACGGGCGGAGCGCGAGCCAGATGCGGCGACGGGCGGGGACAGGCGGCGGGGCTGCAGGCGTCTTTTCATCGGAGATTGGAGAAGGTGGTGCGGCGGTGGTGGAGGTGCGGCGGAGTATGATGTTGATACTTTTGAGGAGGGAGAAGGGGGCGGGGGGTGGTGGCGATGGTGGTGGGAGGGGCGTGGCGGTCCGCTCTAGGTCCACATTGGCAAAGGTGTCGCGGGAGATGTTGAAATCGCTTCTTATCAGTTGAAGCCCGCCGAGGTTGAAGCTAGGTAGGACAAATTAGTAATACGGTTCTGGCAAGGGGTGCGGGAGGGCCGAGTGCGATCCTGTGAATATAGGGGGGAAATTGCGCTGTGCGTCATTTAGATGGATGGTATGGAGAAACCTACATTGCAATCATTTGCACGACCATAAAAATAGACGAATATGCAATTCCTTTGGTAACCTATTCATTATGAAAAAATTGTAAGATGTCTGCTGTACCTCCATTCACCCAGTCTGGGGCCAGGGAAATCATTTACATCTGCTTCGCCATGGAATGGTTCAGATTTCGCAAGTGTAGAAAGATATGCGATCACCTAAGATATCACTCGTCAACGCCAACCCAAGCATACGACGACGATGATGATGATGATCCATTGGTCTCAATGCACCCGCCGGCTGCGGTCTGACACCTTGCTGACACCGTCCAATGGGCACGCCCGCAATTAGATGAGTGGCCATGATACGTGACAGACAGAACTGTGACTACTACTAGCAATTCAAAGTAGAGTGTTCGGACCCGCCCGGCCCAATATCCTGATGTGGGGCCAAGAACAGTTTCTCTCCATAACAGCGTGTGTTAAGGGCCAAGTATTCCCATTTGGGAGGGCTGCCCCGTAGAGAAACCCACCAACCCATGGTTCGTTCCAAGATGTGTCTTCCGATGCAGGGAGAAGATCGATCTAACGAATGCACGACAGAGGTACTAAATAAAAATAAAAAAAAGATAATTCGTTACTTACTAGGTCTCCAAGGTTGCTAAAGATTCCTAGAGGGAGAAATTCAATCAGTTAGCCCTCTCTAGTAATCACTCACACCATTTCAATCGCAGACTCATCCATCATTGATCATCCATGCTTCCGTCACTGACTCAAACGAACATGCAGGTGCTGTTTAGATAACAATTGATGATATTTCCAGTAGAGTGAATGAGAGAGATAACGAAGAGGTCACAAACCAGCAGCGAGAACGCCACCTCTCCATGATGGTGGAACTGGTGTAAGCCACCTGACGATGAGTCCAAAGGAGAGCCCCATAACTGAATGGTTCACACGCACACGAGCGCGCACACTTTTAGCTATTGGGTTCTCTGACACAGATAGCCATCCGAACCCCGGGATGGCCGCTGTTGTGCGTAGAGTGAGAAACAGAGTAGCAAGCACACCTTGATAGAGACCTCCCGTAACAACGACAGATAAGACTGATGTCATGTTATCACGGTCAAAGGCAGGGAGGACAGTCGCAAATATTAGTAGTGGCAGTAGCAGGTTCATTATGATCGATGCGTTCGCTTTACAGGCTTCAGGCGTGAGGAATCCTGGGGGGTGCAACAACGATTAATTGTCAAGTTCGCCTTTTTTTGTTTTTTGCTTGTTTTTTTGTTTGTTTTCATCTTTATATCCTTATTCTTCATCTCTTCTCATCACCTCATTTTTCAATTGGGGTATAAGGGACGGGTTGCTTGGCCTGTTTGCTTCGCGGTGAAAAGGCTTAATCCCGCAATAATGCCGGATGGCATCGGGGAATTCTTGTTTTCCCCACCTCATCTCATCTCACACACCATAAGATTGAAATCTGTACCTTTTTTGGCGAAATAAACCCCGCCCCCAGCAATAGCGGCCATCTTAACCATCGGTTTTATCGCAACGAAGATGACTATAGAGAAATGAGAGCCAAACGGACGTCATGAGTCTCACAACTCGTGACAATCCATTGAGCCTCACGAAGTCAGCCAAGAAACATTCCGCCTTGGAGTGATAAGCAGCAGGCAAGACAAGAAAGAGCTTCCCTCACCTTTACCGATTCCAATAGTGTTTCCGGGCATTTTGTCGAAGGGAATGCGTTCTGATTTGAGAAAGCGGTGTTGCAGTAGCAAAGAGGACTACGGAGGGGGGGGGGGGGAGAAGACACACTAGATTGAGAGAATGCTCCGTCCAGACAACCCTCTCAGAGAAGACCTTTATTTTTTTATTTCTCCCTCTTCCTTTTCTTGATGGGGGGATGAGGGATGAACCTATTTTCTTTTTTTTCTTTCCTTTTCCTTCCTTGCTCTCGGCCATGTATGGCTTCCAGCGGATTTTCTATCCCGCCCGCATCCCCGTGGATGGGCCGGCTCTGATGCCGTATTTTAGAAGTGTTTCTACATTCGCTTACTTAGCGTGATGCGGGAAGACAGGAGGGGTCTCCCGTGGGTCATTGCTTGAAGGGCAATTGCAACAAGTACAAGCAACAGGGAGTTTTCTTTTTTTTTCTATCTAACGGTTTGAGTTATCTTCCTCGTGCACCTGCCTTAATAATCTGTCCATACTCTAAAGTAACGCCCTCCCTTCTCTTATATAGACTACAATATACCGCCGGTAGGGGTATTAAGAGCAATCAACTACCATTAGTACTGGTACATGTATTTATCAACCCAGTTAGTATAATGTGCCTACTCTCCCCGAGATTTAAACCTTCTTTCTCACCGTCTTACTATTATAAGTTGTAGTATTTAGCTACATGTAGCTATATCCATGTAGCAATTATTGAGCCCCATAATTGGCGCCCAATTTACTTCCTCGTGTGTTATATGACCGAGATTATACGCCAGCAATTTAATTTCTAGTATAGTACTAATGCTAAATACATGTAGTACTGATCTGGGCGTAGGGGAGGGGAAGAGGGGGGGGGGGGGTGAGATTCAAACGTTAGAATTGGGCGGGGATTCAAAAGCTTAACCTGGCCGCCGGAGACTAGGGTTTCGCGTTGTTTCGAGATTTCCCTTTTGTCTCCTTCTGGAAAACGGACGACAAATACATCGGAATCTGGTATATACCAATTAAAGATAGCAATGATATGACATTCATCCCTCGAGGGCACCCCGCGGCCCGTGTGAACACACACACCCACACACCCACACACACATGTACACCCCAATCACCTCGTGGGATCTTGTGACGTACGGATCTCAATCGCCAAAGTTGTAGATTCGTTAACCCGCAATCTCAAACGTCCCCTGGAATAGGAAAGCTCGATGGTTATCACGAAAGCTTTCCCGATCGGGCTTTAACATACACTGGAATGGGATATTTGAGTGGAGGAATCCATTAGTTACGCCCCTCGCTGAATGAGCGCACTAGTTGTCGTGAAAAATCTCTTGATTCTTCGCGTCTTTTTCAAAAGTCGCGTCCCCTTAGGATTTCTTGAGGGGGGAACCCCTTACTTCTGCAATTGCTCAACTACACCACCTTTTCCAGATGCAGCTTCATTACCCATTTGATCTTCTTTGAGTGCGGTAATATTGATGCGACCCATTTTGGAGGGTGGTTCTGTAGAGTCGAATCTGGTTTTTTTTTTGTGCAAGTTGGGGAGCCCCTTGGTTCATCATTCTCGTGGTAATAATGTACGGGCTCCCTCTTAAATATTTGATTGATTTTTCTTTTCGTTTCTGTATTCTTCAATACAAGTCCTTTCTCTCTGGTATGCTGGAAATACTCTCCTTTGGCCTTTGAGTATTTGTCCTGCATCTTTAAGGAATTCAATTTGATCAAGATTCCCGTAGTTTCTGTAACCGGCGTACTTTTCTACAGCTTTCAATCTTTATATCAAACCGGCTTCATTCCCATTCTTTTCGTTCTCGCACTCTCAAACTATCCAACATTCATTCATTCAGTCATTCAGTCAGTCAGTTCAGTTCAGTCACTCATTCGAAAATCACCCGTTCACTAGCTAGCCGTACACTCTTTTTTTCTTTTCTTTTCTTTCCTTCTTTCCTCTTACAATCTCTATTTCGGCCCTTTTTTTTTTTTTTTTTTTTTATCAGACTCTTTTTTTGTCTTTTGCCAAGTACAGAAGATCGGGGTGTCACTCATTTTTTCACTGCCACTGCCTACTATTAGCTACGGTCATTTTGAACCTGTGCATCGTCATCCAACGGTTTAGATACAGCCCACTTTACCCTTCTCACCTCCTGGTAAGGTACCTCGGCGATTTCTCGCAGACTTTCCTATTATTACTCAGTCAATGGTCTTTTATTCCCTACATACATAATTACCCTACCGGTACTGCTTGCTTGCTTCCTGCACACTGCTGCACACCCTACTACACTTATTGTCTGCCTCGTACCAGCATCTGTAACATTAATTTTTCTTCTTTTACGGGGTCCTATACAAAACGCCCTGCCTTACACCGTTGCTCATCCCTGTCATCCCCATCCCACAACTGAAGCGCATAAAAAAAACTCTCGGCAGGTTCTAGCGGGCTACTTGGTCTCTCTTACTTTAGTATTAAATGGATTCCTCCTCGTCTATTCATCACTATGCATCTTGTGTTCCTTCATCATTATATCCCGACCTCATCGATATCCGCTCTCTTGGCCACAATACTAATAACGTCAACCTCAACGACGACCAACTGAGCTCAACTATTCATAATCATAATTCTTCCCTGTTTATTCCAAGCCAGGGGATACTGAACTCGCATTCACCACACCCCCCCACATCTGCTACTATTCCCCGCGTGCCAACAAGCTACATCTCGTCCTCATCTAGAAGAGCACTAGAGGAAACATCAACTAATACTCAACTCTCCTCGCCATCCCCGCCAGGAAATCTATCACCTGTGTCCATTAACAACTCGGACCAGATAAAGCGCAACTCCCTCAAGCTAGATCAGCGAAAGCGTGCTAGAGTTATGAGAGCGCATGGTAATCTGTCTGCAACCCCCAGAACGCTGGCGGCCGCCGTTGCACAGGAGCAGGACTTGGTGCCCTATCACCAATATAGAGCTCGCCAGAGGAGGGACGCTTCGATGGAGGGTGAATCTGTGTGGGACGAGGAGCTGGAAGAAGCTTTTATGGAAGGTGAAATAGCCATTTTTTTCAACACCCCGGCGTTATGCGCATCTACTAATTAGTCGCATTTTAGCTATTCAAAAGATCCCGAAAATCGGAAGGAGGAAGCTCTCAATGGAGGGAAAACCCCGTGGGAGGAACGAGTTGATTGCGGACTACATCTTCAAGGTCACTGGAAAGCGGAGGACACGGAAACAGGTCTCTAGTCATATTCAGGTTTTGAAGAATCTTCTGCGCAATAACAAGGACTGTAAGTTGGCTGCTTGTAGGCCCTCTGGAAATTGATTGAATGAATCTAATATCTTGTATAGTTATGAAGCTTGTGACTACTGAGAAGCCTGTGTCCGGGTGGGACAATAGCTCTGATAGCTGGAAAGACGAGGCCGAGATCAACATGGCGCCTAGTCCAGCACCTTCAAATGGTTCGCCATTTTACCCCTCCCAATCTAGTGCTTCCTCCGGCGAATATGGTTCAAATGACCCCTCAGTATATTACCCGCAGGAGATTTTTAATCCTGAGGAGGAGGTATTACCAACGGTTCGACCCACGAATTTCGCAATGTGGGTTGGCTCTCCAAGCCACCACGCCGGAGGTGTGGAGGGTTGCTTTCATACATACACACGTCTCTCACACACAGAAAGACCCGCGGCTGCAGCGCCGTTATCGTCAATCCCAGAGTGGAACACACGTTTCCCATACCTTGCGGATCTTTTAGAACATCCAGAGTCAGCAACGCCAGCAAGTTTCCCAATTGTGCATTTCGAATCGAGCGTGTCCGTCATGCCCACAATGCCCTCGCAATCGTCCGTCCTCTGCGCTGAGTTTGAGGTTACGTCATCTAGCCCTACCTATGACAACTACGGCTGGGAGTGCGTGACTCGCATATACTCTGCGGGAAAGCAGGTCTGGGAATCTTCCCAAGCCTGTTCTGTCACTGATGAAATATTCAACGGTAGTAAGAAGCTCACGCTTCCCTTTGCGTCAGAGTTCTGGGCTGCCTTCTACACCGAGCTCTCTACAGCCCAACGGCAAGATGGAGCAGCTGTCACACTAGACAGGGAGCGTCTGCGCCGTAGACGGGGGAAGGAAGCCCGAGCAGCAATCAAGGGTATCACCGTAGTACAGGAGCTTTTCTCAACAGCCCTATCGAGTGCAGGGATCAAGCGGAGGTCAGCGATGTTCCTCTGGGAGTTCACCAAAGCCGACCCCAGCAGCCTTATTGGAAAGACTACATGGCGCCAAATAATTCCCCCAATGTCGCAGATGCTGGAGAACCCCACATGCACACCTACACCATCCTCGTGCTCGCCAAGTATCGGGGTTGTAGATGACAGCTCCTGGGCTCAACTGCCACTATCCCCCTTCGTCCCGCTCTCGCCGCCCATATATTTCCTAGGCTCAAACCAGCAGCAACAACAACAACAGCAGCCGAGCGCGTTCTCAACGCAGGAAGATGTCAACTATCAATTCCTCCAATCGTCACAGGCAGGCCCCTCAACACTGCCACCTTTCACTGCAGGACTACTCTCTTTGTCGTCGACTGGCACAGTCATGCCAGATCCGTCGGAATATTTCACGCAGTGGCCACAGGGATTCTCTCCTGTTTCGGCAGTCGACCATGGAGAATCGTAGCGCTATCGTATGATGCGGCATTACCTCCGAGTCATTCAACACTCCTTCTCTCTTGTAATTAGATTTCTTTTTTGTGCCGTTTCTCTTTGGGGGAGTCTTGGGCTGGTGTTTATTCGGGTTCCATTTATTGGTGTATTTTGAAACTTTTTTGGGGGCTTTCATTTTTTTTTATTTATTTCGATTTATTCTTTCTTTTTTGTTTTTACACTTTTGCCACTGGCTGCAACTCTACAAATACTGTACCGCACCCTTTCTTTTGTCACTCTCCTATGTTTATTTTTCTTTATTTTCATACGGCTCAATGTTCAAACGGGGTGTTTATGTTTATGTTTTTTTTTTCCTCTTTCTTTTCTCTTCTCTTCGGCTCTTTTTTTTACTGCTTGCGAAACACAACAACAGACTGCTGGTCCAGGTTCCCTGCCCTGAGATTTGGCTACAATTTCCAAAACACGCATGACGATCAGAGTGAGAGTGTTAATACCTGTAGAAATAACGGAACAAAGGACTGGCCCGTGTCTTTCCTTCCCCTCACAGGGGAAAGAGGGAAAGGAAAAAAAAAAATTAATTTGCTTGCGCCGCATCCCTGCTTGTAAACTACTGCACGTTCAGCCTTGTGAAGGATGTACAGAGCTACGAGAGAAAGAGCAACGTGAACCCAGCCCATGGCCAGTCGCGCATCAACGGTTTCACGAGCCGGCAAGTCTCCCAGCGAACGAGTCAATAATCTCTTACTAGGGGGTATGTGCAACGGTCTCTCCTTGACTGGAGAACTTGAGCCCCATGAGGTATCGCATTCGCCAGGATCAAGCGTTTATTTTCCCTTGTTCGGCAGGGTGTGTGCAGTTGGTGGATTGCGTGTTATCGATGGGTCTTTTTACCTACGTGGATAAGCCTTTCTGGTACATTACCATTAGGGTACCTGCTCTGGCCCCTAAGAATTCAGGGTCTTCTGATGTGATTTAAGCCCTATGATTCAATGAATGGATGGATTGTCTGCAGCTCCCTTCGCCTTGCATCTGAGAGTGGAAAGTGAATAATATGTAATCACATCCGATTCAAGAATTAAGGAATACATTACCTACATACATTAAAAAAACCCCATAGTTCTTGGGTGGGGTGGTCCTAGGGCATTTTTCGCTCAGGAGGATTAAGAATATCACGTCAGCGCACCGGAAAATGGGAGGCCGGATTGATCTCAGCCCTACGGTAGAATACATCCATCGATCGTGGCTTTTTAAGGCTGATTGATTATTCTGTGGGGAGCGTGACATGGTTGTTGTCGTGGTACCCTATTGGTCGATTAGTAGTATTACATCTTCTGCAACTGGCCTGATAGGGAACAGGTCGGAGCATGCTAACAGAAAAAGTCAACCAAGGATATTTGCCAAGAGCCAACAATACTAGACAGGCTTAGCCAATTTAGTCAGTTTTGTACCAAAGTACTGAATTCGGTGAAAGTGTACTCCTACATTCCCTACAGCTGTAATGTAGAGTAAGTACATGAGACTGTACTTACTCGACCTTCTCCTCACGTTCTCACGTCACATCACCCAACTGACAAGCCACATGCTTTCCTTATTTGACGACAGTTCGCGTCTGCGGCTGTGAGTAAGTTCTAGAGGCTTGTTTTTCTTCTTTATCAAAAGTTGCATTGGCTCTAGTTGAGTTACTTACATACATGTAGCTCTCAAGTCGAGCTAGATCCATGCCAAACGGCAACGTGCATCTGCGCGCGCCCCTTCATATTTATTGACCAACCGACCAACCACGTTATACCTACCGATTTCACCGCACCTTTTAACGTCCCGAAAAAAGTAGCATTGGTCGGAGAGTAGACTTTAGGTTTTTCCCTTATGTTCGCCTATCGATACGCCAGGCCGGGCGTGTCACTGTTCCTGTATTATGGTAACATTACTTAAGGTAGGTACTTATTATTATTAGACCAAATGGAGAAGGATTCAATGCACCTATGCCGCGTCGGTACTCGGCACGAAAAGCAATTATCTGATGTTATTTCTCAGAGACCTTCGAATCCCCCACCTTCCAGCCTCTATTTCTTTAACAACGGACGACAAAGGTCTTGGGGGGGGGGGGACAGCCCTATGCGAAGCAAACCCCCCCCCCCCCCCCCCTGTACCTCAAGCTTATCCATGCGCCAAAGCTACAGAGGCTACTGGTAGCCACGACTAGAGTATCGATCAGCCGCCACGTTGTTCGTTTAAGCCTGGTCCTGCCTGATAAAAGTAATCATCACTTCGCTATGTACGTACTGACAGCTGGAAGAAAGGTAAATTAAATCTCGGTGAGATAAGTGCCCGAAGAAATTGTGACTAGTTGTATGCAAAGTAAGGTAAGGGTAAAAAGTCCCTCGGGATAGATAGAGTACGCCCTTGATCGAAAAATAAACTATCCCTGTGAAGTGAGGCTTAGATACTACTACCTACAAGTCCAACCCCCTTAGGTTTAGTATGAACTTACCGTTCTTCTAGAATGTAGAATTATCTGCATGGTGCCTGCATAATTGACCCTATCGCCTGTCGAACGATAAGATGATTATTGATTATGGTGATGCTGACGATATGATAAGGGAAGATAGAAAAGGGGAATGAGAGAGGGAGAGGAAGAAGGAGGGGACGTGTAGTTGACATGGATTCTCCTGCTTTGACTAGTGCCTTTACTGCCCCGCCCTTAGACGGAACCTTATCTGTCGAGTGATGGGACATGAACTACATAAGTACATGTACATCATATACTTCATTCAGCCCACCGTTCCTACATACATGTATGTACCCTAAATACATGAGCTTTTCTTTATTATTATGTATTTATTTAACCATTTATTTGTGTGTGTGTGCGCACGGACCGCCGCATCAGGCGAGGAACTCTTTACCACCAATGGCATTTTAAGCCATCATGTGGCTATGTATTTTGATCTGTCAGCTACTAATTTATTACCCCGGTTTTAGAATACATGTATATTAGACACTGGATCACTAAGGGCTCCCTATATCGAGTCATTGATGCATGTATACATGTATTATAATAACTGTACCTACACGTAGTAATTTTATGACGTATTAGATGTTAATTTGTTTATCCTAAGTTGGCACATTCACACTAAGGTGGGGAGGGGAGGCGTTATAACACGTTAACGGGGAAAATGTCCACTCTGTATCCTACAGTACATGTAGTTCTATACATGTGGCCATCCGATGTGTGTACTTCTTGGTAAGCACATTCCCTCTTCCACCTCTTCGAAATCAATTGTACCATCCGCAGAAATCACCTCTCTCCTCGCTCTATACTCAATTTGTCCCCCCATTCTATCAACCTTATCAGGATAACAACTGTGCCTCAGATGGTATTCTTTAATGATCTATCTAGAGATAGCGCTAAAGTCCCTCCTAATGCTGACTACATGTAGATTTTTCCACTGAACAAAGGGACTGTATGCCTGCAAATGCACCCCCCCCACCCCCACCCCCCCTCCCCCCCGAGTAAGCCTTGATTTTACTCTTAATAGATTGGCCAGTACAGCCACAAATCGAGTGACATACTATGAATCACAAAAATATCGACCGATATCTTCACACCGAGTGGTAAGCCGAACTGGGATTGAGCCACCCCATGGATCGAACTTATTATGGCGCGTACTTCGGATAATTTATCCAGACAGCGCGCGTGTTATGCATGGAAACCCTGGTAGGTACTTCGCCAATCTCCCCTTGTTTCTTTACCACCTGCTTACTCTTACTTCTACAACCTTAAGATGGACGTGGGTGTGGCTGGGCTGATGGCCGTTCTGGAGTAGATGCATGAAATACCTTGTTTTTAAAACAAGGTGGACCGGGATTGGGCGACTCGAGTTGCTGGTTGTGTTGTGTTGCATGAGCGAGCATCGAGCATCGAGCTAGTTGCCTTGCACACCCACACATCACAACCAATCACTCGGTGCCAACGATCTGCAATAGAATGTCACCATTCCCTGCCCGCCTAAATGGAGAAAAGATTACCTCCGTCTGGAGCGCCCCACTATAGTAACTACCTCATATGGACCAAGTCCTATGTTTCCAGCCATTTGTGTACGTAGTATACTAGCCATATCGATCGCTTTGGCACCTTCCATTATCGGTTGTCGCCCGTAATTGACTCAGTCAAATTCGATACTAGATTACCTTGATAAAACAAAGGGACGCGGAAATACCTGTTGCATGGAAATACAATTACCAAGCCATTGCCGTTTAATCTACTTCAATTCATGCCCCGGAGGGACTTAAGATCGGCTTTAGTGAGTATCGTATATACGGGTCTCGCCTGGATAGATTCTCTGCTTTCAGTCGACGTGTCAAGAAAAAGGGGGGTATATACCAAGCTCCAACGTATCGACACATTTAACCTTCCAGCCCTACGGCGGTTTCTAACCATTTTTCCCCACACCCCCCTGTGTTCCGACAGCCCGGATCGCCCGAAATGTCGCCGAATGATGGCCAAGATCGATATCACCAATGCAGTAGGCGCAGCACCTGATAGGCTACATCCTATAATTAAAAAATTAAAAAAATATATGCAGCCCTAGCTAGAGTACCTAATACCCACCGGTAATTCTTTCTTTTTGCTAGACCTAATTAAATATTAGGCTTGGCAGATGCATGATGTCGCATGCTAGTTAGAAGAACCCAAGTAGATTTACCATGTATTGACGTACACCATGATCAACGTAATGACATTGGAACCATCTCATTATATTGAACTCAGCTAATAACAATAAGAGATCACAGAAGAAACACCCGTCATATCTATTAATGTACTGTAAGTTTCAAGTCAGCAGTCCAAACACGATGAAGGGGTTGCCAGCAGCTCATTTGAATCATTCCACATTCATCTTGTGCGGACAAAATATATATAGCTAAATACATGTAGCGTATAGTCTAGATTCATATCGAGAGGTATCAATCGATCGCATCGTTGAAGCAAAAATCGAGCCTGGGAAAGTTGCAAGATTGGCTCTAGGCCCTTTCTGAAACATAATTGTCTTCCTAGATTCCCCGATATGTTGGAGCCTAGTTCCAGCACTTTTGAGACGGCCAGTAAGACTGCACGTAGATCTATCGCCACTAGTCTTTACTTGGAGGGTCGTGGGGGTGAAAGTGCTTCTTAGCTGAATCTTTAGGAAGTGTCAAACAATTTAAAACCCCAAAAGAGTTTGGGATTTAATTCTGTTGTGTATGTGAAGCGTGCACGAGGGGATTTTTAACCCAAAGGAGCTATCAAGACTGCGAAAAAGCTCAAGATATGTTTGCAATGCATACCTTGAAACAGCCTAGAGATGTATTATCTACACGTCCTTACATCTCTATGAAAGAACGTACTTGACTGCGTGCCACGCATACCCGCAAATCAACGTTTTAATCTATTCCTAAAAAGGCCTAATGGCCGAGGCAATGTTTCAGTCGCCCATGTTGCATTAGCTCTGAAGAAAAAAGTGTCGGAAATAGAAAATGCTTGTTTGGCTTATGTCCTGCACCACAAACTGAAAGGCAAGTTATGAAACCATGAATCACGCTAAGCCCTACAGACCCACTGACCGGACTTCTTCTGCTGCATGAAGTTGATCGAGCACTTAAGATAGAAAGCTTAAGGTGTACCCTCAGCCACGGGGCAGGTCCATTACCGGTCTGCCGGTAGAATATGTAGCCCACCTAACGTTAATTTGGAAGCAACTTGGCGTTCTGGTTCTTGGAACTCATCAGTACGTGGCTCCGGGGTCGAAAGGTGATGCATGCCTGACAGCCACAAAAAAAAAATTGATTAAAAAATAAAAAAATAAAAAACCCCGTACATTTATGCACATGTTGTGGCAACACAACACCCAAGCAAGATGGATTCTAAATCATCATGGTTTCCAGTGTCAACGGTTGCTTTTTACGGAACACATTTTGGATCGAACCCCATGTTTTCAGATATAACTTGGAAGACGTCGTCAATGAGCGGTTGATAGGATAGGGAGTATAGTTATTTTTGAGCCCTTAGTTTTCTTCTTGTGATATACTATATATGGGTTTAAATACCCTTCTTAATTGGTCCCTACATGTACTCATGTAACATCGGAGGTCCGTGAATTTCCTTTTTTCTACTAAACTGGTTATTGCAAATGCGCCTGATAACGTACGTATGCACTGCCTCCAGTGCATGATATGGATCTGAAAACCCGTTTTGCCATCCCCCCGGGCGGCAGAAGGTTTAACCTAACCGCTCCCGTTAATTACACGTGCATTGCGCACATCCTGATTTCATGTGCCCCGCTATTAGTCAGAACTATTTTATCAAATGACCTCAAATCAGTCTATCACGGAGATAAACGGAGACCGAAAACCCCGAGTTGTTGGTGAAGTATTTCGAGAGGATGGGTGAGTCTCTCTAGATGTGGAAGTGAAGGTAGTGAAGTCTTGGTGCGGTAACGCTCCTGGATGTTATACGGGTTGATTGAATCTATATTCTCTGAAAAGTGCATTATTCTCCTAATCTACCCACAAAATTTTAAATTACCTCAACGTATGATCTACTCCACATAGACGTACCAATAGAAAGCCTTTTATTCAGAATCAAGTCATGATCGGCCCACCACCAGGATCATATTACGAGCGTCAGGCACGATTTTCGTCCCCTCACCTGTGCTGACTGCAGATTTCGGTTATTAATGATCACGGGGTCTGGTACGAGTGTGACCTCTGGGTCATAGCTAGGTCAATGACGCACGTGTTCGTGGTCAGAGATGTCATTCATGGCTGGAGGTTCGATTCATGAGATATCACTCGGTATCTTTCTTGTTCGCAAACGCTAGGAATATGCGGTTTTGTGGTATAGGTCCCCACTGAATGTATACAGAGACTCAAAATATGCGCTAGTTCTCTGTTTTCTGATAGTGTGAATGCTGGAATTGGGGAATCTTAGCCACATGTATCTATATATGTACAAGTGTAATGCGGCCTCTGGCCGCAACCATGAAGTGCAGTATTGAATTATTGTAAATGTCGTGGCGCCTGGTAAGGCCTAGAAAGTTAGTAAATGTATGTGAGCTAGATGTCTGTTAATGTAGTATCAGTTTATGTAGAGCCTTTAGAGGGCGGGGATTAAGAACGGTGGTCTTATTATTGGTACCTGTAGCTAGCTCCAAATGTAAAGGAAAGACTTTTCTGTAATCAGTATACCTGAGCCATCAGTTTTGTTAAGGTTGGAGTTATTGAGTATTTATTATAGAGTTGATTTCTTGATCATAGGCTGTCTATAAATATCAATATAATGTTTAGTCTTATATCTAGTATGTACGTACATGTGGGCGCTGCCAGTCTACGTCTATGATGCAGCAATATTAAGTCTAGCTATATCATTCAATGGGTACGCCGATGATCTACGATATATTGTCCATTAGGGGTACCTATATTGTGTTTTCGCTTAATTAGAACAATAAGGAGTAACGTACACCAGCTCTTGGCCATTGTAAGCGCTAGTTGAATAATGAGGTTCGCTAAACGTAGGTTAACTTGACTTCCCGTGGTTGACTTCGTGGCGTGTGGAGGCATGCACATGCAACATGGTGGCACAGTGAAAAAGGAAAAAGGAAGTCCAGTTATCGAAGTACCTCGAGGTTTGAGTTATCTCAGTAAATAGATTTGAAATCTGTCCTCTAAAGAAGAAGAAGAAAGTCTCGAACGTCTATATATCTTAGCCAACTGTACATAATTTTACGCCTGTTGAGATTGGTTGAATTGTACTGGCGCCTTTTTTTCCCTTTCCTTCCCTTCACAAACCCAAGACCCTATGGTATCAGGTACATTACATGTAGTATCTTCACAAGATATCTGGCCTTGTAGTTATAATAGTACGTAGAATTTGAGCTTGTTTCGTTTGGGTTGTGATATCAATACGTGTCATTAATTTATAGGCTTCCTCATCATTTGATAGAATTAAATCGATAATATCAATTCCGAATATCTGTTTAGTAGTTACACTATTCCTAGACCATCCAATCAGCGAAACGCAGTATTTATTAGCATGAATTGCTTCAAACCGACTAGAATGCTTGAAACACGGACGGGGAATAATTCTCAACACCCAGATAAAAAGATTATGTAATTCGCTATACTATATAAATGTAAGTAAGGGGCGTCTTTAACAATTACTTAGGTACATGTAGTACTAAAGCTTTTTTTCATAAGCCTACGGTCTCATGGGACTACTAATCCCATGACGTTTTCGAACAAAACCGCTATTGCGTGGCATACAAAATTAAAGGTGTGCTTGGTGCTTTTGTATGTTATGCAGTAGCAGCTAGTATGTAGTGCTCCGAAACGCTATAAAAAGACGAGGACAGGTATACATGTACGTACATGTATCTAGACTAAGCTAATGCTTGATGCGCTAGTTTAAGACTAGACCAGATTAAGTTTAAGGTGGTTCACGGGTTCGTATCGGGGCAGAAACTCCGCCGCAGTCCCACCCCGCAACGGAAAGCCCCGAGATGTCTCGAGATTCAAGAAAGACTATCATCGTTCTATAGCCTAGCTATCGAAAGTTACATAAGGACTGCTATTCCACTTCCTTCTTAACCAACCATCATCTGCACTCAAGGACCGGAATCACCTAGGCCCCCTTAGAATGTTCACAGCTTATGAGACGCCTTAAGACCAATCCCGATGTTTCCTCGGGACACCTTTCTCGCTTTTTGAAGAGTCTTAATGTCTTGTCTTGTCTCGTGTTAGCATTAGTTGTTACCTCTCTGACAGAACGTAGGGAGCGCTCGAGCGTAAGAACCTAGTTTCTTTCCGTAATGTCTGCAAAAAAAGGGGGGGGGGGGTAGCTGAAAATCACTCTCAATTCCTAGGACTGTGCCCAGATAGCAATCGACGCACCTCCATAAAACGAGGGGTAGAAGAGCTGACCCAATGCAAAAGGCCCTCCTGATTCTTAAGCCAGAGTCCAAAGTCAAAGAGAGATCTTTTATTTACTTTTCATAGGGATGACAGAACCCCCCCGTCCTGGCCTAGCGCAAGGGGGATCCTCTTTAAATTTTGCGTCCTCCAGTAAGCAGTCTAGAGGGATAAAGAGGTATGGCCAGCCCCAGCCGCAGTCTCTCTGTGGTAATGTTTGCAGAGCGGTTTAGGGATGGGCTAGCCTGCTGCTCAGCTACCACCCCCCGTTTCTATTTCCCTCTCCGAAGATTGTGGAGAGGGGCCTGGGGTCGAAAGAGGGTATAAAATTCCTAGCTAGTCAAGACTAGAAGCTGCTTGCTGCTCGAGGAAAGTTGGAGGAGAGTGGGTGTTTGGCCCGTAACTAGTGAGCGTTTTTTCCAAGATGAAGACCAACAGAGGCTTGAAAGTAGGACTACTGGCCCTAGAGACAGCCAGCGGGGTGAAGCACCGTAATGTGCAGTTGTTCTGCACTATGTACCAGCTATATGTAGTTATAAGTACAACTAGCATATGGGCCCGCCCACCAATCACAGCACGCCGGGGAAGTTTATAATTCAAACCTTAGGCAGGAGCCTCTTCACGCAGTCAATCAATTAAACAAACAGGCAACTAGAAAGGCAGAAGCCTCTTTCAGCGCGCCCTATATCACCATCTCGTGCTTATATGGATTTTATTAACTTACACTTAGCCTAGCTGTGATTACTTAATTCTTATTTAATTTTTAATAATGCCTTATCTACAAATCAAATAATAGACATACTCTTTCCTCAAAAACTTACATATGTACCGGACCAACATCCGAGACACTCTTAACCGAGCTCCTAGGTAGTATCAAAATTGAATCCCGTAGCCCTAGGTATTAACATGACTGTGTTCTCCCCATGGTTCCAAAGTACAGAATACACATGATTAGTTTTGTGGTACCGAGTGATGACCTGTGACCCCTATTACCAACCTGCTGCCTATGGGGTACCACACAACTTCTTGCGCCCGGGGATTATAGGGAAAAGAAAAACTATCTTTTATATTTGTCGTTTACGATGAGGGCAGTAGCGATCGGTGTTCATAGAGGGCCCCCTTGCGCCAGTGGTGAATGCTCCTCGACGTGAACATTCATGTCTGATCATGAGGGATTTGTAGTCCATTACATAGTATATATATGTACATGTAGTTAAGACTCATGTAGGTACTTGTATGTATGTATAGTGCCAAAAAAGCGGGTGTATCTAGTACATTAACCGCCAGAATACCATGTCACTGCGGTAATGTTACAGCATTGCTATGGTATCTATCACATATCCCCCTTTCTAGTCCTATATGTATACGCCCGCTCTCTTCAGAACAGGGAACTGCATGTAGCTAGCTATATTCTGTGGCATATAGAGTACGTGATCGACTAATGCTTCCTGGTCGTGATCACGATAAAAAGAACTATATGTCTAGAAGATCAAGTTCGTAAGCTAAATAGATTGGCTACATTATATATCACCCCGCTCTTAGAATGCATAGGCCCGGTTGAGTTACTCAAGGGGTTTCGTAACAAGTACCTAGTAACCGTCGCGCTAGTTTAGAAGAAGGGGAGATGATTCTATAGAGCTAGTGAATGGTTGGGTTGTAGTTAGATCTTTAACCAAGCTACGGGGGCGGGGATAAATCATCCACTATCCTACCCAAGGGCGCACCACCTAGTCCAAAACAGTATTTCGCCAATCCTTTTTTAGCACTTGTATAGAATATTCTTGTATAGAGTCTGGTGGAATTACTGCAGAAGTGGGTGTTGAACCGATAGCCCTATCGCTATTATATTAGGCCTTAAAGGAAAATAAAAGAAAAAGGTTAGCCCTCCGGGGGTGGGGATCAAACCCGCCCCCATGCGCGGCTGGGGAACCTCTCCTCCACGACCACCCCATATCCATCCCCCACAACCACTAGCCCACAGCCTCTCAACGCATGATGGTGTGACCTTGTTTGCTCCTTTAAACCTAATTTACATATTCAACCCCAAGAACTCCCAGGCGATTAACCCTTTATAAGCACAGGTACCCTTATACAGTTTTTTGGTCCATGCTTACAGCAAAAAAATTCTTTAAACAAACCAATAAGACCATTAAGCCATGCAAGATCCACTTTTGAGAACATGGAGTTTCAAGCTGTTTTCCGTGACATTGTGGGGAGTTGTTTGTAGCCTTTGTTCTCGCTAACCATCGGGTGAAGCTTAATTATGCGATCTTAGCGTTTAACAGCATTGTTTATACTACTAGGGTTTCATGAATTCAACTAATTAGAATTACAGCTCTAGTTGGACGATCGGAGAATGCGGCTTTCGAGTACTTACATGTACTTCTTGTCAATGATCCTTGGTGGGGAGGATTGTGGTTACACAGGATCATTACCACGTGCACGGACTTCCCCTTTCTAGCTCACATGCATGAGACGGTTGGAGCTGCTCAACGTCCTCTTGGCTTAAACACACTCCCTCATTAAATCTCTCCCATCCCCTCTCCTTCCTTACCATTCGTTCGTCATACCTACACAGGTTTTTATATCGCACACACTCTCTTGAGTACTGAAATTATCCTCATCATCGACGCCCCCCCCCCGAGATGCTGCAGGCTGCTGCGGACGATGCCTACAGCCCCTGTGTCCGCTTCAAACATAGCTGCCCAGACCCTTCAGCGAAACGCTATTAACAACAGACAAAACACCAGCTCTACACCGTCGCCACAAAATGGATATCCAGTCTCAAGAAGTTTGGTTGGCTACCCAAGGGAGGGGGAGGGGAGCTGGAGTGGAAGTATAGCGGAGGAAAGAGCCTCGATAGAACTTACACCAGCTGCCGATAGACAGTTGTTTGTGTTTTGTGATCCGGTAAATATGGAATTATCCGACATCCAGTTTACCCTGTTGCTCATGATCTGCGAATGTACCATAGGTAGCTTTTCGCTATCTCGAGGATGAACCTTGTGTTACAGTAGTGTACCGACAGAGGACACTCCCCGGGTACTCGCTTTACCTCGTTGAGCAATGGGCATGCTCCCGTATCCATCCTACGTTCGTCATCGCCACCTACACTGGCGACCCCTCACACGTCGTCTGTGTCGGGGTTCTAGACATCCCTCTCAATGAATCCCACTGGTCTCCACGCCTCCGTGTATACTTTAAGGCTGTGGAGAAGTTCCATGCACGTCCCAAGCAAACCCCCATCGGAATCGTGATGGTGACAAATCTGTCTTCATTTCCAAGCGCTCTGACGGTCGTCGCTGTCCCTGATGGTAATATGCGAAAGCATCGCCTGGACTTTATTGTAAATGAGGATCTTAAGCGGATGGGTTGTTCTGGGCGGTCGGCGATGAGCTTGACTAAGCCTGGAGATGCCAGCCAGACAAAATTCCACCAGCTGTTTCGTACAAGCGATAGAATCCCTTTCTATACTGCCGTTATCGAACTTGTAAGACTATGTCAAATTGCATTAACGCTTTTTGAAAAGCTAAAGCCCGAATACGCGGATGGGCTACTTTGCGATATCACCGAGATGGGTATCTATGACTGGTGGACACAATTTGGGACTGATTTTTACAACGTAGAGCCCAACGATGGAATAATGGGGCCGACGACAGTCGCCGCGCTGTTGGGGATGGTTTTAGGCGCTAGAAATAGGTTATCATCGTGTGGTGCGCCCGTACCGAAGGATGCGTTCGATATCCCACAGTTCAAGAAAGCAATATATCACTTTCAAAGGCAACAGCGCATACCAAGAACTCGGAGACTTGATAGGCAAACAATGGACCGACTCCAGAAATTCACAATGAAGAATGGAACAGCAGCTTCAGGGGATATATTTGCCGTCCCAAGAGCTATCAAAAGTACGGTTGTTGACCTCGGTGGCAGGGCCGTGGGAAGCACATCAAACAAGGTGGAAGGGAGCGCTGTGGAAACAACGGATATTGAGAAGTTTGTACTACACTTGTCCGGCGAGACTTGCAAATTTCTTTGGCAAGGGAAGCCAAGAAAAAGCGTCCCAGGCGCCGGAAGTATGCAATCCCCACCAGAGGGCAATAAGAGTAGACGCAACAGCCTAGGTGATGGAAGTATCAGCGAAGAGGACCAGGCTGGAAAGGATATATCCGAAAATCCTATTTCTCCGATTGCGAACCAACATTCTGCAAATTTGCCACTAGGAAACGGCAGTGCGGGCGCCTCTAGTAATTCAGGAGACACAAAGGATCCCACGGGAGTATCTGACCTCAGGAAGGCTGTGTTCAAAACAATGACTGGGCGCATGAAGGATGTCGCTTCAGGCATATCAGCTGGTGCAGACTATGTTAGGGGCCGTGGCCAACACCAACGGTCTACACTGACGAAGGAAAGCCATTCAATAGAAGGGACCGAGTTCCAAAATTCAATCGAGCATAGTGGAACAGCCACACAACGTCTCAACGGGGGAAGTTTGAAGATTTCGACAGGGGCACAGATCAACAGATTTGAAAAAGAAGGACAGGCAGCAGAAAGCCCAACTACCTCACTACTGAAGATGTCATTTCAAACAGAAAGCCCAACGGAGGGAGTGATGACTGGCTACCATAGTGTTACCGGAAGCATCCATGAAAAGGACCCCCACGTCGCGGAAGGGCCAGATGAGGATGGACAAACGTATGAGGATGCTCGTCCAGGGATTGACGAGACGTATACCAGTGAATACCCACTGGAAACCTTGTACCGAAATATCGATATCGGTTTACAGCGCAGAAAGAGCTTCTCCAAGGTAGTCGACTCTTGGAAAACACCACGCCACGAAGAATACTGGCCTCGTCGTCTCTCCTTCAGTATTGCCGAAGAGGCTATTCTTGACTGGGATTCCTTGTCGGATACATCGCACTCGGAAGGATCACAGCCCCCCTCGCTTAAACTCGTGAGACATCTCGCCGAGGACATACCTACTCTCTCAAAATGGGTCGAGCGCAAAACCACGACAGTTGAGAACCTCCATCAATATCTCGCCACGACCCTCGACGAGATAACCAAGATTCGAGATTCACAGAGTGCAATCGTGGCGGACATGGAAGACGCTAAACGAGATGTCCTAGAGCGGCAGAAAGAAGGGCTAAGAGAAGCAGTAAGAGAGGTCGAGGTCATAGGTGCAAGGATGCAATATGAACTTGGGAACGTCAGGGGCAAAATGACGGATGTCGAAGACGCAATGAGAATGTTTGCCAGAAGTGTTGAAGAAGTGGAGGCAAGGGCCAGTATAATTGGAGTACGCGAGAAAAGGAAAGTAGGGTGGATAGCGTGGGGATTAGGATTGGCATTCGGATGGAGACCTGGGGCGCGTGATACTCCCGTGGATGAGATGGACGATTGAGTCCTCACTGCTACTTGTTATGATTTTTTTTATCTCTTTTCTTCACCTATTTCGTTAGCATAGATGTTTACCTCTATTTTCCAGTTTTTGTTTTTATTTCGACTGCTCAACATTTCCTTGGTTGATGGCGCTCTGCGGAGTTTTTCATTCTGACATGTGGGCGAGCATGTGATTCTTGCTTAACAATTTAGAATCCTAGAAGATGGTACAATTTATGTAAAGGGTAAGATCAGAATACAATTACGGAATAACTCATCTTCTGTAAGCACTGTGGTTGAACCATAAACCATCACTCGGTCTGATGATTCCTGGAGTTTGAAGGGTTAGTATTACTCCCTATTACCAGGAACCCTGTTCGATCAAGATGCAGTAGCCAAGCTCAGGGCGGCAGGCTTCTCCATCGGTCCAAACCCCGCTGGTCACCAGCGCCCAATGTCCGTAAAAGCCCCGCGAAACAGCCGATGGATGTATCTATCCTGTTGCACAGCTAGAAACTGTTTGCTGCATAGGCACGATCCCATCCTATGCTGCTTTTGCTGTGCTCCGGATGGCAAGCCTTGTCGTAAGGGATGGGCACGGGACTGACTACATGTACCTTAGAGTATTTGCTGCCCCGAATACCCGTTGCATGGAAACCTGGATGGAAGCCCTGATCCGGGAATGGGGAAACATTATCCCTGACAATTTCTCTTAGCCCCTCCCGTACTGCACCTCCGGTCCCGATAGTAAACTATCATCAAGGACCAATGAGGAAGATAGATATCTGGGCGTTGCTACCTTGAGTTCAGCCAGCCCAGTTTTTCTATTTCCACAACATCATGGGTGGTCGTCTGTGGACCAACTCTGCCGATACTAGCAACCAATAACCAGGGAGAGGGCCGATTTTCACGCCAGACGTCCTGCGGTGTTTTGGGGCGGGAGGCAAGGATAATTGCAGTTAATTGCATACATGTACTTGCTCACACGATGATGGCGGGTAGATGTAGTGAGCAGGGGGCTTGGAGTCAATGGCAGAGCCCACTCCAAGCAATCTGCCGTCGCCCCATCACACCGTGAGTGGGGTGAGTGTGCAGCTTAAGGTTTATCCCGCTGCCAGATCAGTAATGTCCGATAAATCTTGCAAGGTGGAGAAAGAGCATATGAGACATTAGCATGTGGGTACAGCTATCATACATGTAGCGAGATCGATGGCATTTCGAGTGAGATATTATGTGCTACAAGACAATGTGGCTCTAGTGGCGGGTTATGGGCGGCAAGATGTGCTTGTGTCTCTAATCTTCATCGCATGTATCTTTGCCTATCAAATAAATGTACTTTAGGCGCCTAGCTTCCAATTTCTTTTATGTACATACCTACATGTACTCTAGAGTACATACATGTAGGATCTCCACTCCACTTGTCTTAAGAGTGGCGCCATCACCTCTTGGGGTGCACAACGTTGTGGCTTCAGTGGGCGAGCACAGGCGGTACAGTGTTAAGGTAACCTAAGCGTGGAGTGCGGAGCTGGTACAGCTGCTACGGTGTATGTACCTACTCTACTTTAATCTAGAGAAGGTGGTCTACGCCTGCTCACGGCGTATCGGGGAGTTTCCTATCATTGCAACATTGAGAGTTGCATTTTCAGCCGCCCTAAGTGTAGTAAAGATCTTCATCAAAACCTACTTTTTGAGGCCCAAGACGGCTAGTAGGACGGCTGGCCCTAAATATTGCTATTTATATCCTGACATGTCTCGTGGATCTGTACGGCATAGAGGAGGTATTTGAAACTTATAGTAGGTTTCAATTGGTTACTACTGTCATAAAAATTGGTCTGCATCTTTTTTACCGATTAGAATTGGCAAATACCGCTAACCATCTTTCTTTTACCAAGAAACGAGCGGTAAAGTTCAAAAACATGAAGGACTCAATCTATATATGGGGTTGCCGAGTCAAAGGAAACGGGTTTGGATTTTCTCGGACCTTTTCTTTGCTTGTTCCAACAAAATACCCGCAGGATTTCCTTTCTTGGTTATTGGCTTAGCCAATTATTATATCCCAAGGTTTTCGAATTTCCATTGCATATGGAACTCTTCATTTTCTTGTGCTTTTAGCGCAAGAACTTTCACCACGGCTAGATGCATGTAATAACAATGCATGATGGCATGGTAAGATTGGGTTGCGGGTCAGAATTCATAACAATAATTAAACTTTAAACAATGCCAAGCCCAGACTACTCAAAGGGTAGAGCGTTTCTCAGAAAGATAGAAATTCTCTCCCTCTCCCTTCCTCTCTCTTTATTTCCTTAACTCTCTCTCCGTGCCTGTTTTAACACATGTTTCCGGGAAAATGATAATGATGCAGAAGATCCACAGCCTTTCTTTGTTACTTTGGCTTGCCCTGGCAGCGGTCACTCTCGCTGCCTATGATGATGAAGCACTCGAATACCCCTTGAAAGAGCTCTGCAGACGCTGGGACCATCAAAGTAGGTCCAGAAAATACTCCGTCAGGTGGAATATCAAAAGCTAATGATTCCCTCTAGGCGTTGTGTTGGACAACAAGCTCTATCTCGTTGGTGGTCGTGTACTCGTCAAAGACACTCTCAGAGACCAGCTTGGAAATACATCCTCCACCTGGGAAGGCGAGCCTAGTAAGCCGCCCACAGAACAAAATCTCCCCCTTTCTACATCCTAATAAAATTCCCACAGGCAGTGAATTCATATCTCTGGATCTCACCATCCCTTTCAGCCTTGAGAAAACAGATGACAATGACAATGGAAACGCACTCCCTAAATGGGCTCCAGTCGATTTTATAAAAGAGTACAGGCTCAATATGACTGAAATCCTTGCAGTTGCCAGCGGTGGGATGTGGGCAAGAGATAACAAGCTCTACCTCTATGAAGGCCAGCGTACCAAGGGTGCACGCCGTGATGATCTCTCAACACTCTGGACCTATGATGTAATAACTTCAAGTTGGCATCTCGAAAAAAGTTGGTTCAACGAAGATGGACGTCTTCCAAATAGGTTCGCAAGAGGTACCAGCGTCAATGTCCCGGAAATAGGTATGGGCTTCTATGTTGGAGGGGCGAGGCTGTACTTGGGAGATGATGGGACGGACGAGTGGGTATATCCCGTAAATCAGCAGCTCGTTGGAATGGATATTGGAAATGAAAACTTTGATGTAAAGGTAGGGATGATTTCTTGCTTGTCTGGTTTGTTTGATACTGTTCTAATTCTCGGTAGTATCAAAAAATCATAGATGGGGTCACGAAAACAACAGGCGCTGCAGTCACATGGATTCCGGTAGGGGAAAAGGGGAGCTTGATCAAGCTAGGAGGAAGCTCTGAGAGGGCTGGTGAAAGAGTAATGATCCTACAGCTGTTTAAAGAAGAAAAAAGAAGAAAAAAGCTGACATACTTTAAGGGAACAAGCGTGAGCGCAAGGGATACAGCACCCCAATATAGTTCACTTGTAAGTGAAAGTTAGAGCCCTCAAAATATTCCTCAATCTAATCGTTACCCACTTAGATGCCCGACAATCATGTCCATATATACGATATCGCGAAAGATGAATGGCACGTTCAGCTATCCTCCGGGGCTAATATCCCAGCGTCCCGAATGCACGCCTGTGCAGTTGCAGCTACTGAGGAGGGCACGGGGTCATACCAGGTATACTACTATGGAGGTAGTACGGGTACAAGATTCTTTGGTATGGACGACGAGAGATTTATGGGAGACTTATACGTTCTGAACATTCCTACGTTTTCATGGCAAAAATATACCGAGCTCAAAAACCCGCCAGCAGCAAGAACCCGGCACACTTGTCATGTTATCAACAACCGCCAAATGTTGATAGTTGGCGGAAGCCGAAACGATTCGATGACCGTACAGGCGGCATGGTGTAGATGGGACGAGATTTCCGTACTGGACATGACTGACCTCAGATGGGAAGTCACGTACACGCCGGCAACTGAGCCATACTTTATAAACTACAAAGTACTTGAGAGTAATATGGTTGGTGGGAAAGTGGTGACTGAACCTAGCCTTGGGTGGGCCAGCGCTGGCTTGAAAGAACTGTTCACTGGAAACTCCACGTTCAAAAGCCCGTCCCCCAACGAACCGCTAGATACCAGTCAGGGCGCAGATACCAGTCAGGGCGCATCAGGACTTCCAAAAGGAGCCTTGATCGGTATAATCGTAGGAGCCGTTGCCGTCGTACTCTTTGCAATTGCAGGCTTTCTCTTTTGGAGGCGTAGAAGACACGCAGGACTTAGGAAAGGGTCTGGCTCTGGTGGACCTCACGCGACGGGCTCTTCTGAATCTCAATATGACAAGAAATCTGGAGCTCTCGGTCCCGGGTTTTTTGGGGGGGAGTTTGATGATGCCAACAAGAAGTCTAGGGTATCTGAACTGCCATCAGATCCTGCGCCCATCCCAGAGTTGTCAGCAGAGCCTAGACTTCCAGCTGAAATGGCAGCGGAGTCTGTGGTTTATGAGCTGCCGACCACCGAGAGCCCCCCAGCCCGTAAGCACCACAACTCCCCTCCATCTCCTCCACCCGGTATTGCAATGTGCACTGGCTAACACTTGCAAAATAGACACAGGCGTGTATGCTGGTGGATATCTTTCCGACACATCACAATCACCCAACCCTCTCTCGGGGCCACTCAGTGGTTTAAGTAGCACTAGCATATTCCAGGGAGGTTTGCCCTTAGAAACAGTGTCACCGGTGTCACCGGTATCACCAGAAACAGTTTTAGAGAATATCACCTCCGCTTCGCCTAGCCTGGGAGCTTTCTCATCATCTCTGCCCCGCCATAAGGGATTACACGAACCTACAGAGGGCACATCACCAATCTAGGTCATCTTTTCTTTTGTTTGACTCCATGTGTCTATTAAAAGGTAATTTGTAAATATATACATATGGGCGCCTGTAATGGAGTTGATGCGCATTATGTTTCCGCGTCAAATGACTACGCCCTATTTTCTTTCGTCTCCTTTTTTCCCCTTCCCCTTTCTCTCTATTTCCTAGAGCCTAAGTAGCTTTACTTCGACGTTGATGCGAGAAACCGAGTATCATGCGCGTACACAAGTATGATTAGGATGTGTAAAGTAGCCTTGCACAAACCCCCCGGACAACACCAGCGAGAAAAGCATTATGTACCCATACTGCCTGCGCCTTGGCACCCGGACAGCTGCATTCTGTTTGCTATTCTAGATTCGATCGTTGGGAATTCCGGCCGATTAGAAGCCCAGTAAGAGGGTGCGTAATAAAATAAATCAAACAATAATGTAAGAAGCACAAAGCACATTTCTGGTCACTCGACTAAATAAGTCTCTTTGTGAAAATGCCAATGTTGTGTGTGCATTAGGTAACTAGCGCAACCACGCAACGGCTTGAGTACAGGTACTGGCTGGCGTCTTCATGAACTATCACTCAGTTGCCCTTGTGCTCGTTGGTAGACAGATCTGTAAGCCAACAGGGGGTAACTCTGCAGGGAATCTTGGTGTCAACGAATCAGAGAGCACACTGAAGTCTGTGCTGTAACTACTTATGTAAATACTTAATTAAACCAAACATTCCTTCCCTTCTCCTCTCGTGAAGTACTAGTAGATCATCAGTTAAGACACCACCAACAAAAGCTTAACGTCATGCTATTATATTATATTTACTCCATATTGGGCAGTACGAGGCAAACGGCCATCCCGGTAAACGCACGCACGGACCAGCAGGATTCAGATCCAGATCCCGGAATAAAGCTAATCCGTACCAGGTCAAGTCTCGTCCTTATCCCCTTCCCCCCCTGCTGAAATTTTTTGGTTGATTTTCCTCCACGTTGTCCAGAAGAGCTGTAGAGATAAGAGAAGCTTCTTCTTTTCCACTCCACTGACCTCTCCCCTTCCCAGCTCAACTCTGCAGATTGTTGCATCCAGTACTTAATCAATATATCTTTTTTTCTTTTGTTATTAACAATGGCACCAGCTCTAACTCTACAATATGAGCCCGAGCCCGAGCTCGAAACCCAAGATTTCCATGGTACAGTTCGCCCTCCCCCCCTAACCTCAGGTTGTTTCTGTATCGAGTTTAAACTGACTAGACATCCATTCATTAAATGTAGTTCTGGATCTGCCGGCATTATACACAAAACCAGGTTCAAATATCCTTCTAAAGACTTTGGACCAACTCACCCTCCCGCCGCCGTCCTGGGACCGTCCACCAGCAAGCCAAAAAAGCGCGCCCCCAGGACTCACAAAATGGCTAACAGGGGTCATTGCCTCCCCACTACAGTGGATTCCCGATGAAGACACCCAGGAGCAAATCTGGGAGTCTGCAAGTTCCCGACTCGCAGAGCGGTGTGGCCGAACTGGTAAGTTATAGACATACCTGTAGTATTTCCAAAATGTTAACGTTTTTCCCCTTCAAAACTAAAAAAAAAAAAAAAAATCATGTGCAGCCATGCCATCCACAGATCGAACATTCAAAATCTCCGAATCCCTCGAGCTCGTAATCCACGAGCCCACACTCACCGCAGACAACCTCGGGCTCAAGACCTGGGCCAGCTCCTACCTACTCTCAAAGCGTCTCCCACATCTGCCGCTCCCTTCCCTCCCCGCGGGGGCCAGAGCCCTCGAGCTCGGCTCCGGCACAGGACTTGTGGGGCTAGCTGTTGCAGGGACGTTATCAGGCGTGCACTCCGTCCTCCTCACCGATCTTCCCGAGATCGTCCCGAACCTGCGGCGGAACGTGGACCGGAACCGCGCTGCTGTGAAGAGCGCCGTTGACGTTGCGGTGCTGGACTGGCGAGACGAAACGGCCGTGGAGGAGGCCGACAGGTTTGAGGTGGTGTTTGCTGCGGATCCGATTTATTCACCTGAGCATCCGGCGCTGGTTGCGGGGGTGGTGGGGCGGTGGATGAAGAGGGATGGGAGTTCGAGAGCGGTGGTGGAGCTGCCGTTGAGGGATGGATTCGAAATGGAGAGAGAGGACTTCAAGGTAAAGATGAGGGATGCAGGGCTAGTAGTGGTTGATCAAGGTGTGGAGGCGGGGTGGGATGATTGGGGTAATGGAGAGGTAAGTTGCTGGTGGTCGATATGGGGTTGGGGATGCTGAACCTGGCTGTTGTTTTTCTTTATTTTATATACTAGATACCTAGATAGAGTAGACGGGTAGAGATAGACATTAGATAGAGATCGATAGACCAGATGGAGTGAAACGAAGGCATATGAACGTCTCTGGCTTTGCTATGATATAGTGAGATTACGTATGCTGATCAAAAGAGGTGGCACATATCCACCGAATTTAATAAATTTAAGAGAATGTTTGATTATGGCTAGAATAACGGGGTAGGATTAAGCCTACCCACTCCACCACCACATATCCCCACAACTAACATATAATTTATTTACTTTTGGGGGAGAATCAGATAAGATGACCTAGTCCGGATTAATACGACACAAGCTACGGCAACAGACTAGCTAGCGGGGCAAAGAATGTTCCCAAGATGACATTCGCGCATCCTTTTCCCCCTAGGGGAACACGCGGCTGACAGGGAATTACAGTGACCCGAACCATTGCCTTCAGACCATGCACAACTAACGATTGACCATGCTGCATACAATTAATGAATTAAATAAAGCGATTGACCATATATAATCATAATCTATCACTCGACTTGTTCCATACCAAATACATATGAAAAAAGCCACAGCGCCACTCCTGAGAGACCCCCAATCCTTCCTAGCTCCTCCGAGCCAATTCAACCAATCGATCATAAATATTGGTTTCTAAAACCGTGCCCCGTATTTTAATAGCAGCGTAAACAGATAGATTACGATCGCAGAATTCCCAACCAAAGCCAATCCGTACCCCCCGTCCGTCCACTCACCCATGCCTAGCTACATAGTCCGCCTTTTTTTTTTTTTTGGTTAAGAAATATAGAGAGATACAAGTGTATAAGCAGAGTAAGACGCCACGATGATGATGAAAAAAAAAGCCAAAATATGTAAAGACAGTGGATAGGAAACAAAGAACTAAAAAGGAAAATAGAGAGTACAGAATTACACAGCTTAGTTGAATCTAGGTGAACTAATAGTCTGCGTAAAGGTTGCGATCTCACAACATTTCATCATCCTCATCTGCCTCTAACTCACGACCCTCTTCCTCTTTTCTTCTCGCCACTCCGCCGAAACCGATTCCACCAAAGCCCCTCCCCACTACATCCCCACCATCAACCGCGCCCACTGTGTTGAGCTCCTCTCCGCCCATGACGCGCCCCTCCACATCTGTCTCTTCGCACAGTTCCATCACGCTTCTTTTGCTCAGTTTCCTGAATCCCATTGTGCGGACAATCCTTCCCCAAAAGGTCAGCACGAAGCGCGCTGCCTTCCTCCTGAGTGCTTCCTCGCCGGCGGTGCCGGCACGCTCCCATACGACGGCGGCTGATTCGATGTCAAGCTCATTAAACAGTCGACCAAGGGCAAGCATGCGTAACCGCTTCATGTCATATATGTTTGCCATGACGAGGAGGCCAGCAACAACAGAGAGATTCGGGCAATAGGGAGATGTAGCGATGGAGTCGCTGTACAAGTAATACATAAACGCCCTCACAACTGAGTATGCCTCAGGCAGATAAAGACTCCCTCGGTGGAACTCTCTCATTTGGGCGTTGTATAATGTAGTAAAGTGAGGCCATCTAGCAAGAAGTATGAGCTTATGGACTTTGATCGGGGGTCCCATGACCTGCTCCGGCGGCATGTCAGGGTCCTCGGATGCCGGCATGGGGCTATTATTGACACTACTACTCCAAACTCCACCTATATCCCATTCATCGCCCTCTGTAGCCTCATCCTTCATCGCACGAACGACGAAGTCTGCGCCAGTGTCGATCTCATGGTTATCAAACACCCTAGTCAGGTCCCAACCAAGTGTGCCAGTACGAGGAATTTCGCCTTGCCGCTGACCAATATCAATGCCGATCCGGCTGAGATCGATAGGAAGAACATCCGAGAGATACTCCTCGCCTTCGCCGAGACCAAAATCCTCCTCCTCGTGTGTAGGACACCCGAGAAGATAGGCCATCGTGCTATTAGGCGAGATGGCAAGGTAGTGCCATCTCCATTCTCCGCCACCAAAGATATCAGGGCCATCAGCCATTTTTCGCCATGTCATTTCGTTGAGGTCTAGTGCGCATAGGCCTGTCTCAGATGGATCAATAGTGTTGGCTGAAGTTACAAAGTCCAGCAAAGTGTTCCCACAGATATGATGGAAATGAGTCCCATGAGCTTCCGAGGGAATATCACGGCCCCATAAAAACCTCACCGACGAGGTGGAAGCAGGGACAGGCTGTTTTTTCGGCGGCGGAGAATGCCGTTGAGACAGATTAATGGGCCTTGGAGAATTTGGCCCATAAGGGCGGTGTGACCGGAGCACACGACTCTGCCCCACGGTTGGCCCGTTACTTGCGCCAGCCTGGCGGGTCACGTATCCCATCTGCTTTGTATCTGGCCTCGCAAATGCAGGGTGATTCAAATCCAGCGAGATGAGCTCTCCCGTTCGATCCATCTCTTTCCCCATACCACCGAAGACCCACAACTTATTACCTCTGACCCAAGCCTGGTGGTCAAACCGAGCGATCCATTTCCAGCTCTTACTCCATGTCATAGTTTTCAAGTCAAGATAGCATATGTCATCAAGAACCCCTTGTGGGTCGTATTCCGTTTCCTCTTCTACGGCATTGGGATTATTATGAATACCACCAAGAATGAATAGCTTATCTTCATGGAGCACAACAGCATGGCGGGAACGCCCGTTAGGGGGGTGTCCCTCCACGACTGGCTGGGACCAGGTTGCTGTGGATATATCGAATATGTAGACATCTGAGAGAAACATGCGATGTTCGTTCTCGCCTCCAAAAATGACTAATTTATTATCGCGCCAGTAGGTAGTAGTGTGCCCTAAATTATTTGGAAAAAATAGTTATCAGCAAACCGAAAAGGGTAAGTCATGCACTAGTAATAGATTTAGTAGTGACCAGGGTACGTCCCAAAGTCCAGACACATGAAACAACACAAACTGCCAAGGGAAAAAAAAGGGAATATGGGCGGAGTAGACAAGCCAGGAATCATAAATCATACCCATTCTGACACTCGGGATGTCACCATAATTATCTACGAGCGTCCACGTGTATGTATGCAGGTCCAGTTTCAGCACGTGATTGTACACTGTCCAACAAAGAAAGGAAAAAAAAAAAAAAAAAAAAAGTCAGCTAATAAATCTTCAAACCGACCCCTGCAAAGAGGGGGAGCAACATCTAATTCATCGACCCAACTACATAGTAACACCGGAAACCATACCTTCATCTGTATACTGATCGAACCCTCCAAAGGCATAGATAGCCTCGTCATCCCCACACACTGTGACTGAAGCATTGACCAGACAAGCCAGCCTTGCACCTATGATTCGAACCATCGTCCGCATTAGCAAACCAAAATACCAGAACCGTCAAAAGTCCAACGATAATCAACCTAGTGGCAATCGAAAACTCGAGCCTCTAGTCACAAAAAACTCCCACAACACTGCCTCAATCACAAAAGCTCAGAGAGAAATAAATCACCCGAAAATTTGCACAAACCTTCAGTCCTATACGCCACTGATCTATATGGCCCTCCTCCAGTATCATTAGTACTGTCGTCCGCGCCGCCACCGTCCACGAACCGCTTGCGTGCAAGGAGATTGGTAGCTTTATGCGTCGGGGGTGTAGAGAAGGATAGATTCGAGGAATTTGCTCCGCCGGATGCAAATATGCTATTCATCGCTTGTTCTCGATTCTGCACGGGCGTAAACGGTATGTTGGGCTGTAGAGACATAAAAAACGAGGCTTGTATTTAATAAAAATTCTGCTACGGACAAAGATGAAGGCAAAAAATATTTACGATGGGTAACGATAGTGCAGTGACAAGGAGGGGGGGGGGTAATTAGAATGAGATGCGATGGTTGGTTTGTGAATTGAATATATGAGGCTTAGAAAGAAAGAAAAAAAGGCGTGCGCACAAAGGATATAGAGAGAGTGAGAGAACGGACCGAACAAGGAAGAGATGGATGAGGAGAGAGAACCTCGGAGAGGAAAGAGAGAGGGAGGGAACCGGGAACTCGGGAAGCCGGATGACAGGTATCACTTTAAGGGGAGGGGTGGGAGAAGCCGAACCTTCAGATATCGGGAGGGGTGTGTGTGTGTGTGTGTAAGGTGTGCGTATGCGTATGGATGTGTGCTTGCTTGTGCTTATGTGTGATGGGCTGAACCCAGGCGAGGTTACTAAGAGCTAGGTTAGTAGTATATAAGCTACGGCCCGCTTTGTAAGTATGAGCTCGGCCGGAATAATTCAGTCGGTACAGCCAGTTGGTACAGCTATGGTAATGTAGAAGTACAGGTGGGTAACTTTGTATCGCAGCAGAGCCTCAAAGATGTACTCGAGTTTGCAAAGGTACGGAAAGACGTGACGTGGGGGTAACGGTGAGAGTGCTCAAAGAGATAGAGTGGGTCGTCCCAGCAGCAGCGCAGCGCGTGAGGAGGAAGAGAGAGGAGAGAGACCTGGTTCATTTGCCTTGTGTGGCTTATCTAATATGGTGTGATGTGGCGGTGCTAGATGAACTTAACAAACCTTGTCGATGATCTTCATCGCTTACTGGCGTGTGTGGTGGGGGCGGTGGGGCATCTATTTTAAAATGTGGTGGTGGGCCCTGCCCAGTGCGATGTGTGTGTGGGGTGCGGCTCCCCGCATTTTTTTTTTCTGCCCTGTCTACAGTGCCCGTGACTACTACACACATCCCCACATACATATCCAGAAAAATTTGGCGAGAATCGTACCACCAGGTGTTGTCAAATCTTTCCTTGTGCATAATTTGGTACCAATTCGTCTTTTGTCCATATATCCTGTGGGAATGGAGTTTCAGAAAACGTACGTGCACATGTTTCGAGTGTCCTAAACAAGATGTATGTTTGCTGAAACTCTCCACCTCCACCCATGGGATACAAAGTAATAATAATAATAAAAAGGCTCGGAACCGCTTATGCACCATACAGTCACATCGAAATGTGATGCAAGCAAGCCTCTTCCCAGGATCGTGGGATAACCAGATCGCGATTTCAGATAGCACAAGAAATCGGATACCACTCGGGCCGATTTCCTATTCTAGCTGCTGAACTCGCCGACAAACCTCGCCTCACAGGCTGGCCACCAACTCAGGCCTTTATGGAAATACTTGATTCCATTCAATCATATCGAACTGGCATGGTTGGATGGGATTCGTGCCTCGTGAACTACATAGCTAGGCCACCAGCTCTCAGGGTCCAGAATTCAAGTTTTAACCAGATTTCTGGTCCAAACGAAAGCCTCATCATTCCTGCAGAGCGCGCCCGAGGTTCGGACACATCACCTCGACAACTGCTCAAACCTATGACTCCGAGACCTTTCAGGCTTATAAATAGTAAACCGGCAAATGATAGACAGGTTGGGCGAATGATCGACGGTCAAGGGTTTATTTTATAGTCTTAGCGAGAACCACAGATTGATTAATATACAGCCCTCAAGGAATGACAGGGGTCCTTGCAAGCCGCACCCGTATGGGCTCATAGGGCTGAGGCCTGGAAATATGATCAAAACCGCAAATTCCGAGCTACGACACCACAAACGATCAGCAAAAAAAAAACCACGAACGGTCCTCGGCTTCTCCGGCCCCCAGAAATAGTCACCACCAAGTAAGGCAGACTCATATACCATAGCATAGCAGGCAGGCCTACTTTACAAACCAAATAACTGACGCTTTAAGGAGCGGGGTACACAGTGTATCGTTGCAATATTGACAACGCACAAAAGATTCATGCAACGTTACCTTCACATAGGGCTGTCTGTGTATGGTTACAAATACTGGGAAGGGAGATACCGGAAGAAAGATCTACATTCTATGGATCGCACGAGCCTGAAATCTATACACAGGTCAATGTTTGCCTTATAACAATACAACCTCCAACTTTAGGGTTCTTATATCCACCCTAAGTTACAAATCCGTAAGTACCGTCAGCCAGCGCCATAACCCTAACCCAGTAACAGCCTGCAAATCACTGCCAATGTCATTCTGATACCGCGGCCCGTCGACCCCCTACCTTCCATAACGATATTATATTCTCCTTATGCCTCCAATAATATAAGTATAGAACCCCTTTTAGTAGAAAGTGGGGTAGTTTATATTTAGTTATCGTGAATGAGCCTGAGTTGCCTCTACTTCCCGGCATTGGCAGTAGAGGTCCACTGGCCGCTGTTGTTGAGCCGACATGACACGTAATTCATTCCCTGAATCTCGCAAGACCACCAGTCTAGGCTTCTACTATCCGGCGTGACCCGCTACTGTCTTGATATGATGCCTTCTATCAGGTTTTTTTTTTTTTTTTTTTTTCCCCTCTCACTTTACAAGGTCAGTGACAGGCCGTGACCAACCGGAACCCTTCGTGAAGACGCGATATTAACTGTTGGGGCTAAATTTCCAAGCTCTAGGCCACAGTTATATGTCCTCTTCCGTCATCCCACATATATATCTAGTCACGTCCAATAGAGCACCCGCAGTTACTCTACATGCCAAACAGAAGTACATGTAGTTTAATGCCCATGTGCAAATCCTTAGAGGCAGCTGAGCATAGATAGAGTGGGGTCTGTGCCACGCAGAACAGATCGACCAAGGCAGGGGTTGTCCGTACATATGACAGGTCTAAAGCTGATAAAGCCAACAGCCTTTTTTTTTTTTTTTGCGCTCATACGAGTGATAGGTTGTGATGAAGCATAAAATATGATATGATATCGTGCTAAGAGTCATCATACACGGCTTACTTGAAGCAGGTAAAATAAATGTACATCCGGCCGATCCCAGAAAATTATGTACTGGAAACGGAAGATGGAAAGGAAAAAATCAAATCAAATTACCTTGCAGAAAAAAAGGAAAAGAAAAATCGATCAGTCCGCCCACCCCCCACGAAATTTTACGCGCTCACTCCTGAAAATAAAAACAAAAGCAAACCCCTAAAAGCCCACCAAAACCAAGACACCAAGAGAAAAAAAGAGGGGACGGAAGTAAATGCGAGGATATTATTAATGAAAGTAAAGATTATTATTGTAATAAATCGTCAATTACTGATTCCCACCCGTACATGAGATTTTGATTACCCCTGAGATCATTGACCCTTCCTTCTGAAATCGCAACTCTTGCTTCAACGACCAGCGCATCCTCCCGGGAGTCCACAGCTAAGAATTGGTCCAGCATTCCTGTAGCTATCTTTGCCGACGACTGGATGTCTGATAAGCATGTTTTGGTGCTGCTGATGGAAGGGTCTTGCTCTCTTTTAAAGGGATAGGGGTTTATATCAGTATTATAATTTAACTGAATAGGCGTGACCAGGATGGACGAGCACTGACCATGTTGCGGTTTGTATTTTGAGTATGATGATAGCTGTTCAAAAGGAAATTCTGACTCATCGATGCTACTCTGCGTTGATTGGTCGTGAGAGTAACTTGATGTGGTGGCCGTTGAGGACAAAAATGCTCCATATTCGGTGGCAGTTTCATACTCTGATATTGTAGAGTATTCGTACAAACCATCACCAGACGATGGTGAATAACATGATGTAGTGACTGGCATGTGGTACTGTGATACATCCATGTGACTTGCCGTTGCAGTCTTGGATATCTCAACTGTAATGTTTACTGTTCTTTTGATTTGTAGTGGAGTTGAGGAGAGAAAGTAGCCAGCTGCTGGCGCGTATGAAGGGAAATCATCAAACAAGGAAGATGTTTGTGATGCAGACGCTTTGGGGTCTGCCGCTGCTGCAGCAGCGGACGCCCGACGAGCAGATGTGGCGCGCGAGGAGCGGCGGCGAGGTGCTGAAGATGAAGAATTGGAAGTTGAAGAGGGCATTGCGAGAGGGAAAGGAGCAGGTGGTAGTGGGTGGTGGATAACTTTCTTTCTTTCTTTCTGGCTATATTGTTGGGAGTGTGAAGGTAAAGTAGGAGGAGACGAGTATTGTCTTATATCGCGGGATTGGACTGTTAGCCAACGCTTGGACCAGCGCATGCAATCTGTGATCCACTTAGATTGCACTCAGATAGCGATCCACTTTTAAGGCTGTTCGGGTCGGGTTCCCCGGGAGACAGATTTTTCCACTTAACTACTTGAAGTTCACTGGTCCAGAGACGTTGTGCGCAATGGCCGAATAAGCCTCGTAGGAGTATAATTCAAGCAGTAGGCGTATTCGTCTTCAAAATTAGTTGGGATGGGGGTTTTTTAGCAACCAAAACTTCTTCAAGGGGAAGTGATCAGCCGGGTGACAATTGTCACTGTCAGAGCGAGCGGTGGACCAGGGGGGAGTGAAAGAGAGACAAAATGTGAGGGGAAAGAAATCCTGAGATCGGCCGGCACGAACTTGATCTTGGGTTTCAGCTTTGCCTGGGGCACTTACTGATTGACTGACTGACTGACTGACTGACTGACTGACTGACTGATCCAGACCAAAGTTTAAAGTAGTGATATGGGACATAATGGAGTTTCATATTCTCTCTTTTTTCCCAAGAGGTATAGTCGGGAGAAAACGGATAGCATAATTACCCCTATAGCTACCTACATGTAGCTACAGGAAGCAGAGCATATGTACTCGTATCTTCCTGACGTTTGTAAAAGGGACCACTATTGCATACCATACCGAATTTTGGACTTGGCGCGTAGTGGTGTCTGGGAAACGGGACGTTTTCTGTCTATCGACTGGTAATAATTACTAGTATGGCCATTGTGTTCTGTGATGACGATGTGTGACATGCTTTGAGTACTAGGAAAGAGACATGGGGAGTGTAGGTTAAAAAAAAATTTAAGCCATAGATACATAATATCTGGTGTCTGTATGGATAGAAAATAGCGGATAGGTGAGGATCTGATCCCTGGAACTGACTTGCTGAGCCTCTTAAGCGATTCAGCCCACCTTCCCTGCAGCCAATTGATGGTCTTGTTCCCGGATATTCAGCTGCTTGCCGCGCTCATTTCGAGGGTGTGCAGTGAGGGGAACAGGGGCGTCACAGTAGGGGGGGTTCTCAAAGCTCAGATCCACACATGAAGTTACAACCCAAGATAGTGGAGGAGGAACTGTGACTATTACCGAGGGCTGCCGATCACCACATACATGAGATATTGTACTAAAAGTACATAGAGCAGAATTAACCGTAGAAATCAGGCCACCTTGGGTTTCTTTGCGACTACAATCATTTGTTGTTGAAACTCCAAACACGTTGTCGTATTCCTCCTTCCTTCAAATTTGTAATTCTTGCTTCTTATTTAGTATACGTATTCGCAGCCCTGTCAGTGCCGATCCTCCCCTCAAGTATGTACTGGAGTTCTCATGACTCAATCATTACGTTCCTTCTATTTCTCATGAATTTCCCAGCTGCCCTTCTTTTGGTCACACTGGGGTGGGGTTTCTCGGTATGTAGGTCTCAACACAAATGATAAGGCCGTGACAGTACCAGTAACACCAAAATGATTGCCAGCTGTCGATATTGTTCTAAACCGAGTAATGATCAACGGCAATAGGGTATCTGGAACCCAGGCTATCTTTCCCGGAGACCCTCGCTCTCGCTCTCTGCTTGAATCCTTTCATTTCTAATTTCTCAAGTCTTTCGAAACTTCAAATTTCCTATTGGGTTTTGAGATTACAACTCGTACTCGATCGTTCGCCAGTCAAAGGGTGCAATCAGAGCGGGGACATGGCCCACTTAAGACTCCTCTGGGGTATGTACTGCGATCCTACATACATGTATGTAACTAAACAGTTTTCGATTCCTGGGTCACCAGTGATCTAAATTCAGGGTTGTAATTCTCGGTTTCTTTTTGGGGGTTGACCCAATGCGGAGAAAGAAATTGGTCTCGTGCGGGAGTGTACCCAGGATGTCGTCTCAGACTAGGTACATGTAGCCAGTGCTAACAGTCGGTACGCTATCGTTAAGCGATAAAATCGCCTCTCCCAATTCTCTGATCAATTCTCCTGTGGTGTGTGCGCGCACGGATCATACCAAGGTCATTGCTCTTGAAGTTGTCACATCCAATCACCTGATTCCTATCGCGCAGTCAGAACTGCTTTTGAACTTCACTCGCCCACCCCGATGCTTTGTCCGTTGGAACCGAGTGTCGATTGATCTACGATGCCATATTAGGCCAGGGCTAGTGAGGTGAGGTGATGGCCTCGGTAGGTACACCGCTGGATTGAATCTGTACCCTGCCTCACCCCACATCCCGAGTTGGTAATGAGATAGGTACTACCATATCCTCCAATAGGTTGACGATATACACATTATATATTATGCCCTAACAATCATATAGCTTTCAACACAGGTCCTAGGTTTGGGTCAGATTGGGGATTAGAAAGGAGGGGAGGAGAGGCAGGAACCTTTGAATATTCCGTTGCCGATAGATTGACAAAGATCCATATAGTGATAACGGCGACCTCAAGTGGAAGGCTAACTGACCCAATGTCTGTTGCTGCTGCTGCTGCTGCTGCTGCTAAGTGGCTCAGAGTAGGTCTTTCATATCTCTTGTGTCGATCCACTGTAGGCCCCCAACACACACACATACACACCACACACGTAACAATATACGTGTCAATAGTCACGATCAACTTCCTCTTAGTTGTAGTAATTCCCTTCCGAGGAAGCTGCGCATCTTTCTTCCCCGCCGAATCATAAGACATTATTGAAATTCATCTTGTGCACGATCTAAACCCCCTCATTATCGGAGTATGAGATAGTGATATTATTCGTTCTCGAAATATATTTTCTTTGAAACAGCAGCGTATGTGCGGGGGGAGGGGAGGTTATTTAGATCCATTACCTAGTGTAGGCTTGCTCGTGATTTGATAGGGGGGAGGAACCAAGAAGATTATGGACGGAGGGAGCGCCTGAGATTCTCCGGTTCTCATTATGGGTCAGGAAGATCTTAAACGCGAATTTAGTAATAATTAGTGGAGGTAACCAGCTCACTTGGAAAAAGACATCCACATCCATCCAATTGAGCCTCCAAATTGCGAATTTGTGATAGGTAAAGCTTGCACTTTTTTTTTCTCTTTTCTTTTTCCTGTCTTTTTGTAACTGCCGCCACCGGCGGGAGTTGAAATATTCAAACGGCCGGTGTACCTGCTGATGTGACGTCGAAATAATGGAGTTTTTTTTTTTTGTTGTTGGAAACAGGGGTATCTACGTTGTAAAAAAACAATTCGAGGGCGCTTGAAGAATCTGTAAAAGCGGTCTGATCATGGTAACCAGTATCTTCTCCCTCCCCCCCCCCCTCTCTCTCTTCTGATCGCAACATACGCGGTAGGAAGATCTGATTGGAAAAATAAATTGTGGATATGTTCGAGATCTATGTAATAATAATAATAATAATAATAATAATAATAATAATAATAATAATAATAATAATAATAGTAATAATAGTAATAGTAATAATAATACATGTAATAATAGTAATATCAGTGAGCTCGGCCGAGTTGCCACTGGTGCCGCAGTGAATTCCCCGCGTGCTCGGTCCGCCAGCCAGCCAGCTAGAGAAGCCTAAGACAAACAATGCTCTGCGATGGGATGACCGCGGATTCCCGGTGTCCTGCGTCTTGCGTCGGGCCCACCAAATTCCCCTTTTTTTTTCTTTCTCCAAGTTTCACAACGCGGCAAACCCATCTTGGGATGTAAATAGTACCTCAGAGGATGTGCCACTGGAGTACCCTTGCGCTTGAGTCGCCAGCATGCACATACTTGATCGTGGCAGTTTGTGGTGTGCTCCTAGGGTTAGGTGTTCTCTCAAGGGGGGAAAAACCTTATTCCGCTTCCAGCTAGATAAAAAAACCACTTCCTATTCTTCTCGTCCTACAGTACTTGCAATCATTCAAATAACTGCTTCCTGGAATTCTGAAATATGGCATCATATACTGCTACAAGGAAACTCTACACTCTCATCATTCCTGTAGATGGCCAGCGTGTCTTGCTAGGATACAAGAAGCGTGGGTTTGGCGTAGGAAAATGTAGGTTTGCAACCTCCAGCCCCCCCCCCCCCCTTTCTCGATCTAGAAGCGTTTTCAATCGCACTATTTCTTGTCGTGCAGTCTTTTATTATTATTATTTGTTTTTATCCTTTGATATCTGCTGATGTAAATTTTTCAAGATAACGGTTTCGGTGGGAAGGTAGAACCTGGCGAAACTATCGCCAAAGGGGCAATCCGTGAGCTTGAGGTTTGAGACTCTCTAATGAGTGGGAGAACTATATTTAACTGGATCTTTTCGCGCGGATAATTAGGAAGAGGCCTGTATCAAGGCAAAAAAATTGCCCTATCATGGTATCTTGTTCCTGGAGACTACTGCAGATTCTAAAGCTCCGATTCTAGAGATACATGTTTTCGCTGCCACTGAATGGGATGGCGAGCCAATGGAGTGAGAATCCATGCATCTCCGCAGTCCTATTCGATCGAAAGTTCTGACACAGAGGGAAAAAAATTTAGGACCGAAGAGATGCGCCCTGAATGGTTTGCACCACCCTCAAACACCCACAACTCGTCAGATTCTCCTGCGATTCCATTTGAGAATATGTGGGAAGAATCTCGTGAATGGCTTCCCCTGGTTCTTGGGTTCTATTTCCCGATCATTAGAAAGGGGAAGATTCAGTTTGCGCATCATGTAACCTTTAAGGGGGGTCTCAATCCCGAGACTGGGTTAGAGGATATCTGGCATGGACTTGATCGTAAATTTGTTAAATGGCTTGAGAGTGGTCGCGAAGATGATGAGGGCTTCCCTGGAGACCTGGAGAACTGGACAGAGGAGATTAGGGAGAACTGGATTGAAAAGAGGAGGATGGCTTTTGAGAAGGGTGAAAAGTAGTTTCTGTAGGGGTTGTGGGGTTGAAAATATCGCTCATAGGCGGGGCTCTCTGGGAGTGCGAATGAAAAGGAAATTCGTCATGGAGGTCTTGATGTTCGGACTTTTCAAAAACCATTACACTGGCTCCGGGTCAGTGGCTGAGACAAATACGATGAAAATTTTCCACTTGAAAGTCCCTGCTGGTATCAGAATATTCGGGACCCACGCACGGGCTTATTGCAAACCTCGGTTCCTATGGCCTATAAAATACCTAGATGACCTCGTGAGTGTCTACTTCCACCGCCCAACAGGGGCCATCCCCGCGATTTATGTATGCACAGACGAACGTCTGATCACTTGCCGTCTCAAGCGCGGCGCAACTCATGTATGTATGTATTCGTGTCCTCTAAGCTCTCTCCTGGCGTCTGAGAATAACCAGGTGTCATCTATGTGCATATTAAAGACAGTCAATACCATGAGACATCTTTGGGTTTGTTTAAGGGGTGTAGCATGTCAGCGTCATAGAGAATCACTCGATAACATTTCGGAGCACATGCTGGAACTTAATTACTCCGTTTCCCTGCTCAGCGAGATCCCTATTGACCGAGAATTGTGGCCCTTCACCACATAAAATCTGGCTGCCGAGCCTGCAGCCAAGAGATATCAGTAAGTGAGTCTCGCTGAGTAGGGATCTCGCTGAGTAGGGAAACGGAGTATTATTATTTTTATTGTTGCTAATTCTATTGAGGCTTACTTTTCGAATGCATGCCTTAGGCTTGGGTATTTGGTTCTGTCGCAAAATCAATAACGGCACAATAAGCAGACATAGTGTCAGACCTCAAAGGTGCTACTCGACCCTTCATGTCACGCATTTTATGGGCTATAGTCATAATTATAGGGTGTAGGCCCCGTATATTACTTTGTTATCCCATAAACCATCGATGCTGATACCCCTCATGAGACCGAATTCGAAAGCCACACCAGCAAGTACCATGGAATTTTTAGCACTAGCCACCTGTTGGCATTTTGGGAAGGGTGTCAGAATTGTCTTGACGGTTTATGGGATAGTCGATCATGAAGTAATTACGAACAGCCCCGTCAACGCCTAGGTTTGAATAGCTTAAATCCCATACACCGGTGCAACCTCAATGAGGCATCTCATGTTTCGGATCGGGTTGAAATAGGCTCCTTATAGATATGATGCGCCATATATTCATCTAGCCAATTGAATAAATTTAACCGCATATTACCAAAGATCTGGGTACACATATACCCCCAGAGATCCTGGTAAAGGTTTTGTATATACCGATCGATACCCAATAGATAAGTAGCTTTTATGTTCGCTGTAGATGACGTGCAGTGATATTTGGATAGACGTGGTCGAACAAGAGGGTGAGGGAGTGCGTCTGTGATACAGGTTGTTTTATGACACGTGCCCTTCAATGCTTCAATATGCACTAGATATGCGCCATTGATCGTTCCATTACCCTAGATCTAGAGCTATGGCTCTGACACAAACAAAGATTACTTCATCGTAAGATCGACAATAGTACATGGTCTAAATCTATTGTTTTAAATATGTACTTTAGGATCGCCCCTTTGCTCTTCGGGGGTTTCGGCTTACCCACCGGCCAAAAACTCCAGTTAATTCCATTGTCACTCTTTTAGGTTCCCTTCCTAGCTGTATAAATATAATATGGTTACCCTTAGAGTTATTGGATGCTGGTAAACAAAAAGACCCCCGATGCAAGAGATAAAAAGGAAGAAAAAAAAACAAGAACCAAAATTCTATCCATACCCAACTATTCCCGCCCCATCCGTAACTATTGGTAATCTTCCAAATATTGCCCATTTATCATTGGAATAGTCTATCCCATAACGGCGTCAGCCCTCCATAGCTCTAGCTCCCTCCTTACTCACACTTAAATTAAATACTGTCTATCTGGAGGTAGGAACGAAAGCTGTACCAGTTCTTCTCCTGGAAATACACCATCCTCAACTTCTTTGACATAGTTTCTAATCGCCGTTAGGGATTTTGCGCCAATTGACTCATATTGACTATGCCATTGGGGCACCCATGGGTCCTGGTAGCCCAGCATTTCAGATTGTAGAACGATTTGGCCACTACAAGCGCTTCCGGAGCTATTTGGGTCAGTTTAACTGGTATTAGATGGAGACCTTATACCGTGCAGCGACGGGGGAGGGGAAAGGGAGGGGGAGGGGGAGGTACCCAATGCCGATGGTTGGGATCGAAACATGATCCGTAACGTATTTCGCCGCCTGCTCCGAGACTGCGGTAAGGAAGAGACCAACGGCACCGGCATCCTCTAGCGCAACGGCTGCGTTTAGTATATCACTTGCCTGAATCGCATCAGTTCAATTTCTGCTTTGTCTCCCTCCCAACTATCTACTCATGGAAGTATATAACTAACGCTTGCACCGGTCCTGCCAACCCCCATTTGATCGCCTTCGACTTGTATGCTCCGCTGCGGCGTTAAGCCCACTTGCACAAATACCGGAATCCCTGCAGAGGTAATCTTCCGGACCATCGGGCGTAGTTCCTGTGTTCCCTCAATCTTTACACCTGTCACGCCAGGGCATTCCTTGATCATGCGAATTGCGGATTGTAACGCTGTGCATAAGGTTTTTTTTGTCAGTCTACCAGTTTAGGCTTCAGTTCTTCCACGAGGAAACAAATTGTACCTTGTTCTGGTGAAACCTCATAACACCCCATCGGCAGATCTGCGATAAGTAGTGGCTTTTTAACAGCTCTTGCCACTGCTTTCGTATGATGTATCATTTCCTGCAGCACTCTCGTTAATCTTCCACTCTTCTACAGGCCTTCCCTAGGGGGCACCTACATCCAAAGTCAAAGATATCGACCCCTGAAGCCCCAGTATAATCTTCCCCAAAGAGTCCGCCACAAGAACAATATCAATGCCGCCTGATCGCTCCGCGAGGAGTCCAGACGGGTAGTCCCATGCTGTCAGTCCCACGAGCCTCCTCCCGGCGGTGTGCTTTCGCAGGAAGCTCTGGAGGGCAGAACACATTGTGGATTTTGTTGTTAGGGAAAGAATTGATGAAGTGGTGGATGGTAAGGTCGAGTTATGTAGCTAGGTACATGTAGCTAACCAAAGATAGGGGGGTCCGTTGCTCCTGTTCGCTGTTCCTCAGGTACCCCGCACTCGGAATGTATAGAATATCAGTGTTCAACTCTCCTCTAATCTCCAATCCACTACCGTATGAATTGTTCTGTTGTCCCTGCTGTTTCCCTCCCTGCCTGCGCGCATGCGTCACAGTGCGTTGTTCGCGTGTTGGCGGGTTCGCGTACCAACCATACCCCGCTTGACCAACGAACTCTCATCGATCCCACCTGCATGGTTGTTTGGTATTTACCGATCATTTCTCACATGGTAAGTAGAAAATTAATCGAGACAGGATTTGCACAGGGATTGCGGGCAGGCCAGTGTGGTGGGTTCCCTACGATCGGTACTGTGGTTGGACCAGAAGACGTCGGGATTGTTGAGCTGAGATTTTTTTTTGTAGGCTGTAAACAATCTTCCGGGAATATAAGGGCTATAATAACGGCCTTGTTTATGTCTCAGGGGGACAGCTAGCTCGGTCTCATCCCCTGGCGGTGAGCAGGCAAGCTGGGAATGTTTCGTAGGAGAAATTAACTAGAATAAGCAGAATTAGAATCAAGTCTCACAATTAAAAGCAAATTTAGTCATCGCAGGCCGGCATACATGCTATAAAATCTCCAATGTATTGCTTAGTCATTGTTCTGGTTTGTGCACTCCTCCCCAAGCTAATTGTGATATATACATGTACTTGTATATGTAAGTATATGTGTAGTTAGTTGATCGTTTAATATTGCCTCTAACTGTCCAAACAGGATCAAATCCTATGAAAAATTTTCAATCATACTCTATAAAGTTGCGTCGAGTCAGATCTCATGATGTAGGCTAGGCTCCGAACCAGACTCCATGATTGATCATGAACTGTGATGCTAAGTTGGATAGAATTATGATCGGGAGTAGAAACTCTTACGCCTATGTGACCTGAATCGTGCCTGTGTTATAATTAGATACCTTACATTTTCCGAAGGAAAGTATGTACATATCTGCGCTACGTGAGTTTGTGATACCGAGTTGTGTGGATTGCTTGCTACAATTCATGATAGCCGGATCTCGTCCGGTACCGATCTAGTTGATTTAGGCTCGTATAGTCCTCAAAGGGTATGAATCGCAGGATGACCGATAAATACAGGTGGTAAGCAAAACTAACAATACGACTACATGACCTGAGTTTATAATAGAGGGACTTGCATCATAAGTGGTGGCTAATTATGTACACAGGTAAGTAATGAATCACTGTGACTACAGAGACTGAAGTGAGTATTAGCATAACCTACTACATGTAATTCATATAGTTGAAAAGGGGGTGGTAAAAAGTTCCCAGCCATCCCCTGCGGCGGGGTTTCAGGCCTGGTACATCTTTCCTATCACAATATTTGATGTTAGTGGGGGTTGAACAAGCACGCATTCAAGACACAGCTAGCAAGTAGACAGTGGCTACTATACCGCTGGGCCATCCAACCCCATGTTCAAGGTAGAAACATTGGTACTTTGAGCCTTCGATTAAGGTTTACGGGGGTTTCCTGGGACCGAGCCTGTGTTGCGTTGCTGCAGTCACAGAAACTTGAACGTCACCCGACCACTGAAATGACGTACATGTAATCTCTTTCCCATCGTTCCCTTCCGATCTGCTCTATCTTTATCATTACCAAGTGAAATGAGTATATATTCATCCCAAATACCCCAAGATAGTCTTACATCTATTAGAACCTATAGACCCATCGGGATCGTTGTGCTCTTAATTACTTAGTAATTGCTCTCGGTCAGTACAGAAAAACTGCGGCGCCCAACACGAGATTTCATTACTGATGGCATGCTGTACCAGTGTTGGGTCATTCACACTTCAACAACTCCCAAAGCTCTTTCCCTTCCGCTACCTCCAGGGTAATCCGAACCTCCTCCTCTGCCCCCTGCAGAAACGCTGTCTATTAGATAGCACATCAACCATGTAGAGACGCTAGTGTTGGGGATATAGTACATGTCTCATACACAGTTAAGTTGACAAGAAAAAATGCGGGTACAACTTACAAAATGACTGATAATCACGACCGAGTGATAATCTGTGAATTCGGGCATTAGCCAATGCGCTCCTCCGATGCTTTCGTTAGCCTTCGGGAATCGCGGCTATCTATATATCGCTTATTACTGAAGTTGACTACTAAAATTGCACTATATCGACTAGTTAGCACGTCAAGGCTCCCCTAAAACGGTATAATATATCTCTGATCACTCAAATATGATAAACGGTACATGAGAAGGAACATAGATTTGATCACATGAGGTTCTCGACCGATCATTACGCTAAACAAGACCGCTTTGGCAGAAATTCCGGTTTCCCTTCAACGAGCGGGCCTAGAAACGACTCGCTCACCACTTCTAGTTTAAGTTGCCATCCCCGAGTTACAGTCTGTTTTCATTCACCCAAATGGGGAGCAAAAGAAAACGAGCCAACGGTCACTCATATCTTGACTCTTGTATCAAGTCTAGTTGCCCTAGTCTATTCCGGATATCTTGTCTATTACTATACACTAGCCCCATATAAACATGGGCAGTAAATTTAGCTGCTCCTATGCATTGGGCTTAAATCACCATGGAGACTCGACTTGAACCAAACCCGGCCACAAGGCCACCATTTATACGAGAGAACGGGGTGCCTATCTTAGCTCCGCCAATTGATTTTGCATGGGGGAGCCTAAGGAGTGGGCTATGTAGTACAGTCTCCCTCCGCTATAACGAACGTGCATATTGGGCTATTTTTCGTTCGGTACAGCAGATTATTCGGTATTATTCGGTATAGCAGACTCAATTCTTTGCTAAGAAAAAAAGAAGCTGGCCAAAGTGACTCGGTACAGCAAATATTCGGTATGGTGGCATTCGTTACATCGGAGGGCGACTGTAATCAGAAAATAGCAGTCGCCATGCCTCCACTCTAGGATAGTCACACCACTAACAACTAGTCACTTTTATATAACGCACAAAGCTTTTTTGCACCAAACCGCATCTTTTCCTCGTATCAATTACCTGCCCCCCCTCTATTCGGCAAGAAAACGTCCACTGGCTTGTCGGTTTTCCCTTTGGGCACGGCCGTAATTTTGCGGGCTTGGCCTCACTAACTCAACTAGCTACTAGTTAGCTGAACATGCGTACGCCTCATCATATGTGGGGAGACATTAATTCAATGAAGTCAATTTCGGCAAGGGGGCAGTCAATTGCTGTCAGTATCCAAACTAGCTATAAGCAGTGATTTTGGAGGTCCATCATTATGTTGTGCCGTATACACGATGGCCACGCCCCCTCCAGCGCCCTGGTAACTGGGTCATATATATTTGGCATGATTTCTCTCCGGATTCCTGTGATTACCGCTAGCCCCTAGCATCGAGTCCCACGCTACAGGAAAAAAACAAAAAAAACATCTGTTCTACTATCATACGCGCTGATCTTTCAAGCGCACGAAACATATGCATCGACATTCTCTCTTATTTATGGCGGCTGTGGTCGGTGAGTCCCGTATTGACATGACTGAGATTCAAACAATAAGCATCAATGAGTGTCAGGGGCTACGAGTTTTGGTACAACCCTAGTGAACATTACCTTATAGAGCCTACAATGGTACGCTACAAACACATTTTCATGGATTATATTTACCTACTCTACATTAGGCACTGAAGTATGATGAGGCATGTTTAGGATCAAGCGCAAGTTAAGTAAGACATAGATCTGGGGGAAGAGGACAACATGCCGGGTCAAGTGAGTCCGTGATATTAGTAATAGCATGGGGTTCCCCCCTTTCATTAATTATGGAGCTAAGTTATCAGCGGTCGAGGTTGTCTTTTTTTTGCTGGGTCGCCTCTCACCCGTGCTATTTCTACACTAGAGTTTGACATATTTCCTGGTAGACTCGTAGTCTATATAGTACGATTCATTTTGAAGATTTTGAAGTGTACTAAGTAGATCGAAATATACTTGATTTGATCATCCCCACCCGTTGAGTCCGATGTTAAATTCTGACCCCCTCGTTGGAATTAATGGGAATTATCTCTTTCCCTATGTTCAAACATGCTGTTCGCAACGTGCTAGCTAGCGAAAAACAACCAAAAAAAAAGACAAATATAAACTCCTTCGTACTCCCTTTTATATGTATATAAAAAAAAAAAAGACCTCCCACCGGTAGAAAAACCAAATAAACTCCCCGCCCCAAAATGTGAACGCTCCCAGAATATGATGGAGAAAAGAGCCACCAAAATGCAGCGCAAAGTATCCTAAAAGGAAAAATAAAATGAAGAAAAAATAAAAAAAGTATAAGAGAGAAGGGGGGAAAAAACGGTAGATATGTATATATATATTCCAATAAGAAAGTCGAGGAAATGAGATGAAAATGATAGACGGCATGTGTATAGGGTTAAGGTCTTTCCTTTTTTTTTATCAACAAGTGATAAAAGGAAAGGTTCGAATACGGATGCTTGTCACGGCTCCTGCCGCATTCTCCGCGAACAATGAAGGTAATAAAAATACAGGTGTTTAGAAATGGGGGTGTAACAGTGATGATTTGTAGACCTTTGGGATTTCAATTTCGATTCCGGCTTCGGTTTCGACTGGGTCCAGAAAGGGATGGCAGGTAGCTGTGCTCGAGCATAGCTGATGTATATGATCCATAAAGAAAGAGAATTTTAAGAAAATGTGCATAAGCAGAACGCCCAAAAGCAAGGTAATGTGTATGACAAAAAAGAAGCAATGATCTAACAGGCAAAGTTGATGTTAGTCAACAGTAGCAATGAAAATTCTCCCAAGGTGCGGTTGGCAGTACATACTCAATTAGAAGCGATACATAGCGGAGCCTGTTCAACGTCAGTCTCTGTAGCAGGCTCGCAAGGATTTTGGTGTTGTCGTTTTTCAGGGCTTTCTGATTTATCCACAGACCAGCCCAGAGTGCTGTTGTCGTCGCCTAAAGGCTCGTCCTCCCTCTTCCTCTTCTGCCCAGTTTTCCCCGACCCTTGTCCCTCCTCCTCCTCCCCCACCTCCCCCTCCTCATTATCCCCCTCCTCCTCCTCCTCCTCCTCCTCCTCCGCGTCGGAATAACAACTCTCCATGAACCTCAGCCCGCTAGGCCGTACTCGCGGCTTGAAGGCCGGTTCAATAATCGGCTTCCATTCCACCACAGCCGCCAGTCTCTCCTTCTTCTTTTCCCTCTTGGCCTCCTTTCTTCCACTTCTTTCGCCTCTCTCCGCTGCCATCTTCTCCGTTATGGCGGCCGAAGTCATTGCTGCGCGGAGGTTGTGTTTCTTGGTACGCTTCTTGGATGATGACGTGTCTTTCCGCACACGTACCCTCTTCAGAACGCGTTTATTGCCTGGCTCTGGATTTCGGTCCCGTCCACGTATTTTAGAGATGCTCGCCAGATCATACCCACCCTCCTCCTCCTCCCCATCAACATCATCCGCAAGGAGAGGGGTGTCCTGGAAGTCGAAGCTCACGGGAGAACTATATGATTTGTAGGCCTCAACAGGAGGCGCAGTGTCGTATATGGGTTTAGTTGAACTAGTTGAACTAGTTGATTTCCCTCCCTCTTCCCCTTCCTCCTCTTCTTTCTTATGTTTTTGATTATTCTCTTGTCCTTCCTGTTCTGATTGTTTCTGTTTTTGATCAAGGCGATCTGGGGAGGAAAGGGGGTTCTCTGATTCGGGAGTAGGTTGTCGCTTTTGTTGTGGTAGTAGCAGTTGTGGTGGTGATTCAAGTAGTGATGGTAATGGCGATGGTGGTTGTGATGATGATGATGATGACTTTGTAGGAGTGATAGCAGTAGTAGTGGTGGTGGTAGTTGTAGTAGTAGTACCCTCCTCTTTCTCGATGGGCACCGACGCAGTGGTTGAAGTAGTTGCGATGGAAATGTCGGAATAGTCCAGCGTAACTGCAGCATTGCTCAAGGACATGTTCCGTCAACGGGTGTGACGAAACAAGAGGGAAGATAGACCCAGCGCGCCGGAATGACAGAGACCTTGCCTTTGGGTCCCACGACAAATATCAACTGTCAGCGCATAATTGTGGCATTAAGGTTAGGAAGGGGGTAAGAAGGTGGGCGCGGGAGTCGGGTACTCTATGTAACATAAAATCTGGTTCTTGGGAATGGGTATGGGCTTTCTTGGGACAGGTAAGAAGCAGGAAGCAGGTTGCCAGCCTGCAACTTGCTGGTCTAATCCTGGCATGGCCTGGGAAATGCTGTCCCGTGTGAGTGGGTCCTCTTAAGCCAGGGCCAGGATTGGCGTTCACTGTTGGGGGTGGGGATAGTGGAAGTAGGGAGGGACGGGGACGCGGCGTCGTCGGTGGTAAAGTACTGCGCTACTCTATTAGTGGATATAGTGGGGGGGGTTAGCTACATGTAGAGTAATGGGTTGTGGGTCAAGTGCTGAATAAAGTAATGCAGATGGTGTATAATATAAAACCCTCACTCACTCGACAGTGAAACTAACCAATTGGGGTGGCATACCTATTTCACACACCCAAGTTCCAACGCCCCCTTCCAACCCCTCCTCTCTTCTCACTCGACTTCCTGGTACGTACAGAGAGTTCTTAGTGTCTAGTTTCTAATGTCTGGTTGTCCCCCCCCCCCCCCCCCCTTCGTTAATTGCTTCTTTTGCAAACACACTCGCTCATAGAAGCAGCAGCAGCAGTAGTGGCACCGGCAGAAGCAGAAGCAGCGGTAGCTCAGCCAGACCAGACCAGAAAGCTAGCCCATGACGGCACTGAAGACAAAAAAAAAAGCCCGGCCCGAGGATTGGGGTTTGGAAAACTTAGGGGAGAAGAGGGGGGGGGGGGAGATGGAGTTCAGACCACTGCCCATCAATACTGCTCGAGGAGTACTCTACCTCGTTCTAATATTTTGATTCCCCACAAAATGGTCAACCCTCAGGTAATAGTGATAATGTGATAATATGTGGCTAATTAACAACAACAACTACATATCGCAATAGGTAGATGCTGACAAAGTCGATCAATGTCGTCCCAATCCATCAAAAGGAAAGGAAGCAAAACATATCACGGCAACTACCTCACCTCACTCACTCCCAGGTTACAGACTTGCAAGGTTACAGGAATGTAACATTACATACCTGCCAAGGGGGGAAGAAAATCTCCACTCCAGACTTTCATAGATGGCGTTTATAACCGATCGACAACCTCTTTCACGATGTGGTGGGACACGCCAAGGTCTGTACCTACGCCACAACTATTAAATGTGAACTGTTTTGACTGTAAGTTCCAGTCAAAAGGGTCCATCTCGAATCAATCAAAAAGAAAATACCCCATTTATCGACAGTACTACCTACCTATCTGTTGCTGCTGCGTTTACTCTCTGTAGGTAAGTGAAGGATATCATTCGTGTCTTCCTGAACCTTCTCCGCTAACCTTTATGCAGTGTTGGATTAACACCTTATGTAACAAAACGCACCAGTTTTTGAATTTTGGTCTGTGCAAAACATTGGCCTGGGTCAAAGATTCAAAAAGTCCTTGTTCTAGATGACTGAGACAATTGGAGAAGCCATAGGTCTCCCAAGGCCTGAGACGCCTAGATATCGTGGCCCGTTTTTGTTTTACCTGAAGAGAAAAAAAAGCGAGGCCTCCTCTCACCCACCTGGCGGCTCGCCCGGCATTATCCTTGTGAAGCTCTCAGGAAAAAGCCCCCAATATCGCTTAGGAACGTTTCACAAGGATCGGTCGTGGCTCCCTTTATCCTGGGGCACCCCCTTTTCCAGGCAAAAATATATATACACACATACATACCTGGTAAAGCTTCCGACCGGTTGATGGCAATCCATAACCCTAAAAGATCAAAGAGGTGAAGGAAAGTTTGAAAGTGCTGCGTGGACCCCCACTGAACGCGAGAAATGCTTGTTATTTACCGGGCCAGCAACTTTTGTGAGGTGAGGGGCCGGCGTCCCGGTTCTCAAACTCGACGTGTATCACAACCCATTGACCGAGGTTTAGAATGAAACCTAACCCTACATGGAGATGCCGTGGCATTCCATCAGAGATGATAGGTCTAGAAGGTGAAGATAGTTGATTGACCAAACTGGAAAATATCCAGAAGCTGCAAGCTGCAAGCTGCCGACCACCTCACCATAGCGGCTTAGCACCCCTGCAGTATCAACTCTCCAATGAGCATTAGCATATAGCTCAAGGTGGTGAGAGATGTCTTCCTTGTTAATGCTGTTATCCAGTCAGAACTTTTATTTGAACCAAGCAATTAGAACTACTAGTACTATTGTGTGGATCATGGGCTATCACTCGGTTATTACAGTGATTCAGCCACCTTGAGCAATATGAGGGAAAGCTACTAAAAATATTTACAGATTATATATTAATCATCTTCAGGACCCGGCAATTATATGAGCCGACAAGCTCTTCAACGGGCTTGCGTGTTTGCGACCTTACCCTCTCGGGCCACTTTCCCTTCGCCTCGATCGACATGCTGCGGTCACTGAGAGTATTAATTAATTGATTTGCGGTACGACGTTGTCGCTATGGGTCGTTGGCCGTCGGCAAGCATCTTCCTCCGAAAAATATTACACAAAGATTAATTGGTTGAGTACTCATCTTTTTGATTACTTATCTATCCGCATAGAGTACTCTACTTTGATAGCTCTGTTACTCTAATACCAGGTTTGGTCGTCCAAATATTTCGGCATTTGTCGCTCCCAGTTCATGGATCATGGATCTAATTCCTCACATTTGACGGACAGTCAAGCATAGCCTGTCACGCAACGAGTGTATTTAAGATCACGAATAGGTATGTACGCAGAATGTCTCAACAATTTTTTCCTCGTGTAGGTACATGTCAAACTGCCGTCGGTATCAAACCAAGCCCTGGGTAAGGATACAATTCTACCAGGTTAAGATGGCTCCTTGGTTAGCCCCAACCACACTTGGAACGCTTGCTACAGGCACCAAAGTGTACGAGTAAGGGACGCTAGTTAAGGTTCCAGTCGGCGCGCTATTGGTACCTCCTCCAAGATCGCATCCACGCAGGACGGCATAACCCGCATCTGACGAGATCACACACTTCGTGATACCGCTCCAGAGAGAGTTCTCCAGGAGCATCTGAGCGCCCTGACGGGTATTGACAGCGTCCTCCATATTCTCGTACCAGCCATTGATGACGTGTCCTGGTAAGTTTCATTAGTGAGATTCTGCAATTCGGAGAGGAGGATATTCTGGTTACCTGTTCCGAAACGTAGGCTGGGGCCACGGGAGTAGACGTTTTGGAAATGGCACTGGTAGTATGTTACTCGGAGCGTCCCGATGTCTTCAGCACCGTTGTTGTCGCTATGGCCAACGAGGGATCCTTTCCAGTGGTCGTGGAAATAAACGTTTGAGATAGTGATATAATCTGCCGCGTGGGTGATATCAAGGAGACCATCGTAGTAGTCCTGCACGTCAAGACATGTGGACATGAGCCAATGATCATGCGGACGATACGGAAAGTATAAAGGGTGCGAAGTCCATAGATAATATGTCATTGTGCAGCGAGTGGAAACTTACCTTACTGTGATCCTGGTCGGCAGAGAGCTCAACATGATCAACCCAGACATTTGTCGATAGCTGAATACCAATTCCGTCGATAGGCGCCAGACACTTCTGGATCTTGAGGTTCCGGATGATGACATTCTCCTTCTCTAAGACCCTCAAACCAACACCAACAAGGGCTAAGGAAAGAGGTTAATATGGAAAAGAGAGACCAAGGGGTCTAGAATATAGCCTACTTGCACCACCACTCCCAAGAATCGATTTGTTTGATCCAACTAGCACTGCTTCATTACCAGTAATAGTACCGGTAACTACCACAATTCGTGCAACATCATCCGCGACTGCAGTCTTGAGCGCAGCTAATGAGGAGACCGTGGTTGTAACACCGCCGCTCCCTCCATTCGTCCTGTGAGATTCCCGTTGGTTAGTCTGGTGTCTTTTGTAGTCAATGCAAAGGAGAGGTTAAATGTAAAGCTTACCCGCCGTTAAGGGTGCAGTACCCAACCGTGCACACGTCATTGACCGAGGCGGCAAGAACAGACTGGAACGCGGCGAGCGCTCCTAAAATAAGTGATGCGGTTCTCATGGTGATCAATTGTAGATTATCACTCGTGAACTCTCACTTGTGGAGTTGAAAGAAAGGATGCTAGAGGGTCCTTATTTTATAGCCAATCCTTATTCACATGAGAATAATTTCGGATTCAATATCGAAAAAACCACCGAGCACTTTTGACCGAATCCACGAAGGAATAGTGACCAAGACGGCTCTCCGGGCCTCAATACTACAAAATCATCTAGACATCAGGGAAAGCAGATGCAGGTCTCTCTGGGCATAGACAAACACAGCTGTCGATATTGATCTCAAGCTCTTGGCCTGTCAGTACCTGATGGAACCGGTGCATTGGTATCAAGGGGATGCGGTCCGATGCGTCATATTTTGAGTTTTAACTATTTCTCCGACGATTTGATTCGGTGGGAATTAGTCCGGGGGGGTGTATAGGTTAGGCCGGCCAGAAATCCCGTGGGTGTAACCTGCATCTTTCTGCATACTGCAAATCATGTCTTGTTCTGTGGGGTAGGTTCCCGAGTACATATCTGTTCCGTTTTGCGTGTGATTATATATATATTGACGACAAACCACTCACTGGCTAAAGAATAGGGTCTATTTCTACCTGAAGGAATCTGCATGGGGCCGGGCCGTGGGGAGTACTCCACAAAGCGCCTGAAATGTGTCGTTGATAGCTTGGTCATATGTTTGCACTCGATTGTCGTATGTTGAGAATCAGAAACAAAGCTTGGCTAGTGTTATGGATGGACCATGGTAACACCCTTGGTCCCTTTGCAATTTATTTTGTCGTTATTTCCCCGCTTTTCTTGGCCGGTTGCTTTTTTTAGTTCACTATGATATTCACCTAACCACACGCTGATAAACAAAAATCTAAGTGCTCAGTAGGTGGTTTCGTGACCCAGAAAAACAAGCCCACTGCTGCTTGCCGATCGCGCATACCGCTGCATCTCTACACTAGCCTCGCCGAGTACATGTCCTTTATCCTTCACCGCTGGCCTGGCACAAGCAAGTCTGCCTACATGTATGTACATACAAGGTATCCTTTCATGCCTTAAAAAAGTCCACCAACTTATGTACGTTTAGTCCGGGAGTCTAGAACACTCATCGAGCTGCGACCATGAGATTTGGTATCGTCGCAGATACCCACTCAGGGAAAATAATCCTTGATCTGATAAGCCTAGTACAATCGATTCGTTGGAAGTAACCGCAGCCTAGGCCTGGTATGCCGGCTGGCCTATTCCCGGCGGATGGCGATGTCCTGATAGCACCCAGGGTGATAAAATTGTTTTTTTGCAATTGGTAGAAGGAGACCGAGAAACACTAAAATATGTTGGGGTGTGCGTGGCCAGCCAAGTAGGTAGCTAGTCAAGTAGTGCTTTCCCTTTCCACGGGTAACTTCGTTCTGCGGGGTGTCCGGGTCCCTTCGTCTAACAAATGCATGTGGTGTTCGGGGCAGGATAATAATTGAAAGGTAGAGGGACCATAGGGGGTCCGGGGGGCTGAGGGACACTAGAAACCTTAGGCCAACCATCACTTTTAGTCAAAATTAATGCTTGGCCTAAAATCTCTACTGCAAAGTTTAGGACAGCAAGTTACTGGCGAATCAGGAGTTGCAGGAGATATACTCCGCAATAAGATAAAGAAAATGTCTGTGTGATCGGGGAATTGAGCATCAGACATGCTATGTCAAGGTGAAGCTGTGTTAGAGTTAGGGATCTGACCGACAGGAAAACTTGAAATGCATACCTGCCCAAAGGCCTAAGCATGACCTGTGAGTTAAGTTGGTGCTCTCGAGTGAGGCTGCGGCCGAACGGAAGTTGACATTGGTATTTCATAGCGTCCCTACATGTAACCTTACAGGCCTCCGGATCCCTTTAGGGACCGTTAACCTAGAGGAATATCAGCCGATATTATCCCCAGATATCATTAGGTGTGAGATTAACGCATTAATTTTACACTCTACCTGAACTCAAGAGAAAAGCTGATCAGGGTAGCTACATATAGTACCAGAACATAAATTTTCACATTTTCATACCCGTTGCCATGTAACTACTCTCGATCCAGGTAACTAACTCATGCTGTTCCCGTTGTTTCGGTGGTATGAAATATTTGAAGCATTTGTGCCCCGACTGTACCAATGTCTGTATAGTGACTGGTATAACTCAGGTAGTTGAATAGAGTAACCGCATGCGTGGTTAGGTATTATCTCCTTCTTTCGTTTGCTGACTGCCTAGAAATATCGACTGGCTACTTCCTGCAGGGAAAGCTGAAACTGCATACCTCCCGAGTCCCGGTTGATGTTATCCCACATCCACGGACCAGCAACCTGCAACATTATGATCATCGCAAGAATCAAACAGAGGCAGGCGCTCCACATAACTCTACGTTTTTGGTCTGGGCCATCGACCATTGGTACCACAATTCCGTAAAACTCTCGATTCTAGAATCCCCACGCGGCGCGTGCGAGGGCCTGGTACGTCTCCATCCAGAACGGGGGTTTTATTTTCGTCATTTGTGAAGGGGTTGCCAGCTTTTGAAACAGAAATAAATTTCAGGTCCATTTTTTTCCGGACTATCGAATTCTAGACCCTAGAGTATATTAGAGCCGTCTCAGTGGTGGGCGGTTGCTGATGCTTGTAGGTCCGTTCAGATGGTTCATTGATTGGGAAGTGAGCAGTGGGGGCGATCATTTGATATTGCACATAGGCTACGTACGATCACCAGTAGGGGAAAAGAAAACCTAACCTGGGGGCTGGGAGCTCCCTCCCCCACATGCAAGTTGACAACCTGCACGCAAGAAGCGCCCCCATCCAATTAGGACCCATGTACCCTACACATGGCAGGTGGTGAGAAGGTTCTCAAGAAGAGTACCTGGGCAGGGCACCAGTGCCCACTTCCCAAGTCCCTGATCGATCAGACTGTATGTAGGGTACCTATGTACCTACACCAACAGCATATGAGGATTTGCGCGCGCCGCGCGCCGACATACAATTGATTAACTTCGATAGTCGCTGGGCATGGCGGGAATATCCGCTCTCGGCGTAGCCACTAGCCGGCGGCCATTTAAAACATCAATTATCAAGCACAGGGGCAAGAGAGCCCAAGAAAAAGGCCACCAAGATACGCTGTGTGATGTGATGGGATGAATCATGAACTAAGTCTCTGGGAACCCCCCTAACTGATATCTAGTATACTTCTACATAGTTTTACAAACCTAGCTCCCATCTGCCCGAGTGGATGATTAGGCCCAAGTCCATCTGTCCGCAAAATAGAGCGAACAATTATTGCAGTACCGCCAACCCTTAAAACTCCAGAAAAATAATGAATGCCCCCGTCTGTTCCCCTTCCCCTGCCCGCTCAATCCCCGCTACCCTAGTCCCTAGCCCTCCCAAATAAGTCGTAGTATATGAACTCCAGCCCTTTCCCTTTTTATATATATAACCGAATCCCAAAACCAAAAGCCAAATCAAACCCAAACAAGAAAGAAATAAGGAAAGGAAATAAAAGGAAAGGAAAGGAGGGGCAATCAACAAAAATTTAAACCGAATTTGAGTAGAAGTAATAATATCCATAAGGGAAAGGACAAAACTGAAAGCCAAGAGCATGAGATAGTCTTTGCTAACTAGGATTATTCTGTTAGCTTTAACCCGAACGATTGGCTCTCAATATGGGGAACATTTAGGAAGAATATCCTTACCTCTAGCAAAGACCCGGCACACTGGCATATATGGGGAAGGGAAGGAACTGTCGAATATCGACAATGTTTGCTGCCCTGGAGTACTGGGGCCAAAAATCACACACATACACACAAGAAAAATCAAAAGAATCAAAAGAATCAAATAAAAAAAAAACTTCAATCCGCAGCCAACTTTGTCCCTTCGTCCCCCGTTTCTCCCCCACCAGATCGCACATTATCCAACTCTGGTGCTACCTCCATCTCCACCTCCGGCACCGTCTCCAGCACCATTGGCGGATGGCATGCCGGCCTTAGTAACCAATTCCTCGTCTCGTTCCCCGTCTCATTCCTCGTCTCATTCCTCGTCTCGTTCTTCTTCTTCCTCGCCTTATCCCTCTCTGACCTTGGGCCCCTCGGGTTCTTCCTGACCCTCTTCTGCCTCTGTATTGTGATCGTCTCCAGCTCCTCCTCCTCCCCCTCCCGGCACGTCTTTGGCTCGTCTTCACGCCGCCGCTTCTTGGGGATCCGGTACTGGATCTGCCCGCTGCTGCGGATCTGCCGCATCCGCGCCATGAGGGAGCCCAGGTTGATGTTGTCTGGATCAGGGTAGTCGTCGGGATCGGATCGTGCCCCCCCATCGACGAAACAGTGGTCCTCCAGGCGAATATTCTCGAGCTCGGACTTTAATGAATAGTTACTCGCAAAGGCGCCGCGCGGGGATGTCGTCGGGCTGTTATCAGCACCGGCACCCGCGCTACTCCTGCCAAAATCGGCACTACTATTTTCCCCGCCGCCGCCACCGCCGGATAGGAATTGAGGAGGTATGTTATGCGTGTTGAGTTTGATGCTAGTATTTATATTGTTTGAGATTGGCTCCGGCACTGGGTTCGTGACCCAGGTGGAGGTGCTGGTACTAGTATCTCCAGTACTAGCACTGGCCGCCGCCGGTGTTAATGGCGTACGGGTTCGTGGCGGCGAGTTTGACGGGACGGCTGGATCCATGTTTGCATAATATGCACGCTGTATGTCTCTATCTATTGTACGGTACGTATTGGGGCGCTGACTGGCCGAATGGTAGGTAGGTGGGCAGGTAAGTATGTGGTGGGTAGGTAAATGTAGTTGGGTAATAGGTAAGTGAAAGATGTAAGATAATAGTATAACAGGGTAAATGTATTACGGTATACAGCAGTTATATAAAGGACTGCCCTTAAGCTTTATAATAACCCGTCTGTTTTATTATATACCTAATTAAAGATAAAAAAAGGTGTGTGAGTGAGTCGAGTCCAGTGGGCAGACGCAGACGCAGACGCAGACAAGCACCAAAAGAGGGCAGAAGAGTGAGTATTTAATATAATATAATGATAATGGAACGCCGCTGCTTCTGCTTCTGCTACTGCACAATGGATGCTGGTCGGTGGTGGTTGGTCCCAAGTAAGAACACCTGAACCCCTCCCCAAGAATCCAAGAAAACCGAAGCCTTAAACAAAAAACACTCAAGATAGATCTGAGCACTATGTTCCAATTCGCCCTCTCCTTCTCTCTCTCTCTCTCTCTCGGATAAGAGCGTGGCGTAGGGTGCAGTACCTAAATGGGTAGGGGAAGAGAGTGTGCGAGGAGTGGATTAGTGGGGAACGAGTGAGAGAGAGGGTCGAGTGCCTCTTAAGATGTGCGCAGGTGAACCAGGTGTCCGGGTTTCCCAGCTATTTGATTCCCTCCCTGATTTAACTTGGGTGTGTGTGTATGCGTGGGGGTGCTGTGGGCGTATGGCCATATGGTATTGTGTGGTATTGAATGGTATGGCGTAGGGGTTTTCCTTTTCCTTTCCCTTTTCCTTTCCCTTTTTTTTTTAAACCCGTTAATGCACTTTAAAGCCTGCTTTCTGTGCTGCACTGCTCAGCAAGAGGTCTGTTTCTTGGGGCTGGCTGGCTGGCTGGCTGACGGGCTGGCTGGTGACGAGTAAGGAAGACAGCACAAACGAAGGTAGACAGACAAACCCACGGCACTGGAAATCAAGAGGCAGACCGGAGGTAAGGGGGGAGGGGCCACCTCTGGAGGATTGGGGGGGGATGGGGATCCCAAATATTATGTAGACCAGTGATTGGGTGCACTGCAGAGAGAGCGGAGATAAACAAGCACACAAACACCAAACCAGCAAGTACATACTCGCCATAACTTACTCACTCACTCACCACTCACTCACTCACTCACCGCTCATTCACTGGGGGGACCAAGAAAAAAAAAAAGAACGCAAAAAAAAAAGAGGCGCTTCGATTCCGTGCCCCCCCCCCCCCCAAAAAAAAAAAAAAAAAAAACCCTAGTTGGAGAAGACCGGAAATGCTACGGAATAAGGGAAAAGGAAGGAGATAAGTGAATGAATGTGCAGCATGGGCTGGTCTTGGTCCACAGTCCATGGTGGTAGGTGCTGCTGCTGGGGGGGGGCCGGGGGCGGGTTATTGTTTTTAGCTGATTCAATTGATGAATGGGAACTACATATTATCAGTATATTTACCTACAAGGAGTTAAGTCAGTAAAACAGCATAGCCTAGCGGTGAATCAAATTTCACAGTCATCATCATCGGGGAATTTTGATTGTGGTAAGTTATGTTGTACATGAAGCACCCACTAACTACATAAGTACTTGTTCATCTCTTGTTGGTACCTCTCTGCCTCAACTCTAGAGTAGTACCGCAGCCGCCGGGAGTTTGGGTATTGTGTACATACAGGTACAGTCCGTGGTTTGTTTTGGGTCCCTCTATTTTTTTCTTCCATCTTCATGCTTAATATTAATCGAAATATCCTCAGCAGGCTATTATATTAGTATTCTTCCTATCTATTCTTCCGAGCCTTTGTCCCCTGTCCTGCCTTCCTCAGACTCGTTCCATTCCTACATGTACTTATGTACCTACATGTACATGTACCTGGATCTCCTACCAACCTCCTCCTACATCCTAAGTACATACCTATTTAGTACTGATTGGACTGCGCCCCCGGCCCAGAATTCTTCTACTTCTTCACGGAACCCCCAACAGTTCTAGCTACCCATCCAGGTACATCATATATGTCCCAAATCCAAAAACCCTTTCCCCCCCAGTGCCTCTTCCCAAACCCCAAAGATCCAACCCCAGCCCTGCGCCCCCACCAAATCATCGTTGCGTAAGTGCCACATCCCAGTATATATATCCATCTATCCTGCATCAGCATCCACAAGAAACCGGTCCCGCGTCATCATCTGGCGGTACCCAATGGGATAACCCGCAAAAATAAAAGATAGAAAAAATAAACCGTCAACAACAACGGGTGGGGTTCCAGGAAAGCCGACTGACCGCCACCCCACGCTACAATACACGTGTGAAGAGGGTACCGCCATCCATGTTGGTGGGTCGATTGGGTTGAGTTCGAGTGGTCGACCGAGCGAACACGTATGTATGTAGGTAGAGTTACCAGTAGAGTACCAGTGCTATCCATGGCCATCTCTCCCCCCCCAGGCGGCAAGACAAGACAACGGGCATCGAACCCAATGTTCCCTCCCTCGGAACCCCTCAAGCCAGACAATTGGCTTATGATAGCCCAGAAAGAAAGAAAGAAAAAAATGCCCTATCTTTCCCGGCAATTCTCGACCCACGGGGGTGGGTTAGGGGGGCACTGAAATCACTGGTAAAGATAGTATTTCGGTTCTCCAACCGGAACCCTAAACAATGCCCGTTACGTGGCTAGATCATCATCATTCCCAAATCGACGTCCCCTGCATGCTATGCTTGACTGAGACAGCATATTCCATATTCATGAGGCTCAGTAAATACTTCCCATGCGCCCAATGTGGAGATTAGAATATCATCATCGTCCCCACGACGAGCAGCAGCAGCAGCAGCAGCTCAGGAGGTTCCAGGAGCCTGGTCCCAACGTGATGTTGAAACTCCGAGGCATGAGGTCTAGATACCAAGAAATATATGGAGGACCAGTCTGATGCCGCGCGGGCGTCCGATAACTATGATAGACATTGAGAAACAATTATTCAGGACGCCTCACGCCTGACCCATCCCATCAACCATGTCATGCGCAAAGCTTTGGCTGTTTTCGGATATTGGGGACAACAACAAAACAACAACAAATCCCAACCAGCCAGCCAGTTGAGGAGGTTGAACCCAGAATCCCGGACCCACTCATCTTGGGATCGCTATATTACCTAGATTTCCGGGGTCGCCGGGCGTCGCCGGGCGTCGCCGGTTAGCCGTGCGTGAGTGAATAAATATGCATATATTCAGTGGGATGCCGGTACTTGCTCTGGTTGGGCGAGGACGTATGCCTTATTACCCACCTGCCTAGGTAGGGGGGAGGGCGGTTGTATAACGGCGGCGGGTTAAGTTACAAAACAACTCGAGCTCCAGTGTTGCTGTTGCTGTTGAATCGGAAATTCTACCCGCAGGGCTACAGCCATTGGCGGGGGTGCCATAAACAACCACCCTGCCTACCTGCCAACCTAAGATCATTGTGCGTGCGTTCTCCTGTCGAGTTTCCCAAAGATTCGACCCGACCCGCCGTATAGACTGCTAGATTAGTACTCCCACCATCAAGCTCTCAGCGAGCATGACCCATAAAACCAACCACTAGCATGAAACAAACAAAACCCATCAGGGCCCCCCATCCGAAGGATCAGCAAGCGAATGATATCAATAAACGGACTAGATACTGATTTAGCTTAAAGTAGATGGGATGTTTTACCCAGTACGTGGCACTGGGTCGGGGTCTAGCTGAGTCGATAGGATGGTTGATCCGGTACCAGATACTGTCGTTGTCGATACGAGACAGATTTATTTGTATTATCAATATGTCATCAAAAAGTGGTTAGCTTTTACAGGTCCTGGCCTGAAGGGGGAGGAGGAGGAGGAGGATGAGGATGAGGATGAAAACCGTGGTGCGCTTTAATTGAGCAGCACCTGGGTATCTGATGCCCATGACGAGACTAATAGAACCGAGACATTGAGATTCAGGTAAATTTGGGACTGGCGAGCGAAGTAGCCATGTCCACTCATCGTCTCGATCCACAGGACAGTCTTGATTGATCTCAGAGTCGAATCGATGTTTAAAGGAGGAGGAGGATTGTTGACGGAAACTAGTACATACTAGAGCCCTCTGACGTCGAAGGGTCCAAAGTAAAAGCTTTGTATATGCTTTATAATATAATACTACATGTAGTACTGTCTCCCAGGGGGGCACGTACTGTGGGCTATTAATGTAGGTTATCAAACGAAGAGGGCCTATGCATATATATAAACTATAATAGGTTCTAGAATCACCAAAAAGCTTAAAGTACTGTCACTTACACCCTGAAGTATTCGTGTCTCGACACTTTGCGTAATCTCTACAGCTTTATACCTACATGTAAGCTAGTAGTTACATGTATCTTTGTTTCTGATGCTCCTTGTGCAGAGTTATACCCACATGCAGCCGTTGCTGGTACAGGTAGTAAGTGAGTAGTAGCTGCTAGCGTGCTCTATAATACCCGTGGATTTACTGGAACTACATATACGTATAGATCAGTATATGCCCGCATTAGGTAAGGGCTGGAGAGAAAGAGAGAGAGAGAGGTGAGAGAGAGAGAGGTGAGACAAAACCGTCGACATCCGTATACACGCATACATGTATGTATCTCCATCTATCAATTAAGAGTACATGTAATTATATCAATACCCACCAGTGAAACATTGAAATTAATATTGCTAGCAGGCATACCAAAATAATACGTGTAAACAGTTGTAGGTAGAGTACATGTATGTAGTATTAATTACAATTACAATCATGATCAAGCTATATATCTACATACATGTATCTGTCATTCTTCTACATATATCACATATATGCACCCAAATATTCTTCCACTCGTCCCAAACCCATGCATACGATATACACATACTTCTTTCCTATGCGCATATTGGCATATGCATCATGACGATTCCTCCGATTCCATTTCTCAGGCCAAATCGATATATTGCAGTACATCTCCTCTTCGAATTCTCGAGAGTAGCGTTAGCTAGCAGCCAGATAAATGATACCGAAGCAAAATTAAAGCCCTGCATAGTCTGTAACTTCACTTACATACATCATGTATCCTGTATGTATCAGCCCTCCCTGTAATCTACTCAGGTTGACATGATCTGGAATCGAAGCTCACGTACGTACGTGCCACTGCAGACAGACAGAGGGAAAGAAGGAAAGAGACAAAGAAAAAATAAAAAAAAAGAAAAGAAAAGAAAAGAATTTACTCTCTACCATACCAATTTAGAGAAGCCCGCGGATGATGCATCTACCGTACCACCAAGAGCGCTGGTTGGGTCGTCAATTCATGATATAAGCGGATTTCCGGAAACTGAATATTCAATATCCAATAGTTCCATCGTACCCCCCTCCCCCCTCCCCCCTCCTTCTCCTCCTCTCCTCCTCCTCCTCCTCCACCACCACTCCACCATGAACGCCGACGACAATTCTAGATCATTGCTCATTGCTGCACCGTCTCCAAAGCGGCTGTTGATGTTCACAGCTGCCAGCGCCTGCTCTCTCTCTCCCCGTATTTTACCCCCCACGTCCACCAACTTTTCGGTCCAAGCGTGACGTGACAGCTAGAGCGCCTCCTCCTCATATTCCACTGATCGAACACCAGGAACTCAAACCTAATCGAGTCGTCCTCGGTTAGCAGCCGTACGCTGTACGTTATTTAGCGTGTACTACATGAGATACTCTATCCAATAATTACCCGTTGAGCCAGTCTGGTCGGATCTGTAACGTCGCTTGGAGGTAACATACATTAGTACATACACAAATACAAATACTAATCACGGGATCTTCGGCATCCCGAGCTCCGCGCCCAGGGGGTTGATTCAGCAACTGGCATATCGATCATTTAATTATGATTTTTTTTTTTTTACTAAGGCCACGACATGCGATCACCCGGCTATGTTCTGGTATTGGCACTGGTCCTCATGAACTAGTTAGCTGCTACACTTATACATCGATCACCATCAAGTTATATGTGCTGTGCTCTCTGTACCAGGGTGGAACGGCCAGGCAGCCACTTACCCCCAACAAGTCCACAGGAAGGATCGTGCATGGCCCAGTAGCCGCCGGACAGACAGCCAGAGACCCTCTCCTTCAGTCGCGATGTCTGAGAAATGGGAGGTTATCAAAAAAGTTCCGCGGAGGCTTCATAACGTACATGTCTCTCAACCTAATTTACTGGGGGCCCTACACGGGAACCGCTTATTTAAAAGTGCTGCCTGCACCAGCACAGCCGGTTCTGCAGGTCACCGGGATTAAAGTAGAGTATAAAACACCTCAAGCAATGGAAAAACCTAAACAGCGGCACGATAGGTGACGGTCCACGAGCCGCGTTAGTTGGAAGATTAGAAACCCTTCAATGGTTCGATGTTTCTGGTATTTTCATCCATGGATTTTTTAGCCATAAGAAGACAGACCGAGTGATGACTGATGATGAGCACGAGGCCCTAGATGTTCTCTGTCCGGAATTTTGAGGACGCACAACCTACATACTAGGATCACATCATTAGCTATTATGACTGAATAATATACAGATATTATCAAATGTCTAATAAGTCACATAACAAAATAAAACGGACCTCCGAAGTGCGACGACAATAACAACAAGACGGGTTCAATCTATCGGAGACAGTGCGTCTCCAGGAAAATCCACAACAAGCTCCGGATCCACGTTCTTGCATTTTATTTTTATTGTTTAGACCCCGGTAGCGGGTCTAGATAGCTACATGTAGACACACCTCTAACTCCACCTCCTTCCCTATCCATCACACGGGCCAGAACACCAGGGTTAGGGTTTCCGGCCCGACATTCCGTTGGCTCTTGATAGTAAATAGGCCCAGCTGGGTCGAGATATAACGTTCAGTTCATGCCGTGCGCGCGGGTTACAGCTGGATATTTTGATATTGAGCTCTTGGCTTGCGCTGCAGAAGCTTTCAGTTCATATAGCCTATGCGAGTTTTTTTGGTTGGAGGTTAGGGGCGGGATGAGCGATGAGTCTGAGCTCTGCCGGGGATGAGAAGGTGTAAGAAACTCTGGTACCTTATACCGTGGTGAGTGATGGTGTTGGTGAATTTTTTTTAAATTATAACGTGCCATGGTGGAATAGATGACAAGTTCAGTGACATGACAGCACTCCATAAACAATCTTGACCTATGCAAATTGTCACCACCCACCACAACCACCACCACCACTTTCTAGTGTATATGTTGCCGTCACCCGCAAAACCTTCCCGCAGCAGATCGAGGGAAATAATAGCCGTATTGCGGAATGATCCCCCGCACCCCAATGCCCCAAGAAGTCGGTAATACCTACCTTGCTTCTGATCAATATTGTCTGTTCTCGTCCGCTACCTACTTATATTGTGGCGCTGAATTTCGTTGTGTAACGGGCCCGGGACCAAATAAGATATACAGAACCGAGGATGAGTTTATTAGAGTTTTACATGGACTGGGTTAATATCATATTATGACACCTTGGCCTCAGCCTTGTCACTATAGCCCCCAATTTAATTTAATTATATACATTATATATATATACATGTTTGGTACCTGACAATCTTATGCCATAGGGCTTCCCTGCACGCAACATTCTTGTACCTAGAAACGAATGAAAGTATGATAATTAAAAAAACCTGACAATTTGTTTCAAAGTGTTCTGGTCATGACTTTGGGCTACCACCGCCGGCATATCTGAATAGTATGTATTAATTTAGAGCCAATTTTGCGTTCTGTTCTTGATCGCTATATATGTAGTAGCTACCAAGCTATATACATGTAGTACATTGTCTGGCTGGAAGTGTATCAGATTCATGATTGACTGGATAGCGCATAAATAGAACTGAAAGTTTTAACTGGGAAAGCCGTTCTTTTTTTTTTTTAAGGGGAAAAAAACCGGCCGAACCACCGAAACGGGGTGGTAGTAGGATTGATCGTGACTTTACCTTACCTAACCTCTGGAATATAATTATATAATACTAGGTATAAACATTTTTAATCCCTAAACCGATTTTTCCACGTTATGTTACATTTACTCCAATTAATACCATTTACCAAACTGATTAACAAATTACCCCTAGCTAGCGGAGCACCGCTTCATGGCTAGTACTAGATCGAATTATAATGCCCCGACTAACATTGGCCAGGCAAGATTTAGGGAGAAATAGTTCTAAAGCTTGGTCAAAATATCAGTAAAGTATTGCCCAAGTGGTGTTTTAGAGTGAGTGCGTACGTGTATACTTATTGAGTCGGTCAACCAATTAATACCCTCATAAACACAGATCATGGTCCATCACTCGGCACTTGCAGCCTATTATTATGCAGCTAGTATTACCACATCGCCGCATCGCCGCATCACCTGACCGCGCCGCATCGCCGCGCCGCATCACCGCGTCACCTATATCACTCACATGCGTAATGATTAATCTAGATAAGATTAGATAATCTAGTCTAGTCTAGTTTACTCTAGTCCCGATTAGTCACTACCCAGACTAACCATCCGAGTTACATATCCCTAATAATACACCCCACTACATGTACATACTAACTAAAGGCAGCCACCACAAATAATTACAGCTTCTAACAAGAGTTTAGATCAGACAACATCATGGTTGGGTAGGTGAGTGAGTGATGCGCCATGATGATTACTAAGCCACCTCCTACTAACACCCGAGCTCCGGTTCCTACATGTACAACACAAAATATTGCATGTCGCAAAGTACCGTATGTAGTTGCACCCCCCCCCCCGAAATCATCACCACAAAAAGAAGCCAGCTAACGGCCCTCCCCCCCCTTTTCCACAAGGCTGATCCCATTTCAGAACAGAAAGAAAGGGAGAGACATAGGGAACGGTTGCAGCTGTTCGCACACCGATCCCCACCCCAACCAGCGAGAAAAAAAGTTCCTTACCGATTTGCCCATTTACCGTACCGTCAATGTGCCTGACCACAACGTCCAGCACATGGTACGTACAGGCGGAGCTACCACTGTTCCACCTAGGCCTGGTAACACCCGCCGTTAATTCGTAGAAGTGAATTAATCATTGTACCATGGGCCGTGGTGACACTGGAGATTTATTAGGTTCTACGAGATCGATGCATTGATTGTTGCACGAAAAATCTCTTCAAGTGGATGATAAGAGTGAACATGGTATGATAAAGATAAACGACATGACGCGACACAATTACCGCCTCCCAACCGTATCTCCATTATGACTACAAGGCTCCACAAAGAGGTCCAAGGTCAAAAGGAACTTCTTTTCACGATATCTCCCGGGCGGTGAAGCTCTAGTTCTATTTTTTTCCATTCCCTGAAACAATACACTCCCAGGGGCTTCTACTCTGCGCACAAAACATCTGCTCTTGGGTATCCTCTGCACACATGCGACCAGGTTGAAAACAGCTCAATTGAAAACTGGACTGGGTTAAAAAAAGAATAGATCTCGGAAATTAAATGAGGATCTTGAATTTCTCGGTTTATATCCCTTCTCTGATCATTGTTGAAAGCTCAATCACTTGATAGCTTCCAACACCGCTTTGCCAGCGCAGAGCTTAAGAAACTCGCTTGGCAAACAATAAGATCCGGGTGTGTTGCTAGGCGCTTCTTTTTTTCTTTTCTCTTGTCAACAAAGGTCAGGAGATGCCCTTTTTTTTTTTTTGTAACTACTAGCATGCATTAACTTGACAATCATGAGTCAAATGGTAGGTAGTGAGTTAATATCCTAGTAGTAAGGCAGAAGCGAACAAGCAAATCCGGAGACAATTAGGATTTTCGAAAACCTCCTATCTCTTGATCGGTTCTCGGATGAAACATTTGCACCCTGATTAAGTAGAGTTTCATCTAAAGTAAACAGGTTATCAGCTGGTTAAGCTGATCATGATTATCGTGGAATTCCCAGCCTCCCCGCATGGATAGAATACTCTAGAAACGGATACTAGAGGTTCCAAGGCCTGCAATTTTAGCCCTGTATCGTCCGCCTTAAAGTTGAAGTACTGGTGCGCGCGCATGTTAGAATTTTCGGTAATGGGACTCCGTTGTTTGGCTATGGGGAACGTGTGGGGTTGTACATGTACATATTGGTTATACTATCCTTTTCGCGTTAGAAGGCCTGCAGGGGAGAAGAAAAAAATGTGGGAAAGGGAGACGTACCTTTTTTTTAAAAAAAAAAAATTGGAAAACTCACACTAGACCTATAAACAGAATGTTGCCTTATGATCTATGCTAGAGTCTAGACCGACTAAGCTTAAAGAAGACGGTATCAACGTTTTTGTCCTGATACTTTTTTTTTTATGACTTCAAGGCGCCCCCATTCCCCCCTGAGAACCTTTGGGGGGCACTCTCAATCTTTGTTGAGAGAGATGGCGCGGTCGTTGTTACATGCAGGCGCATATGTGTAGGCAACAGTACATGTAGCTAGTCATGTGAATTATTCGGTTTGCAGATCAGGTACCAGAGCATCCCGTAATAATGGCTCCGACCTTATAAACATCCTGGGCAGTGGAAACAAAGATTAGGAAGCATGTGGGTGTTTGCGATCCCAACCCTCAGTCAGTACGTATGATGCACTGTTACTTATATTGACAAGGGGGCCAGTAAGCAATGACGGTCTCGTTTCAACGCGATCGTGATGCTCAACCGGTGCATCACACCACCTGTCTGACGCCATGCGCCCAGTTATGGACTATTCTAGCAAAAGAATTGGGCTAAGGCCGCGTAATGCGTATAATCGAGGGGGAATCTATCTCAACATTAAGTTTCTACTTGTATCTATTTGTATTGTTTTGGGGAGGTATACCGAAAATAAGCATGTTGTCAAGATCAGGTTTCTCACGAGCATGAAGGGCCCCTAGCTCGGTTTCGAGTCTCACACCCGATGATGACTGCATGGGTACTCTTGCTATCAGGTGCTAGCGCGCCGCAGCGGCGTTTGTAAAAACGGGGGAAAGGACTGAGGGCGCTCCGTGATTTGCCTCCCTGCCTTTCGCCTGTGGCCCTTTAGTCCTGCGGACCTGTCAATTCTGTAAAGCGGAAAATTAGATGCGACTCCCGTGGGCCTAACTAGTCCTGTCAATTGTGCATAGTAAAAGGATGGGTGTAACTATCATAGAAAATGGCGTTTGGGGATCGTAGCTCATCCCATTTCTGTTTTGTTGCTGGCCTCGGTTGCAATTGTAGCCTAGCATTACTCCGAGGTGCTCTCTTAATCTTCATGCTCATCGCAATGATCGAACGTGGCTTTTGAAACGCGTGACGCGATACTCCCTCCCAAGCAAGATAATATTTGTTTTATTTCGTGGAGTATCTTAACGACGTTAGGACTTACTGAGTTGTAATTTCCTTTTGATGTGTTGGCAGGTCCTACTGTCATGGAGCACGTTTTATCTCCTTCCATGTGAACACCACCAATCAGAAAAAACAAAGACAGCCACCAGCTCTCACGGCCCATGGTATCTTCAGTGTCCTATTTTTGTATTTGGGCCTTGTCAAGATTCCCACCGGTGTATAAAACTCCATGTAGCCCCGAAGCCACTGGTCCTTTCTTCTCCACCCCCGCCCCCGCAAATTGCATCCTCCACAGTTAGTCGATCGTCCATCATTCAAGTGAAGAGAGCAGTGCTCAGAAGTTCTACCTATATTTCTTCAGTCAATCCTTATTTATTCCCTTGGTCCCCCCTCCCAAAATACCTGGTTGTCATTGGTATCGCTTTGATAGCAAGAAATATATCCAATTGCAGGCTCCGGAAGTTTTATCTGCATCACACTTCGCCATTACCCATTCACTTACTACTTGACCCTCAAGAAAGAAAAAAACATCATAACGAACATTTCTGATGTCTCTCCACCAAACTTCCACCCAGAGGAACCCTATTCCTCAGTCACTCAAAACCCAGGATGACAACCAACAGTCAGGCGGCGCCTCTCCTTCCGTCATGCCTCCTCCAATGTCGATCGGAGACCACCAAGGCCGACAACTCCCTGCCAGCCTCGAAACCAATAGAGCTGGACAGGTATCCGGTAATGGCCCCCATCGGACCCAAGCTGCATCACCGCACATCAACCGCCCACAATCAACCCGATCAACCCCATTGACACCTGCACCTACCACGTCGGATGTACACCGTGCGGATCACCCAGACTCCAAATGCAGTAGCTTGTATTCTACATCCTCGGCGGAGCCTTCGGGATGTACATCAGGCGCACCCCCGTGTAGCAAAGAGATTATGCATCGTTTTTTCAGAGTCGATCCCAAACAAAGCTCTCTGGCCTACTTGGATTCAATTGCAATCAAGGAAGGTGTTGTCCGAGCTGGCGAAGATATGTACGCCAGGAAGTGCGAGGAGGAGGGCTGGGGTGTCCAAAATCGAATCGGAAGCGATAGTTCTTGGACTTTGGGACGGTCTGAAGAGAACAACTAGGACCTAGATGCCATAGAAGTGGAAGAGTTGGTTTTAAGCAAGAGAAATGGGGGAAGCTAGAAGAAGACATTGGATTAGCGATTGGACCGGGAGTGGGGGTTCGTGGGGTTTAGAGCGTGGGGTAATTGGGCCATGGGGGGCGATTGGGGGGTAATTGGGGGGTAATTGGGTTATGTTTTTCTTTCCTTGTGTGATAAGGCTTTAGATATTAGAAGTTGTGATGATAATGGGTAATAGTAATATTTTGGGGACGAACCTGTAGTACTACTTTTGGTTTACTTTATAAGCTAGTTGAATAATACTTTGTACGACCGCGATATTTGAGACTACGCATGTTGTTAGCAATTGGAATTCCCCACGATATATATATGTTCTTAGGAACTGACGCTCGTACTCATATAGTATTTTTTTCGCGAAAAATACCCGGAAGAAAATTCTCCAACGTTCGGGATAATTTTGCTCAACTGTCGGTAGATAGCGCCTTGGTTCGCCAATTGGGCTTTGTGTACCTCACAGCTATTAAGCCGCACTTACTTCCATCCAATGAGAGCGTCGCGGCAACCAAAGGAGACACCGGCCATTTGGTCCATGCTAACATGTAGCTAGTGACTAGAGAGGTTTGAAGGCTGAAATATGTTAACAAGCAAAGTGAATGTCAAAGGCGAGGTGTCTATACTTCCGGGTAAATTAAAAATCTCCCCCTTTATGAAATGCCTTATAAAAACTGACGCCTGATAATAGGAAAACCCAATTAAGGGGACAACTACGACCGAAATCCACCCAATAGTTGAGTTCACATACCATACCGGATTTCAAGTTAGAGTTTCAACACCCCAACCCGATGAAAAAAGAAAAATAGGTTGCGTTATTAATTCCATTGCTCATAAGAATGGGGGTTCCTAGTCAGTTTTTAAAAATGCACTTACTTTTTTTTTTTTTTTTTTTTTTTTTTGCACATTGAAATCCCCAAGATGTTGGGTTAGGCCAGCCGATTAGAAGGATATCCACTAAGATAAACCCTTCCAGAACAAACGCAAAGCCTCACCTTATTCCGCCTGTTGCACCAACAAACCCAGCATGTCTCTATATATCCCTTCCTTGCTCCTGAAGAACTGCCGACACCACCCATCACTATGTGCTCATCGATACAGGGATAACTAGGTACTCTCAAAACGCGACTCTCCATACGATGTTTCATCACTCAAAAAAACTATGCGGCTACACATGCCTTGAGGAATTGCCGGCGAAACCCCCTTCCCCTAGGGCTGGTTATTTGATGTAGGTTCAATATGTATGTACCGTCGATCCGGATCTTAACCTTAAGCAGACTCCCGAGTACCGGGATGGCCAGAGGACTGAGACACCGGTTCCGGGACTGCCCTCCGGTGAAAAGAGAAAAGTCTTTAGGATTGATAGACTAGGTGAGGCTGCGCTGCTCAAAGCAGTATTTGTAGACGGACCGACCCCTCCTCTGCGATATGATGTAAGAGAGTGGGCAGTTTTCCTAACCCCTGGATACCCGTGCTTCCGCTGCAGAAGCAGATATCACGCCATGAAGCTTGCGTGATTGGAATATAGATATGGATGAATGGGTTACGAGGGGTATAACTGACTGCTCCTATAACTCCTATTTGCACTTGAAGTCCAGTGATTACTAGACTTTTGATTGGCCTCAATAGAGAGAGGCCAATCACGGCAGTTTCAATCATTTCGCTGCCTCTTCTCTATTCGTTTCTACTTCACCAGATCGACACCTTAGATTCCATTCTTGGCCAGTGAGGTGATGTATTCGAAGTTAACATACTCACCCCCAAATTTTTGATGTCAGAACTTTAGATGCCGTCTTTCCTCGAAATATATTACTAGAGGACAGAGGTCATAGCTACATTCTCGTCTAATGTCACCACGGGCTGACATATAATGTGCCAGGACCGGGATTTTGAAGATGTTAGACCGAAACGTCTTAGATCTTTGTACCAATATGCGGCTAAAGAACTCGCTCCTAGATCAAGTAGTAATGCCCGGGTAGAACGTAGAAACTGCGCTAAAGCTGAAAAACGTTGGCCAGTAACTCTCTCTTACATTATCAGTGAAACAGTATCTATCGGTTCCATCTCACCGGTGATGCTTAAAAGTAATCTCGGTCTTTCAAGCGTAGCCAGATTCCCGGGTTCTGGGCAGAGCCTGAAATGGTCCAGATCGCTCTAGAAGACAGTTTTGGCCTGGACCAGTCCTCTTAATACGATAAAACAGCCGGCCAGATTAGACTGAAGTAAACCACCTTGGCCCGGTCTGGGTCATGTTCCCGGGATCTACGGCCGTCTCTGGGACATAGGGAAACCACCAAAATAGCGAACGGGCCAATAAAGCTAGCAAAAGATGACCGAGGCACATCGACCGTCCTACATTGTTTGCTAGCACTTCGCCACGACCGGCCGATATTTCCCTATTCGCCATTGATTCAGGTTGTCCATAAATCTAGAAGGACTATTCCAGAACCTAAAGGGTAAGTAATCATGATTTTAGGTTTCCGAATCTCGTATGATATATCCCTTCGTCAGCTATACGGAGACCGAATAAGTTCCAGTGGACTATAGTAAAGGGACAACTACCCCATAACCTGGAACTTATTTCTGTCTGCTTGAGTACAAACCTTTTCTGATCATTAATCATGAAACTACTCCAACTTAAGCTTGTACGTCATGTAATAGAAACTATGCCCATGAGATATTGTGTTTCTGGGAGAATATTAAGCCGAGAAGCAGAGACACCTAAATTTTGACGAAAGCTTTAAAGCCTTCTGCTATAAGCTAGGATAGTAGCGCTTTAAAAGCCCTCCCAAAATTCGGTAGTCCCAGATTAGTCTTTAACGGTACCGGGTGACTTATGCCCCTCGATTTTCCACTGAAAATCAAACGCAGAGGTGTTACTGGTTTGTTTTTGACTCGAGCCCGCTAGCTTCATATCAAACCGGTCCAGACACGTTGTCAGAGCCCAATACAACTCAAAGGGCAAGTAGTATGATCTAGGTATCTCGTGATTTCGAAATTCCCCCCTGTAATTCGATGGACCCGTGCGTTCTTCACTGACCAGCATGACTCTCCGAGATAATGAGTATTGACTAATCAGTTTGTGGGCTATTTCATATCTACTCTGGGGGGGGATGTACTCAGCTGTCCGGGCTGAAACAACGAACAACCATTTTCCAAACCCGCTTCCACGTGATCTCATATGAAGCACTCCCAAGAAAGCTATAAAAATCAAAATCCATTAATAGATCCGGCAGATTTCAAACACACGAAACCGTTCCTCACCTCTAAATCTCCATGAGTTGAAGTACACCCTCTTTACTCAGAACCACCTCGAAGTATGAAGTGCCGAGTATTTCCATAAGAGCTAATGGAGGATATATAGCTAGCTCTTAGCTCTAGGCTAGCCATATATCGTAGCAAAGCACCCCCCATGATCACTGTGAGACGGAGAAGGTATTCTCTCATCATCATCATATACACACATGTAGCGATGTGATGCAATGCAACCAACCAGCCAACCAACCAACCCAACCAGTCAGAAGGCTACGGGCTAACGCGGTTGATCAACCCGTTAAAAGACCCCCCCACCCAGACCAAGCTCGATATACGTATACGCACACAGTCAGCTCCTAAACCCGGCAAAAACCGTCAAACCACAAAACCAACAAACCCTACCACAACTCAACCAATGGTATTTTTCAGGGTGGATATGTACTCCCGCTCACCCTCTATGAGTAGATCCGCCATACATGTACCTACATATAAGAATATGCCTACATGTAGCTACTAAGCGGTAATCTAGGACACAGATATCGGTCACGTCAGTCTGTCTGTCTGCTGGTTTAAAATATCCGCCAAACGCTTCCTGATCGGAGAGACAAACCTTGATGATTGATAACTCAACTTGAACTCACCGGCTCCCACTAGATGCCAGTTCGTACCATTCTCTCATGACCAGGTTTGTATATATATATACATGTAGTCCATTTGCCTAGCAGCCAGCTACTCGAGCCCTACTTCGCCCTAATTAATATCGATATTCGCACCGCCCCAGGGCGAACTGAAGTACTATGTGCTGAAGTCTGAATCCGCCGATCGACCCCCCATAGCTAACTAGCTAGCCATACGTGCTAAAAACCTCGTATCCGCCGAAACCCCCCACAAGTCCGCTGAATTCACAAAAGTGCTGAACCGAAGCCATATCCAACCCCTAGGCAATCGAGCCAAGAAATACGTATACGCCCAGGTCAAGCTTAAGCGGCCTAGCCAGCAAACCAACCCACCACTCAGCAGTATGTCTAAGTACCAGCCACTGCTAGCTAGCTGCCATCACCCATCAACCCGCCGTGGTCGATATTCATGTTCGCGTTTGTAGAAATATATATAATGCTCGTAAAGATATTCGTTCGCCTAGAGTCAAGATGCTTAGTATAAAGACCCCAAGAAAATAGGAATCATAATTTAAGGGGAAAAGCGCTTGGTATAAAGACAAAACCTACATAATATTTCAAAGATCCTCAAGGCATCTCACCACAACCCCCGCGCAGAACCTCGCTTCCAAAACTACACTTTCCGCCTCCCCAGCTTCCTATATATACAAACGTAGCCCGCCCCCCCCAACCTTCTATGGTGTGGTTATATTTGCCATCGCCCACTGAATGGGTTCAGGATCCTCCATATGCCTCGCCTCCGCGGCGCCGCATGCACGTGCCGAGGGCGCAGAATTAAGAAGCTCGGTTCGCCCCCGTTCTCCCCCCGCGTCCAATCAGTGGTTCTGTTTGCGATGATGTTTGTTTACCGTTTACCGTTTACCGGCTGGGTTAGAGATACATCTATGTAGGCAGGCAGGGCTGGGGCTAGTTTAATTCGCATAGTAGTAGCTCACGGATTCTCACTCGGTGCGCCACTGGTTGGCAGTGGTTCAAGTAGTACCCGGCCGGGGGTGGGGTGGGGGGGGTACACTGAAGGGCCTTACTGGTAGCACCAAATGAAGCCAATCTTATTGCACGTTAATCAAACCAAATTGCAGTTACAAGCATGTAGTATTCCTTTATTTCTATTGGTACAACTACTAGTACTGCTAAACTGTTAATACGACTCGCCATGCAATTGCAGATTCGATTTTCCCAAACACTGATGACCCGTTCATGCTGTTACTCCGATCGCCATGCTGCATAACAGAATACTACCCAATCATTTTCAAAATAGAATGCAATGTTAATTGGCTGCCCGTTAATTCCCCTATCCTCCACGTTGAGATGTGAGATGATGATGCCACCGCCTTAGCGGATAAGCATGCCAGTCGAGAGGCTGAGAGCGTTTCCTTTCCTGGTACGCTTGGTGCCAGATTTGTTCTCGAAGATTTTCCAGAACTTGAGGTTCTCGTCGGCTGCGCAGGCTGGTGGAGAAGAGAGTTAGGATATTTAAATTTTTAAAATACTATTGGGGGAACTTACTAGCAAGAGTTTGACCATCTGGGCTGAGGGCCGAAAAAAGAATTCTCGACTCGTGTGCCGGAACCTCGAATTTCCGAGTCAGGTCAGGATAACTCCAGATCGTCAGTTGATTATCGGGAGCACCATGGGTAGACACGATCTCGCGATAGCTTAAAAGCAAATCCGTTAGTTTGATTCAGTATAAGGGATGGATAGGATAGGATAGGGACCGGCGAGCTTACCTGGAACTCCACCTCAAGCTTGAAACCTGGCTACCGGAATCGATCGACTTAATGCGGGTGCCAGTGGTTGAATTCCAGAAGTGAATCTTGCCGTCGCCATGACCTCCTCCAGTGGCAAGAGTGTTCAGTTGCCATGGAGACCAAGCAAGGGCCTTGACAGCAGCTTTATGATTGGTTTTAGTGTATCTGGGTGCTCTCAATACTCTTGCATCCCAGATGTTGACGACATTGTCATTGCCACCACTAGCCAACACGAGGCCGTCAGAGCGCCATTCAAGACCACAGACCTCCAAATTGTGACTGATTAGTTCGGTAACTTTGTGTTCTCTGATGCGAAGGTCATGATTCCAAATACTCCCGGATTGGCTGCCAGTAGTCAAGGTTCCACTGAGGCCCCAAGACATTACGCCGATACGGCTATCGTGGCACTGGATTGATCGCATCCTTTTCTTCTTCTCGACGTCCCAGATGTGGACCTTTCCATCGGAGGTGCCGATGGCAAGAGTGTCTTCGCCGCGGGCAAACCTGACAGAGCTAACGTAAGTAGATCCAGTTGTGTGGGCAAGAAGGGAAGAGTTGTTAGTAGCGGCATTCCAGATGTAAACTTCCTGCTCCAATCCAACAACAACTCTATTCCCAGCAGACCAGTCGATAAGGTTAAGATAAAAGTCGTCCCTAATTCCCGGAGCATCCAGCACGCGCTCTGGGCACGACTGAATATGACGTTTTTCTTTAGTAGCAGCACTGACAAGGGGACGATTGTATTCAGCTCTCATGTCAACCGGCTTTTCCTTAGGCTTTGGTCGGAATTCAAAGACGCGAGATTCAAGGTCAATGCCCAAAGCAGAAGCAAAGGCCGACTGAGCCTCAAGTGCCGCGATGTTTGGCTGCTCAAAGTCGATCCCTGGAGACTTAACTTTCGCCTGGCCATGCCCATGTCCAAAGACACCACCCTCAAAAGCGCCGTCCTCTGGATTGAGCTTGCAATTAGTGTTGTATTTGTTGAGGCGAGTCTGAACCCTGTGAATCTTCAGCAAACAAGTGCTACCACCAGCATTGCGGTTAGGTATAAAACGATCCTTCGGAGGGTCCCAGTTTCTCTTTGGTTTCGCATTCCTGAGTTTGAACCTCGCATCGCTCATCGCAACGAACTTCGAAGCCGAGCTGTTGACTGAGTTCAAGGTCCATTTGCTTGCCCCAAGTCCCACGCGGTGAGGAGAGGTAGACGCCTCAGCAATGTTGGATTTTGGCGAGATAGCAAACTTGCGGGGAGGGGAGGCTGGGATTGGTGGTTTATTTTTGGTAGGTGTCTGGAAGGACCCAAAAAGGGCTACTCCATCACGACTTGTACAGGCTTCGTGGAAGTGTGACTTTTTCTTCTCGGCGTGCCAATCGGGATCATGACGAAGGACGCGAACGGGGGTGAAGGGAGGGGTGCTGTTGGAGGCAACTCGAGCTAGAGGAGATGGCTTGGAGAGAGAGACTCGACCGCCAGCGGCACGAGTAGAGAAGAGACCCCCATGGGACTTGATGGGGGTGATGACAGCAGCGGTAGACATGATCCCCGAATTGTTTTCTGGATCGAGAAAAGGTTTTAAGGACCGGCCGACCGAATAATTTCCACAGAGGTAGTTGCAGAGAGGGAGGATGTGAAAATTGTTTGTAGAGCCTTGTAGAAACGGTTGGTAGCTGACTGTGATGAGATAAAAACAAGGGAGAGAGCAACGTTGCTGCTGCTGTTGATGATGATGATGCGGTTGATGATGAAGAGATGTAGAGAGATGGGGATGAAGGGGATGATGATTTTCAGGGTTGTGGGAATGAGATTGTTTAGAGATGGGGGGGTTTTGACAATGTCGGTGATGCAAACGGACAGGGGAATTTTTGTTATTTAAGGAAACAGTGGGGTTGGTGGGGCGCTTCTGCACGTCATAGTGTTTTGCTCTTGGCAGGGGTAAAAATCCTCTGTGTATCCATAGGCAACGCCCGCTGTCAGAAAGCAACGCCAAGGAGCGGACCTCAGTCATAGCAGACATTTTTTTTTATCTTGCGGGAAATGAATCCGCCCTTGAACATTTGCCTACTTCTTATATATTCAGTGACATGAAAACACAAGAATTATTCAAAAAGCTGTACTTGAGCTCAATGAATATTCAAGAATACAATTGCGGCCATTAGATAACAGGGTTAGGGTTTCCATCAGCAGTATCTACATGCAACAACATGCAGTCTAGTCTCGTTCCCAGACCCCAGCGGTATTTTTTTGGTTGTATGGTTCAATACAGGAAGGGTCTGGTGTGCTTGCCCAAAAAGTTTGTACCAGTCCTTTGTTTTGCCCGGTTGCTATGCCAAAAGTCCGGTTTCTATGCCAAAGAGCCCCCCAAAACTCCGGATTCCGCACCAAAAGAATTCCGGTTGTCCTCCAAAATCCCCGGTTGCTATGCCAAAAACTCTGGATTCTCTACCAAAAAAAGGTCCGGCGGGGTCATTTAGAAACCCGAAAAGTTATTGCTCTAGACCCTACTGTGATGAACCTATATTATAAAACCACCACCACCACTAACATCAGCGTATGGGCTGGAAACGAGACTACATGCAGTCCCATCCCTCCCTCACACCTAGATCCGCACTACCGTCCGTCCACACCCTTGCCTAGTAACACCCAATTGCTTTTTTCTGAGGGCCGGGGAAGAGAGGTCTAGATGGATGGAGGGCGGAGTAGAGAGGTGGGAAGGTGGGAAAGGGAGCTGAGGCGAGTACGAGATGAGTGAGGTGAAATGAGATGAGATGTGGTGTGGTGTGGTGCGTGATGTGATTTGCGTCGCTGGCGCAATTTATACCACACACAGGCCCAAAAGCATTACAACTCATATCCGAGCCATCCCCATCCCCCCTTTGAAAGCTTATCCACACGGCACTTTGTCTCGGCTTACGCAGAGAATCTTGACCTACTCTCTACGGCCTCTGCTACCCCGAGACACGATTGCGATACCGATGATTCTCGGTCACTCCAATATTGATTACTCCCATCCCCGTAGACGCCGTAAACCCCGTACACTATACCATTTACACTACAACTATGCAATGACGTGCCCGAGGAACGGAATACTAAACACTAGCTGAGTAGAACCCGCCATTCCCGCGATTCCCTTACCCTAACCGCCGGCGGCATCCGACGATCCCCCGTAAAAGCAGAAGGCAGAAGACAGGTCGTAGAGTAGGTAAAAATGTAAGAAGCCATGACCTCTTCCCTTCCCTCCTCCTCCTCCTCCTCCACTTACTCCGGCCCGGTTCATTACAGCCCAGCCCTAATATCGGCACGTCGCGGTCCAGACGCAGCCAAAAACGTGGCCCGGGAATAGCTCCACAAATCATCTGCTAGCAGAAAAAGAAAAGAGAAGAAAAAGGGCCCTTTCGGTAATTTTGGGACACGAGAAGGGAGAAATTGTGTATCATCGTTTATTAATATGACACGAAACGACACGAGACGATACGAAACGACACGAGACGATGGTGCGTACATAAGTTAGTATGTATGAAGTTAATTTCCCTTTTTTTTTTTACTTGCCTTTTTGTAATAAGGGTGAGTGACATATGATCTGCTGGGCTGCTTCTGAACCAGAGCCATTGTTCTCGTGGGGTCTAGCTTAGCTAGCTACGCAGGTACAGTACATAAATCAAAGAGCAGCTCATCTCGCCTCTCCTATCAACCCAATTGGGCCCCAGAAACTCTCCACCCTTCCTCCTCTCCCCATAAGGTACATACGGCTGTTGATCCCGCCTCGGCGAGCCTCGGCGAGCCTCTCAGGGCCCGTGCGGCGCCGGGAGCCCAAAAGGAAAAAGGAAAAAAAACTCTATTGAGAGAGAGGGGGGGGGGATATATCTAGAGCTCGGCCCTATATCACATCACCGGTTAACCAAAAAACCCTCCCTCTCCAATCGAGTGATCGAGCAAGTGAATGAGTGATCAATGTGAGTGAGTGACACCCCATGACTCACCTACCAAGGCAAACAAGCCTTCGACCCCACAGCGTGATTCAACGCCGATCCCCTCCCTGGTTCCTGCTTCCAAACCCAGCGGACTGTGTAGTAGATCTGGGACGGTGGGCGATCTCTCTAACTATGTACTTAGTACATGTAGCTATATACTCTAACTTAGACGAAGAGAACAGGAGGTAAGGTAAAAACGTATATACATACAATACTACATGTATGGTAGGTGAGAGGCAGGTATAGAGGTAAATACAATGTACTCCTGCAACGAAATAGAGTAAGAATGCCCCATTCACCATCACTCACTCTGCTCGTATAAGAACCAAACGTGCTTGTACCACAACTAGCGAGCGGCCGAGTGGGCGAGAGTGCCACAGCCGCTCCCACTCAATCAATGTCTGAGAGCTTAATTTCGGCGCCGACCGGCGAACCACCACGTTACAGTACGGCCACCGCAGCAACAGGCCCGTTAGCAGCAAGCGAATGAGCGAGCAAGCGCTATGTGCCTCTCCCTCTCCGCAGCTGCCCACGAGTGGATGAAAAATAAAAAAATAAATATAATAAGTAACATACAGCCCGAGCTTTTGGTAAAAGGAAGTGGCAGCATCAGCAGCCACTGACCAATATAACGAGGGGTGAGTACAGGACATGCTGATTCACATGTGATGGGATGGATGGATGAATGATGGGTGGATGGATGGTGGATGGATGCTACGGAAGTGATGGAATAGACGATGGAGTACACAGGCCAAGAGTCATAGAGTTCACAACCGGCACTATTACTGCTTCGAGCTGTAGGTACTTCAAGAAAAACATCCACGTCCGCTTCATTTTTTGATGGTGATGTCGGCACGAGCACTATTGCTACTTATGAACTGGCCTTGGCCTGGCTGGCTGTCTCGGCTGTAATAACGCAAGAAAAAAAAATAGATACACAATAGCTATAGAGCAATAAAAAGTTACTGAGAAGGAAGACAGGAAAAAAAAAAAAAAAAAAAAAAAGAGTAAAACGCCCCGCTTTAAGAAGTCATAGAAGTTAGATGAAAAAAAAAAAAAAAAAAAAAAAAAAGAATCAAAAGCCAATATCCAAGTCCGAATCCAAATCCACAAAACACACAAGCCTAAAGCAGCCATGGTCGCCTAAGCCAAATAATAAAAAAGAAAAAAAAGACCCCAACCGACCAATCTCCATTTTCCCCGGTAATAAAAGATTGAAATGAAATAAAACTTTTTTTCTCCCAAAAATGTCCGTTCCGATCCTGCAGCTGCTTTTGTGTTTCCCATCTTGTAAATTCCAAGAAACGAGCAAGAAGAAGGAAAGAGAATATAAGAGAGGGAGGGGAAAAAGCGGATACAAACAAAATAAGCAAGATTACGCCCCCGAATAATACCCAGACTAGAGAAATGAAAAGCTAAAAAATAAAAGCAGTGGCCACCCGCTGAAAAGCGGCACTACTGGGAGATTAGCACCTCCTTGATTGCGCTATCTTCCCTGCCAGCCCCAACCCTGATAATGGTGCGGTTGAGGAGGAGTATACATCAACTGTTGAGGGCCAGTTTGTTGGTTTTGTCGAAAAATGAAAGGGATCAAAACTCCAGTCTAAAAAAAAAAGCAGAAGAAGGCTGTTTCGTTACTGTCTTTGAGAATTTGCAAGTTTTTTTTTTCTTTTTTTCTTTTATGAGAAAATTTCGCCGAATTTTCGGCGGATTGTTTACGTAGGTCTTCGTGCAATCCAGATGTGCCTATAACGAAATTAAATGTCAGTAAAAATTTCCTCATAGTCGAATTACCAGGATGAACATACATGTTGTGGTAAGCGTGAATTTGCTTGCTGTTGATTTCCTTCTGTACGGGTATCAACATGTTGTGGACATCCTCTACCGACCAGTTGAGCACTCTCGTCATGGGGCCCAATGTGAATGCCTCAAGCGCCTCGGAAAGTCCCAAATTATACCACCGTGCACACTCCTTGAGATAGGGGTCTGATGGCCATGGGCTAAGTGGTAGCTTCAAAACAACCTCCTGAACATCAACAAATCCAGCTTCCTTCAAGGTGATTCCTGTCCGCGAATCATATCGTAGTGGTTTCCCCGAGCGTTCTGTTGCCTCCATAATGTAATTCTGCCATTGCGTGAGCGTGTGGGTTGGGGTCAATGTTCCATCGTCGCTGCGGGCTTGCAAGTCGATTTCAATATATTCGATCCAGCCGTAACCAGGTTTTAGGTGACTATAATAGCCCCTTTAGTCAAAGGACGAGGCCAAATGAAGGAGTCTGCTTACTCGAAAGCTCGCCTGAAGAGACTGAGCCAATTGGACACACTACCAACACCGATCCGGAGATGGATCAAATCGAACGAATCTTTACCAAGTGTCCATTCACTTTCGAAATCACTGATCTGGAATCTTAGATTCTTCGGTATCCTAGATTGAACCAAATATCAGCTCGAATATCCTTAGCCACTCTCCAACTACTGAGAAACCTTACTCACCATTTCGGCTGTATTAGAGAAAGGTCGATGCCAATAACCTAGGTCACTTTTGTTAGACAGAAGCCTTATCGTATCTTGATTGGTTACCGAGTCTCTACCTCTGCTTCTGGGTATTGATCTGCCATGTCAATCGCCCAGATACCAGTACCAGTCCCTAGATCCAATATTCTCGTCGGCAGGTGATTCCTAGTAATTGGCGCGCGATGAAGTTCTCTACGCGCAACAGAAAACATCTTATGGTAGATGTCTAGGCGATCTTGCTCTTTCTAAGGAAAAGTAAAGGGGAAAAAACGATTAGCTATAGCCCGTGTGAGGGTATCGCGTGGTGGATTGTTTAAGAAAATTAAAAAAAAAAAAAAAAAAAAGGCGTACCTCGTCATTTGGATACATGTAGGCACCACCGCGGTATCCGTGAAACCTCCTTCCGTTCTCAAATTGGTGTGTGTTCCTATTCAATTTGACTGTGGTGAGCAAGAAATATTCTACTGCAGCCCCAAATAATGGTAGAGGGTTATCGCCTACAAGTGTGAAGCCATTGTTACGGGTGGTAATGGCACTGGGTTAAAAGGAGTTGTAGGAGGTGACCTGGTTTGTACAGGGTGTATTATAATGTGGCGGTCAAGGCCAACGAGCTGAGCTTGAGAAAGAATTTTGAAGGTTGTTTGGGGTGGTTGAGAGAGAGTGTGAAAGACGAACGATAAGGCTGAGTTAATTGAGGGCTGGCGAAGGATTGGAGCGGGAGGGGCGGGAGAGGGGTGGCTTAGGAGGAGAGACGAAAGAAAGAGTAAGAGGGCAGAAACTGCTACAAAGAGTGAGGAGTGGGGGGGGTTAGCAGCAAAGAAGGATGCAGTTAGGAGAGAATAAATGATTATGTCTACCGGCTGTCAAATTGGAGTGGGGAGGAAGCAGAAGAAGGAGGAGAGAACGAAGGGGGAAGGGAGATATGATACGTATATATTTGCTGCTCTTCTTCTCTAGATGGGTGCTTTGAGGCCCGAACCAGTCTGCTGGGATCCTGTTGCCAGTTACTACCTAGCGCTAGGTGCGTGAGCGGGTGAAGCAACAAGGATTACGGGGTAGGTAGGTATGCCTATAGGTGAGGGCGTGAGTGACAGCAGATATTTAATAAGGTAGACCTAATAAGTGTTGGGTATATGTGGTCCACAGAGTCCATGATGATCTATGTATGCACCAACAATTACTCCTTTGTAGTATGATTAGCACTGATTACAATTAGAGTATACTACCTCTAAAGTACAGTACATCAACCTCATGCAAGGTATTCCCTGTGTGCTCTCTAGGGTGTAGTGTACTTTGTGCGCCAACGCATACCGTGGTTTGTAGGACCTTTCCCAAATAATTCTCAGGTGTTATCGGTAGGATTGATTGAGTAGGAAGAGGAGGTAAGTGGACCGTGGCGGTTGTGTTTAAGAAACAAGACTCGATGACGATGTGGCTCACCAATTACCTTTCCCTATTTCGTACAGTTTTGGATATGGGTACAGATGGTCTGCGCAAAGAATACATGTAGTCTATGGTGCTTTACATATCTTGTTCTTCCCTCATCGTTCCCGAAACTTCCTTTCCCCTCTGAGTATGCAAGCCGCCTTGCTGCATAACTCCCCATTCTTCGATCTTCTCATGTGGCTATTCCCAGCGCCCCAACTGACTACCATATTTCTTCTTTTCCCTTTTCCCCTGGCCAATTGAGCCGTAGACTGGCTGCTATTCCAGATACATAGAGTACATACATGACCGGCTCGGCATCGCATGCTGATACCTACATGTATCCATTTGGGTACGTTCCTACATGCTCGTGTCCCATGGATTGATTGACCCTTCGGAATCAGGCCGTTGCAACATAAAAGCTGTCTGGGTATCCACAGAGTAGAAAATCCAACCCTGGGAACGTGGTGTGGTTTCTCGGGGCACAAGCGACGAAAGGGAAAGCGCAAATTCTGGATAATTTTTCCCCTCTCCTTCGATCCCTCCCATATTTTACTTTTCCCTCTTGTCTGCGGACAAGCAATCTTGCTTCCTTTCCTCGAGCTGGATGCCTGCTTAGAGAGTGAACGATGTGCATCTATCTTTGTGCATGCACGCTCCAAGCGTTACACCGCTCCTCTAGAGCTAAACAGCCTTTCCCCTCAGGATTTGCTTTTTTTCTGGAATTTTTTTTTCGGAGCCCATCCCTCTTGCCTTACCCACCACCCTAGGATGAAATGACTGGTGGTGGATAAGAGGCCGCAACCCAGAAGAGTGGGCCTTCGGGTCAGGCACTTACTTGGATTGGGTTGCATAGAAGCACCAGCCGGGCAGGATATTGCTTGTTGACTGTCCCGACGACATTTTCGAGCGAGCTGCGTTTCGCTCAGTTGAGTTTGAATATTACCACCACAACAGTTAAAACCTAGCAGGGTTGACATGTAGGTTACTCGACATGGATCCTAGAGCAGGTCTTATAGGTTACCATTGAGAATGGTTAGTAGTGGTGGTTCGCTCGCTTGAAACTGGGTTCCCCACTTACCCGCCACTAACCTCCCTTCTCTGGCTACTTTCACCCAATTCTGTCTTGATGGGGGCCAGCCTTGGTCTCGGGATTAAACGCTGGCTCTTTCAATTGCCTGCGGTTCCGCCAGCTTGGGTCGGTGTGCGGGCGATTAAAAGACCAAGCCCTGCCCAACGAACGCCATGTGGCCCCTGGAACTTCCGTTCCAAAAAGAGGGAGGCCTAGGCGGGTATTGTGGTCGTTGTAGTGGCGGTCGATGATGATGATGATTGTGATTGTAGTTGTAGAATTGATGCTGGGTAGAGTATGATGTATGTCGTAGTATCTAAGTATACGCACCGATTGCACTTAACATCCGTTATGGCATGATATGATTGGCAGTGTCTGTCCCTAAGACTCGACATATAACCCCCGCCCCCCCAGAAGACTTTTATTTTTAACCCCCCTCATCCCTCTCTCTTCATTTCAAGGCGCACATCGGCTCACGGAGTACATGCGGTACATATCAAATCAATGATCATCACGAAACTGAACCGTGTTATCTGTTACAGAAATACGGTTCGATCATATCAGGTATACATATACATTTACTTGTAGTCTACCTCCCCGAGGATAGGAAGCCCCTCTGCCAGCTGCCCCCCCCCCCCCTCTCTTTCTCCCCATTTTACACTCTTCTCAACCTTGACGGCTTCACGGTCACTCAATTTGCACTTGCACACCCAGAGTTTTAGTATGGGACATCTCAAGATTATTTTTGCGAATGCCCGACAACACCGACTTCTAGGGAGTGGGAGGTAGTTACTTATTTTGATAATGTTCAGGGTTTATGAGTTACCGTCACCCCGCTCGCTCACCGCACTCACAGGGGGGTTAGAATGGTGGAGGAGGATAAGCGGGTCCAAAGAACTCAGATAAAAAGCTTTGACCTTCTTGCTGTCAATTGATTTTTTTCACTCGCAAGCCTTAGACGGCCCATCGTCACCCCTGTCAAACATTAGCAATTCTCTCGCTTGCGTCCATATGAAACAGGGACGATCACCTGAGCAGCTTGTGGACGCCGCCTATGGTGATCTTCCCCATCTACCTCTTCTGTGTGGCTGGGCCGTGAGCTGTGGTGGATGTTTTTCTCTGTGCTGGTCCGGTCACATTTTATTTTTTATTTTTTATTATTTTGCTACCCCCCCCCCCTCCCTCTCCCATGCTCAAGCTTCTCCTTCGGTCTTTCCGTATCGTATAGTGCTTACATACATTGATCCTCACAGGAGGAGCCCTGGCAAATCCAGAGCTGGGGTGAACAAACGTTTAAACAATCAAATCGGGGCGTTCGGGGTGGATATAAAAAAAATAAAGTGGCAAGCAATGATTTTCTACGCATCTAGATCACAATACCCCCATGTCAGAGCCGAAACTGCCTTGCACAAACTGGAGTTAGTTCGTCCGCCGGCAATGATCTCCTCTTCCCAGAGAGCAAGGGATGTCGACATAAATTATGGTTTTCCTTTCTTGGCTGCCTCGGCAATCAAATACGCGCCGCTGTGGCTACATACGCAATTATGTTTTTCTTTCTTTTTCTTTTTCTTTTTCTTTTTCTTTTTTTTTTGCGAATCATGGCTTTAGGGCCTTATATCTATGTTGATCTTGAAAGATATCATACAACATACATTGGATCCGACCTGGAATCTACGCCGTTTCAAGATCTCGTGGTCCGTGTTTTCGTTGCGTTCCCGAGATTTACGGTCCTCATCTTTGGGGGTCGCGAGGTTTGAAGCTTTATTTCGAAAAACAACGCTTTGGCCAGCAGGGGAATTAAATCGGCTATTTAATATCATGTATCACAATCAGCCCACAAGGGCCCTTTCCTGCGGCCAGGAACCAGGTTATACCACCGTACATCTCAATTTCGAAAGCCCTCCACTCTACATTTTATATCCATATTATTTCCCGAGCTACTCCACTACCTTGGGGGAAATATATGGTGGACCAACGGGGCCAGAGCCAGCAGGCGGGGATTCCGCGCGGTGTGTGGAGAATTTTTGACGTCGGGTGCATCCGAGCTAGCTAGCTGGGTAGTTAGTATGGCTTATGTGCAAGGAAGCAGGGACTCCCGCCTGGAAGAAAATCCGCCCAAACACGGAGCGAGGAGCTAAGAAGAGGAGTGAGAATTTGAATGGAGGACGAAGGTAGGAAGGAGAAGAAGGACAAAGGAAAAAGAACAGAAAACGATATCGCCGAGTCTCCGATATCGCTGATTATTGCCCAAAATCGATAGTAATGGTAGGAAGAAAACAACCGACGATCGCCAAGCACAGGCAGGTAAGAAGTCAGGGAAAAAAAAGAAAAATTCTCTGGTTGGGGGGGGGGGGGCGGTAGGACAGTTGGGCTATCAACAGAGGACGAGATTCCCGGAGGTCGGGAGAAGGAGGGGGTAGGAGGTCGGTATGTATGTAGGTACCACTGTCTGTGGATCGTGACCTCCACTGTGGTTGGCAGCTGGGATTGAGCAATGAGAATCAACGGGTTCAGTGCGTCGATACAGACAGGAGAAACTGGAAGGTAGGGATCGGACAAAGCCATACCATAATTGCCGATACTTCCCGTCGCCGTTGTTAACGGGCAATATTGCTTTTTATCCCTGACAGACGATGATGGTTGATGGGTCATGGATGACCTTCACCTATCCTCGTCTACATATAGATTGTTTGAACCCTTTTGGTGGAATTTACCAGGTTGCTGGTAGAGTCCGTGACATACCACGGTGAGATATATCTAGGGTAAGGGAGCTAGTTGGGTCTGAAAGAGGACCGTACTAATTCATCTAAAATTTAAATCCTCCCAATATACTTCACAGGTCTGCCAATTATACTGGTATAAGGTAACTTACGCGAACTCGATGCCACTTCATATTCATTCTCCCATCTAGATTATCTATGTTTACATGTAGCCACGAAATCCTAAGCACACATCGATCCCATAGGTAATGTGCATGTACTCTTTACACTCCAGTCTCATTCTAGTAGGGATAAATCGATCTGGGCCCGGAAGATCCCGTAGCCGTAGTATAAATTGATATGGTACTCTATAGCTGGGTATACTTTCAGGGGAGCAAGTACGTAGGGCACCGGTAGTGCTCCCATATTATATACTTTATCTGCATATCTATCTAGATCGCGGGGGATGGGGGGGGGCGGGGGCGTAAAGTGATCACAAGTGGGATATACAAAACTATGATATAACCTGACCTTTGTCGTCAGCGGGAGAAGAGGATCCTACAAAAAGCCCTTCCCTTCTCTCTAGTTCCCATTTACAGCTACAGGGCGTTTTTTAACTTGAAAAGGGGCGGAAGATTAGCTCTAGAAATATGTTCCCGGCCTAGGCATAGTCTAGAAGGAGATGCGATACCTAAATGTAGGTACTTTATGGATGATATGACCTCTCATGTCGGCAGTTTTTATGGCGCCGCCGGTATGAACGGAGTCCTACGCGGCTGAATGTTGAGGTGCGTTCTTTTTTCTCTTCCCTTCCTGCGTTTGAAAGCGCTTGTTGAAACAAGCAACCCAACTGCTATTTTGTTTTTCATTTTACTTCATCGATTCCACCCCCCCCCCCCCTTTCTTGACATTGCCATACATATATGTACATGTACCCACTCATTGGGCTAAAACTGCGCCCCGGCGTACGATACGTGCAGGATCATGCAATTGAAAGGGGAAACAATTTAAACTGGATAATGCAGATTTAAATAATGAACAAGAGTACAAAGTATTTACAAGGCGTGATAAACGTTAGGAACGAAACTATATTCTGCAATATTAATCAATTACCCTATGGTTCCATTATAAGGCTACAGTGTTTTACTTTGAGGGCCGTTTTGCTGTTGGAAACACCCACCCACATATAAGCTGGGCTCAACAGGCCGAAATGATATTCAGGAATCCGTGTAGTACTCATTCTGCTCCACACAGCGTGTATGTAGCTGATCAATACTCCCTAAAACAACACAGTCTCCAAATGGCCTAATCTCTTAGTGGAGATTCGTCTTCGTAATCCCGAAAAGCCTATGAGGGTGAATTCTGGAGCTATAGGGGCAGATAAAGCCGAACTGGTATGTGTATGTATGGAGGCCCCGGGGGGGGGGGGGGGGAGTAAAAAAGTGGGAATGGATACGTCCGTGGAATAACTTCGATTGAATTGAATGCATGCATCTACCGAACCGAGATGAAGGGATGGGTAGCAACGTTTGAATAACGTTTTAATATAGATGGATCATGGGTGGTACCTCGGAGCGTGCGTTTCCAGGAAATCGGTGGAAAGAAGATGGCTTCCTTCCGTTGTACGATTTTTGATGACGTGATTACCGGAGCCCGTTTTAATGTCTCACTTAAGCTTGTGTGAGTTTTTATTTCGTGTGATAACTGCTTTTGGAAATTGGTGCACCATGCTTGGTTGGGAATGATCCAGTGGATATGACGGTCTCACTTGAAACCGTTGCATGTGTGTGTGTCTTGGAATTTACTATATCTTAAGTTACTATTACACATTCAATTGAACGGACATACACACGTACGCATATGCTCCTAGGCCTTTCCGGCTCTCCAGGAATCCGGAAGGCGGGAATTACATAGATACCTCCTGTACTCTTGTAACCTGCTGCAACAAGCGTTTTGAAAGAGGAGAAGAAGAAAAGAAAGCGCGGGTGTATGTATATGTGTGTGTGTGGTTGTGGGGGGGGGGGGGCACCGTGCCGTATGTACCCTAGAGTCCGGTTTTCAAATTTTGTTTGGAGGTAAGTTTTCCTGCAGTACGACATGGTACGTACCTCCAAATTAGTAGAGGAAGAACATCTGTGGGAACAAAATTTGGTGGGCCCCCCCTCCCTTCGACCGTACGATTCCATATTTAATTTTGAGTGGGTCTGGGTAACATGATCCCGCGCGATATAAGTGTAGGCATGATCACCGAGTCTCGGAATTGCATAAGAACATGAGCCCTTTCCCTTCCATTTCAGTCCACTCGGTAACTTGATACATACATGTAGATACTTTAGGAGATTATCACCTCTTTGAATTGGCCCTGCTAGGGCTAAATCGAGAAGGGTAATGATGGGCAAAACATCCGACGGGGAAGAATATATGCAGGTTGATTAAAACTCTACACAGTCTAAGGCCCGGAGAAAGCGACACGCGAAACTCAATGCAATGCAGTAGTTGGGTTAGGGCTAGTTAGTACCTGACATTTTTCTACGGTCAGAAAACATACCGACAGGGGTGCACTGCTTACCAAAATCCACTCATTAGGGACGTGAATGTGTATGTAAGTACATGTATGTGCATAGACATGTAAGTATGTAGGTGTACATACAAAGTTGATTTGCCAACATTGTTTTTTGGCGAGTACAAGTAGGTACGCTGTAACGCAAGGCGGTGGCTCAGCCCATGATGAAATGGGGGTATCTCAGTGCTGGTGCCACATTCTTTCTTTCCTTCTGAAGGAGATACAGGCCCCGGCGACCCAGGGTATTGGAACCAGATGCATCGGGGTGTTACACGGGAAAGGCATTTGAAGGTGCGTAAAATACATCAATGAGAAAAAGTTGATTGATTAAGCGATTAAGACTGCTGGAATCGGATGAAGTCGATTCTTTAGAACGATAAGTACATGTAGTAGCCTTCCCGTATGTTTTCATCTGGGGTGCTTGCTGTCAATTAAAAGTTTATACACACATTAATTATAAATTACATGTATATTTATCTTTCCGGATTTGGAACTTTATATATACATGTATGTATGCTCGTGAATTATATATATATATACATGTATATATATATTTTGGATGTTTTAGGGTCTCGTCAGTTTTGCTTCATAGGCACTCACTCGACACCATTTCTGTCTTCAAACCTCCGCTTGATAGATAATTCGTTAGGTGCATGCAGTCTTTACACCGTGGATATTTCTAATAAACTTATAATCAACCCTGTGCCTGTACATACTATCTATGATCCTAGTTGTCATGCAGTTATAGTTAGCCGGTAGTAGCAGAAGTAAGATAACAGTCACCATCACGCTCACCAGCCACATTAGTGCACTAGAAGGATAGGATCGTTGTCACGACAAAAACCAGTTCTCGGCCGGAAGCTTTGATCATGTTCCCACATACCTAAAGTACAACTCACTATGTAAATTTGCCTTGGCGTCTCTCCTTGTAGAAGCGGATCCACTAGCACTAGCAGGTCAACTGCAGATCAAGACTCCGGCCGGCACGGCGATTCGTGAAGAATTCAACTGAGCCCCGAGGCCAACATGTGCAATTATTTCGCACATGTACGTATAGTGCATGCTATCAGTTGCAGACAAGCTGAAACACGCAACGCAAACACGGACCTGTGAAGTGGTGATATTTCCGGCGAAATGGAACTGCCGCCAATTCGAGTCCCGCCCAACACCTTCTCGGGTCTCGGATAATCTCTAACCATAAACTCGATATTTAGGTGATCTTTTGTTGTGGTTGTAATGGTGGTGGAGATTGCAATGTAGGTACCAGGTATCTGCTGCCATTAATTAGCCTACGGATCAATTGAAGGGATGAACCTCCTACCTTACACAAATAAAGACAGGGGACCCGAAATGATGACATTAGATCTGCAGCGTTCTGTTCAGCTAAAAAAAAAAAAGCTTGTGATGCATGCCAGTCAGATCAGTATTAAGTCTCCCTGTTTCACACGCGGAAAGAGGTTTTTTTTCCTGCTCTTGACCCTTCCCAATCAGCCTGTAAGTCAAAAAAGAGGCCTGTATCCTAGAATAAAAGCAAATATAAGGGTATATTTACCATATGCAGAGTACTAGGAATTTACGGCTGACTTCCCTTTCTTCCTACATTTGTGCTCCGAAAATCCAAGTTTTCATGCATGATACAATTCCAGCATATCAGATTGAGTCGGCGCAGCGTGGAAGTGGCTACAAAGTGTAAGTGTCTGCACATATTGATATCAAACATATTAAGGAGTTCCTTTCAGATCCCTATTTTTTTAAAAATGGAGGGAGAAAGAATAAAAACAAAACAAAAACCCCCTGCGCACCTGACCAGAGGTAGCAGCCCGGCCGGCTTCTACCGATGATGACGCTCTGAGAATACTTTCACCAACGATTATTCCCGCACTATTTCCCCCTAGAATCCCCTGGTCTGAGTAATCGACGTAGATTTCAATTAGGAAACCTCAGTCTTAGACTCAAACTTGCTCACCTTTGGTCAGTAACAACGCAAAGATTAGTTGATATGGTGGTTCAAGCAATGACCGTTTGGGCCCCACCAGACAGCTGACGTCCGTAATTCAACTAGCGTTAGGAGCCGGAGGGCGATATCAACCAATGGCGGGTCCACGAATTTTGTCTGGGCCTCAGAGCGTCTACTTAAGATCTTTGGCATTGCCAGTTCTTAAGAGGTGGGGATTCGGAGGTGCTGTTTACCCAAAAGTGGGCCGCCGCTGTATTTGGTCATTGTGGTCCTAGATGATATTAGTTGATATCGGTGTTGCTAGAAGCATATAGCAACTGTGTTCTTAGTGAGGATTCTAGGCTAGCCGCATGTTTGAACTTACGTGTGGCTTTTTTAGGGCCACATTTTGCCGACGCTCAGAGGAACGCGAGAATGCCCGACCTGATTTAACCACAGCTCATGGGTGGTCAGGTTTCAAAAACCAAGGTTTGAGTAGTTAATTACCGCAAACACTAAAAATTGGCTGTGCATATGAGATAAAAATTACTATTAGCAGACAAGACCTACACCCTTCAACCAATCGTTAAGCCGATAATCCCTGGCCGGACATAGCCAATTTTTTCGAATTTTTGCGGTACTTTATTTGTGACAGAAGGAGATGGCGAATTAATGCATTATTCATATCTCCGATTACCCTCAAATTTCTGTGCTCATGATCAATTTGTAAACAGTATAAGTACAAGCGAAAGGAGCATGTGCTTGTAGTCGGGTGTGGACGGCCAATATATAACGTGCATGTAGGTAGCAAATCTAATAAATCCTTCTAGAACGGGCCTATTTTCCGCACCATTGAAACAAAGTCAAATTTCTAACACATATACATACATGTACATACACATATGCCTGGTCAACCCGCAGACCTGTTTCAGGGCCTCTTACATACATGTACTTGGGTGTAGGGGTAAGTGAGAAGACACCACTCTGCCAAGGTTGCGTGAAGGGTGTCTTCTCACCCCTACACCCGAAGTACATCCTGAGCACTTTTGAGTTTGAATACAGTATGGAGAAACGGGGTGAAACTACTACCATACATGTATATAGGACTACGGAATTCAGTGACGGATACCGAATTAAACTAGCTATAGAATCAGAGTGAAAATACTGTATCAATACCGCAGCGACCACACTCGCATTTTCGGTAATGTAAGCTAGAGAGCTAGGGAGATGAACATGAGATGATTTATGTATGTAATTAAGATGTAGGAAATTCTCATTAGATTATCACTTGATCACCGCGTCGATCAATACGATGTGACAACATGCCATGTGTGCATTGCTATGATAATATTACAATCCACAGTGTATGTATTTTATCTTTTGTTTGGTAAGTATTGTAATGACACGTCAACGTTATGTAAAAATTTTAGACCTCATGCACCTGGGAGGATAATCTGTGCATCATTAGGGATAAACTGGGGTGTTTGGGCAGAGGGCAGAGCTTAAGGTCCAAGCGAGTCAAATTAAGCTCACGGTCATATTACCTTGGTTTCGCTCTGGAGGCGTGGTTGGTCATCTGTCTTGTTGCTGCGGTGACCTACAAACTGTGGCCATAATTGAGGTACAATACCGAGTGATAACACATGATTCTCGGGGGCAGGCTTGAGTTATTTGTTGTTAGATTCACTACATGTAATTACATACGACCATGGCTTGATTATGTCATTAAGGAATTGCAGTTCTTAAACCGTATAATGTTTGAAAAAAGTTTTGTATATGATAGCATGTATTTTAATGATTAGACATTATAAGCAGTTATTGAGACGTTACTACTCTTTAAGAAATCATTAGTCGTGTTAAACCAACGCTAGCTCCCAACAGCATAAACTATAGTTTGTATACGAGCATTCTGCCATAAGAAAGTATGTAGTACGTACAAGTAGACAAACAAAAACCTGTGCTAAGAAAGATATAATTGAGGAACACGAGTATCAATGTGGCGACACTACCACCCCAAATCACACCACCATCAGACCGTTAAATATCCTGTTTTCTGTTCTTCATCAGCTCCGTCATCAGCGCCAAATGCTTCCTTGTTTTCAGGAATGCTACTTCTGCCCTTTTCGCTGCCATTTCCGCCTCCTCGGCAGCACACTCGGCATCACGACTCTTGCTCACAGCGTCTACCATAACCCTACTCATCTGCAACAGTATCTCGCGTCGAGCACTCTGAGGCTCATTGCTCGCAGCGTTGATAAGATCCATGCAAACAGCAATCGGGTTCCTCTTTTTCTCGTCCTTGGAAGGACTCTTTTCGAGGCTGGGGATATTGAACGTATAATATCTTCCACCGAGAGTATTAAATGTATCCTTTTCATCAGGAGTTTGGGGTAACTGGGCCGAAAGCTTTCTCATGAGGTTCTCAACCTCATCTTGGGAGAATCCGCCGTGAGGTGTTACGGGTGAAGGTATCTCTTTACTCTTACTGATTATGTGATGCCTGGGGACGTTTGCACTTTCAACATGGGAAAATTTTGATGGTCCTCTGTTGAGATGGTCGTTAAAACCCTTAAATGGTCCTAGATCAGATCCGATAATTTCACTAGGGGTGGGCTGAGAGGAATCCTGTGGGTCATCACTAACAAGGCGAAAATTCTCCTTCCGAGAATCACTTGGTGTAAGTGATCCAACTATAGCTCCAGACATCCCTGGAGTGCCACCGAATAAAGTGCAAGCAATAGGCATCATCCTTGGGTTAAGGGCAGTTCCAATCTCAGTAATATCCACCAACACGGTATTACCTGGTTTCTTGCCGTTGGTAGTAAAGATGGATGTTTTGTCAGCAGTCGGTCTGCCGGTGCCACCGGATTTGCGCGTCTTCTCGTAGAAGCTGCTTTTTTTAATAGACTCAGGAGGGACAAAAGATGTTTCGGTACCACTATTTTCAATGGTTTCCTCCATTTCTGCAGACTTGGGACCTTTGCTGCCTCGGTTTTTGGGCCTAGATGGTTCCAATCTCTCATTATAAGGTAGTCTCCCCCCAAACTTAGGGGGCAGTTCAGAGAAGACCGCCCATGAACCCCCAGAAAACGAAGCTTTACGAGGGGAGGAGTGTGATTCCTGACAATCCGTATTGTTGGCTAGTAGTCGTATATAGTTCCTCTCCACACCAGAAGTAGCGGTGTTTTTCGGGCCGGTGGTGTTTTCCCCTTCATTTGTTGCTTGATGACCGCTCCCCCCATACTCAGATAGAGGAATACTTTGCTGGTCATTTGTATTATTAACTCTCGGCCGCGGAGAAAGTCTCGGAATATTAGAATTTTGCATGCGCTCAACTACAGTAATTTGGCCTGGAATAGACGAATGGATGTAACCACTACCGGTACCACCATGGGTGTTGGGGTGGCTTTTGGGGGCATTTTTAGTTAGATATTGTGCATTGGGGTCGCTTTCGTGGGTTGGGGTGTTGGTCCTGGTCTGCCTCGAGAAATTTGGTATCTTGGAAATCATGCACTCCTGTGAGGGAGCCTTCTTGATAACTTGGTTGGTCCCCTTGGCTTCACTGGTACTACCAACAGGTGTATATGTTTCAAGACCACTTATACTAACCTCGGTATTAGTGCTAGCTAGAGCTTTCATACTCATTTCAAGCCGCATTTTCCTCGCATCAATATCATCCGTAGGAACGACACTTACGACGCCTTTGGGATTCCTCACGATATTTACGATTCTTGGTACCTCCCGGTGAGGCTCGGGACTATAATTTCGGGAGCTGTGGGACCATTTCTTGTTCCCGTGTATCTTTGACTGATATCTCATACGGTTTACTTCACTAGAAGAAGTTACCAAACCGAGAGCTGTATCACCTCGGAAACTACTCCTCTTGGACTGCTCAGGGCCTGAACCGAGACTATGGCTGATTGTAGACGGCCCAGTCACACCAATAGAAGCCGCCTTATTGGAGATTTTAGAGGCTACCCTATGTGAGATTTGTGTATCAGTATTGTTTGTATTGATTGATGATCCCGATTCTGTAATTGGAGTCCCCACTCGGGGGTAACTGGATCTTATAGTACCCCCACTTATGTTATTTTGAGCGGTGGTGTTGGAAGATTCAGCAGTAGGAGTTGGATTTATACCAGAAGGATTCTTAAAGCTCTGGTGGTCTGCCTCTGCCGTATCGATAGCTACGATTGAAGGGTCACTTATTCTGGTGGTTGGCGGCAGGAAAGTTTCTGCAGGCGGGGTATCCTGAGACTCTGTGATGGTTCCCCCCAGTTTCTCTTCATCCCCCTTTAGAGAGGTTGATTCTCTACCTCTCTTTAATTCGTGTCTCAAGCTCGGAAACAATGATAAATCATGCGGCAGGGGCGGAAGGGCTTTAGCATATCCCGGATTTGTGACCAGCGTTGATAGAGGATTGGGTACAGAGCCTGTAATTGGGATATTACTCTCTGGTCCGACGAACCCAGAAACTTCGGGTTTACTGATAACGATACGAAAATTTGGTATTTGAGATAGTTCTCTCTTCCTGTGGAGGAAAGGTAGCCGAGATGGTTTTTCTGCAATGGGGCTAGGAGTGTGCGAATGGGGTAAGCGTGGGGTATGTTCCGATCCGTTCCAAGGGTGGGAGGAAGCAATGCCAAGATGCTTATCGCGCCTAATAACTTTAAATTCCCTACTATTTTTCGCTGTGCTTGAATCATGAGGGAAGGCTTCTGGCTGTAAATTATCCGCTAAACCATTAGGAGGCCCAAGGTGAGTTGGTAGTTCGTCGTGACGTTTGAGCCCAACGCTAGAATCAGAGTAAGCTAAGCTTGGGAGGCTCTCTTCTAGGTAAACTATATCCTTATCAGGCTCATATGTGCTCTACTGTTAATATCAGCTATCTGTAAGGTATACTTGTACGGGAATTGTGAACTACCTGTTTCTTGGGCGGAATGCTACAGTCTGTCTGATTTAGTTTGTTGTTGGAGTTCTTTGAATGGGCAAAACCAAAGTTATCTGATAGTTTAGCAGATACATAACTGACAGCAAGATTGACTATATTCTCCGAAGAGACTGTACAATTACGATTGCCATTCTTCCTCGATTTGATGCGCTGTTCCATGTCGTAGTATTTGCCCTCAAAGAGCTACAGAGAAGTCGGTTAATATTATCCAGGGATTGATGCGGAAGAGTATTGAATAGGGATGTCAAACAGTTAAGCTTCTCACCGCCTCGGTACCCCAACATAGTCCCCGTAGGATTGCAAAGATTTTCTGGACCTTGATATCCGTTGGTATCTCAGGGACCTCCGTCTGTATCTTGTTCTTTAGATCCATAAAATGGTCACCCCATTGTTTATCATCAAGGGCCTGCAGAATCTATTTCAAGTTAGATAAAGCTAGTTGAAAAATGAGAATAGAAATCGATATATCACCAATGAAATGTTTTTCTCTGCTTCTTCGGTGGACCCATCTTTCTTGAGGTCGTTTATAGGCGTCTCAGAGTGGTTCGACATGGTGAAGGTTTATCCAATCGGCGAGTTCCCCCTTTAATGCCTAAGTATAAAGCCGTTGTGTTTGTTGTGGCCCCAGAGGTGTGACAAGAAACAATGATTCATAAAAAGAAACTGGTGTACTCACTGTAATTACACCCCCGGTCCTAATATTACTGGATCGATCTGATTGAACGTAATGGGATATTCAGTAAAACACCGAGGAGGTAGGAGATTTCGATTGGAGCTGGAATATGAATTAAAGATTCCATAAAATGCAGATTATGGACAGAGATAGTGGCTGGAGAAAAATAGAGGGGGAGGGAAGACAGACGGGGGTGGGGGTGGGGGGTGGAGGGTATTCAGTCACAACTAAAAAAAGTAAACACATATGTAAGTCATTAATTAAACGTCTACACTTAATGTACCCGTATCCATTAAAACAAATGCTAGAGGAGGACAAGCAAACGAGATTCTGGCCACATGTATCAGTCATGTCACTGGAAGCAGAGGAAACGTGGAATATCAAATTCTCACCGCGACTTATATTTGCCTACGGAACTGTACGAGATAGAAACCAATTTTTCTTAAAGGGTACTTAACGGAGAGTACATGTATGAATTGGTGGTACCCTAACTAACCTTTCTTGGTATCTGACCTCCATGATTGTAACTCCTGTGGTTGTTCTCAGGTCTACAGCAGTAGAATTTAGCCCTACTTATATCTCTGCCGCTTGAGGTCCATCATAGATTATCACTCGGGTGGCTCTAAAGGTACAATGTGTGGAAATCGAGATAAATGAAAGTGTTACGCAAATTTTTATTTATAATTCCTTACGTTAAAGCTTACCGAAGAAACTTTATGTAACGCTTTTTCCTTTTTGCCAATATCCTTAAAACCCACCACATATAAGCAGAGGTTTAGGGAGCTAGACCAGCACCCAAACCACCCAAACCCTTGAAATTTTTGAGCTGATCTACCGGTTCCGATTTCTCATCTGGTGTGATGACTATCACTTCATCCGGTGTCGCGTCTGCTTGTCTCATCTTCCAGGCCTCCTTCCTCTCAATGCTCCCATCAGGGCCAGGATCCTCCCCGTAGCTTGGTACATCGCTCTCAATCTTCTCAAGTACAATAGTTGGGGCTCTACTCCTCATCTTAGGCGCTGATATAGTTCCGCCTCCTTCTTCTGCGGAGGTAGCAGTTGTGTTTGAAGGGCCTGGAACAACAAGAAGTGACTCGGAATGTTTGGGGGCTGCTTTCTCGGAGGGAAGAGCCTCATTAACTGCGGCAGAAGCGGCCTCTTGAGAGCGAATTTTGGCTAGAACCTCAGGATAGAATTTTTCGCCGACATCTTGGTGGGACTGAGATAGGTCAGTACGCCTGTAATTTGGAAATACGGGAAAGTCATTGGGGGAGCGTGAGAATAAGTCTTGCGTGGGCTTTGTAGTCCAATTTCTTTTTAGAAGGTGGGGTTTAGGTGTGTTTATATTCAAGGTCGAGAAAAAAAAGAGTAAGCCATACCTTAACCCGATTCACGAGTGTAGCCTCTCCTATTAAACTAAAGTCACCTGGTTTAGGACTTGACTCCGCATCCCCCTTTGCAACCTCCCTCTTTAACCTCTTCACCTGCTCTGGAATCTCTATACTTTCATATCTCACATCGTAGCTCACACCCTGAAAAAATGGTATTGAGAAGCGGGAACCTTCTCCCGCGGCTGGAATGATCACGCGATGGGTTGTTGCAACACATACCCCGCCCGTGATCGCTTCCATCCCCTTCCCCATTGCTACCACGAACGTTCCCGGAACTGGAGGACAGTCAACCCATGTTCCCGAATAGTTTTGAACCTGTAGCCCTTTGTGATCAGATGCTTGGAGGAGGTATGAAGAGAGGTCCGAGTCTTTATGTGGCCCAACTGCGTCAAGTCAAGACGTCAATATCAAAAGACCATCATTTAAACTTTTTGAGAGGAGGGGGAGAAAGAATGAGAATAATCACACCAACCTCCCAGAGCTCTATCACTATCCTCAACCATTAATTCTGCGGCATCTGGGTACCTAACTATCTTCAAGCGATCTTGTCGCCGTGTTCCGCTAGCACTTTCGCTGCCCTCGTAATACCTTGCAAACAAGTCCCTCTCTAACCCAAGGGCCTCCGCAACTAGGCTCAAGAACTTCTCAGAGAAGCTTCCCATCGCATCCATGTACTCTGTATACGTCTTCTTAAATTCTGGGAGGGCAGACTCAGAGGGCCATTGATTAGGACCCCTGAGCCAGCGGTAGCGAGGCTCACCACTAGCAGGGGCTGGAAGCTCGGTACTGAGATCAAATTGTTCTCGCCAATCGGTTGCACTTTTTGTTCTACGTTTTCACCGACTATTAGTAACTATGAAGGGGGGGTGATGATGTGAGGAGAGGTCATGGACATGGATAGTAATCATGGATGATGACATACATTTCGTTTCCCAGGCGACTGTATCCAACAAAGTGTGGAGCTATATCAAACCTCGGGGGTCAGCATCAGCATCGATTTTCCCACAGGATACCCCCCGTAGATAGATATTCAACTTTTCCGGCGATCACTTCCACGTTCCGTCACGTCGAGGCCGTATCAAACCAAACATTTCCTTAGTCTACCTGAAAACAAACAGGACAAACTCACAATTCTTCATCTCCAACTGTAATTTATCTTCCTCTGGCAAGTCAAAAAACGCCTTCCCGAGTCTCATAACATCATCCACAAGCATGGTATCAATGCCCGTGTTTTTGATGTAGAGAAAGCCTACTTCAAAGAGGGCACACTTAAGTTCTTCCAGAAAGGCAGATTTTGTTTCTTCGGCTGTGGAAAGAGCATAATCCAGCACTGGGACTTTGGTAAAGTCGGCCATTTTCCTTGTTGTTTGAGTATGTAGTTAATACTGAAGTGGATGATCCGATAGATGGGAGGATGGGATAAGATGGGGGAATTCAGACTTGATATAGGTCGATTGTTACTGGTTCTAGAATCTTGTCCCTTCTCCTAGCAGGTAAGTTCCGTGTTTTCCCCTCACTTAAAAAATGAAACAATAGCATAGCCCTGTTGCTGACTTGTCACAGGGCGGAGGGGTTGTCTCCATCTTAAGCTTGGTCTCGTCTTACCCAAGTCACCTCCGATATCCGAACCCTTGCCCTGTGGCTTGGCGTGGGGAAGATGCCAAGGTGTCAAGGAGGCTTTAAGCGAGCCAATCGATTAATTATTTAGCCACAGGGATAGGCCACGCCTCTGGCCTGTCTGTGTCAATGATAGTCGGTTGTTGCATGCGGATTTAATTTCCGTGCCATAGTGGTCACCGGAATGTCATCGGAATCCTATCAGTTCTCCTAATAAATTTAGGTACATACATAAATAAATTTTTTCTCCAGCTGCATGCATCTGGGCCATATATACGCTCAGTTTCCAGATCACTGATTCCTGCTGCTCTTACTCCGAAATTAACTGCTAACTATTTAACTACCTTTTAAGGGGCGAATATCTTTTTTTAATCCCAACGCGATGGGCTTCATATATTCCAAATTCCGTTCATTACTAGTACTACTTTCCTTTTACTCCTTTCTAGCGACATCATGCAAAGCTTCCCCAATCTTACCTGGCGCGTTGGAACATCGCGTTCCATCTTATAATTCCACACATGAAGTCCGTCCCATCAAGACCTTCTACACTGAAGGCATCTTTCACAACGACACAAGTCAATATATGCCAAATACCACGATTATTCTCAAAGGGCCAGGGGCACTTGTAACCTTTGAGTTTGCACAAAACATTACTGGCTGGTATGTACGCCACCCATTTCAGTAGTAATCGATTTACTGCCCTATACTGACAATTGGCAGGCTCCACCTTAAGACAGACTCTGTGATTACATCTAGAAACCAGTCCATCGGTGTTTCGCTTTATACTTCTCCTGGACAACGCAAGAGTGACCGATTCCTACTATCATGCGGTGGAACTATCATAGAAGATATCCCTTACGTCTTTAAATATGTCACTCTTTTTGTGCCTCCTGGCTCTTCTCCAGCATCCCCAAATATAACAGAAACAATAGCACTGCGCGATATCTGGGTTGCCTACACAGACAACGTAGAGAGTGGAGGAGAAGTAGTAACGGGGGAGAAGGTTGGGGAGCAACCGGAGGCGGTACCCAAGGGAGTTGGAATATTGAGAATTAAATCAGAGAGGGTCAAGAAAGCAAAGAATAGCCTATTGGCCGGCATATTAAAGATATTGGCAGGTTCTTGGGGCGAGTAGGCCAGGGGCCTCGATTCAAATCAGGAAGTTTATTATTAGTTTAGATTCTGTTCTTTTTTGTAAAATATACTCGATGTGTAATAATATGTTGTATGTTTAGAGGTTATGATTTAAATACTGCAGCTGCTAGCTTTAACGGGTGTAGGAGTATTATTAGCGGTGTGGGGCCGCGAAAACTACATGTACCCGAGGAAAATAAATGGCATGATTCCGGCCCAGCTGATATGTTCATGTGACTGATGGTAGGTGAGGGGAATTAAGTCGAGCCTATGCCGGGCCTGGTACCATTGGTATGAAAGGTGTACGATATCGTGTAGTCTCGTGGGCATCCCTATATACATACAATACAAGCGCTACATGTATGTACTACGGGGGTAGGGGTAAGTCTCCAGAACTACGGCCATGGTTGCAACAGGCCATACATGTAGTTCTGGAGACTTACCCCTACACCTGTAGTACATGTAGTTTGTTGCTCACAGTAGGAGGGGTTAGGATGAGCATGCGCAGAGATATCGAATAATATCTCCGTATATCTATTCATTAATTTGGCATATGTACTAACATATGCAAAATTGTTATTTTAGAACTTTTCTGGCTACGTACATGCATGTATACATGTACTTTTAAAATTCATATGCTGTCACTCGCTCTTGGCATTTGATCATGGAGGTGCGTTAACAGAATAGATGGTTATTGATTCCCAACGTCACGTCATTCCATCCACTGCATGCTACCACGTCCCACAATCACATCGATTTCGAACATTTGGTACTGCGATTGTCTTTTTGTCCCGTCTCGCTCCATTTCCAAGGTTACGATACATGCAGTTTGGTCGCACCGTTATCTAGATCCACACAATCACTATAATACGACATCTTGGTTCCTAAATGACTAAATGCTCATCCTTTCGTTAACTGATCAGTGTTCTCCAGAAATGCCGCTCGTATCGGCTCCACGGGGTTCCTCCGCCGATACTCGGCCCAAATACATAAAATAATAAGTATAGCTTATAAAAAAAGGGCCTTGGAGCCCTAGAGAAATAATTAACTAGGTAGGAAACTTGGTTTAAATAAAATAAATAAGCGAAACCAGACCGACATAAATAGAAGCTTTTCACAAAGTTCTTCGGTTCTACATCATCTCACACAAAATACCTATTCTCTTCTTCCGCTGTCCTGCCCTCTTCGAGTCACATATTGATTTGAGGCTCCGGTGATATAGGATAGGACGTTTTTACCGTGGAACGCCCCCCCACCCGCCCACTACGGACAGCAGCTCTCGCAAACAACGCGTTTGCATCTTCTGATGGGCCCGCGGTTATGAAATTCCTTAAGCTATAGCTGAAGTCTTCCGGTATCGAGGCTGCTTGAAATAATTGATATTGGGTTTGAATATCGTGCCGGGCGGGGGTATCCGTTGAATAGAAGCGCTGGGTAGTATTCATATCGACTCCTTCAGCCCTATTGGTAGTACTAAGGGGAGTCTTGGTGACCCTCGCACACCCCCGGCAGTTCGCATGGTCGTTACTTGCTGTTTGCTGGCTCTGGGGCGACTGCATGGGATATAATGATGAGGCCATCTGTCTAGGAGCATCGGCACTTTTTGGCGGAACTGGTGAAAGGGTATCAGACAGGTTGCTGAGGGTTTGTGTGGATTCCATTCGGCTTTTCTGTGTGCTTATTTGGGGATATGTGGGTACTGAATTAGGTACTTGAGAGTTGTTTAGGTGTATGAGAATGGAAAGACTGGTATGGGGCTCAAAGGATTGCGATTTGGCTTTGACGGGCGATACTTTTGATCGATCCATGGGTAAATTTTCAGATTGAATATAAGCTCTGGAAGCAGGAGATTACTATGCCAAAGCAATAAGGTGGTAAAGAAATGGCCAGGGGTTTAGACGGCTCAAAAATAAAGGCACGTATATTTAGGCTTCGTTATGGCTGAGATAACTAAGTTGAGGGTAGGTAGATACGAGACTTCCTGGGTCGCGATCGAGCCTGTCTTTATAGAGGATTAAGGGTCGTAACCAGGCACAGAGTCTATATATAACAGCTTCACAAATTCACCTAGCTTCCTAACACTTGTCCCACTGTTATTGTCTTCATTGGGGTTTTTAACGGCGTACCTCACCAACACTCCCACGGGCCTCCAAGTGTTCTATTGACCTAATTGATGACGGGCCGAATCTGAAGAGGACAAAGTACAGACTTCGGAAGGTACATGACATACATATGGTGCTAAGGGGAGTATGCTAACACATGGCAATTCACACACGTATTGATGTCTTTTTCGGCATACAAAGTCAAAGTAACTAGCCGTACTTCGTGAAACCCAGATACGCAGAGGCGTTTGAACTGCATCATTTTTCTTTTACTTCCAATTCCAAAGTTGACATTGAACTAGGTGCAGGCTACATCGAGTCAGTATTATCATTATCTTTTATAGCGAAATCTTTCAAATAACATAGTACCATAATTAAAGGTACCTTTATAGCTTACATACACATGTGATAAGCATAAACCAGAGCAGGTCGAGAGTCTTTGTACCTAGTCTTACTATATCACTGGAGGTATATAACTTAAACTTAACACTTCGCCGAACCCAGCTTCGAATATATACTAACTATATCGTTTATCATAATCAACCCCACGCAGTTCGTAGCCTCTAGATCGATCTTTTATCGCAACTGCAGGGCTGGTGCCACAACGGGAGCTCAATACATTTCAGCTACCAAACCCCTAACTCGGTTATGGATTTCAATTATAATCCACCCTATCTCCTAGATTCTAGGCTTTCGTGTTTGTGTCTGGGAATTGGTCGAAAAGTAGGCAGAAATCGGATTGAAACAGGCGTAAAATACGGAGGCCCCGAGAATGCATCTCTAGATCCTATGATCCCTTGCTTTCAAAAAGAAACGAAAAAAACGGGAGAAACGGAGGGGGCAGAGGAAACAAAAGAAATAAAAGAAATAAAAGAAAGAAAGAAGCTCTATAAAATAATTACATGTTGTGCTACTCTACATGTATGATTCCTAGGATCCTGTAAGCCATTCCAATAATTTATTATCAGGCTTGACACCTTGAGTTCTGAAAAGGTGCATAAATTTGCACATGGGCAGCCTAGCATAGTGACTCCCTAGAATATGCCTGATTTTGCCATTACTCCGGGCCGTTTTGGCACGCGAACCAGCGGGTGCGTTTTTAACACATTCTCTGAGTAGCTACCAGATCATTGATAGATAATATACATACCACGAACACACATATATAAACTTGCACATAGTGGTCCGGAATCCCAGATATAAGCTTTTTTCTCACCACTCATACACTAATAGGCTACAACACAGTCCCTGTATCACGGTGCTCATATCATCCGATTCGTCCCGAGAAAAGAAAACATAATACCCGGTAATTAAAGGAGAAGTATTCGACTTAATGGTAGCTACATATCCATAATTACCCCAGTCAAGTACTCCATCCTTCTGACCGTACCCTCGATGTTTGATAGGATGCATATGCTTATATATCCGCAAATAACTCTAAATCTAACCGAGCTTCAACTTTCCTCGTCAATAAAACAATAAAATATAAATTAAGAAGAATAATTCGGAGGAGCTGCGGGTTTTGGATCTACTAGTGATACGAAATTTACATCTAAGCTATGGAGCAGACCTGGGTTCGGAGAGCAGGAAAATTAAATGTGATCATGAGGGCATGATGGGAAACGACATTTAATTTTGAAAAACTCAGCCTTTTGAGACTGAAAACAGTATGCATATCTTTTTGACAGAACAAAGATGTGACCCCGGGTGGTAATTCTACTACAATTGGTATACTAATACTGGAGGCGGGGATATGTTGTGTACCTCGGTGTTTCGTCCTCGTTAAGTGTGCCGGATCGATCGCGGAGGTTACTTCTGGATGCATATCTCAAAGCTGATGATACAGTGCAAGGCGAGCCATGAATCTGCCTTTTTTTCAGACTTGAGCTCTACGGGCGACGACACCACGAAAGAAAACACGTAGCAATTAACATATATGGGCGCTGTGCCACATGTAGTACATGCATACATTGTAGTTATGTACATGTAGCTGGTCCTAAATATCCCAGCTCGGAAGTACATGGTTTTCCTTGCGGAACTACGGTAGTCTCGTGCCTAGCCCACGGTGCGATCTAGCATACATAGAACGAGGAACGAGTTGACAAAAGTCTGGGAACGAGACTAGAGCTACAGCTAAGAACGCTACTCAAACTCGCAATATAGTGCAGTTACTCCACGAAATCTTTGTGATGGGTCGATGTAATATGATGCATGCCGGCCCTGGTCACAACTTCAAATTGACACAATTTCACAAAATGTACTAGTTTCAGCTAGATATAAAAAGCAAATATACATGTAGTAGTGAAGATATTCTATATACGAGTAATAGACAATAGATCATGCTCTGGTTGTGATCTTTAATCAAATGGTCGACTGTTTTGACCTTGTATGGTGCACCAAATCTTCAATAACTTCGAAACTACAGCAGACATTACTTTTGGTTATATATATTGAACCTTTTAACCCCTCCCTTCCATTTCATTTTGTGAGGGGCCTGGGGGGTGTTCATGCGCGGCTATCTTGTGAACGAATCACGAAAACTTCTTGGTAGTGCACGTGCATGGCTGTACGGCAGCGCGAGTAACACGACTTGGTGACATGACCCGTCAAAGTATGTAAACAAAAAGTATATTTCCTTTGAGTCTGAAGACAGCTGGTAACCTACGAGAGCTCCGTTTCCAATACTCTCGGCTGCAGCCCGACCAGAGCGCTGCAAAAGGAGCCCCATAAAGAAAGAAGATAATAAATTTCGAAAGACAAACCACTGCCAAACTGACTAGTAAAACTGCGTCCACTTAGCTAAGGCTCAGCCTGTAAAACTACCTGATTTGCCGAGGGTTGTCGAGTCGAGTGATACCTTATGAACAGGATAACCAACTAACTACATACTCAGCAGTTTTTTCCTCGTTTAATCCATTGATTGCATAACTACTTAGCAGTAATAAATATATACATGTACCGCCATAACTCGATCAAAATTACTACTAGCAGACATGACCTACACCGTTCAACTAATCGTTAATGAGATAATCCCTGGCCGGAGATAGCCAGTTTTTGCGGCTATTAACCCAAGGAAAAACTCTTGTGTTGTGCCTAAGCTTGGCACAGAATACTATAGAGCTAATTCACGCAAAGGCTATACAACGCGTAGCTATTGGCTTGGAACCTCCTCTCGTTCACTCATATGATACAATATGAAAACCCAGATTCCTGTACTTATATGTAACATCACATATACGTTAAAACTTACCCCAGGGCCTGGCTATCTCGCTGACCGGTGGCCCGCCGGTACTTCTTATCTTTGGCTTTACTATTGGTGTGTTTTATCATATACATATCCTAATATATGAGTGTAGCATGTTTTTAAGCGCCTACCGAGAATCTGCTTTCACAAGTAGGTGCAGTAAACTTACGACATATTCCGTGAGTCTGGTTGCTCTATAAACGCAGGTATTTATCATGACAGCGCGCGGGCATGAGGGATAAAATTGGCAAGTTGAAGTTGACTATGGCACCAGGTAGTAAACCGGATAAGAACGTTGAAATTTCAAGACTGACAGTCCGCAGGGAACTACAAGGATTAAAAGTGGTCCTGATTTTCTCTGCTAGGTTTCCAATCGTGCAAGTTTTAGACCAATTAGCTAGCTCCAAAACCACCCTAAACCCTGGTTTATCAATTCTAAGAGGCTACTTTTTTGTATTAAATTTATAAAACCACATTATATCTACTAATAAACCATGTTTTAGTCTAGATCAGTAGTCGGTTGGTTGGTGCCGTATCACATAGGTTTCAGAGGGCTATTCATGAATAAGGGCCCCTACACAATTAAATGCGTTGGTAGCTGTGTTCCGGGGGGAGGCCCAGGGGGGGGGAGGTGGTAGGGACAGATCATTACTTGGTATTAGCTCGCTGGCTACAATTGCAACCTGCAGCACCCCGCCTGCATAACATACTGAGCCGATTATGCAGCATTTAAATTGATAGGCCCCTAGATGTGATCGTGATTTAAGCCGGTGCTTCGCCAATATTCTGTCCTACATAGGAGAAAAAAAGTGCGCAGTGGTCGATCGTGCGGGATGACATTCCACGTCCACGTTGTTCGCACTAGCAGTATGTGCAATTAGATACACATATACTTCACTTCAGGATTCATTGAAAGGAAACTTCCGAATCTTACAGGTAGAGCCAGAGGCTATGGGTTGATGCAGGAAAGAGCGACGGGATTCCGAAAAGCCTGTAGACTGCGTTGTTGATGCCATGTGGACCCTTGCGAGACATTAAGGTTTCGGGCCTGTGCAACCAGTACTATGCACTAGTATTTTGGGAATTTCCGGACACCCAAATTAAAGGTATTTATACACCAAGTTCTTGGATATTTGGGAACCATGTGTCGTTATACATGATAAAACCGGGACTGCCAAACCAGAAAGCGCTTGAGCCCGTCTGAGGTTTTTTCGGCCTTTTTCCGGCGCGGGTACCCCGAAGAACTGCCCCTAATCGGATCCTCTAGTGGTATATGTATAATATATATATGACCTATAAAATCCTGGAAAACCAATCACATAGGAATAAGGGAAAGTTTATTAGACGGCAAATGTATCAAAGGTACATGTAGTTTTACCAACGTTATTTACCACCGGTGGTACAAGCACTGGATTTCAGTCTTGGTTCCAGTATGAACGTTGAATTTCAGTCTTTATGATGCTCTATCATTAATACAACACTTATGAAAGTTTCCCACCAGTGGTGAAACACCAGCTCATCACTGGTGGACAATGTTCATATATACTAGCATTATCTAACCCCTTTTGGTCAAAAGGTCTGTACTTTTACCATTTTAAGGTATAAATGCTGGTATTATTTTGACCACCGGTGGACGTAAAGTACATGTAATTCACTACCGTTGGTAAAATTACATTTGACAAATTTACGGCTCCATATATCACTCCATATTAAGTTTCAATATCGACAATAAACGTAAAAAAATATACTTGGAATTAGGGCATAGAGGATAGAGATCCTGCTTTGAATATACTGTAGCGGGTACTGTGGTTGGGATAGGGTTTCATTTTGATCTGGCACTCTTTTTTCTAAGAACAGGGTCCTAATGCTGACAAAAATGCTGGAAAACAAAGGTTTGGGGACAAGTGTCAATGTAAAGCCCTAGCCCTAGCCCTTTCCCGCTCCTAGCTGCCAACAAAAAGGCTATGGGACATGGGAATATGGGACAGACCCCCCACTGACACTGACCAAAGCCCCGAAAGCCCAAGACAATATGATGTCGCTGACAACTGATGTCCCAACCACAGTGTTCGCGGCAGTATATATATATATATGTATAAATATAAATCAAATTCGTCACGCCCCACATAAATCTGGGACCAGTCCGGCCGCTCCATTGAAGGATGGAATAGCTAGAATTACTGAATCAGCCCAGAATTTATTCCCTAAAGACTGATGGTTAAGAGGGGTTTAGCAATAAACTTATTTAAATACTTGAGTTTATATATATATATACTCGTGCGTTAATTACTTCAATTTGTAAGCTCTGGAAAATTTTGTGAGTCCGAATTCTCATGACTTAGTTAACACATGAGTACAAATCCCTAAATAAGCCGTAGCTAAGAATTATAGTTGATAAAAGACTTACTCAAATGATATACTTTAATTCTCTCAAGAAAGTTTTCTGGACTTGGATAGCAATGTAAACAATCATTTATATGTGGCTGTCAGTGATGAAATATCCCCTTTAAACCATTGTTTGACGTGACCCGGGCCCGGCCGCGGACCCGGCCGCGGTACATAAGCCATTGCTTATTATAACAAAAATTAGGCTGTTCTCTAATAGAGCGCTCTGACCACGGATGTATGGGCTAGATGTCTATTCACGTACGGGTACCTGAAGTCTATCTGAGAATAGGTTAATATATACATGGTATTCGCTAATTTCCCGGAACACACACATGGGTACTACTATTACATGTAGTATACCGCTCTGGTCCTGATTTTTGTGAGGATAATTAATAGATATAGAGATCTAACTATCTCTCCAGAATTTCATCCTATTTTGGCCTAAGTTAGCATTTGTTTTGCAATACCTTGCGGCCAGCTCAAACGCAACGGCAACATTTCAGTACGAGCTAGATCTCGAGATTTAACAAATTGGGGAGAGCCATGTGACGGAGGATAAAGACCAAATCCAAAGCTATGCTGATCAGTTCAGCCACAGGTCATCACTTATCGGATACGCAGATCGTTACAAAATGTATGTATAAGGCATATTTCAAGGGACTATATACCAGATTTATCCTTCTAGGATGATATAAACTCCTATAAATATATGTGAGTGTATGTTTTATTTCGTCTCTAGCTCTATGTCAATTCGTCTGTAGCTGTCTGGTGCATTATCAGGACAATGCTAATATCCAGGGCCAGCGCGGTGTAGGCGATATCTCTAGAGGCCAATAGATTTGTACTGACCGTCAAGTTCAATCTGCTGCCCTTAGTGGTAAATTGCACTCAAGTTAGTCTTGTTCCCGGCCCATACTGTGGTGATTACATCCGCAGCAGGGTCTAGAGCAATAGCTTTTCAGAATAACCCCATAGAAACCGGACTTTCTGCGTGGCAACCGGGCAAAAAAAATGACTGGTACAAACATTTTAGGTAGCTAACCCCAGACCGTTAGCAGTTTTTTAAAATACTGCCCCTCTATTTTCAACCACAAACCAATTGTCCCCCCTCCCCCCAAACTACCATGATGTTCTGTGCCTGCACAATCCGCGCACATGGTGGACCTGTCAAAAATTATTGTCTCCTCCCTCGCCAACCTTAGTTAGGCACCATAGCAAAGTACATGGAGCCTGCATCAGTCTTGGGTGCGTGTGTGGGGAGGGGGAATGAAGCAGACCGAGAGAACTAGTTCGCAGTGCGTTGAAATGGAAATACCCAGTGTGGAGCTGCCGCGGTTACTTGGCGGCGGCAAGCCTTCCTAATTATAAGAAGCTGATGGGAGAGGCTGCTGGTAAACCTCGACAATAGCTATATCCCTTGGACATATGAGACATTTGGGTATTCTAGGGGCTGCTCTGCTTACCCGGACTTCTTTACAGCCAGTATTCCTGGCGCTAATGCATGAGAGAGATTCTCCCACTGACTCATACAGGGATCCAGAAGCTTCGAAGAGAGTCAAATAATAGCACTTCAAATTACGGCACAAGTGCTGTATATCCCTGTTCAGATACTATCGTGCTTCCTCGAACTAAACTCGCTAGAGCCTATTAATCAAGTGGAAATACAATGAGAGCCAGAGTAAGCGAGTGATACTCCATGTTTCACTCGGATCCCACCGGTGTTGCCCACCTAACAATTAGGCCTGTTAGCTACGAAGTACATGACAAGTCTGTTGATCGATATAAGAATACCTTTAGCCTTAATTTCCCAATTGGACCTCATGTACTAATTGAAACCTGGAAGATACATGTATGTACCATGGCCAGGACCAACGCTACGCAGGAAACGTGTATGTAGGGATATTGGAAAGTGATATACTCCGTTTCCCTGCTCAGCGAGATCCCTATTGACCGAGAATTGTGGTCCTCCGCCACGTAAAACCTGGCCGCCGAGCCTGCAGCCAAGAAATATTTGTATGTGAATCTCGCTGAGTAGGGAAGCAGGGAATCCGGAAACGGAGTACATGTATGTATGCATATCTTGACTAGCTAGCTAGCATGACAACAACACCTAAAAACTCAACAAATAACAGTCTCTGGGCGTAAGTTTGATTATACATGTAGAGTCTCTCTTCTACTGCTTAGCGTGTTCAGCTTATATATGCTTTTGTACAAACGTTAGCCTTCTAAGAAGGAAGTAACAAAATGTATGGTATATAAAGAGCCCAGAAAAGAGTTAACACACATTTTTTTAAGTCCCTTGTCATGAAGATAATCTAAATTGGCTTTATTCTGCAAGTAACCCCTCTTGTGGTCATTGAGTGCATGACTTTCCGCCACCCTAGGTGCATACATGTACTCAAACACCATAGAGCGCTTGCTCCTAGCAACCGGACTTCCAATGATCGTGAACCTTGGCTATGTGATTATTAATCAACATAACCGCCAAGTGAAGAGTAACAAGTGAGCAGGCTGCTTAGAGAAAAAATTATCTTTGAAGTTACGTCATGTCTCTCAGCCGTGCAGGATGAAGCAGAATCTGTGGAATAAAGTCCAAAGACAAAGAAGAGATGACGTTCCCGGGAAAAGTCAATTTATAACTGTATCAACCACGACTATCAGCTTAGATTGTTTTTGTCAAGGAGGCCCCCAGTGTGTGCACAGGATATCACTCATCCTAGCTAGGGCGGGTATCACACGACCGCTCTAGGCATGCATAGAATTCACCAGAGCCAAGTAAAAATCGATTGGATCTGTTTTATTAATATGTAGATATATAAAAGGAGGGAAGGGGCTAGATAAGAAGAAGTACGGTTCTTGAGTACGTAGGGAGGTTTCTCGGCGAAGAGAGTGATGGTGATTATCAATAGTAGTGGTATTGTTAATGATTTGGATGCTCTAGAACAATTAAATAGGCAATAAGGTCGAAAAATAGTAAACCGGCCTGAATAATAGTAGCCAAAGGCTTCAAAGACTCATACCTTATCTGAGCAAGGATGGAACCTTGAAGCAGCCTTCAGTATCTGCCCGCAGGAAAAAAGCAAACCAATATTCGCTGCCCTGATTTACACCTTAAGGCTTTCCCACATGGTCTCCGTGGAGTGAGCTTTGCCTTGTCCCACCGGCGCCCAGCCTAGTAACCTCGAGAGAGCAAATTTTGTTATCTTCAAGTATTTGCATGTGCGATTCCGATTGATTGATTCCCTTTGCTTGCCTGCAGTTTTTCGTCATTAAGTTAATCTCAAAACTTCATTGGCGGATTATCTCCCACACATGACCTCCGACGCTAGCTAAGGCAGGCCTGTATGTGTGACGGAATAACTACGCGCTCCATTTTACTAAGCAACTAAGTGAAAGCAATCAAGCAACCACTACCCTCAGGTAATAGTTAGCGAAATTTGTTCAACCCTTGACGCATACATAATCCCCAGATTTTTTAAGACCTCACTCGATCGCACACGATATCACCGTGCTAAAATAATGTAGTAGGAAGTAAAGCTCTTACTACATGTAGTATGTAGTTTTTGACTCCTCCACCACCACCACTAGTGGCTCTCGGACCACACCACGATAAATGACATCGCCGTCTGCGAACGAGCGACAGCTAAGCTTTTTGCTTTGTTCTGTGGCTCACTGATTAGTGACGTCGTAGGTAGGCGGATGCGTCGGCAGTGGCTTAGTATGAAATGATTGGTTACCAGACATTTGAAAACCCGGCGATATGGTTTGTCGATTCCTGTTTTCGGGTTGTAAGAAGTATCGATCTCGGCCACACCAAAATGACGTGAGTTGAATGGTGTGGGTGGGGTGGTGAAGGGTATGACATATTTGCTCTTGACCTTATGTGTATAAAGCCCTCGTGAGTGCAAGTCCCTTTTATCGCCCACAAGTGAACCTTCACAGCCAAAGATCTATACTTTTTGCCTGTCCTGAGCTAGCAACAAAGTAAACTCGATCGATCCCCCGCCATAAACCAGCAATAATATAATAATTTTCAAAACAGAACCCACACAAAAGCGTAAAGATGGCAGGCGGTATCGCGAAGACGATCACCTGGTTGATCCGAACCCTCCAGCTCCTTTTCGCTATCATTCTTGTCGGAATTATCAGTTACATGATCCATGAGTATAAGGAATTCGGGTTCCGACCTCCTCGTGAGCTCATCGTTCCTGAAGTCTTCGTATGATTCCCTACATCTAAAGACCTCTGAGTCCACCAAGTACAAACTACATCGACTAATGTAACGTATAGTCGGTCCTGGCAATCTTGGTGACTATATTCTCGATCATGGCTGTCTGTTTCCTTGGATACACCCTCCAGCTCGTCGCGGCCTTCCTCGACTTTGTGATTTGGGTGGGATACCTCACCTCGGCTGGTCTGTTGCGCCACAATTACCATGGCAGGAGTACCAGAAACCCATTACGAAATACACTTGTTGGTATGAGGCAAAGTCGCGGCCTGAATCCTCGTGTACACCGTCATAACGGATTGGTGAAACTCCTTGTTGGGCTAGTCCTTATACAACTGTAAACTCCCTTCCCCCCCCTCCCCCGCCCGACGAGCATATCTAACTAGAGTAGCTTCCTGTTCACTATCACTACGTTCCTATCTATGTGGGTTGCGAAAAGACACAGAGATGATCGTGCTCTCCACGAGAAGCCGCGTCGCACCACCGCACACACCCAGGTCTAAGTCCTTGACTTCGGGATATTTTCGCTCAAAATATCCTTTTGATGAATTGATGATCTATGAACGCTCTTTTTTTTTTTTTTTTTTTTTTTTGCCTAAGCCATGATTAGGGGGGAAGGGGTTGCAATATGAGGAGGAAATATATAGTTGACGGTGTTAATCAAGTGGTCCTATCTTTATGAATAATAAGCATTATGTACTTGATCATGCATTGCGCCCTTGATCTACTGTAATTGATTTTGGACGTTTTGATCAATGTAATTTCGGCTTGTGCGTACTTAAGGTGCGTACTCTAGGTGCGTGGGCGCGTCCAGCTGGCGGTGTCTCGAGACGGCACATCACGCAACTTCAAGCCTATAGCTAATTGAAACCAGTTATAAAAGTATAGTAATTAAATCCCAAGGCGAAGGCTGCCACAAACCTTGGTATGCAGTAGTGCACGCACCCACGTCTCTAGGTGTTCAGGCTTAGGCAGATGAGCCGATCTAGGTGTTTTGTTGGTGGGCTCTGTACTAGTAGACTTATGGGGTATGCCGAATATGGGGGAATGTCGAATAGGCAAGAGTACAAGTAGCTGGTTGCAACGTCGAGATTGAGTGTACTTTACGGCATTCCCCCATGTTCGGCATACCATAAGTGAGTCTAGAGGATAGAGGACGTACAAACGTACTAGTACTGCGAGTGATAAGTGGTGCTGCGTTGCTACATCACGAGATCCCGCAATGGCTTAGCGGCTGGTGCGTTCTATGCCCCTCATGTTCCTCATTAGCAACAAGCAACCCAAGGTGTATCTCAGGCCTACAAGATGATTGCCTTGCTTAGAGGTGGTAATGAGATACTAAGCAAGAGCACTGGTGTGATAACGTATTGTCCGCTATAGTCTCACCCTTCGCGAGACCTGTTAAGGTTCTGTAGGACATGCAAATTGATGGAAATAAAAAATACTTTCGATCAGGAGGGGAGAGTCAGGAAAAGAAAAGTTTTGATTGTATACCGCAATTACCATTTCGATTTCTAGATGCCCTTCGGCCTTCCTTCAAAGCCCAAGTGAGGACCAAGATCGATGATGGTCGTGGAATAGGCCTGGGGTAAAAGGCGTAGACAATGTTAAATGACAGCTGGTAAGAGACGGCCCGGACTTGGCACCCTTTGAAGCTTGATTTACAGTTCCAAGCTGATCTATACTGGCGAGTAAGAGCACCATGACCGAAGGGCGCCCAGATGGTTTGACTAGGGCCCATTTCTTTCTTCACCATAAAGCACTAGAGTACCTCCTTCTACTACATCGAGTAATGAGGACCTGCCATTCGCCTGAGCATCATGAGTGAATGCTGTTACGTTACACACACTAAACTGAGAACATTCGAGCGGAACCCGGTGCTTACATGTAGTTCACTGGTATTGAACCAATACGCAAAAAACTGGAAAACGCATTTATGTCTCTCTATATCCAATTCCCTTCTCATTTTAAGTGCGAGAAACCTGTTTGAATCAATTTTTAAGATCATAAGCTCTTCCTATAAACGATCGATAGCTACACTCCAAAACTAATTACATAACAAAATGAGCACGGAGGAAAAAGGGCTCTGCGAGCTAAAACATAAGAAGCATCTATGTTACCGAGGCTATTTCCTATGGATATAATGGACCCTATTCTCTTGGTTCGTCAACTTATACAGAACTTGTATCAAACCGCCCAAACCGACCACCAGCGGAATCAACTGTCCAGTTGAAAACATATCATTCACACCATCCACTTCATTCCACATAATCACACACTCCACCGCCACCACCGCCGTGAACAGTAGGATGATACAAATTGCCGGTGTCCACTTATTCAGCCTATCCGCTGACTCTGCCGCAGCATCCATGATCTCATCTATGCCCTTTTCCGTCTTTGACAGCGGTTCTGGTGCTTGACGCGGAATAGAGTGGTACACAGTGCTGAGCTTTGCCCGTGTGTTGCGTATGTACTCTGGGCCGAAGTTCCATGCACTGTACCCGAAGAGGATGGTGTATATAAATGCGAAGAAACAGGCGAAAACCTTGTTGGCTGTGCGAAACCAACCCGTGAGGATAGGCTGCTTGCTGAACGCGAAGCCGATGGGGACACAGCTCTGGTTAGGGAGCTCGGCAAAGTTATCGATCCCGGTGAACCAGAACCATACGGCGTAACAGGAGACAGCCCAGTAGACGAAAAAACGGATCATTCCGCCCCATGATGTCCCCTTCCACTCGGATCTATGGGTGGCTTTGTTGGTTATTGTGGAAGCCTTATTGATGAAGTATTGTTAGCTCAAGTTTTGAAATTTGGCTGGGCTAACTTACACTTCCGATGATCTGAATGATGATGATGAAAGGATCAATGGCATGTGGCTCCGGATTCTGGTTCGCTATAGCCATCAGGGCGGTCAACATTGCGAGCTGAAAACAAGTGTTGACGTCTCTCATTTTCGTGAGCTTTTTATTGTGGAGCCAGTTGGAAATGTAGGTCGATAGCCATTGCGAGTACAGACCGACTCTGATGCCGAGCCCGTAGACATCCTGGTTTCCCGCGAATCTACAAGGCCTCAGAGTTTCTTCAGTTGAATTAGAAGATTGTCGTTTCGATTTTGAAATAAGTGGGGATGCAGATACAGCTACGGAACCAAGTAATAACAGAAAAGGAACTACTCTGAACAACCTCGAGACGTTGGATCTGTGGGTAGCCATGATGAATATGAGGTGTTTTGGTAGGGTGTTTGATAGCTAAGGGTTTGATCAGTAGTTATATTCCCCACTTGCCCCTCTCACATTTGCTTTTTTCAGGTCCTGATGAGAATTTTTGTCTAGCTCTGAATAGACGGTGCCTTTAGGTACACTGTGAATCTAGCTAGTAACATGCATGTTGATAGGCTATGTACCCATGTTTTTGCCTAGAGCCGCTGGTCCCCTAGATTCTGCATAGATACATGTATCTTTATGGCTTTAGAAAGCCACCACTCATTGGCAATTTTGGGTAATAATGGTGTGGGGCTGAGTGGTAGTGGTGTCACAACATGATGTTGGTGCTTTTAGAGTAGAGCGTATGAAGCTTGTTTATATTTAAATTTAGCGAGACATACATATACCGTAGATACATTCAATTAATTCGCTGGAGGATGTTTCGAGTATTCGATCTACGGTATATATATCTTTATAATTTATCGATCTTCCCCACGATTCCGCCTTCATCGAGCTGGATTGATTCGATTTACTTATGACCCAGCTACATGCAGTTAAAAGCTTTCTACTAACTGCATGTTTCCAGACACAGATTGATCTCAAAGCAATATCAGGCTGTGACAATACTACATTTAAGAAAACTGGTGCACCAATAGCTCTTCATGTATAGAACATGTATATATTAATTAGCCTGTTCTACCTATGTGTCCAAATTTAACTTGATTTCCTGATATTATCGTTCTGGCGAAGGGTAGATCCTGCGCCGCATTTAAATCACTACACTTATGTTTGTGCTTGTAGAAGCTGATGCAAAGAGGGCTTATAATGCACCTTGCTGACATGATACCTACATGTAAATGTCAACTCTGACTGGGGCGGGTACGTCTGATAAGGTTTGTGGCACAGCCGAAAGCTGACCAGGGTCTACTACAATGAAGATCGAGCAAAAACACTCTTTTAACTGCATCAGTGGCGTTGAGAATTGAGGCTCTTTTTGCTTTTTTCTTTGCGAAACTTATAAATAGAAAAACATGGACCCATGGGTTTTGTGCTAATCAATGCGGTTATGTCCCAGCTTGGGTAAGTCGCCTTGTATTGGATGCTTGGCAGTGTTAACTAATTACTCTATCATATCTACTCCATCTATGGCCATGGTGGGATAAATGCAACACATAACCCTCACAGAATGCCACCTCTTTCGTGCCTGGAGTATTTGCGGATGATACAGTGAGATTACGGCGCACATCAACATGATCAACTCTGAGGTAAATAGTACCTCCTTGAATCAGTAGCTAGAATAGACACAGCTAATTACTTGCAGATCTATGTACAGCTCCTCAAGCTTTCAGCCTCCACCTTCCCTTCTCTGCTGCATCAAAGAACCTAACGCCCATTACACACAAAGATGCACCTAGTAACAATGCACCATCATAAATAATCACATTCATATACTCACTTGGTTTCCCTGACGATGATGAGGAGTCGAGAATTGCACCACCAACTGGAGAGCCAAAGAATGCCCCGATGCCGCGGACGAAATACACAAACCCGTTGACGGAGGAGTAGGCCTGAATCCCGTATATCTCTGCGATAACAGTTGGCAGCAATGCATTATATCCTGCCAAATCAATATCAAAGTCAAAATTCATTTTACATAAAGAAAATCCTAAAATGAATGACACTCACCTCCTGCCATCATCCCATACCCGATCACAAATGCAATCCATACCGCCTTTCCACCACCCGCCGCCGCGGTCAACCACAGCCCCCAAACGCAACCCGCACTCCCCAGCATGCCAACCACAATCATATTTTGCCTTCCTATCACGTCCGCTAGTGCCCCCAGTATAATACGACTGACTGTATTTACACCATTGTTCAGCGCCAACAGGATCGCCGCAAACGCACTCGAATACCCCAATGTCGTGGAAAACGTCGTCAAGAATGTCAGCGGCACAAAGTTCCCCGATGCCTGCAGTAAAGCCGCAAGCGATTGTAGAATAAACGTGGGTTTGCGCGCGAGGGAGACGTTGACGCGCGAGCGGCCCTGCGGACGACCAAAGCGCCAGGAGGCGCTAAAGGAGATGGGGAGAGTGACGACGAGGGTGATAAGGCCGAGGGTGCGCAAGGCCCAGCGGAGGCCGAGATTGTCAAGAAGTAGTCGGGTTATTGGGGATATAACGAGACCGCCACAACCGGCGCCTGTAGTAGGTTAATGGGCGGTAAGCAGAAGGCCTAAAGTCAATGAATATATATACCGGATAGAATGAAGCCCATGGCCGCGCCCCGATGCTTATCAAAATACTCGGGCGCCATGGAAACCATGGGGAAATATAACATTGAGGAACCGATACCGTAGCACAGCGACTGGGTAAGATATAGCTGCCAAAGCTATTCCTAACATCAGCTTCTGTGTATATTCACAATCACTGCAGTTATCTCGGCGGCCCAATCATCGACATTTCCGAGAGACAAAGAACAAAAAAAACTAGATATTCTACAACATCTTCGGGGACGACTTACATTCTGCGCCTCTCCCGCCGCCACTAACCCCACACTCATCATCACGCTCCCCGCAACCGTGACCCAGCGCACATCCCTCACCCGCGAGACAATCGGATTAATAAATATGCTTCCTCCCCATGTTAGACCCGCTCCCAACGTACCCACAAACGCAACCGCGGCCAAGTTCTTAGCCTGGGAGGGTGGCAGGGGTGTGGTTGAAAGCGTGGTGTAATATTCCTGGAAGATTCCGTAGGATTGATTGATCCCGATTGTCTGGAAGAACATGAAGAAGGTGGATATGAGGACTAAAGCTTGTTTTTCACGGGTGGGCGGGCTGGCGGCTAGAGAGTATGTACCAGAGGCCATATCCTCTCTCTCCTCGGAGGTGTTGCGAGACCTCGGGATTCCTAGGTCTTCCGGGCGGTGACTGCGGAGTTGAATTGAAGACATAGTAGGTAGTTAAGTTTTTCCTGTAAATTGGAAGCTGAAGCGATTAACAGGCACGAGAGCAGAATCACGAATTTATAAAACCCGTTAATTCCCGTTCTCCCTCGGCTTCCACGTAGGAGTCATAATCGGCTACGCGGCAACTGTGCACAGGTACGTCCGTACTCTACTTGATCAACCAATATCAATATGCAGCGTTGGTCTTTGGCACATTATCATACAACTCTGCATGCAGCATTGTTTGTCCAAACTAGCCTGATTGATCTCGGATATGTGTATTGTAGGGATGTATTTTATTGATTACTCTGCTGGGGTGGAAATAAGGTTGGGGCGAGGTATGTGTGTGGCTTGGCGCATGGAATGTCACTCGACGTGTGCAGGGCCTAGAATGTGCACTGAGTCGCGGGGTTAAAAGTTAGGTAAGGTCTAGAGTAGTCTCAGGAGAAAAGATTGAAGAGGCCAGTCGGGCCTGCGAGTCGAGATCTCCTGAGATGTCTACGAGAAAGTTCTTAGATGTCCACCAGAACCCCATGGCCATGTTTTTATGGTACCGGGCAAACAATAGGGTGGTATGCGGTCCAAGCTCACCAAAAGCTGGATTAAAGCGTGGACATTGTAGCCTCGGGGGTCCTTGTGGCTCGCTTTTGTGTTGGGTTATTGGTGGTAGCGGCACCCTACTTAGCTAATTAGATGCCTTACTATGGTGCCGCGTACCTTAAAGGTGACATAAATTATGTAGCTTATAGCTTTTCAACAAAACAAGATCTCAAAAGTCTAACGCAGCAAGTTGTACATATAGCTAATATGAAGACTTTGCTATGTTAGATTTTTGATATCCTCTCTGGTTGAAAGGTCATAAGGGATGGCATTAACCAATTTTGTATGTAAAAAAGCGCCAAGACTGGGTGAAATGGAACAGTATTATACCCATTTATACCCTACATGTACCCCGGGGTACATTACAGGATTGCAGCCAAGATTCCAGGCATGAGGGTGTTTCAAGCCCAGGCCGGCCCACTGGAGACCCTGCTCAATCGTAGGCCCGGGCTTATCTTCCTATAGCCGGTTGTGTTGGCTAACTCTCCAACTACCAAATGCACTGAATATGATCATTGCATTGATGATTCGATAAGCTATTGAATACGCATTACTAGGATAAACGGCCGCTCTGGTACCTAGATGGATTCGCATTCAATCAAACTGCTGCTGAAACAAGGGTTGTTCAACACAGGTCGCCCTCCCGTTCAATTTTGCAGCAGATTCTGGAACATTACACCCTAACCCTCTCAGTAATAACAGTAACGCAGAGACTGAGAGACTACCAAACATTAGACTGTCCATACACACCAGAACCATTACCGTCCTTGGAGGTTGATAGTCGTGTCCATCTCTCCCATCAGTTATAGTGCTTTATGTGGACCGTTACCGGTAGACCAGACTACAGCTTGAGCTACAGATGATCTACTCTGCTGTCGGGGCAGCCTTTGCTCAAGCTCCAAAAAGCCCTGTATGCCACATGTGCTCGCCGAGATTGATTCTAGGGATGAGTAACGTCGTATTGACATGTGCCTCCATCTCCACTTGAGATACACAGTACATATAACTAAAGGACAGAGACCTCTACTGGCCAGCTTGCTCCCATGGCAATAGCAGAGCGTGACCTGGGTGGGGAAAACCAGCTAATTATTTCATCATGTCCTCTTGAAGAAAAACAGGGAAATGGTGGCCTTATCAACCACCTCTTCTCGTCGACACCTTTATATTTACTAAACTCCACTTCCTCTCTATCTTCCTGCCACCACACAAACACTCACAAATTATAGCTTTGTACTAGTACGAAACAAAAATGCCATCTACCCCCGCACAAATCCTCTCCTCCGCGATCGCAACCAGCGCAGACGTCGACTATATGCTAGCCTGCCTTGTCGAGTCTGGGGAGTATATCTTCGTTAGGATGAATGCCGTCTGCGAGGAGCTGAATATGCTGTTCGAAAACATGTGGACGCACTTCCCCAAGCCAAGCGTGCTCTTCCCAATCAATGCTTTGGGGGACTCCCCTGATGCAGGGGGACGGGGGAAGAACCCTTATAACCCAGAGAGCCCCCACTACCTAGACGGCGATTGGGGAAGCCCTGAACGTGACATGGACTACGAGGACCCGCGTAGTCCGAGTTATAGGTCAATCTATTGTGGGGTGTATGTGCCGCATGAAGCCTCTGATGGCGAGTTTAATGAGGAGATGGATGATATAGTGATGGAGGTGGTAAATAAGACTGATAGTGTACCAGGATACGTCTATGATGGGTATATGTACCGCGCGGTGGACGACTATGGCGTGCCTATAGAGTTTCCGCCTTGGTACAATCGACGCGACTTAGAGAATGGAGATAATATTGAAGAGGAGATGATGGATTCAGTCATGTTTAATGAGTCTTCGCAGGAAATACAGGTAGGATAATGGCCTGGACGGGGCTCGGCGCCGGACAGGTGGGTATTTTTGTGACGTTTCTTGTGGTGGTAGAAAGGGCTCATGTGGAAATTGTAGGCTCGGTGACGTTGGTCGTTTGTTGTTTTAGCTTGATTAAGTTACTATGGGTGTATTAAATTGGCGTATGGATGCTGGACGCCTCCGGATGGAAGTTGCGCTTGGCGTTACTCAGCTCTTTTTGGGTTGATACTAGAATGTGGGAAGCCAAAGGAGTACTCTCTGCATGCATGTAAAGATGTAATAGGGTATGGAAAAAAAAGATATTACCCACAAACTGGTATAAGTTTGAACATTTGACAATAAGGTCCGCGTTCTGTAAAATTAGAGCTGTGATGTAATTTATATATGTTTAGTGAAGCCGCGAAATATAATGACCGAGTGATATTCTATGATCCGAAACTGACGAGTGATAGGATATGATTTCAGACCATTCCATGTATCCTGGCGTCATACTACGGAATATCTAGACTAAAATAATGAGAAAACCCAATGGAATCATGCCTCCCTGCACAGTGTAGGTTACTGATTAGACTGCAGCACCTCCGGAATCGTAATGTTGGAATAAGCTTAGTCATCCGAACCTAAGCTTGGGGTGCCTGAATCTGTCTGACGCACATACGTATACCATGTAACTTGGGACCTCGTTCAGTCAGTTAAGGCGCCCCTCCCTCATTATCCCATTTTCGTATCCGTTTTTAAATCCCTCCGCATCTTAAGGGGGGAGCATATTCGGACACAGATAGTGGGACGCCTGAGACTGATCGACCTAGAGCTGAGGCGGTATGTTGATAGGTGCGTAGGTAGCTGCTAGCTAGGTAGGTTGATTGCCTGAATCGTCTATATCCAATCCACAATGCATCATGCGGAGAGGAGGGGGGGCTTTGTCGAGTTATGGATCTGGGTTGGAGGAGGTTACATTGTGCTGCTGCCTTCCTGCCGTCGGGTACATACGTAGGTTAGCCCCTCAGTGCGAAGTATATGGGGGGAGGAAATTTTTTTTTTTTTTTTTTTTCTGGCCGGGAATGGGGGGCCATGTATATAAAGAACGGTAGGCAAAGCTTCCCCGCCTATTCCCTAGACAAAAATTATAAATCTCCTCTTTGTTCATTCTCTTTCTTCTTATCTTGTTGGTGATCTGTCCTCACTCAACTTCGTGCCATCCAACCATTGCTCTCTCTCTCTCTCCCCACTACATACACCCCCCCCCCCCACCAAATCTCAATCTCAATCTCAATCTCAACTACCACCACAATCGCCACGCCAATTATCCAAAAACGCACAGCCCATAATGGCGCGCAGTTTCTCCCAAAATCTTGCAGCGAACCTGTACCAACAGCTCAGTCTCCTGGGTGAGTCTCCATCGGGCCCCAACGGCGCTGGATCTCATCACGATACCTCACTGGCCTCACAGCGGCACTCCCTCATTACAACCCCGGTATTCACAGCGGCCGCAGGCCTATTCGTAGACAAACAATGTCCCTTGGCACTAAACCAGTATGGTCTCCTTGGACGCGCATTGGAACTCGTGGACCCCCAGGACGCACGAAAGCGGACTGGTAACGGCGATGTCGCGGACCGCAGCGATGACAGTGGGTTCTGTGACGGTGGGCGCAAGCCAGAGAAGAAGGGAGATCCTAGGGTATTTCTGAACGGAAATGCGCCGTGGTCGGCCTTCATATGTGGGTTGCAGGGATCGGGGAAAAGTCACACGTTGGCGTGTATGCTTGGTTAGTTTCTTTTTTTTTTTTTTTTGTTTTTTTACTTCCTGTTTACTGGGATTTTGAGTGTTGATAATATGACTTGCAGAGAATATGCTAGTCAAGTCACCCATACTGGGAGCTCTCCCAAATCCTCTAACGGCGATGGTATTCCATTTCGACATCAATAATAGTGCCAATGCTCTCCGGCCATGCGAGGCCGCATATCTGGCTACTCACATGCCCGTACGGATTCTCGTCTCCTCGTCCAATTACCCCCAAATGACACGCCTCTACTCCGGAATTACCTCCAAGAATCTTATTGTCAAGCCGCTAAAGCTGAAGCAATCGGATCTTAACATCGAGCGCATGCTCTCCCTCATGTCTGTTGACAAGAACTCTGATCATCCACCGCTGTACATGGAGTATGTGCGCAAGATCCTGCGCGAGCTGGCCACAGCAAGCAGCATCTATGGTTCAGGCTTCGACTATAGGCTCTTTAGGGAAATGATCCTGCAGGCGGATCTGACACCTATGCAGAAGGGACCGCTGACGCTAAGGCTGGAGATCCTGGAGAGTTTCCTGGAGATGCGGGAGGATGTGGAAGAGGTGTGGGATTTCGCACCAGGAGTCCTTACGATTGTGGACCTAAGTGATCCGTTTGTTGATGAAGCGAGCGCTTGTGCCCTATTTGATATCTGCGTGGGTCTGTTCCTTGAGAAGGACGTAAAGTACGGGCGAGTAATCGCTCTTGACGAAGCGCATAAGGTAAACCCTCTCTCCTTCTTATCCTAAAAGCCTACAGCTCACTAATAACCTACGTGAAAAATAGTACATGACATCTACCTCCCCCGCTCAAAAGCTCACCGACAACCTACTCTCCGTAATCCGTCAGCAACGCCATCTTGCCACGCGCGTCCTCATCTCAACCCAAGAGCCCACAATCTCCCCCAAGCTCCTTGATCTCTGCAACGTCATCATTGCTCACCGCTTCACCTCCCCCGAGTGGCTCGCATTCATGAAGCGGCATCTCGCAGCAGTCGCTGTCGAGTCAGACGCCAGCGCCCTTTCGCTCCTAACCCGCATTGTTGCCCTCAATGAGGGCGAGGCCTATATCTTTGCCCCCGCTGGCATTGTCTCTACACACGACTTTGAGCAGGACTTCTACGAGGAGGAGGGAGAAGAGGAAGAGGAAGAGGACACAGAGGACGTCCGGAAGCTTGGAATGGGCTATCTCAAGATAAAGGTCAGAAAGCGTCTCACAGAGGATGGTGGAAAGAGTATTCTAGCAAACTCGGCCCCCGTGGCCTTGCCCTCCCCGGTAGCAGGAACTATCCCGCAGGACGTCATCGATGCCATGCTGGCCACCAAGGTCAGTAGTCGTGGTGGCGGCCGTGGCGGTCGAGGCGGACGTGGAGGTGGAAGAGGTGGCGGCGACAGCTCGTATGGTAGACTCAATGGCCGTGGGGGCGCCTCTCCACAGCAGCAGCGCCCTCCGCCAAGAGCAGCACCGCCGCCACGCTCGAACGGAAACACAAACGGCACCGGAAATAGTAATGGTAATGGCGCCCTCAATGGCGGTGTCTCTGTCAACGATCAATGGGGGGGCTACTCTGGGCCGCAAAAAGAAAGCGGGGGTAATGGTGGCGGCTGGGATGCCTACGAGGGCGTTCAAGTGGATCCATACCCATCTCAAGGGCAGAGGGGTCCTCCTCCAGCACAACGGCCAGCGCAGAGTGGCGCCGGGAGGCCGAAGCAGGGTGCGCCGGAGCCGGCAGCAAACGGGAGTCTCAATAATGGAATTATAGCGGCTGCGGGTTCGGATTGGGATTGAGGGGGAGTGGTCTAGTTGGCGTCTGCTATATATACTGACTACCTAAAACCTGCTTGCGATGCCGCCTGGTGTAGAAGTACGCGTGTAGCAGTAGGTTGGGTGGGGCGGGGATGTATGCAGGGCGAAAAGCAATGATTTTTTTTGTATGTGTCTGTGTGTTTTTGTAGGTTAGAGTTTGCTAGATTGCACCGATCTCCTATAGCATAGTAACTATGAGTTGATTTGGCGTTTAGCTTGCTTTACTTAATTGTCTTGTTATCCTGCTGTGTGTGGGGGGGGGGGTATCTGGTTATGTATCTCTCTTTTGTTCCATTTATTTCCTTTTGGTCCTGGTTTTCTGTTATACCTTTTGTTCTATCGTCTCGTCTGGCCATGGTGTTTTTTTTGACTTTCCTTTTCGTTTCCCCGCCCCCTTTTTTTTTCTCTCTCTCCTCTTAGGAATATCAATTATTTCCGCGCGCCCATCCATCGACCAACCGATTGATCATGACTCTTAGACACAGTCTCTACAGCCTGGCCCTGTCATGCTAACGTGTACAGTATAGTACGTACGTACGCAGTGGGGGTGTGGACTGACCGACCTATAGGGCCCGCCTAGGAACAAGACCAGGGGGTGGGGGGGTGGGGAGGTTAGGGTGCTTGGCACCGAGTGATAGCCCGTGAAGCCTATCCGCCCCCCCCCCGCCCCCCCTAGTACGTGCTGTATGTACAGCGGACCGACCACCAGACTATTCCGCGCCCACGGCCACTAGCACCTGTCCGGAAGAAAGCCCGTCTGTAAAATACCCCCAACAGCCGCCCTAGCTACAGGAGGGACTCCGAAAGAAAAATCAAAAACCACCCCCCCCCCCCATGGCCTCTAGCTAGGACAGCTTAACCGAGGGTGTCCGCCACTGTACACGCAGGTACGAACCGGGTGCGGCCTACTGATAAGGAGGGTGCAAAGGCGGCGGCGCGAAGCTACATAGTCGATCTCGTATATACCCTTATTACGGGGGCAATGTGCCCTTATGGACAGGGAGGGTTTGGGTCTGGGTCTACGAAGGCCGGGCTTATACCTTTTGTATATAAAGGTATGTATATACCCGTATACTAGGTCTAGGGCTGTTGGAGTGTATAGGATAGTATAGTATACGGCTAAGTAACCAGTCTTTGGCCCTGACGTACCCTGCAGCTATAGCTAGAACTAGAGAGGTTCGGCTGTCTCTGAACCCCCCCCCCCCCCGGCCCGGGGTGGTTATGACCCTACATCGACACTGGTGTATAGATATAGGTTTATCTACATGTAGATCTGCCTGTGCGCTGTTTTACCGCCCCCCACGGCGGGGCTCACGACGGGCTCAGGGGTATGTATAGACGCATGACCCGACAACCGTCCACTACCACAACATCAACTCAGCTGCAAGGCTGGCCGGGGCTACATAGCTTATGTGTATTTACAGATTTGGGGGCACCGCCGCCATGGATGCACTATGGGTAGGTTACATGTAGTTGGATGTTACCCTCTCTCTCTCTCTCTCTCTGTACATGGACAACCCCCAACCTAGCACCTATGCGCGTAAATCTGATACCGAGTGACATCCCGTGATTCACACATCCACACATCCACATCCAACGACCAAATTTCATTCATTTAAATCTTTATTCTGCTTCCCAAACACCCACTCCATACACCCAAACCATATCAAAATCATTACACAAATAGATAGATACACGACCTTTTTAAAAAAAAAAAACCACAAACAGTACATAGGGGTACAACGAAGAGAAGTAAGCGACTCTAAAGTGCGCCGCCCCACAACCAAGAACCCCATCTCCGGTCCGGCAAGATAAAATAAACAGCTGAAAGGGGAAAGAAAAGAAAAGAAAAATATTACTACCCCGGTCAATCAATCCGCCTTGATCGCGCCGTAGATCCTTCTGACAAACGCATACGAGCTCAAAAACCCAATCGTCCCCAATAGCAGCCCATAAACGAGACACGCCAGGAACGAATAGCTAAAGAATAGGAGCACGCTGACAAAACCCTCAATGTGCAGCTTGGTCATGAAGTACCAAGCGCTGTAGAGGAAGATCCAGACCGCCGATCCGGAACCGACGAGGAATGAGCGCCACCACCAGTTGTAGTTCTGTTTTTATTGTTAGTCTAGCGTCTAACGAGAATAGAGGGGGGGGGGGGGGGGGACAAACCTCAGAGCAGAGCTGGAAATAGGTGGTTGCGATAGTGATTTCAATAACGGTGACGACATTGATGCCGGTGATGAGCGCGAGGAAGCCGTACATGTAATAGTACCCGCTCTTGTCCTGCCACAGGCTCTTGAACACGAAGAGAAGCTCAATGAAGATAACGGCGAACGGGATGAGCCCACCCATGAGTACCGCGGGACCCGTCTGGAGGTACCAAGGCTGAGCCGGGATCTGCCTCGCAATCATCGTCGTGCGGGTCGGGTGCTCCCACGGGAGCCGCTTAAAGCCCAAGAACGAGCCGAAAAAGACAAGCGGGAGTGAGATACACAGCCACATCATAACCAGCGCCACCAGGGTCCCGAACGGGATGGCGGTCGACGAGGCCTGCGCCCACACAAAGAGATTGAGCACAAAGACGGAGCTGAAGAGAAAGCCTGGGAAGAGTAGGGCCGTCATGAGCGCGTTTCTCTTCCAGTCCTCGCCCTTGAAGGTCTTGTAGACGCGGGTGCTGAAGTATCCGGAGAAGACGCCGGCAAAGACGAAGAGGAAGAGGCCGAAGCTGATGAAGCCGCCGCGGTAGCTGGGGTTCAGAACGCCGACGGCGCTAAGGACGATGAGCGCGACGGCCATGGCGAGAAGTTGGACTCCGCTACCGATGATTGGGGCAAAGAGTCCGCCGGCTACTGGGGGTCTGAAGACGTCTCCGTGGACCAGTTTCCATCCCGTGATGTCGTCGAGAGATTCGTCTTCCTCTGCACCCTCGGCCGCGGCCGCGGCTGCTGCTTTGCGCTTGGATTCGGGGTCACTGGCGCCAGTGTCGTTATAGTTCTGGATATCCCTCGAGAGAGTGCGCAGCATGATGATTGCGACAACGATGGTCAAGAGCATCGCGATGACAAGCGAGTTGACAATGGCAAACCAGTGGATGGAAGCCGACTCGTCATCGTTAACAAAGTAGAGGTCCCAGCGCGAGGCCCAGTCGATGGTGTTGTCCTCTTTCCAGTAGACAGAGTAGGTGTACGGGATGGTCAATCTCTTGCCATCGTCACCACCCTGACCACCGTCCTCTCTGGGAGTCTGTGGCGGGATGTAGAGCTCGAGCGGCTTCTGGCCGTCAAGGGACTCGGGGCACTTGTCCGTCGGCCCGGCAATTGACTTTGTATAGACCTCGAAGGCGACAATGACCTTTCGGTCCGGGTCCTCGGCGGTCTTGCGCCAGCGGAGGACGAGAGTGACGTGATTGTTGATGAATGCTTTCTGTGTACATATGTCAGCTACAAAAAACCAAAAGATGGTAGAAGGGGGGAAAGGATTAAACAAACATCATTTTCGTAGAAACCAAGTTTGAATCCAGCAGCGTAGTATTTTTTAGTCTTATCGACGGTCACAAACGAAGTGGCCCCCGGAAGGTTATCGACGATCCTGTTTACACACACATAACCTAGTCAGCCCGGATTCCCCACACCCAACCAAACTATTACGCCCAACCCACTGGCCACCCAGCGAGCCCCGTGCATTCAAGCCACATCCTGGGCACGCCAGACGCCCAGGGGAGGTGGGGGGTAAATAAGGCAATATCACAAAACTGGCCAAAAAAACAATGATTTGCAACCCACCATTCGACTACATAACCACCCCTCACCAGCTCCCTCGCCTTTTCGACAGCCGTCCTATCGACCTCCCTATCGCATAGATGCTTGCACACCTCGTCCTGGCCCACCGTGAGCTCGTAATCGCTAATTTGGATGCGATCACCCCGCAACACCTCGCCCAGGTTCAGGGCAATGGCCCGCGAGGATCCGAACCGCGATCCGAAGCCGTCCTTGCTCGCGGGACAGACGAATGGCTGCTCAGAGTAGGCGTAGGGGAGCTGCGTGGTGGGGGACGTGAGCTTGTTTGTTGAGAGGGGGATCGCGTCGCCGTCCTTGTATGATCTGATTGACCAGCCTGGACACACACACGCACACACACAGACGCCCAGTCAGCTCATCATAGGTTCGTGTGATGTTGCAACCCTCCCACCTAACCCGATGATGATGATGGTGATGATGGTGATTATGGGGTTAACGGGGGCGGTGGGTCGGTTTGGAAAGGGGCTCTCTCTCTCTCTCTCCATCGGAAAACGGACGGCACTCACCAGGGACGTAGAACGCCGACGAGAGGGACACTCCCGTGGCTGATAGGAACAGCAGACTTTTAGATATCCGCATGTCTCTTTTTTTTTTGGTAGTAGCAAACCTTTTTTTGTTCAGTTCAAGGAGGTCTACTTTTTGAATGGGGGGGGGGGGGGGGTGGGACTGGGTGTGCTTTTACACGAACAGATCGAGAGTAACTGACTGAGTCTGTCTGTTCTATCTGTCGACGAAGGGGAAAAAAACGGATGAGGAGGGCAGAATGGAAATCTGGCGCGATAGGGCGAAACCCGGGGCCGGAAATGAATGAGGCTTAAACTGGCGGGTTACGTAAGGCTGTATAGCTCTTTTGGCTGGGCGTTGTTGGTTGCATGCTGTCAATGTCACGCTGGATGCAGAGCCGAACTGCGAGTGACTGGGGGTGATGTGATCCGGATGCGGTAATACGAACGGACGATAGGTTACTCTACGCGGCGTAGGTATGTACTCTACCGCTGGTATGTACATGTATGTAGCGGGCAGATGAATACGAAGTGGAACCAGACGGCCGGCAGGAATCCTATGTAGCCAAGTAGAGTCTCGATCTCCTCCGATGTGGGGGTAACCACGTACGGGTACCAGCAGGAGTTGATACTACAATAATTGTCGAGGATATTCTTGGGGCCGTGAATTGGCAACAGGAGTTGCTAAACGGGGCGCCCTAGTTGGTGTGCGTTATGCTCGATCCTACCCACGACGCATACACTGCAGCACGGCGGCCCTGATAATTTGCAGTACCACATGTACCGCACACAAGGTAGCAAGTGACATGCCTCTGCCATGTCCCCGGCCCCGACAGGGGTCACTTGCACTGGCTGAGACTCTCTAAAGTCGCTTCAGTCACCTACTCCAATCTCCATCCATCCATCCAGTCGTATACCCCCCCTCCCCATCTACCCAATGCCAATCTCAAAACACACCAGATCTGGTGCTGCAATTACATGCCGGATATCGGATATCGGATCTCGGATGGTGATGGTGAGGCTCAACTAACTCACCCCAAAAAAGAAAAAAGAAAAAAAAAAAAGCTTGTCGAAACGTAAAACGGCTTTCTAACTGGATGCACACTAGAGGTTTGTACCATACCCTGTTTGGGGGGTGGGCGCTGATCACCTTGGCGAGGCAGGCACATCGATATCGATCATCATCATGGAATATCACCAGTGCAGTGCCTGAATCCCCGAAAGCTACATAAGTAACTGCGAAACAGATATATATACTAACAACACCTTCTAGAATCCCCACCAGGCATAACAAACATGCCCCAAATCCATTTATCTACACATTACCACCCCGTGCGGCACAGCTGACATAGCAACCAAATCTGGCCCTGCTCCACCGGCCCCGGTAAAGCTGCACCATCGCACCACAACGACAAAGACGCTCACCGTGGAAGAGTACAAATAAATGGCGGCGGCCCGCCAATTAGTTGGGGTTTGATCTTTCTGGCGTGTGATGTCAACGCTGGTCGACGCTCGTTTTCACGTTCTTCTTTTTCGCTTTTGTGGTCGTGTCGGTCATTACCTCGACTAGCTCTTAATTACTATACGGTTGTCAGTACTAGCGCTGGTGCTAGCTAGCTGAGTACATATCACAGATATTACCAACTACATACGGACAAATACCGCACAGCTACATATACAAATAGGTCGAGGACATTAATCATCTATATGATGCACCACCGGCGGCCACCCCACGTCGTCCTCCTCCCGCTCCTCCTTCTACACATCGCCCGGTCCGTCGTCCTCGCAGATCTGTCGATTCCCGTGCCCGAGTCAATCCCATGCATGAAGCCCTGCGAAGACAAAGCCGACATATCCAACGTCCCACTAGTATGCAGCCCCCCAAACCCCCTCTTCAAAAAAAGACTAACCCCCCCCAAAGTGCGCAATCAACCCCTCCACCACCACCGACTCCGGCCTCTCCAACACCCTCAGCTGCCTATGCACCGACCGCCACCTCCTCGCCTCCACAATCCCCTGCATCCTCCAATCCTGCGCCACCAACAGCTCCGCCATGTACTCCCCCCCCCCCTTCCCTCCCGGACCCACTAACACCCAGCAGAGAAACATACTTCACACACCTGTACACCATCTGCCACACCCACGGCCACACAGAGTACCCGCCGCCGCCGCACCTCCTCCGCTCACTCGGCATCGAGCCCCCCCCGCGCGTGCTCATCCCCTCTCGGATCGCGGGGGTGCCCGAGGGCGCGTCGTTCCCGGAGCCAGCGGCGTCGGCGGGTGCGCCGACCGCGCTGCCCACGGGCGCCCACTTCATCAATAAGCTGGCTGCGGAGGCGGCGCCGCGGGAGAGGGGGAGCGTGGGCGGCGGCGGGGCGGGGGAGACGAGCGGGTCCGCGAGGGGCGTGGAGGTCGGGCATGGGATGGGGTTTTCGGGCGCTGGGGTGGTGGGCGTGGCGGTCGTGGGGGTCGTGGTCGTGGCGGTGTTGGTGGTCTTTTAGTGTGTCTAGAGGGGGGGGGGTGTAGATAATAGGACTGTGTATTGTATGTAGATATGAGTATTTAGAATATAACTATATATATGCTACTACTGCCAGTGAGGATGGGACGTTACTTGTCGGAGGGGCTCGGACTTGTACCCAAAAACAAAACCCCATCCTGTAGCCGCCAGACGCTTTTAGGGCTTGATAATGCCCGTCCTGCCCCAAGCTAGGTCAGAACGCACAGTCTATATACATTTACGAAACAGCCTTTTATAGCACAGCGCAGTATTGTGAGAACTAAGCCACCGTAAATACTCGCAAACTGTACCACCGGCCTGGGCTTTGGCATGCACATATGTGGACCCAGACCCAGACACGGACCCGGGGATCGAGAGTAGTGTTGGTAGTGCCGTACCTACCTACAGCTACCTCCCACAGCAGCAGTAGTGGTGGTGGTGAAGGGGTTATATCTAGGCCGCCATCTAGCTGCCCATCAGGCGGAAACACGAAAAAACCGGCGGCCAGTCATGGGGTATCACTCGCTGCCGGTGGCGTTTTTTTTTTTTTTGTTTACATCATCAATTGCTGCCGGTGGTGCCGGTCGCCCCCAACATGCCCTCCACACCTCACACCCCAAAATTCTAGATACAGAAAAGTCTTAAAACATAGGTTACATGTAGATAGCCCCGGTGAATATCTGTTTTGGCTTTCTAGATTTCTCAATCTGAATGTGGGCTGCAATATGATAAGTAGGTTTGTGTATAAAGAGGTCGCTGTGAGATGTGCCCCCAAACTGGGCCGATACCATAGGGTTAGGGGGGAGTCTAGAAAGGCAGGTTTAGTTTTAGACATTAAGGCTTGAGAAAAACAGTTGATATGTCGATCCCCACAAAAACCACTTTTTGGCCCCGGGCTGGCGCCCGCAATGGTAGGTAGGTTTATCGCGGCCGGCGCCATGGCTACATAACTGTCTACGGATCTCTAGCCGCTGGTGGCCCGTCCAGGGGCGGGGGCGGAGGGTCTAAGACGCTACGTAGCTATAACACGGGAGCAGGCAGGCAGGCTTAACGTTCTGACGCTGGGGTTTAGTTAGGGTGTATCCCCGTACTGTGTCGAGTGAGGTGTGATAGCGGGGGTCAAATAGGCCGGCCGATAGCAGCCGTTGTGGTTATGTTCGTGCGGTTGGGGTCTCGGGCGGTGGTGTCTGGCTGCGTACTGCTCGCTCTGGTGGGCCTGGTGCGGTTGGGGAGGCGGGGGCGGGGGCGGGGGGTCATGGTCTAGCTGATCTATCTACATGAATCTACCCCCCGCGGCTACCCCGGCCGCCATACCTGCTGTTTCCACTATATATATATATATATGCATACATGTATATAAGAGAGCTGAGGCGGTCCTAAACCTTACTAGCAAATAGTGTGCGGGGTGATATGATGGCCCGCTGCCGGTACGCACGAAGAGTATCTATATCTGTATTTGTATACGCCGGACGAGACGGAGCAGGACGTTACCACTTGATACACATGTAGCCACTCGTGGGGTCTGGGACTATCAATGCGATGCATCTCTCCGGCAGATCTCGGGACTGTATATATGTCTGGTGCCGGGGCCCAACAACCTCGGGCTCACATTGTCCTTTCTCGCTTTACATTAGTCTTTTCATCCCCGGCGGGGCACCCGTAGAGCATAGCCCAGCCGCGCCGGTATACCCAATTCTATAGGGGCGGGCGGGCTGTGGCGTGTGGTTGATTAAGTGGGCGCCGACTGGGAGTAGTGCGTACGGGGTCGGGCTCTCTATGGTGGGAAAGTGTACATGTCTGGCTAGGTCCTTTATCTGGCGGGCATGGCAGGGTTAAGACCGCTTTCTGGCCGTATATCCACCACCACCGCCGCCGCCGGGAGGTTTGCTATATATTCCAACCCACTGCGGCCCAAGACGAGAGGTCTGCTGCATACATGTAGTTATAACTTGACATCCTGATACATTGCCGTACACAGCACTAGGGGTTACATGTCCTCTACATGCACCAATTCCCGCCAGTCTGACCATTCATTTCCCTGCGATGCAATCCAGTCCACAGGTCTTGATGCACTGCCAAGGAAAGGATTCTTCCACTCATAAACCACAGCGACACAAACAAAAGCACCGTGGCGTGGCCTAGTGGTAATACACTGGGCTTCGTCATATGACCACTACCGGTTCAAGCCCGGGTGGGAGCAGTGATGAGAATGCCCGACATGGTAGCGACGCTCTTGAGGGATGACACTCTTTCACGTAAGTCTTTTGTTGCCGGATTATTTTGCTATTTAATTGTTTTTTACGGCTGTTATTGGGCCTCGATGTTAATTATGGAGCCTTCTGGGTGGAGTTTCGGTGCCCTCGTGCCCGACCAATCATGTTACAGAAATTCGGATGTAATCCAGTACATGATGATAGATGGAGAGACCCCCGGGTTAATTAACTGCACGCATCAAGCAACTTGCCATCCCGTTATAATTACATCTAACCTTCCTGGCGAATGGGGTATATAGTAGCCCGCTGCCAGCACTTTACGGGAGAGAAGTACATGTATATACACCCCGTAACAGCGGGAGTCAGTAGACACGGAGATGATATTCAGACAGAACTAAAGCTAATAGCAAGACACATCCTAACTAAACCAACGACACACCCCGACCAACAACCCACAACGCCCCCCCCCCCCCCTACAAGCCCGGCCACAGTGCCAATCAGCAGGCCGGGAGGGGATGGGAGGGGGGCTATAGCTATACCCAGCGGTCGTGGATAGGGGGTTGGCTATATAGATGGATAGATGGTGTGGTTTGGGGCGCCCGGGGGTGTTTACGCTGAGCTGCGCCGGCCCTGGTCGACCGACCGCGGTGCTGGACGGGCGGGGGCGGGGTTTATATGTTGCCCTGGCCATGGGCGTATGTAGCCAGCCAGCCAGCCACCTGGGCCGTTTCCTTGTGGCTTTGTCTGTTCTGGCAGGTACTAGTCTGCCCGGCAGGCTCCCTTCTTTGCTGTGGAGCACCTACGTACCTACCTAGCGCTGAGAAACAGCAGGGGCACCGAGTGATCCGCCATGACCCAGCCCAGCCCGCATTCGCCGCTGGAACACGGGGGTGCCCTGTGGGCCTATACTATACTCTGGGCCATATATACTCCGGGCTGGGCCAACGAGGGGTACGTGTGGGGGCGCGCGCTGGGTAGACTGGTGCGGCCGGCCCACACCCCCGTCTCCCTGGCTGCCTACCTCCCTCGCTCCCTAGCTACATGTACAGTACAGTGTAATGTCCTAGTGTGTAGCGGGCGGTGGTAGGCTGGGGTGTCGCGGCTTGGTTTATGCTGCATAGGTAGGTAGGTATGTTCGGTCTCTACGCCCCCGGCCCGGCCCTCTGTGCGGGTGCGCGCTCCAGATCAGCTTTGGTTTCGAGGTGGCCGTGGGTCATGTCAATGGCTAGGTAGGTGAGTGCTTTAACCCGCGCGCGTTTATATCCCCACAGCTAGCTGGTGTCTATAGAGGGGGGTAGCTTATGCTTGGGGTAATACATCTTATATGGCCAGCTGGGCGGGCGGGTGGGGCGGGGTGCCAGCTAGCATCCGGAGTCGCAACGGTCAATGATCAACGCACAGTTTAATTATAGTGTACCGATTGCATGTAGATAAACATGCACCCGCCCAGCCAGCGGTCACAAGGGACAGTAATTACCTGCTTGAACTCCGCTACAGCTATCTACACTTACACACATATCCAAGCAAACGCCAGCGCCGAAACAAACAAGCCAAAGAGAGGGCCACCCATACATGTACAGTAACACACACCACCTACCTACCGCCCACCCACCTGCAGCTCCAAATCCCCGCCCTCCCCCTCCCCCAGCACCTTCCCCCGCGCCCCCCCCGCCGCCACCACAGACACCACCGCCAGCGCCACCACCGCCGCATAACACGCCCTACCCCGCATCAGCCCCGGCCCGCCCATCAGAACGACACAGACAGAGAAAACTCACAGGAGCGCCACGGCCACGCCGAACGTGGCCCTGGCAATATGGCAGTACGGCCTGTCCGCGCGGTAGTACGCGCTGGTGCACGACGCGACGCGGAGGAACCACGGGGCGGGCGACGGCCTGCGCGGGTCGGTGTTGTCGGCCCCGGCCTGCGCGCGCACTGAGGCGCTCCACGCGGCCAGCAGCGCGCACTTGAGCGCTGCGGCGGCGGCGGGGGGCCACAGGCGCAGGATGTGGAGTGCTGTTTGGGCCACGAGGAGGAGGAAGCTGGTGACGGCTAGGGTCAGGTTGTATTTTGTTAGGCTGCTGCTCCAGACGTAGGGGGTGCTGGCGGTGGAGGTCGGGCTCGAGTTGAAGTTGTTGAGGTGCCCGTCGGCGCGGAGCTTGGTCGTGAAGGTGTCGGGGTTGTTGTAGCCGACGAGGCCCAGGAGCGTGGTGAGGAGGAGGAACTCGAGCGCGGTGAGGGACCGCAGCAGCCAGGTGTGTTTCCAGTGGGTGGTTGTGATGCGCGCCATGGGATGTGTGCGGATATATGAAAACGGATATTACAGCTACAGTACAGACAATCAGAGACGCTCCAGCGCAGTGTGTTTTATAAACTCGGACAGCACTGCTCACAAAAGGGAGTCGCATCTTCCGACAATCGCAGCTATAATTACAGTACAGCCAGAATCATCCCACCGCTGGGTCCCCGGCCGCAATTGGCCTGGCTACGCAGAGCACCGCATATCCTCCATCCACCCAGGTACTTATCCAGGCGCCCGGCCCTTGTACAAGTAGGGGCCGGCCTCCTGTGGGTACCGAATCGTACAGTTGAGCATCGCATAAGGAAGGGATGGCCGGGGTACCCGTCGCTTAGCCAGCCAGCATCGTACCGCATCGTACCGCATCACACCACCGCAGACCAGTAGAGTATGTACAGGTACCTATAGCTATATATACACACCCATATACACTACACACGCAGCGCAGGACGGGGCGACACGGATCGACAAGCGTTGTGAAAACTACTTACTGCGTGAGCTACCTACTTCGCGGAGACGGCCCGGCCGATTCGCCAGATGGGCTGGCCGGTCACGGCCTTGAGACGAGTCGACCAATGCAACGTACCGCCCGGCCGGCCGTTGCGGTGTGGTGCCCTCCGCGCGAGGGGGCCAGCGGATAAGACAAGACAGAGCAATAGGTGGTGGAGTATGATAGATAAATAGATAAATAAATAAGTAATAAATACGGGCTCGTGTATGCAGGCCCCCCGATTAATGATCCACCGCCGAGTGAGACGCCATGACCGACATATATGCATATATCATATCGAAATATGCATTGTATTATTTATATACCGGGCCAACCAAGCCCACAATCTACGCCAAGCGCCGCAGCGTCTGTCTCAGCGCCTCATTCTCCCCCACCTCTCGCCATATCTCAACATCAACCTCAACCTCAACACCAAAAAACAGCCAAAATGTCGATATCCTTCCGCGATGCGTACACAGCCCACGGCGTCGACAACTACTACACCCTCGTCTCGGAAACCTACAAGAACCCCCACGAACCCGGCGTCCAAAAGGCCCTCCGCCAGATCCTCGAGTCCATAGTCCCACGTACGTTCAGCACCCCCCCCCGCCCCACCCCCACCACCAGCCCACTAATATAACCCACAGCCGCCCCAACGGCCACCCCACCGCCCTACTACCGCCTCCTGGACCTCGCAGCGGGCTCCGGCGAAGCCACCCTAACCGCAAAACACTGGTTCGCGCAGCGCCGGCCGCAATACAAGCTGCTCCTCGCCGCGCACGACCCGTTCACGGCGGCGCTGTACACGCGGCGCACGGGCGGCCTCCCCTGCGGCGCGCAGTCGTTCCGCGACATCCAGACGCGCGGCCTGGCCGTGTCGCCCGGGCGCACAAGCGCAAAGAACGATGTCGTCGTCGTGAGCTTTGCGCTGCACCTGTGTCCGCCCAGCGAGGTGTGGGGGCTGCTGTGGACGCTGAGCTGCGAGTGCCGCTGGCTCGTCGTGCTCGCGCCCCATAAGCGCCCCGAGGTCGGGGGCGAGCATGGGTGGGAGAGGGTGGGCAGAGAGGTGTGTGTTGAGAGGGTGAGGGGGAGGTTGTTCCGTAGCTTGAATTTTGAGGATGTGGAGGAGGTGCTGGGGGTGGGGGATACTGGGGCGGAGGAGGAGAACGGCGCGGAGGTGCCGGCGCCGGAGGAGGAGGAGGAGGAGGAGGAGGCAATAGGAAAAGAAAAAGAAAAGGCCGTAGAACCGCCAGCCTCCTCCTCCTCCTCCCCTCAAAAAGAAACCAATAATTAAAAATAGGAAAATTAACAATGCAACTATTGACCGCCGCCAAAAACCACCCAGTTAGCAAGCAACGTGTAAGTCTTTTCAATAGGTATTTCTAGCTAGCGTCCTCTAGCTATATATATAGCTACACCCAATCCCTTCTTGATCTGTCTTTATATGGTAGGAAGGTAGGAAATACCACAGCGCTGAACCCACGAAAACCCCCCAGGGCGCAATTCACGGTTTATATATGCAAGCAATGTGCCCAAGTTAAGAAGAGCCCCAGTCCCGGGGAAGCTATTGGTCAATTTGGTATTTACCACGGTCTACAGTAATATACATGTGGGGCGGCCAAAGACAAAAGAACAGCCTGCCCACTGAAATAATCCGTTGACCCACCCCCCAACAGGGAATTGAATCGGTGTGGTGCTTACATGTATTGATGGCGTTAGCTACTATACTGGGGTTTATGGGCGCATATATTGTAACCCCCACCGGCCCCACGCTACATCCCGGCGGAGAGAAGAGGAAGTGCCGTGGTAGGTATGCCCGCGGCCGCCAAAGTAAAGCCATCCTTGCGCCTGTGCAGCTGGGTGGTCAGGAGCGCTTGGTAGCAGGCTGGTGTGGTCGGGTCGGGCTCGGCTTTCTTCCTACAACCCCCGGGCCAGGTCAACCCAAATATTCTACCCAGGTACTCCCTTCATGGGGCCGAGTGATGGGATTCATAGGATGAGTAGACGACCCCACAAAAGAAAAAGTTCTGTAACCGACAGCCTGGGTCGGTGATATAGGAGACCCGACTGGTAAAGCAAAATAGCCTAGATAATTGGCCCTTGGTCGGGCGGGTCCTTGTCCCCATTCAATGGGTTGGGCCAGGTCGAGCCCATTGCAGAGGCGGGAGGGTCGGGACGCCTAAAGGTAGTGGTAGTGCTCTTCTTGGAATTTCTCGTCTGTACATGTAACCGTGCGGGGCCGTGGCCGGGGCAGAGGGTACAACTCCCGCCTGGAGTCCGCTTCTAAAGCCTGCTGTACCCTAGGTCCCTAATTACTGGACTCTCAATATACATACTGCATGTAGGTCTCTTCAAGAAAGTCTCGGCCGCGGTGCATTGCATATCTGCATATTTGGGTTTCTTGATGCGCGTACTTCTTAAGCCACCCGGAAACCAGTACCAGTAGTGCGGCGTCGTGCATTCGTGCGGGCGCGCGAGAGAGGCGTTGGCGCAGCATATGTAGTATGCCATTGAATCCCCCCTGTCGGGCGACCGACCCACCCGCCTGCCCGCGCACGGAAGTGTCCCGGGTGTCGCCGATAGGGAAGGGCCTTTTTATGGCTGTCTACTGTATGCGCTATAGCTGTATAGGACAGTGGTGTTCAAAAACATTTGGCACCGTAATAACTGGGCGGGGAGCATTGTTAGAAGTACCGGCCGGGCCGCCCAACACATTTAGAGGTGATCCCGCCTCGACCGTACGACCGGGTATCCGTTTCCCCCCTTGTCTCAGGTATTGTATAATTAACTGTACTATCAATATTAGTTGAGATCCTCCCTTATCACTAGACCAAGGCCGTCAAGACCATAGAATAGATGGTAGATGGTACACACAAGCACCGGCCCGACTGGGCTTATCTCCCTGTTCGGACCTCAGCGTTAGCTCCGGTTGAAAATAGGTGCGGCAATCCTTATCATCAGGCCCGAGAGACGCATTGTAGGAGGACCAGGAGCTACAAAGCTTGGTGGTAAATGATCGCTGGCAGGCGACATAACATAGATATCTCCAACGCCCCCCCACCCTTCCTCCCAGGGGGTGCCAGCTACATCGTCCCATTCAAAAATCCCCCCCCCCCCCCGCCAGAACCAGCCTTAAAAAAGAATAAAGGTGGGGGGGGGGGGAGGGTCAGAAAACCGGACTAAACGGAATGGAAACAACTGACCCTTGACCCGCCGGCCACCACCAATCCATGGAACCACCTCTCCCCACACTCTTAATCGACTGCCAACAAACTCCAGCCCCCCAAGTCCCCTCTAGCTAACATCACGCCGAATCCCCGCCCCACGCACGACTGGAGGCCCTCTTCTAAAACGCCGATGGTCCATGTGGAAGATCTCTCCAAACATCCTGCAAGCCTTGCACTGTCGGATCAGGGTCAGGGTTATGACCGAGCCTAGTATCCTGTGCGAGTGATTCCCTGTGACTAAGTTGTTCTAATTCGCCCACCTGGTGCTCGCCCCACGAATAGACAGGAATGATGACCAGACGATGACCCGACCCCATGCTCTTGGCGAAGAGGAGATCCTGGAAGGTGAAGTGTCTGTTTCTCCCTCCCGCCGCTGGTGCCTGTGCCTGATATCACGTTGGATACATGTACTAGCCAGGAGCTACATGTAATGTGCTTGTAGGTTACATCGCTCCCGCGCGTGCTCGCGTGCGCCCAAACGGACGGGGTAGATCTGGGCCAACTTGAGTGTGTGGGTTTCCTTTTTTTCCTTCTTCCTTTCTTTTTTTTTTTGTGCGAGATGAGTTGGTTAGTTAGTTCGTGTCTTATATCGGGAGATAGGACTCGTATTTATTGGATACGGATAGACAACAAAAGTGCATGGCTGGCTTGTAAATAGGGCTTGTTTCAACATTGATATTCGTTTGACTATCATTGGCCTTTGGGCCCTTCATTATTCAGACACTATGCTTGCTGGGACTGGATGACGGAGAATATCATTGGCCTTGATGGCTGGCTGACATTGATAGAGACTATCACTCATTGATCGATCGGATGGTAACCAGCAGCCCGAGGGCCGATTCATTCCATTCTAGCCAGAGACTTGGACGGTGGGTAGCGGTAACTACATGTTCATTGTAGCCTGTACCGTCCCTTACCGCACCAGCTTGCTGGTTTTACCAAGACTTAAACGCCGACGAGATTTGGCCATCTTTCCTGTGCATAACACACGCACTTATGGGGGGATATGACAAGCTTGCCAAAGAAAATCTCCCCAGCAACGAGACCAGGAAGGAGCCAAGGAGTATTTCTAGCCAGCTACCATATCAGGCCATACAGCCACCCGCTTCACACTTCCCTCCCCACAAGTGATATAGAACTCTTAAAGTAAGCACCCCCCCTCCCAGTCCCAGTCAGCCCCAATCACGATGTCCGCGCACCTCGGCAATAAAGCTCAAAGCCGACAACCACTCCGGAAAAATCTCACAAATTGACTGCCAAGCATATAGTAAATCAGTCAGAGGGTACCGCCGCACAATCCCCGTAATGAAATACCATCCCAAACCCAGGGCCGCGTAATGAACATTACCATCAGGTCCTCTAATCATCTCAGCCGGGAAAGGCGGCATATTTCTTATTCCAACCTACATGCCCTCTGGAAAGCTACAAGCAGCATCCTGGTAGTTATAGGCGTAGGCTCTGTAGCTGGTGGTAGTGGTGGTGGTGGTGGTGGTGGCGGCGGTGGCGGTGTACCGCGCCAGTGTGAGCTATCTACCCCACAGTATCTACAATCACAATTAGCAGTATGTCTTTCGGCGTGCTAGGAAGGTCGGATTCCCTTTGATACGCATGCTCTTCCTCAGAATACCCAAGGGGGCGTGTTCTGCCAGAGTACATTTGTCTTTGCAGAAATAGACACCACAACAGTGCTGCGGGGGTAGAGGCATGGAGGTCCGCAGCCGCCGGACATGGTCCAAGAAACGGCGGAGAAGGCGGAGGACATGTGTCAAATGCAGCTGGCATCGAACCATATCCCTTTTCAGATGTATACACCACCACGACCAGCGCTTGTGTACACAACCCCTCAAAATAAAAATGAAAATGAAAAAAATAACGCGGGCCCGGAACCAAAGAAAAAAACCAGAAGCGGACTTAGATGAAGAGACATGAAGATTATCTAGCCCTTTCGCAGGTAGTAAGTAGTAACTACATACTATGTAGGTAATGATATCCCGCTCATCCTCCCAAAAAGAGAAAATAAGCTTCGTAAGCAGATCCCAGTGGGAGTATTCCCCGCCAGTTACTCACTCTAGAATACTCTTAAAGGTAGAGTATTTATTTAGCTCGAGTGATTACTGATGCAGGCGGTCCGTGTGGTGACGGATCGAATTCAAATTAATTATGATAGGGAAACGGCATTCTCCACTGCGAGCGGTCGCAAATAACGGCTATTCTGCAACGGAATTCGCATCTTTGTAACATCTGGGGTAGTAAACAGCCTGCTGCCGTTGCGACTGGTGTGCTGCTAAAATAGTAATCAAGCTAGTTGGCGACCAGCATGTCTTGACCTTAACTCCCACCGCCGGGGTGGTTATTGGTCGTTACATGTATTGTTGAAAGGAAGCGATTCCTGGTGAGGGCGGAGTAAATAATTTACTGTAGTTGGTAGATTTTCCGAAAATCCTTCATCATGTGGGGTGGAGGGTGGACACTAGAAACGTCTCTCCTCTCTTCTCTGATCTGGCAGACAAGCAGAATAGATTAAAGCAGACGGAAAAGCCCGATATGGATGTTTGGGATAAAGTTATCGGAAGCTTAATATCTATTCTTCCATTTACATCTCGCTGTGTACGCAACCGCATTTGAGTGATAATCGCTCGTGACAGTTGACTACATGTATGTAGGTTAGGTTGAAGGTTCGTTTACTCCAAAATATCGAGTCTACGTCTCATCTCAGTCATGAAGGTCAGTCATCATGCAACGGCGCTCCCCGCCTCCGAAAAACCCTCCCGAAGGTCCGGGTCGGATCTTTCAGTACCCCATCGACGTGACATCGCTGATCGCTTGATGAGGGGCAAAAAAGAGAGGTTTTTTCTTTCGTTCACAGCATCCCTGGGAATATGGTGTTGTTTACTTCAGAGTAGGTGCTTTGCATGTGGTTTGTGGGCCAGGTTTGTTTTTTTCGCCACTTGAAAACACACAATGTACCACAGGACGTGACAGAGTGATTTTTTTTTCTGGAATTGTTCCTTTTCCGCCCGGCCCGCGCGAGGGTTTGGTTCGAATACCATGGATTTCGCCTACCTGCCTGCTTACTGCAAGATTTGGGGCGGATGGCCTGTTTTGAACCCGATGAACAGCATGCAGTGGATTTAATAATCCAGTTTGATCCTCCAAAACTCAAGGCCCAGAACATAGACACTCCTTGTAAATTTTTCCCCCCCACCCCGAATGTTACTTTAACTACGCCGGTATTGTCATACGTGGATGACACACCCAAGTACCTAGCTACACACCTATACCTCACGGATGACACCTCCGGAGGAGATTTGAACACTTGTTTAAGGATGAAGCTAGGGAAGTGTTGCTCATTTTTTTCTTGCTCCGGTCCCGTTGGTTTGGTAGGGTTTGTTTCAACACCCAGCTCTCTTCTTTCTTTCTCGGCCATGATATGAGATCTTTTTTTTTTTTTGAAGAGGGAGGTTGGTTTCTGCATTGCAGTCAGTGTCTTCCGTGTACTCAAAGTACACCGACTTGGAGTAGTAATTGTCTCGACAATGCAGCAGCAGGACGGGTCCTGCATGCAGCACCCCCCGGCGACTTTTTTTTTCCGTCCGTCGTCCTCCTATTCGATGCTTACTCTTCGAGGTTGCCGTGGAAGCCATAATCTCTGGCAGCATGTTTTTTCCATTTACGATCTCGTGTAAGGGTAGAGAGACAAATGAATCAGCCGGTAGGGGGCACAGTGGGAGGGTAGGTACATGTTCCTATGCCATTATGATAGAGTTTATAAAGGCCTCTACTCTATGCGGGAGCGACTTTCGCCTGATATTGTTGGAGGTCGCCTAGCTAGCTTCTGTAACGGCAACCACGATACGATGGACACTGCGCGGTGGATCAGATCAGCCAGCCAGCCAGCGAAGTATCTGATTCTGATGGTGCACGGATATCGATGTGTTCCTGTCACTTGAGCTCGCGCACCGGACGCGTGCAACGATGATCCTAGTTTCGTGGAGGTTGTGGATCGAAGTTTAATCATGGTGCAGAGAGATTAAGAGCAGATGGAAAGCCCTGGAATTTCCTCCTGATTTGTCCCCCAAGGGGGGGGGTGAGCTGGGGGGGTGAATTAAGGGTAGGTACTTGATTTCTCTGGATCTGGGATATGCTGCGGTTTATGCAAATGCACCCAGAAGTGTTGTCTCTACTCATGTTGTGTCAAAATAAAGTGTCGAAAGGACCTGGGATTATACTTTTCCTCTAACCCTCGAAACCAGAGCGATGAAGGAATCCCTCTCTCGATTGGCAGTGGCCGCCATCAGGTTCATCCATCGGATCTGAAAATAGAGTAAACACCATTCCCTTTAGACTTACCCTTCAACCCTCGTTCGCTATCAGCCGGATTCGTCGCCCAGACCAAGCCTAAGCGAGCATTAGTAGTATTATGTGGGGTCCCCTGCCAGTTTGCATGGGTGGTGGGGAAATCTACACATGCACTAGCAGTAATGGGGAAGGCACATGGGATTTGGTTGTGAGGATGCAAGAATTGTTCTAAGCCTGTAATATGGGTTGAGGTGATGGGGGACTGCAAGAAGGGTGTTCTTTTTTCGTCCAACCAATTCTTTCTCACTATCATCCTCAATTTCCAGTTTTCCTCTCCCCTTCTCTTTGCTATCGGGAGAACTCCTACCTCATTACATATCAAGTGCTCTACTCCATACGGGTATATACGTACATTTTCCAATTAAGCATCTACCGGTACCCATTCAGACTTCACCGTCGGATTCGAGGTGCATCTCTCTGCCTTTCGAATTCCTGCCTTTCGGTTCGTTTCAGCCACAGAAAGGAATAGCTACTGTCCCTGCTATTCATCCATTCATACATCTCGAACGGTTTTTTTTTTCCCTAGTCCCACTTCCCTGTTCATAGAGGTTTGTTTGTGGGTTTTTGAGCAGTTTGGGTGACGGGTCATTATTCGCTTTCCCTCCACTCACTGTGCTGGCAAGGTGGAAATCGAAAATTCAAGCTGGGTAGGTCGACGGTTATCTTTCCCGTCCATCATTCTTTTCTTTTCTTCCTTTTTTAGGTTGGCAGGGTAGGGGGGGGGTGGTCCTGTCCATCCATTGCCTGAACGAACGGACACAGAGAGGCCCTCACAAATACCCCCGCTGGTTTGATCTTGATCTCTGCACCGTACTTTGACCCAACGCTACATGTAGTTTGTACCCGCGAGTCCTTGATCTACCCTTAGGCCTGGGTCCGATTTGTTTTTATCTCGATTGCCTCTTGTTTCCTTTAGTTCTTGTAGGTTTGACCCGGTTAGTGGATAGGAGGTCGGGCCGCCTCTCTGGTTCGCTCGTTCGTATCAGTATCTACTATTATCTATGTACATGTACCTCTGTACCTCTAGAGGCTAGGGGCCTACTATTTTCCTCGTCCTCTTCTCTTTCTACTACTACCCTAGTGTTTTTTGTTCTTCTGGTGAGATCGCCAGTCTTCTTATCCTTATTCCCCATTCTCTACTCGGTATTTTTTTCTGCCGTATCCCTTCATCCACATATCCGGACCGTTTCACAGTCGGTCACTCACTCACTCGTTGTTCACTCATCTTCGCACTCAACCTTATCCATCATCTCGTAGCACTCCCACTGTGAATACCTATTTCCATCACCATTTCAAACTTTTTATCTTCTTTATAATAAAGTAACTAACACCCTCGTTATTAATTTTTTCCACAGCCCCATCTAGATCCCGACCAACCTTCTCCGGGTTGCAAAACTCCCCTTCACACAGGAAAAAATAAATTACAGGGAGAAAGGCAAGATTCGAATCTGCTTGCCCCGCCCAAGACAACTACTCTCTCGCTGGACCCCCAGCCCAAACCAGCTCAGCCGAGAGGAGAGGTGGAGGGTTAGGGGATCACCCACCTCACCGCGGCCATGAGAATCCGAATTCGGGAGCAGCTGTCTATGCTGGTGGCCGTGACAGCGCTCGTCGCTGTGGGTGTTCTGGCTATCGTTACTGTCAGTCCAGTTTGGCCCTTTTATCCCGCATGTTTCTTTTTTTGCTTGTTACTGATAGGGGTTATTATTACAAGTGGGTTCATAACTATAAACTTGTACTTGATGTCCGCTCATCGCGGTTCTCGCTTACAGCCAGTTTAAAGGCAATACAGGTCGCCCAGAGTCTCACGCTTTTGCATAACACCGTGTACGCCATAAGCACCCGTGCAATTCTCCAGAGTGCCTTAAGACGGTATCAGCAAGGAAATAATACTCGAGAGAACTGGTCTCGCACGCTTGAGGACCTCCAAAATAGTGCATCGGCCTCCACTGGTGGGTTTGGCGAGGTACTGCAGCTGGTAGTGTTTGATGAGAACCTCGGGAATGGGATACCCGGTGTTTCAAATGGCACGGTAACCTCTGACGGCACGGTTGTGGGTGGGGCAAACTATACTGGGATAACAGCGAACGGTACAAGGCTCAACTATGGGTTTGGACTGGGAAGCAGAATGGGGCTGTTGAACGCGACGGGTGATAATGCGGCGGGGATCATACTGCCGCCCACGGAGGATAATAACGGAGGCGGGCCCATGTTGATGAATATGCCTGCAGAGCAGCTTGGGGAGGTGCAGTATAATGCTACTCATGGACTGCCATATCATGATGGGTTTCCCAACGCGTTGTATCCGTTCGCGGACAGCCATTCAATGACAAATCCGGCGAACTACTTTACCCCAAAGTATATTTATGAAAGGAGGGGTTTGATACTGGGGCCCATGATGGTTAACGAGTCGTTCTTTATGCTGTCGTTCACGATCCCGATCATCAATAACACTAGTGCATCAACGCTGTTGGGATTCATCACAGTGGTGGTGAATGCGAAGGTTGTCCTTGATATTATCACAGATACTCGCGGCCTTGGCGGGACAGGACAGACGATTCTAGTCGGACCGGCAACGGCTTCAAATATATGGGAGGATCCGCTGCTTTCGGGCAGGGTAGATCAATCTGCGGCAGAAGAATCAAGAGGGGGTACTAGAAGTAGGAGCATGGTAAAGCGGTCTCACAGTGCTGTGGCTGCAATGGCTGGACTTGTTGGAAGAAGCTTAGGACTGGAGAGGAGGGACGATACCACTATTGGAGATTACGAGTTCCGGTATCTACTCCCTCCAGGAAGAGATCAGTCCTTGGTGGGACAGGTCAGGAAGTTAAACCAGTATGATGCTGTACGGACGGTGTTTGAGCACGGAGTTGGCGGAGTAAATGGTGCAGGGGATGATGGTGATGGGGGCTCGTGTGATCTAGACACTTATAATTCGGAAGGGCGGCATGTTAGTGTTGGGTATGTTATGTTACCCCACCGAGTGATCTTGTATGACGTTACTAATTTTTCGTATCTAGATTCGCGGTTGTTGATGTGGTTAAGAATCTTACGGACTGGGCGCTGCTGATAGAACAGGAGAAGAACGAGGCATTTCAACCTATAAACAAGTTACGGAATATCTTGATTGCCACGGTATTTGGCACGTTTGCCGTCGTGATCATCCTGGTGTGCCCAATTGCCCATTTTGCGGTCAAACCAATCACTAGACTAAAAAGAGCCACCGAAAAAAGTAAGAACCCTCCCACGTTTTATGTTTCTCGATGCTTACCAACATGCCAATACAGGTATGCGTCCTCCCTCCTATACCCCCACTGGAAGCCAATCGTCTCAAACCGATGTAGATCATGACGCTGCTATTCAAGATGATGAAGAACGTGGCCGTAACCGCTTTTATGGAATGGGTGAATACATCCGCCAAAGAACCGTCTGCCGAGACAGCTCTCAAAGTGGTGGCACCGGTGGTGACGGTAGCGAGGAAATACGACGACGCGCCTTCAGGATTCCCGGAAAAGTGCGTGAACGGCGACACATCATTCATGATGAGCTGACAGATCTGACTCGCACATTCAATGAAATGTCGGAGGAACTTGTTAAGCAATACGAGAACCTTGAAGAACGCGTGATTGAAAGGACAAAGGAATTGGAGGAGCAAAAGAAAGTTGCGGAAGCTGCTAACCAGGCAAAGTCGCTATTTGTGGCTAATATTACCCATGAACTCCGAACACCGCTTAATGGGATCTTGGGAATGTGTGCGGTCTGTATGCAGGAAGAGGAGATTCCGAAAATTAAGCGCTCGTTAGGGATCGTGTATAAATCTGGGGAGTTGCTCCTGCATCTTCTGACAGATTTATTGACTTTCTCCCGGAACCAGGTCGGTCATATGGCAATTAGCTTGGACGAAAAGGAGTTCAAGATGACAGACATCACCGCGCAGATCATGGCAATCTTTGAGAACCAAGCCAAGGAATCTGGGATCGATTTGGGGATTAGCATCAGCCCTGAGAAGAGGGTCAAGGAAATGGTATTTTGGGGCGATTCAAACCGCATATTACAGGTCTTAATCAATCTTGTTAGCAACAGTCTCAAGTTTACACCGTGAGATCATACCCCCTACTCTTTCTTTTATACAATTCTAACGAAGGCAGTGAAAACGGCGCGATACAAATCAGGATGAACCTTCTCCAAGAGGTCATTCCACTCCCCCTATCAGATGGCCCTCTCCATCGCGATTCTTCTAAAAACGGTTCCAAAAGTAACCACCGCGGGATGCAACGTCTCGGATCAGTTGCTACCTCGCCTCCTACACCTATATTCAATATCGGTAACCAAGGCACATCCTCGAATGCCGCAGATAATCGCGCAATACTCACGGAAAAACTCCAAGAACAACTCAATAATCCGTCCCGCCCAACCTCACCACCACCGGGAGCCAAAACCTACATGTTTGAGTTCCAAGTCGAAGACACGGGCCCCGGAATTCCTGAAAATCTACAACAGAAGGTGTTTGAGCCATTTGTCCAGGGGGATTTGCGGCTCAGTAAGAAGCATGGCGGGACGGGATTGGGTCTAAGTATCTGTCTCCAACTTGCGAAACTGATGCAGGGAACAATTGAGTTGAAGAGCTTGGAAAAAGCTGGGACGACATTCACGATGCGAATCCCCCTTAAGTACGTTAAAGAGGTTACACCAAGTCTTTTAAGCGAAAAAGACCGCGCAAATCTGAGCCGGACGAACAGCATCAATGGTACCACATCATACAATCACAGCAATTCTAATAGATCTACCGAAAAGGGCGAACAAGTATTGCAAGAGACCGGTTCTCAGAAGTCTGGAAAGAGCGACGTAAGCTTTGGCAAGAATAACAAACCTAGATTGGTTGGATTGAGTCAGCCATTCTTCGCAGCTAGTATTCCCCCGACGGGCGTAGAGACACCGAGCCAGGAGATCAAGGAGATGGCGTCAAGGGCAGCTGCTGAGGATGAGGATTCCGGGATGATACGTGTACTGGTTGCGGAAGACAACAAGGTGAACCAGGAAGTTGTGTTAAAAATGCTCAAACTGGAAGAAATTTACGGTTTGTGCCCAACGGATCCGGATTCGTGGACCGAGTGCTAACTCATGATTCTCAGATGTCACTATCGCCAAAGATGGTCGGGAAGCAGTCGACCGGATCAAAGAGGCGTTGAATCAAGGGAGGAACTTTCACCTAGTGCTAATGGACATCCAAATGCCCAACCTTGATGGAATCGAATCTACCAAGATTATCCGTGACATGGGCTACTCCGCACCCATTGTGGCTCTCACCGCTTTCGCCGAAGAGAGCAACGTGAAGGATTGCCTGGACGCTGGAATGAACTATTTTCTCGCGAAGCCAATTCGTCGGCCACAGCTGAAACATGTGTTGAAAACGTACTGTTCAACTATCCGCGAGGACACACAGGCGATGAGCGATGTATCCTCTGCAACAACTGTGGATAGGGTTGGCGGTGGTGGGGCGGGCGCAAGTTTTGCAGGAAGCTCGACTAGGGGTAGTTCTGTGGGGATGCCAACACCACCAATGGGAAAGGGGGGTCCGCTAGTTGAACAGAACGAGGAAGAGTCAACAGATAAGAAAGATAACGAGGGAGACGAGGTGCGATAATATCGTACGGCGCCTTCTCACATTGCACGAGCCCTAGAGGCTGGCCCTATAAGGACTGATGACATCAAAACAACATCGTATCATCCCCCACCCCCACATTTCTCTTCGTTTATTTTAGTTTTCTTATTTCATCAGCATCAAAAAAGGTTTGGGAGCGTGGAGTAGCTGGGGGTCCTTTTATTTTTTTGTATACACATTTATCTTACCTAGTTCTAGTAACCCTTTTTCCTCTTCACTTCTCACCCTCATTTTCCCCTCTTATTCTCCTCTTTTCCTTTATCATATATCTTCTTTTCCGTACATATATACATACTCCCCCTTCTAGGGGGAGCTTCTTTTCTTCTTCTAGTCTTTTTTTTTGTGCTTTATCACTATGGGGGCGTCGTAGTGCGTTTTATCTTGTGTTCTTTCTGCCGGGTTTGGGGGTTTCTAAAATTCTATTTTCTTTCTTTCTTCCATCCTTCATATTGCATTGTGTGTGTGTGCGTGTGTGTTCGCTTAATCTGCGCTATGTAGTAAGCAAGGGGGCCGGTGCTGTAACATTTTCTTTGGAAAAACTAGGATTTCTTTTGGAAAAGATGGTTGATTGTGTTAGCTTACGGGTCTTTGTAATTGTTTGTGTCCCTACCAATTTTAGAAGGGCGGTTGGTCGCCTACTACTTAGCATAAAATATCAGGAGAGGAACGGAGTATTTGCTCACGGTTTTTTTTTTTTTGGGGGGGGGAGGCACACACACATACATAGGAACCCTGGGCATTCGCGTGATGAATGTGATGATGAGCATGAGCCTTGGTCTGGATGTAGGGTTGGGGTGAATGCCATCTCCTGAAGAACTGTATGGGCCCTGGGGTAGAGCACTCATCATTGATCAGCCCCGAGTCGATGATGCTACAGAGTCTAGTAGAATTATTGCAGGAGCGCATCTTTCGTGACACTTGATACAGCGGAAGCTTCGTCTGTCAGTTAATTGCTGCAAGGTTTGAGACATCTGATCGAAGACCTAGTTTGTCAGTAAGCCACATCTGAATTGATTTCTTGGCGAAACCCGGCAGCTTTAACAGACGAAGGGTACGCTCGGGACCGGAATTTGGTACCGTTATAGAGATGTTGCCCTTTATATATAAGAGGTGCTGGTGCTGAAGGCCGGGCAAAAAAGACCAGGAGGTTCTACCGTTATAAGAGAGAAAGAAGAAAAAAAAAGTTTGTCCACCAGGGGCAGGAATCGAACCTGCCCCCATGCGCGGCTGGGGACCTCTCCTCCACGACCACCCCATTTCCATCACCACCACAACCAGTAACCCAGCCTCTCAACGCACGGTGTGGGGGCCTTCCTTGCCCCCTTAAACCGCCGTTGTAATAATACAATAGAATGGTGCTGGCCTCGCGCCAAGACCTCAGCCAACGTCCCGCGTCCCGCGTCCCCTCCCTGGCGACTACATGTGCTTACATAACATAGGCTCAACACCTCTGGGGTCGTGAGAAGTACATACATGTATACATACATGAAGGAGAGGTGCACTGTCCAGCCGCGCATGGGCGAGCCTTTGACATCAGGCGGGTTATGCCGGCGGGCCGGTCAACAAACGTACTTCCATGTAGCCACACAGACCCGCATCCCGGCCGGCATCTGGTAAACCTTCAACTGGCCACCCGGTACCAACAATTTGAGTACATGGAGATTATGAGAGTCCGAGTGATATCCCATGACCGCACACAGTACTATAAGTTCGTAAAGGTAAAGTATGTAACATCTCTCAGAGAGCACAAGGATGCGTCGAGGGGCCATAACAGATATTTCAAGACGAGATAGCGGGTACTATAGGGTTGGTGGATAGACACGATCATGAGATATCACTCGGTAGGATCATCATGTTCCGGTAGCTTAATTCATACCATGAGTATAGGCCCATGGCATGGGGAGAAAACTTCGGGTGGGTTATGAGAAGTAAAGTCACAGTGAGCTCTCGACAGACACTAACTAATATTGGATTGGATGTTTTAACTTGACTACACATGAAAGATAAGAGAGAAAGAAAGGAGGCAAGGAAATAAAGACATAGGCATACAGGACACTACCCGGGGGCCTAATCCCCTACTTCTAAGCCCTGATACATCATCAACATTATCATCACCTACTAAACTGATCCCAGTACATAATCTAATGTCCCGCTGCGTACGCTCCATATCCAGCAGGCGCAGTTCCAGCAGGGGGTTCTGCAGCAGTCACATTGGGTAGTGCAGTCTCTTTAGCAGGCGGGGCCGCCGGTTGCGCAGTGGGCAATGCAGTCTCCTTGGCCAGTGGTGCAGTGGGGTGTGCAGTCTCGTTGGGCAGTGCGGTCTCTGCGGCGGGCGCGCTCGGGTGTGCCGTCTCTGTTGGGAGGACAGTTTGCGCTGGGGCATCGGCCCCGATGGGGGTCTCGGCGGGGATCGCGGTCCCTTTTGGCGGCTCATACGGGAGCGCTGTGCCAGTGGGTGGGGCAGTCTCTTCGGGCATGTGGATGGCGGTCTCGGTGGGCGTAGCGGCCTCTGGGGCTCCAGTTTCTGCGAGTGGTGCCCCGGTGCATGAGGGTTGGGCCTCCACGCCCCCGGTCTCCGTGGGCTGCTCGGTCTTTGCGGGGAGCTCAGCAGTCCCTGTGGGGTGGCCAGTCTCGACCGGGAGAGCGGTTCCATTGGGGGCATTGGTCTTTCCGGGCTCCAGGAGAGCTGTGCCATTGGCCTTTTCGGGCACCGGGAGAGCAGTGTCGTTCCCGGCCGTGGCATTCCGCAGCGGTATCTCCGTGTGGAAGCCGGTTGGCGTAGCAGCTACATCTGCAGGCGCAGTTGCAGTGGGGGACACAGTCGCATATGGAAGACTTGTCTCTGAAGCTGCAACATTATCATCATCATCTGGGGTGTCCTGAGCAGCGCCATATGCCGCCTGGGCAGAACCCGCCGCCCCATCATGATCATTGGTGTGCACGCCCTCGTGGTCATTAGCATGCACAACGAGCTCCGCAATATGGTCCCTTTCACCCAGCGTCTCCGGCGCGGCACCGCCAAAGGCAGCCTCCAGCGCCTGGACACTATCAAAGCCCATCCTCGCCGCCGCATCTTCGGGACTCGTGCAGGTCACGCTGGTGCCAACCCGGTTGACCAGCGGCAAAGAGAAGCATTGCAGTCCGCCCGCACACTGTGTGCCCGCGGAGAAGGTGCCGGCGACGCACTGTACAAATTCCCCATTGATGCAGGCGGCGGGCTGGGTGGTTGCGTCGCAGTTGGAGGAGGCGGTCAGCGTCTGGAAGAGGCGGTTTTCGTCAATGGCGAGAGGGACGGACTCGGCGTTTCTGCCGCCGTTTTGGGGGACGGGGGAGGCGGTGGTAAACGGGAGGAGGAGCGTGAAGAGGAGGGAGTAGTGCATTTTGGCTATGGGTTATAGTATAGATGAAGAAACGAACGGAAGAGCACAGCTCTGGAGGCTAGGAAAGAAATTCGTCTAGAGAAAAAAAGGAGATAAGAAAGGAAGTATTGATCAACAATAGCGAATGTGAATGATCTGTGTATGAAAAAAAATCATATAACCTCCCGAGGGATCTAACGGTTTATAAACACCCTAGATTCTCCTGATACCAAGCTTTTTCTGTAGCCTCGATCACTCCCGAAACCCTGGATAGTAGCATATTGACAAATACTTGGTTTTTAGTTAGATCCAACTGCTTTTGGCGGTTAGTACCTTGATCTCCCCTGCATCCGATGATATTCATTGGCGTCCAATCAAGCTGTAATAGCCAAGAATTTTCTGCCGAGTAACTGGACGTCACGACTTCTGGTGATGTCTCATATCCGCGCCTACCGAGGCGCATAAGGCGGCTCCTATTCTGATTCAGGGACCGTCGGAAACGGTCCGGGATTCGGAGGAATAAACACAATCCACTACCTAGTGCGACACGCCCTGTGAATCTGTCTGTCGATGCCGTTAGAATGTGAGTCAAGACAGTTTTGGAGAGGTGCACAGACAAGTGAGGTAAGGGGTCGACCAATCAATTATTAGACAACCAGATCGAAAAGAAAAGCCTCGATGACATCAACCCCTACGCTCAGGCTCTTCCACTGAGACTAGAGTCTTATCCCTTAAGTTTTCGGTAAATGCTGACCTCCAGCAAAAAGCAAAGTTTGGTGGCTTTTGTTAGATCTTGTTATCTCTCTTATCAAATAACTGATTTCCCATACAAATCCTGGCCCTATAGTATAGGGGTCAGCATCGACAACCTAAGGGATAACATCGTTTGGGGCATAAAAGGGGGGGGTTTTTTCTATGAAGCTTCTTGTGTACCAGATACTTGGACTGACCTGCTTTTGATGAGTGAGCATCAGGAGAATTGGGTCCCTAAAGCACAAGACGTCGGAGTTGCCTTTCCAAGCTAGTATGAGGGGCGTATCCAAGACAAAAAAAAATACGGGAATTTCAACGTCTTGTGTGACCGGCTGTCTATTCGAAGTAACGCGGCATCCCTATATTGTTGCCAAAAGCCTAAGTCTCATGTCTTGATCCAATCCGTGACGGTGCTGGTAAGAGGGATGATAAATAAAGTACCAACATTAAGGAGTGTTGATTGTCGTATGTAGTAATGGTAGGTCGTCTTGTGCTTCAGATGCCGAGAGACATTCCGCATCGGGGACTCCTTGATTTGCCGAGCCGTTGTACAGAACCCGATAACCTGCAGTTTGCAAAACCGTGATTTATACATAGCCGTAGTGAATTAGAGACATGTCCGGTCCCCGCCCCACCTTGGATGCAAAGATAAGGTCTTTCAGACCCCGACATGAGAATTTTCCGGGAACGGGTTTTGTTTCGACCCCGACAGCGTCTCGATCATCAAACGTCGGAGGCCTAAAAGCCCCTGCAGTAGGTACTCCGGAGGATGTACAGCGGTAGGTAATAAGTGATGGAACACAGTGATACCTGTTCCGGTAAAACGCCACCAGCATTTGGTATCTCAGGCCGTTCCATCACTTATTACCTGTCGTTGTATTGGGAACAAGCCTACATGCCCTCAGTACATAACATCATGCAGTTACCGTAGTAGTACATCGGATCTGCATGAGCTTATTCACATATTTTGATACGTACATACATGTACTTAACTAACATCCCTTCACTAATTCCGGGGTCTCATCTAATTCCAATCTTTAACAGAAAGCTTCCCCCCTCTACAGGTCACCTCTTCAACTACCCTTCGACTGATCTAGTTGAGTAGGACTTATAATATCCTCTTACCAACTTGTAGCAATTACAATGCCGAAACCAGACCCAGAACCGCCCAAGGGCTCCTCGGACAGCCAGACACGAACCTAGCTATAGAGCGCCCTGGTGGCCATAGAGTGACTCTACTTATTCTCCCTTAGACAAACCCCCAAGCTGGCCGCCAGCCATCGACCGCGAGCCCTCCGCCCTCTGTCGCCAGCGGGCCGGGTCCAACTTGCAGTCCCCGTCGCGCAATGGGCCCGCTGCTCACGGTGATAGCTCTAGTGAGCTTAGTCCCCCCGTCTCCACCTAGATACGAGGTTCAGCGAACCCAGTTCCCTGTTTAGCCAGCGAGTGAGAACTTGTGATGGTCTCTCAACTCGTACGGTACGTGGGTCCGGTCCGTCCTCCATCTCCCTATCTTTCCTATCTCTCCTATCTCTCCCTATCTCTTCCTGTCTCCCCCCTGGTTCCCCAGGGGGCTCGGGGTGACCCCGGGGCGGGGGGCAATAGTCAAGTCGTCAGGTCCCCGTCGGGGGGGGGGGGGGGCTGTGTGGGTATCTAGGACGTACTCTATACTTTTTTAACCGTCTGGGCCCCAGTCGTGCCTCCTATTTCTCCACTACTACTACTACCAAAACCCTAGCTACTCTACTGATTTCACTCTCAGCAATACACAGGCCCCCATACACCCTCGGCGGCTCCAGAGGCGTATTTGGCCCTACATACAATACCAGCGAGGTACCATTTGGACCCGCTGAGGGAGGGAGGGGGTGGGGGTGCCCCGAGAGCTGATGTGCATACCTTGTCGTTTTTCCGCGGGCCTCACCCGGCGGCGTTGGCTAACCGGCTTAGTGGGCCCGGAGTCAGGGTCTGGGGCGCATTTCTCGGGCCGTGGGCCTGGGTCCCCGTATATAGCGCCGGCCGCCGCTGCATAGGTCATCACTCGCCTGGCGCTAGCATGAGCTATCACTCGTGCGGGGGGGAATAGGGAAAGGGTTGCCCTAGAGCCGTTCCGTTTAGAAACAATATGCCTTTGAGAAAATAGGGGCTGGTAACCTGATTGATGCCGACCCCATAGCCTACCAATCAGATAATCGAAATGTAGAGCTGGCTCCACTTGCGCAAAGTCTCTAATGTCAGACCATGCCTACACATTTTATTTGGAACTAAGAGAGTGAGGGAGTCGATATAATTCATCAAATAAACGAGAGCTACATAACTAAGATATACATATAAAAAAAAGCTATTCTTCATCCTCCGATTTAATCTCACCGCCGGCCCCCTCCTCTACTTCGTCGAATATACTCTCGTCATATAGGGAGCTTTCCTCTGTTGCTCTAGCTCCCGCAGCCCGCGGTGTCACTTCTCGGTTTGCCTCGCTGCCCGCAGGCCCTGCAGAACCCGCAGGCTCCACAGACCCCGCAGAACCCGCAGAACCCGCAGAACCCGCAGGCTCCATAGGCCCCGCAGGCCCGGCAGAGCCCGCAGGCCCCCCAGGCCCCCCAGGCCCCCCAGGCCCGGCAGGCCCAGGCCTTGGTGCCACTTCGCCTCTATCCCCCCTTCTCGCCTGCACCCAATCCCCCAGCGTCTTCCAGCATTCCCTCTTAAACTCCATCGAGATACCCGCCGCCAACCCGCTCGTACTCGGGACTACATACACCCTCGCTCCCTCCCACTGCTCCCCCTGCCACCCCCATACAAATTCCTCCTTCCTCAACTTCCTCCCAGTCCTCGCGCGCCATATCACCTCCCAGATACCTTTCCCCACAATACACACGCTCTCCGGTCTCCACCTCCTTATCTTCCCCGCGCACACGCCCACCCCCGTCTCCATCTCCGCCCTCGTCAGGTCCGCCTGCCCCGGCGTCGGCCGATCAACGAGGTTCGTTAAGCCAAGCGAATACACAGCCGGGAGCCGTTCGTCCATCGCCGGCGGGCACACCCGGTCAGGCGTTAGCCCGCCCGAGTGCATCAGCCGCCAGAAGTGGTTCCGAGGGTGCGCATACATGTGCCCGACCAGAGAGGTCATTATGCCAGGGTTCAGGCCGATGAATACGCAGATGAGGTTCTGCGTCAGTGCATCTGGCACGCCGCGCAGCGCTTGTCCTCCCCCGCCCTGGCCCTGACCCTGGCCTTGGTCCTGGCCTTGGTCCTGGCCCTGGTTCTGCCCGCTACCGTTGTTCTGTGGAAGCTCGCGGCGCCGCCGGGGGCGCTTGGGCGGGATGCGATCCTTGCCAGTGGAGGAGCGTTTCCTGCCAGTGCCAGTACCAGTGCCAGTGGGCTTTCGTGGACGGGGCCTGGGGGCGGAGCTGAGGATGTAGAGCTCCGAGTCGGAGAAGTCGGATGAGTCGGAGGTAGTGGAGGCACTGTAGCCGGTATCGTCGCTATTATAGTGGTCGTCCCCGTCGGGGATATCGACGATGGGAGCTCTACGCGCCGCACGGGAGAACATTGTTGTTTGTTTGTGAACTGCGGGGGGATGGATTGCTAGGCGTCCATCTTATAAACAAGCAGGATCATCGCCCATGTTCCTACTGGCGCGGATCTTTATCCGTGTTGGTGTGTTACACGGCAGGTTCCAAGAGTGGGATGGGCGAGTAATATGGGAGGGATCGTCTGTGAGTTATGAATCATGGGGTTGGTATCGCCCCAGACATCAAAAATCAAGAAAGTGGCAAAATCGATCATTGCCAGTACTGGGCCACTACATGTAGTAACTTCAGTCGCTCACTACTGACAGCGGGCCCTGCCTGATGGTTTTGTTTGCGGTAGTTTGCCCTTGGCGTCCATAACATAGCTCCATTATTGGCCCCAGACCCCTGACTGCCATCAGACAGGGCCCGCCTTCACCCCGTGGGTGCCTGTAAAAGTACTAGTGGGCATTTCGCGAGGCGCCCTGTCTGTGGCGGTCTGTGGCGACCTCAAATCGAGTGAGTAACTGTGAACCATAATTGGGGTTTTACATAGTCCCATAGTACGTAACGCCCGCCGCCACTGGATAGTGAGCTATAGCCATAAGAAGTAGTTATCGTACCTCTCGGAATCCGGCCCGGGCCCGATCGTACCGCTGATCAGTCCCACAGGCGGGTCGGCACGGACAAATCTGTCCCAGAAACCGGTATATCTTCGACGTTCCCAGCCGCATGGTTAGACTCTAGTCTATATCGTGACTCATTGCTGCCCGGACATGTAGGAAACGAAGCCCCCATGAGGAAGGCCGAGTTGTTATGCCAAATGTGTTATGCCAAATGACGTGCATGGCTCAAGTCTTGGGTTTGTGCTTCAGGATCATAACCCGTTGAGGTCGTCGTAACTAAAATGTATTCCCCCATTAACGCCGTACCGCACCCTACATCTCCTCTTGTCTGCAAAGTGAAAATAATGAAAATGAAATAATCACCCGTTCTTAGTTCGTAAAGGGAACAACTACACCCTTACGCATAGTTGTTGGAACCGGGAACCATCCACCCAGTCACCTCGACCAGCCAGTAGGATCCCAGGGCCTATGGCAGCGGCGGTGTGCCTGTCTGATCCGCCCCCCTTAACCCAGTACCTCCTCAGCTTGGGAATATATTTCCTTGTTCATGGGGTACAGCGGTGGGTGATGGGTAGGTCATTGGACGGAACGCCACCAGAATACGCGTTCCAGGCAAAACCATGGCCAGGCCGTCCGAAGACCTACCCACCGCTGTACAGGCTGTAGTGATGTCATGGTTATGTGCGTACAGGACACCCGAGCGCCAGGGTACATTGTTTGGAGGCGGGGCAGATGGAAACGGGCAGCCATGAATGATGGGGCAGTTGATTACTATTCATGTCTCTGGGATAGTAGTACGGTGGTGTCAGCAGTGCCGTAGCTGAGATGCAAGTACATGTGGGATATGTGGGATATGGGATACGGTTGCTGGTGGCAGGTCACGATTAAAGGACAGCCACGCAACTGACTGGGTGTATGTATATAGCCAGTTCTCCTGCCCTCCCCCACTTTTTTCTGTTCTTCGATACACCATTTTACTTTGACCCTTCGTATCAAACAGTGACCCCCCCCCTCCCAATCAGTCAATCAACAAATCCTATTGCAGTACAAAGGCTTTTCTCCTATACGTACATGTTTTGGTAAATCAAGCAACAAAGTAAAACTTTTTCCCACGTCTACAAACTACAGTCTAGTACATCAATACCAGCGCAGAAATGTATATGTGTGGATAGGGCGGGTATCCAGCAAGAGTATAACGACTGATACCAGAAGCCTCGAGGTTCCAGAGCGCTCCCTCAGTCATACTCCCTAGCTAGCCCCACAAAAAGGAATAAGAAAGAAAGAGAGAAATCGGGTCCTACATATACCACCCCACACCTAAATGTAAACACTATGCAGAACCCTCACAATCATCAAGAGAAAGAAAGAAAGAAAAAGAAACCGAAACAACTCATGAATATCTTGCCCCCCCATATGTATTCACACACACTAGACACATACTAAAACCTCCTCATTTTTCCCTTGCCGCCATACTCCTCTCCACAGGACCTCTTCATCCCCGCCCCCAGAGCCGCCTGTGGAAGCTCCACCTCGGAGTCGGCTTTGTATGCAACCGGTGGACTACTCGGATAACCGGGCCCCATAGCCTCAGAAGTGCTACCGTTGAAATTTTCAAGTTCGGGAAGCTCCGCCGGTGGGGTGGCCCCTGGAGGACTATATGGCGGGCTGCTAGGGCCTGGAGGGCTATACGGAGGGCTACTGGCTGTGGCAGTCTCACCGTCTGCGTGTGCAAGCTGAGGCGCCGAAACACTATCACCGGGCAGACCATAGGGAAGCCTATCGATAGGGTGTCTAGTAAGCAAGTACCTAGCCAGCCTCGGAGACACAAACGGGTCCTCCAAAGACGGACTTTCACTGCTGGAGGTAACATAATTAGGTGGGGAGCTGCTCCGTGCGTAGAAAGCAACTGGTGAGCTCGATGCCTGGTTGGACCCGGGAGATGGGAACACGGAGGGTGTCTGGTTGAGGTCGCGGCGGGCCTGGACTGCAGGTGAGTAGAAAGATACAGGCGAGCTGCTTTGAGTTTCTGGCTCCGGCTGCGCGGTGGATGCTGATGGGACCTCCGGTGCTGGCTCCGGGATAGTGGGGGGTTGCTCGACTGCGGAGTCTTCGCCTAACTTAAGGTTTTGGTCCATCTCGTTAGGATGAGTGATAGCGCCTTCCTTGGTTGGATCCGGTGCTGCACCTTCGTTTGGTTCGCCGTTTTCTTCCGGTTTATCTTCGGTACCATCCTTCGGCCCCATTGACCCACCATCCCCATCCCCATCCCCATCTCCACTCCCCTCATCAGGCGCCCCATAAGAGCTTCCATCACCATCATCAGAAGCAATAGGGAAGAGATAAGTCGCGCGATATCCCATAATGTCCATATAGGGGATCCACCTCTCCCTGTTCCTCCCAACCCTTACCGGGCCCAGAACCGGGGACGAAGAAGCCCCACAATCCTTTTTCCCGTCATCACTCTTAGCCATTTTTCTTTTTCTTTTTCTAGCTTTTGCTGCTTCCTCCTCGAATCGATCACAAGTTCTCACTCGCGGGCGTTTTTGGTTTTTGGTTGGTTGGTTGGCTAGACAACAACAGGCCAGGGGGGTGCCGAGTGAGAGTTTGTGAAGATGTCGATGAAGGGAGAAGAAGAAGAGAAGGAGGGGGGAGATTCGCGGAGAAGCGGTGACTGCTAATGAATGCGAATGTGTGCGGCTGGCTACGTGGGCCTCTTTTTCTTTCCTCCCGTTGGAGTGCGTGATGGAGTGTACCCGCGGGGGGATGGGGATGGGGATGGCAGGTTGGGGTTTGTGGTTACGTAGTAGTAGGTGAGGTCTTCGCGGGCAAGTTGGCGCACATATTACTCCACAACTACAAGTAGGGCCCAGGCCCCCACCCGGGTAGAACATCAGCTCTAGTATAGTACATACTAGATCTATAGCTACATGTCTACATATATACATAAGTATGCTCACGATCCTAAACCTCCAGTTCCTACTCTTTGCAGTGGGCCGGAAGTTTAGGCTTGGATGGTTAGGGTCCTGTCCCTTTCGAGCCCCATCCTGTGTTCCCCAAGTCCCGCCTTGTTCCGTACCCACCACATTACATATACCCATATACTTACATAAGTACCCGGCCAACCGTGCAACCCCCAACCCCACCCAATCGGTCTCAACCACTAAGATTATAGGTAGTAGTAGCATGCACAGACGCCCGCATACCCAATCATAGCCATGAATTCTTATTAGAAGGCTCTAGTCTTACTCCAGTAACTACATTACTACATACGTACTACTATTAGCTGCACTGCATGTACTGTACACGTCCTCAGAGCGCCACCGTCTTGCAGAGTAAGTAACTGTCCAGAATGGAACAAAGGGATAGAAAGTATAGAAAGATGTGGGATGGATAATGAAGGATATCCGTTCACCACCTCCGCCATCTACCAACCCAACCCGACCCGCCGAACATGCATTAGGGAAAGCACTGGGGGGGGTGGAACTATGTTGAAGAAAAAAACATTATAAATAAGAGAGTTAGCTGGCCATACAGCCCGTCTAGCCCATATGGCCGTCATTTTTTTTTTGGATACTAGCAACGCAAACAAAGCAAATGAAATGAATGAATGAGAGAAAGCTCTCCGGCGCCAGAACCTGCACACCTGAAAGAAAGAAAACCAGCCACCTATAATAGCAAAACACCCGTCCCCACTACGACCGCCAACATCAGCATCCCCGCCCCCTGCATCGCGTCCGCCCCGGACACAACCTCTGTCCCACCATCCGCCGTCGTCCCATTCTCCAATGTGCCATTCACCACCAATGTTCTTGTTCCATTGACGTCCACTAGCCTACTCACGGGCCCATTCGTACTCGCCGTTGCATTGGCTACCATCGCATCTATAAACGCCTTATCGTGGTTCTCGTCGCACCCGCACACCGAGTACTCCTGGCACAGGCACAGCACCGGCAGTGTCGTGTTCGCGTTGCTTGTGGCATTTTGGTACACTACGGGGTTGTCATATCTATATGAGTAGATACCGCTATATAGCCAGGCGCCAGTAAAGAAGAGGGATACGGCAGAGAGAGCGATGAAGAGGGGGAGAATGCCGCTGGGAGTGCGCCGGCCGCTGGTGAATGGGACGCCAGCACCGCCGTAATAGAAGCCGCTAAAGGTTTTAGGGGTGCCAGAACCGGTGGTCGTACGTCCACCGGCATTATTGAGGCGGCTAGGTGGGGTGTTAGCGGGAGGGGCCGAATTTTGATCCCAAGAGGGAGGGGGGGGGGGAATTACCCGCCGACTCCGCGGCCACCACTGCTACCCCCACTACTTCCCCCACCGCGGCCACCCCCGCCGCGACCTCCACCTCCACCTCCACCACCTTTACGTTTTGAGAGGTACTTGATGGCCTCGGGAGTAAGATCTACTTCGACGCTCCGGGTGTCACTCTCGACTAAATAGGATACGTCGTTTTGGGACGTTGTGGAGATGGACTCAACGATATCAGTCCCCTTGTCTGCTATGTTCTCGGGAGCGGGGACTGAGCTTGCGACTCTAAGGAGTAGCAAGAGGAGGAAAGTTAGTGTATAAGTGGAACGCATCGTTGATAGATGTAGGTTGATAGATGTATCTATTTTATGTATGTAGTGTATAAGGTAGAGAGAGAAGAACGGTTTGAATCAGAGTTGGTCTAAGGACATAGAATTTGCAGACGGGCCAGCAAAGAACCGTAATCTGACGCTGGAGATTATTGGCTTCTATGTAGGTTTCTTAGCTTCCAGCTCTCTGAATGATAGGATAGATGTATGAAGTATCAAGTCGAATGATAGGATAGGGTGAAATTAAGGAGCGAAGGAAAGAGTGAAGGGGAGATAGTGAAGGAGTGTGGGGGGTGTGGAAGAGATTAAAGGAAAGAAGGACAAAGAAAGCAAGTATGTACTTACATGTCCTGGCAAAACTCCTCATCCAGTTACGATAGTCGAATATACAAACATCCCTTCATTCTATTTGATATACATACATGTACATATGTACACACTACGATGCAGCACGGCACCCATTGCATCACCATTGTCATCACCATCGGTACCTGCATGGGCAGCTCTGCCTCTGCCCTACGCCTGGTTAAGATTTTTTATCTGCTACAGCTTGCATCTACAACTGCGCCTCCCTTCCCAGTGTGCTGGGTTGGGACAGGATATCGATTGACGACCGACTGCAAGCAAGCAAACTTAGACAAACCCCCTCCAAGTTTTATGCATCATTACCCCTATGATGATGATAACCGTTAAATTGTATGCTGCAAGAACGCTTCACCACCAGGCAGGGACAGAGAAGAAGAAAAAAAACCCGGTAACGTCACTGTTGCACCACCACAGGATCAATTCCTTTTTAACCAGAGGTGGTTAGTGTATGTATCTAGGTGTAGTTACTGGCCATTATTAACGACCCAACGACAAAACAACTTTCCCAGCGCAGAATTCTAACCAATATTGATAGGCCCCTTACATGGTCATAGCGGGGCTTGACTGGGCATTCCGGGGGTGCAAGCAGAGTATGTAGACATGCAACATGACGTGTGATATGGGTGCGGCGAATACGTGGGCCGCAGTAATTCGTAGACCGTGTGTTTAGGGTAGACTTCCAATTGAATTGTATAGCAACTGGCAACTGATATAATGAAGGGGGGGCGACCACCGACCTATATCCTTCAGGCCCCAAACACCCTGTATTGTTTTCTACTTTAACCACCCCCCCCCCCCCCCCCCTCGCCAACTTATGTTAAAATCTCATCCCATTCCATCCCATCTCATCCGATGGCATCCCTAGATCCCAGATCTTAGCAAGATAAGCTTGAAGATATAAAATACCCCTTCAAACACACCCTTGCATGACCCTGTTTCGCCCTAAAGACCGGAGATCAAGTAACGAATAGAATCCGCAGTAATATTAAGTATATATACATGTACTTTACATATATATAACTACATGTACTTTATAATAGATCTAGAAGCCTATCAGGACTACATGTACTGAGACTAGGGCAACCCAAACCCCATCCACGTGGGCCACTACAAATCCAGTCATCCAGGAAGTAACCACCCATCCTAAGGTTTTCAGCTCTACGTGCAACGTTTGCGATCATTTATATTTGTGGTCATCGCTGAAACACCTCTACCTCTAGCTAGCTCTACCTCTCCGAACAGCCACCAAATAGCACAAACGGCTACAACGCAGCCACCCTGGAGGTTCGCCATGACCATTCCGGATCTCTAGAACTGATTTGATCTAGTAGAGAAATCACTACCCACATAACAAAAATATCCCCCCAGGCGTATCTGAGCCCTCTACGAGATAAGTTGCACCTTTGATATTTAATCCTACGGCCCTAAATACAGCACAGTCTCGCTATGAAGATACAAAAGAAAATCTCAAAATATATTCTCATAGAGCATTTATCATTATATCAAGTGCCCATTTCACCTAAATAACCCCCCGTATCGGCCGGAGACACATATACATATTACACCGTAACCCTAACCCTCACCATCAAAATCTTGATTTGCAATTTATCTGACCATCATCATATATATCGTAACTACATGTACTCTACTTTCCTCCCCCCGGGAGCACAGTAAGAGACCCGTCCCCCGTTCCCTCCCATCGGACCGGGTTTAAGACCTCCGGGGCCATAGTAACGGGGTGACCATGGTATGCACGTACAGCGTTGGCGATCGACTGTCTACATGTATGCATGCATTGAGTGGACCGTTATTCGTGAGCGGCCACATCTATCCCTAGCGCCTGTCGGCTGCAACTACAACTGGGTAAGTCTGTACTCTAGCTAGACAGTGACTACATATCTGATGGCTTGTCAGGCCGAATTGCAACGAGGCACTCAAACCCTTTCTGGTATTCGTGATATAAACAGCGCAATAATTGAAATAATGATACCAACTGTCACGCGTGCCAAAAACTACCACCTGGACGTTCTGGGCGTTAGATTGATCATGTTACCATAAAGGGTTTAAGTGTCTTGGATTAAAATTTGGCCTGACAAGCTATCAGATACAGTCGTCCGCCGATATAACGAACAGATTATTCGCTATAGCAGGCAGGTTTCTATGTGAAATTTGATTCGGATTGCCGAAACCCGTTCGTTATAGCAAATTTGTGGCTTTTTGGCATTCGTTATATCGGCGGACGACTGTACGTTGCAACCACGACCACTGTGGGCTAAAAAGTCAATTTGGGGGCGCCCCAAGAAAACCCTTTCCGCACTTTGCACGAGGGTTTCTGAAAACGGCCGAGCTAGCTTGGCAATTGGGTGCCAAAAAATAGCCAACAAAAAGGTTCGTACAGCGCAGCGACGGACCTAGGGCAACGAAAACATAGGTTTCAGTCGATCAAGTGATTAGATACCAGCCTGAGCGCCTGTGTTTCGTCGTTGTCCCCAAAATGACTTTACAGAATTACCCCGGTACGTATGCGTAGTAGGACATGATTTCTAAACCTACCAGTACTTTAACCCCCCACCCCTCCAATCTGAGAACTTCATGGCCGCTCTAATCTCCTTAACCAGCTCCCCCTATATAATTCACCAAAGCACAAAAAAAAAACCTCCCAAAAATCTAAAGGGAAGACTGTATGGGTTGGGATAGATCCGCCTGAGAGGGCTGTTAACGCCGGCCATGAGAGAGGGTGTTGGCCGGGATGGGTACAACCCAAGCATGCATTTACACATGTCCCACCAAATTGGACGGGGATAGCCTGGCGGTGTTGGTTGCTGCTTTGCAGCCGGGGTGCCCGGTCCGTAGTTTATAAATTTCACCAGTGAAAGAAAAATCTAACCCCCGTCCGTACGTATGTTATACAACTCACCATTTATAGAAGAATCTGGAATTTAAAACTCATGGGGACGGGTTGGTCCCTTATGTTTTTTTCGTTTTTTTTTTTTCGTATCCACTTTCCTGGATGATCCGGAATAGACACAAGATAAACCCGCTAGTATTGATGATAAAGGTGGAAAGAACAATATATAGGGTACTGTACTGTCGGTATGAGTATCCCATGGCTCGTAGCTTGGTTTTGACCCTTTGACTACAGCCCTCTCCTTCAACCCACCGCTCATGAAACGACACAAGCCTGGGCTCCATGCATTAAAATTATGTTGATGAGTCCTGAGGTCAATCTGAGAATATACGGCGGTTGAGAGCCAGGCACCATCGGCTACTGGCGAGGGCTTCAAAGCCCTCTGCTACGGGTGATGGGATAGTTCAAAAATTCCAGAAAACCGTCTGGACCAGTGTGGTCCATGAGCCGGCTCGAGTCAATCCGACCTATAGGCTCAAGCTGGCTCGGCCCATAGGAGTCAGAGGCTCGTTAACTAGGTCGAGCCGGTGGTCAATGATCAAAAAAACAGGTTATCTTCTCACCTAACTTAGAAAAACGGCAGATAGAGGCTTCATTTCGACATGGTAGAATACCCTAAAAAGAGTAAACTATTTAGTTGAGCATTGAGGTAGGTAAAATTGCCCTTTTTGCCTATTCAATAGCTCTTAGGACCTAACATAACACATGTAATTAAGGCCGGCTCGGGTTCGCTGGTGGACGAGACTCGCCCCCAATGAGCCGAAAGCTCGGGCCCAAAGCGAGGGCCGGCTCGGCTCATGGACCACACTAGTCTGGACGGGTTTACCCGCTATCCTTTTCTTTGAGATACCCGTTAATTTCGGGGAGTACAGATCGTGGTAAAAAGACCTAGGGCAATAAGGTGTTCATATGAGTATATTTTAATATCCACAATGAAAAACTCCGAGGCCCGGGGGAAGAGAAGGGTGGGGAACGTTGTCGATGAATTTATCCGCTATACGCTACGTAGTTCCTTGAGACGGGTTCAAGATACCTACTGTATTATCGCTGGATGCAGCGCTAGTAAGATTCACAATTGGTAAATAAAATGTTCGTATGAGTATAATTCCACCAGTACCTGATCTGTCAGAATACCATGACACTACGGTATTACCACGGCATTACTACTGTATAAATAACTAAAATTATGGTTTAATTTAGAGGTTTTTCACGATACCATATTTATACAATACCCATTACACCCCCTTTTAGTACTATATCTATTGCGTGACTGCGGGTAGAGGGTGACATGGTCGCTCGTTTGGGGGGCTTGCGGTGGTTTTAGCTGCTGGGGTAAGGGGGTGGGCGACCCAGCGCAAGCAAAGCTAGCTTTAGACTGTTCTTCGGGCATTTAGTTTGCTATTCTACTACTAATAGTGATAGCACGGGTGGTGAGCAAGGTAAGAGTGCACACAATATAGAGTCTCTAGAGTGGGTAGTGTAGTTATGAAATTGATTTTTGCCCTTTAGATCTATTTGTACGGGCTCTTGGCAGAACGGTAGTCAGAAGTCAGCTACATATACGTACTAAGTTAGTACCCAGCAATTTCAAGATTCAAACCAACCCGGCCATATAAAAACACCTAGGACACTGTCCCCTTACAATCATTTCCGACCGCAAAACAATCATTACCCCTGGTGGTTGCAACAATCTTATCTGATAATCAGTACACACCTCGGCCGAATGTGATAATGCGTGCACGAAATAGGAAGTTACTATGCCCGCACTAACCGAGGCTGTCGCTCCCCCAGATTCCCCGGGTTTCAGAGCTTCCTTCCTCTTTATATATCAGTAGCTAACGAGCTTTCTATCACCGTCACTGTTCAATTGAGAAGAGAAGAGACCATAAAAGAGAAGCACATACCTATACCTACTAATCGATACCTCCTACAAGATGAAGGGAATCCAGCTAAGCTCCTACGTCAAGGCCAGCAGCCCCCCCCCCCCCTTTCTCCTCAATTACGCTAATATCCTTCTAGGGCCCCTCCGACCTCACTGTCATGACCCTCCCAGATCCCGTACCGGCCGCCGGCGAATATCTCATCTCGATCCGCGCCGCCGCCACTAACTTCTTTGACCTTCTCCAAATCCGGGGTAAATATCAGCACGTCAGTGCCCACCCTCCTCTCTCGCTATATTTGTAGTTGCTGACCCGCCAGCAGCAACCCCCCTTCCCCTGGGTATCCGGAATGGAGTTCGCCGGCGTAGTCCTGCGTGCCCCGCCTTCAGCCAAGTTCCCCGTTGGCACTCGCGTCTTTGGCGCGAAGCAGGGCGCCTACGCAACACTCATCACCGCGAAGGAAGAGGTCCTTCACCCGGTTCCTGAAGGCTGGAGCTTTGAGGAGGCCGCGGGGCTATACGTTACCGTACCAACGTCCTATGCAGCGCTACTGCTCCGCGCGCGATTGGTACCCGGCGAGACGGTGCTGGTGCATGCGGGCGCGGGCGGCGTCGGTCTGGCCGCGATCCAGATCGCGAAGGCTGTGGGCGCGACAGTGATTGCGACGGCAGGCACAGCGGCGAAGCTGGATGTGTGTCGGAGGTTCGGGGCGGACCACGGCATTGACTACAAGGATGCCGGGTGGAGTAAGCGGGTACTGGAGCTAACAGGGGGGCGAGGAGTGGACGTAGTATATGACCCGGTGGGGATGGTTGAGGCGTCCCTGAAGTGTACTGCTTGGAACGGAAGGGTACTTGTGGTGGGCTTCGCAGGGGGTGTGATTGAGAAGGTTGCAATGAACCGGGTGTTGTTAAAGAATGTCAGTCTAGTAGGGATCCATTGGGGGATGTATGCGGAGAAGGAGAGAGCGGAGGGGACGGTGGAGAGGGTATGGGAGGGAGTATTTAAGCTCGTGCAGGAGGGGAAGTTTAAGCCAACGGTTTATGAGAAGGAATTTGTAGGGCTGGAAAGTGTAGGGAATGCACTGGAAGCGTTGGGGGGGAGAGAAACGTGGGGGAAGGTGGTGGTGAGCATCCCGGAGGAAGGGAAGAGTCGTTTATAGGGATATATATATGCGATATTACTTACTAGCTGGTAATTTCAAATCAAAGTCATCTTTGGCAATATGTAGTTATGATTGTACAGCCGGCTCTTGTTATAGATGTAGTGATACTTCATATAGTGATACTCCCGTTATAAGGATAAAAATCGGCCGCCCCGAAATACCCTTTACCAGTATCTCTTTAATTCTTATAGTGATACTCGCCTTATAAGAATATATTCAGCACAGATTTTTCGGTCCCGACCGTATCCTTATATCGAGAGGCGACTGTATGTGGGAGGTTTGGTGAGTCAATAGAAGATGGAGTTTCAGTATCAGAGAAACAAAGTAAACCCGCAATTACCCTCTCGAGCTCCTACCACGTCGTTACATGTACCTACGGGCGTACCACGACCTCTCCCTTCAAGGCAGATCACTCCGCCCCATCCCACTAAACTCTGTACATGTAGGCCCACAACTCCCCCTTTCCTCGTTTCTCTTGCCCCCTCGACTACATGAAATTGTACCCTTCCGATCTTTACTTGGGCCAGCAATGTTACCAAATCCAGTGGTGGGGATGGGACGCATATTAAACTTTAGGTTATACCCTACATACATCTCAGTATGGCATCTCTCAAACTTCCCGGCCCAAGCCTCGAGCAAAGAGCCGACTCTCCACCCCATCCGTTCATCTCCCGCCAGTTTCTTCTCTTCTCGCCCGTTCATCCTGCGCATCCACGAGGAGAAAGAACCAACACAGGCTGGTCAATCAACAGGGGCGTATACTCTAGACCCTTCTACCATCCGTAACGGAGAAGCTGACCTACGAAGCTCTGTAAAGATAGATGGAGACCTCCCTTCTCTACTGTACCCTCCGTCCAGGCCCCAAGGGGCACGTCGTAAGGGGAGAGCTAAAAGATATAGAGAGCCAAAACATAGACGATAACTTATCCATCATCTTGAAGCTTTCCGTGCTTGACACAAAAGCGCTGAGATACTAAGCCTAATCCCACTCTCAACCCCACCTCCACTAGCTAGGATCTAGCAAGCCGAGTGATAGCCCGTGAATGTTCTAATCCATTCTGGTTAGAAGCTTTTCAATATCCAATTGCTAAGGCCGGTCCCCCTGTGGAGAACACACCCTAGCTCTGGCCTTAAGAATGTAACAGTACAGACCGGGTACTATTCACGACGCTAACTGGGTAGTGGTAGACAGACTAGTCGAATACCTTGTCTGGATAGAATTATGCACGCTTGAGCTAAAGATGTATTCTGAGGAACAGATGCGTGGGAAGATTTTACTGCAACCATCCACCACACCCACAGTGTAGCAGGCAGCTCGTTTACTTAAAACTTGGAACCTAGAGGTGGTGCCATTTCATATATATATATTTAATCACTAATTATCACTCGGAACAGCGGGTTTAGGTTTTATGATTTGAATAGTAAAGGTAAAAGAAGAGTAGCACAACTTCATTATACTATCAATCTTGGATACAATAGAACTATTTTACGTACCCACATAAGACAGTCACATCATCAGTACCGTCTGTATACGTATATATCTAGTCTCAAGGCGATCGACCTAGCATCACCAACTTAACCTTACAGATAAATTGTGGTAAGTATTTGGGGGGTGGGCGGTATACTAAATATGCTAGCTGACACTGGTTATACATTCTTAGAATCTCTCTTACAACAAAGGTTTTGTCTAAACTATTAACTACTCTACAAACTCTCTCTGAAAAGTCCATTGGAGTGAGTAGGGTGTTGGGTAGTGTTTGAATGCAGAGCATTACAACCAGTTCTGGAGTTTGAAACACCACCACAACCCAACCCTTCCTTATTGCAAAGCTCCCGGGTGCCGTGGATCCAATAGCACATTTTCCAAGCGTTATAGCACCCTTTTCATGATTAAGTATCCCTTGGGAGGTAAGATGGTTAATTCATAAGAGCTGAGAAGCCGGTCATATGTCCTAGAACAGATATGATATAACATTTTGGGTGGGTCGCGAATCTGATCGTTTTGTCCTATCATGGTGATAAGCATATAAATAATTGATAGAGTTATGGATGTCTAAAGACGAAAGAGATTATTTCAGGTCAGCTGATTAGACTTCGGAAGTCATGGAGGCTAGATTTAAGACGTAATACTTGTGAATGTCCATTTTTGCAAAGTATGTGTCCCTGGGAGGTGTACTTATGCAGGTGGTGAATGTAGGAATGGCTCTTAGATTGATGAAACCTAGACTTATTTGTAGTCTCGTGGGCATGGACACGAAACTAGATGAAACCATTACTACTGTGCGGGGTTGTATGAAGCCAAGCATAGCTCTGCTTCACCGGGCCATAGTACAATACAGGTACAGGCATACTGTCGTTAGGCATAGTACCATTGAGTCTACTACCGCAAAACCTGAGGGAATTAGTTACGCTGCAGCAGGGATGTTCTACACCACAAAACCTTGAATTGACGTTAAAAGACCATCTCTGGTTGGCTCATCTATGCCTATATCCCGGAAAATTCTCTCAGATATGAAGGTGCCGTTATTAGAATACCAGCCCTTCTAAAGAGGAGGAATCAGGTGGCGGGTTATTCAATTACAGATTCAGGTGTTTCGGAAGTCTAAACAGAGCTAAAAAGCTTAGATACATGGCTCGAATTCTTTAAAAGATATTTTAAGTGATCACGTGCTCCCTGGAAGTTGGAACCTTTTATTTTGAACCAAAGGGCGTGTGGGATTGCAATTGGCTATGGGGGCCCATCCATGTGGTTGATCCTTATCTCAAAGTGCATTCAGTTAATTTAAATTGAACACCCCTCCACGATCTTGGCACACCCAACGATAAGTACCCGTCCGCAATCTCAGCCTAGCCATTTGACGATCACTACCGTTGACCCTTACCGGCGGCATCTGCCCAGTGACTCGAACCCCAATGACAGTGTAACTACATGTACTCTACCCAGCCTTTGTGAGTCACATGTAAGTAGCCGTACGGTTCTTAGCCTGAGTGAAAGAGAAGAGAAAAGTGTGGATGGAATGGGTAAGGGTAGTCGCAGTTCGGTGGTCATGGTGTCTTCCCTGTTACATAACTAATATGTAAATTGGCAATCATTTCCTCCAAACTGTACCTACTGCTTGACCCTCTCCCCCCCCCTCCTCTTCCCTTACCTCCCCGCTCGCCCCCTATTTTGGTAGCAAGCATACATGTATGTACCAATGTTTATAGATACATGTCGTGGGGTGGAAGGAGAAATCTTCCGCGGGTGATTATGCCAAGAAAGCATTACATATCCTTGCCTAACCGCTGCCTTTGAGGAAATGATTTCAGAAACGTCTTGGCAGTAGCTCACCAGATTGTCTTGGCGGCAACACCCTACATACACCCGTCGTTAGGGCATCAAAGATCACTCGTCGATGAGATCTTTTATCTGCTGCACCACCCACCATTGATGTTTTTTGTTTTTTCTTGTTTCAGCGCCCATATCCTGGTACACGAACGCTTCCACCCGGCGAAGAAAAAAAAAAGAAGCTAACAGAACAATCATCCCATTTAAAGATCGATCGTAGAAACTGATATGTAGGTACAATAGATTGATACTCTAGATAGATATAGATACATGTATCTATCTATCTACCCGTTTGACCCCACCCCCCCTCCCCCCCCTTTCCCGGTTTGGAAGCGCGTGATCGAAACCTGAAACATCGATTAAATCTCGATTCTTACTACACGTGGAAAACGCTGCAGACCCCTAAAGCCCTCTCAATCGTAGCTCCTCCTCCTCTTACTCCTGATTTTGCTTCTAGCTACTCCTTCTCCTCCAATCATTCAATCAACTATTTGTACTCCGCCCTGCTTTTATACTAATCACATCAGGCCAGAGCTTAGGCCACTTTGCTAAAAACCGATTGTATATGTAACGCTGCCCTCGCCCGACAGTGCGTGGCCTATCACTCATGAAGAGTACACATAGAGAACCGGAAGAGCTTGGGCCACTTTATTGAAAACCGATATGTTGTTGTTGTTGTTGTCGCTGCTGCTGTTGTTGTTGTTGTTGTTATAGTAAGTAGATACAATCTCATGTACATACATACCTACCTCTACTCGTATTTTCGCGACGTTTGTGAAAATGACCGCTATTGCATACCATACTAAATTGTAGACTTGGCGCGTATTTATATGGTATGCAATAGCGGTCATTTTCACAAACGTCAGGAAAATACGAGTACTCTACATGCATGTGTGGTGGTGGTCCCAATCACCCGGCGAATCGGGAATAGACCTCTATTTTTATTTTTCCTTTTTTGCCCTCGGCCCGTTTTGCAAGCATTTTGGTATGGATGGAGTGGATGGGAAAGTTTAAATACGAGTGATGAAACAACAGGAGTCTGTTAATGATTGGCTAGTGATAGGTCTAGTACCTACAGGTTGATATGGTCTCGTAATCTTTGTTTCATAAAAAAAAACACGCAGCCAGTCCGATCCTACTGCTACTGGTCATTTGAAGCCCAATAAGGAGTAAAGACTTGAGATTTCAAGGGCATTTGATTTACTTGGCGTTATGGGCACTCTGGAAAACTAGCAACACAAGACGCAACGGGCTATGATGCTACTACAAACGAAAAGATACTCGAGAGTCCAATTAACACCTATATTCACAGGATTCCAGAAAACTAATGAAGTGATTTTTATGAATGTTAATAGTAACTATTACACCCAGATACCATAACCTAAACTTGTATAGCTAGCCCCTTAACCCCTAAAGAAAAAGCACCACCCTATGTAAATACTTGAAAAAAAAAAGTGATACCGGGAATGATAAAGACCATGAATCGTGAAAAACCATGAACCGAGGGAATGGAATAAATAATAGATCGCAAAGGTAAGGATAATGCAGCAAACAGAAAACAAAAAAACGCCATCCATGGTAAATATATCCTCTAAGCCTGAACAAATTTCCCTGAAAAGGTCAATGTAAAAGTGAAAAAAAAAACCGGTGAGTAAGGATCCGAATAGAATGGAAGAGACAATACATAATACTCCAGTAAGTAAAGATACCCATACGTTCAAGTCAACTTACCAGTGTCTAGAGCAAAATATGAGGATCTAGAGTTGACTGAGAACCAAGGAAAATATATGTTGCGCACTTGATCGTTAATTGGGATGAATACCCTAAAGGGTTGTTAGTTCCTACAATATAGAAGGCGTCAATAAAGGTTGAGGTTAAAAAAAAAAAACTTACAAATAAGAATCCCAAATCTCTGGAATTTAGCCTGCCGATACCCTTCGAAGCATTTTCATCAAGAGCACCTTCAATCAATTTTCTCTTCTTATCCTGCAACGCAAGAACACGATCCTCTACTGTTTTCTCAACGACAAGTCTGTGAACGTAAACCTGGCGTTGTTGACCAATGCGGTGTGCACGGTCAATAGCCTGACTCTCAATGAAGGGGTTATAGAAGGGGTCCAGAATGATGACTTGTGATGCGGCAACCAAGTTCAACCCAGAGTTACCCGCCTTGAGGCTGACCAAGATGATATTGACTTCTGCTTTATCGGTGAAGTCCAAGAGAGCTTGATTGCGATGTGTGCTCGACATTCCGCCGTCATAACGCCTATATTTCCAGCCCCTAGCGCTAATTGGAACCTCCATAAGATCTAATAGTGATGTAAACTGACTGAAAACGATTGTCTTTTCAGTTGGATCATTTCGCTCAACACTCTCGAGAATTTCAACACATTTGTCGATCTTGGCACTGCTTATCCAACGTTTCTGAAGGTGCTTCATATCTAAAAGATAGGTTAGCTTCTGTTGAGCTTTGCGGGGACGAAGAAGACACATACACTGCCTTTTGCTTTTGGCATTTCTCATAGCATCCTTTCTAACCTCAGCAAGAGTTCTTGGTGGGGCCCTCTCTTTCGCTTTCCCCTTTCCCTTGGCGTCCTTCTTCTTTAGAGGCTTCTTGACAGGCTTTTTACGATCGGTAGCTTCAAAACCATCATCCGTTCCTTCTTCCGAATCAGGGACTACAAAGCCGGCGAGGTCTTCATCGTCTTCCTGCTCATCTTCATCCTCCTCCTCCTCCTCGTCCTCCGTATCGAAAATCAGATCATCGTCATCCGCATTATGGTCTTTATCGCCAGTCTTTAACGTCTCTGGTTGATGAACCCTACGGAAGGTGGCCAAGTTGATTACTTTGTCCATATTTAACTCGCCCCGGCATTTAGGACACGTGCACCCCTGGCCTTCATTGCCTTGCTGAATGCTCGAGTCTATGTGCTGAGTGTGTAGCTTGGCAAGGCATTCGGAACAGAACTAGACTGAAATTAATGATTGAGCGCATTAAAAGGAGGGCAGGGGGTGTACCGCGTGTCCACAAGGAATAATGATTGAGGGGTTTTCATCGGCATCGAGACAAACTATGAAAATATTAGTTCAGCCACTTTGAACAATTCTGGGAGAAACACACTTGGGCACTCGAAGGCCTCAAAATCCTTAAGTCTAGCCACAGTATCTGGTGCCAGTTGCCTTGCCAGTTGAAGCATTCTGTCATCAACCGGCTCATTGTTTGTCGTCTCGGAATCCCTGATTAGATGTGGATGACAACATGCTTGCCTCAATCGGAGAAGAAGCACCAAGATGTTCGAGTAATTTCTTCCTACAGTGTTCGCGCGAAGATATTTGTTGAATGCAAGAACTGATTTGTCTTGGAGCGACTGATAGAAGGCATGCTCATCCGGGTTGAAAACGGCATGCACCATCTCGATTGTCTTTTCTGGAAGTGTAAGGATAGGTTTTCCATCAATCATTGACGACTTTGTCCGGCGAAGTAGTATCGCCTTCATTAGCGCCTGTAATTTTCTGATTGCTGCATCGACGTAGATTTCGTTCTTGCCCTTGAGGGGCTTTGAGAAGTTCTATATCACATTTCTTTTTAGTAAAGACTCCATAATCAAGTAAACTGCTATACTCTACCTTTGAGAACTCGGGCCATTCATTATAAGGCTTGATCTGGAGGAACCGAACAAGCGAATATAATCTAAAGGATCTGTTAACAGATTTCCCAATAGATCTTAATTAGAAATACTTACTCGTCGCAACTATTTTGCATCGGAGTTCCTGACAGGCAAAGCCGATATTCGGCATCGATGGAACAGCAGCCCTTCGCGTATTGGGTATCTTTATTCTTAATGCATTGGGCTTCATCAATAATGACCCTATACCACTTGCTTTCTTCCCCGATAAAAAAGAGTCCTGGAGGGGAACCCTCGAGCCCTTCACTTTCCCATTTCTGCTTCTTTTTATATTCATTACCGACGGTCCCAAAGGTGGTTAGAACAACTAAACCAAATTTAGCATGTTATAGCAGCCTGATTGGTGAAATCTTACCATCAAATTTCGCAAGGTCTGCGAAAGACTTGGCCTTTTTGCTGGTACCATGGTGGATACAAACTTTCAAACCATGTTCTGGTTTCAGTTTTACCTTGATTTCTCTCTCCCACTGCTTCAACAACGCAACGGGCGTTAATATCAGGGTGGTTTTCCTGGCCGCGTTATTCGATTTTCGGGAAACCATGAGCGCTAGTGCCTGGATTGTTTTCCCAAGACCCATGTCATCCGCCAAGATTCCGCCCTTGTTACTTCCTTCTTCCATTGACTTCAACCAAGCCAAGCCAAGCTTTTGATGTTCCATAAGCGGGTAGGTCATCTCTGGAGGAGTCCCCTCACGATCCTCCGGGGGTATCTCCATATCAGGTCGGATATTTTCCATCAAAGTCTTGATCTCATCTAAACTTTTGGTGGGGTCGTGACGGATGTGGTCGATGTACCTATTGATTTCAGGTTTATAACGAGAATGGGAATTAGGCACAGGATAATCGTCATTATACTGCCTGCCCAAGTCATGAAGCAAATTGCCCTGGCTATCCACGATTTGCATGGATGAGTTGATGTCCATTTCGTAATCGAGTGGGTCATCGTCATAGGCCATCCAGTGATTTTGGTAACTGTTTAGATCAGTGGCTCTGGGTTGATCATAATATGTTTCAGTTGTTCGCATGGGCGGTAGCTTTAGTCCTGCAGGGTCTCCTGCATAGTAACCATTTTCGTTAACATCCTCGTCATCTTCATCAATGTCAATAATTTGCTGACTTATGGGAGCGATAGAGTTTGAAGACTGAGTATAATGATACGAGCTTCTAGCTCTCGGTGGCGAAGACAAGGGAGAATCTGCAATCTGGCGTTCTGGGCGGCCGGTTTCTCCCAAGTCGCTTGAAGAGTAATCGACATTATTATAAGGATCTTGGGGGTCGGCCTTTGAATTCCTGAATCTTGATAATAATCAGCATTAGGGAAGTAAGATAAAAGTGTATGAGCAGGAGTTAAGAAACCTTTCATTATCTACATCTCTGGGAGACCATTGTGATTGTTGTGGTAAAACATGCGGCATAGGTCTGTATAGCTGGGATTCCTGCAGACTATTGCTCGTAATTCGCCCTATCTCCTCCTCTCGGTCAACGAGGTTGTTGTAAATTGACGAAGCCCGATATAATCTAGGATCCCTAGTACTAGTCAACTAATGTTACTATTGTTAGGTATAAAGATTTGTGGAATAGGGTTACTCGTTATTGAATAAATGAAATTTGTGCTACCTTAGCCGCGGAAGAACCTCATACAGGTTTCTTCCATTGCCAGTGTCCATAATCCCTGGTAGCGCCATGGGAATTGGACTCGGTGTAGTTTTCTGTGACTTGGCTTCGCGGATGCCAAGAAATTGAATGTCGACCGAATCCTCTCTATCTCGTTTCCTCCCACGGTTTTCGTTGTATCCCAACGATAGGCCTCCATAAGATGGACTAGAATCACCACTTCCACTACTTCCTTGACCCGATGAATCCATCAACTGTTCTTTCATTTCTCCCATTGGGCTCCCCCACTCAAGTTGTCTTTGGTCGTTGAGGTTATGTGGATCGATTGGATGTTGATAGAATCGAAGGCTATCGCGAAGGGCTTCTTGAGAAGCGTTTAAGGAAGCCATGGTAGGGAAGTGCGAGGTTGTAAGCAGTCGACTATTCCGTGATGGCTATATTATTATTATTTTTTGCTTCTTCCTAGGGAGCCGAGGGAGGTTGGAATGTAAGTAAAGACGGAAGAAAAGAAGGAAGCAGAACACCAACAGAAACAAAACCAGCTAGAAATAGAGGATAGAAAAAGGAAAGAAAAAAGAAAAAGTCGGCTGAAATTTTGTGCGTGGACCAACCAAGGCGGGTAATGGAGGGGTGCAAGTATCGGTTTAGGTGAGCTGTGGGTGAAGGAGGTAGGGAGCTTAATGATAACCTTGTTTCGTCGCGAAAGTAGGTGGAGAGCGCAAGGTGTCGAGGCCTGTTTGGAGGAGATTCGGAGGATAGATAGGAACGCACTGAGGAGTGTCGTTCGTCTCAGAAAGAACACGCGCAGGACAGAGGAGTAAGTCTGGGCGGCAGCTAGGGCAACAGATGATAGAGGGCAGCCAGCGGAGTAAGGAAGTGAGAGTGATTGAAAGCGAGTGATAGTCGGACTGAAAGACGCACAGAGAGGCTCAGAGTGAAGCAATCAACCAAGCAGGCGGACCCCTACGTAAAACATAAACACACTTACAGTTTGGTGAAGCTCTCTCTAGGTGCCGTACTCCTCCCGCCTGCCTCTCCTGTTGTCTAGGGCGACGCGAGACCCGGACACCGAGGAGGAGTTGAGTGAGTGGTTGAGTTAAGTGAGGCTGCCAATTACAGCCCAGGCGGGCGTGGGCGCAAGCGTGGAGGGGCGTGCAGGATGCAGCTGGGTCTGCGGGTCTACCTTCCTGTGGGTTGCAAATACTCTGGTGTATGATGTCGTGCGACAGCTCATAGGATCCCCACCCAGCGAGTCGCGGGGCTGGTACCTATCTATTTATTATCTCGTAGCAGTCACTCTAGAAGCACTCTAGCATTCTTTTTTCTTCTTTTCTATTTCCCTCTTCCTTCAGGGCTGGTCCTTCAGTTTTGACAGGCGGCAAGGCTGCTCAGTTTAATGGAGGCGAAAGCGGCAGCTCATGAACCAGGGTCAGGTGTCTCTTCTTTTAAGTTGTGATACTCTCAGTTTCATGTATATGTATCATAGATGTAGCCAACAGCAAATATTTCATCTTTGAGGATCTGACCAGCTAAATAAGGTATGATATAGCTACATGGTCTGTAGGTACCTCTATATCGTTAATTGCATGTATGTACATGTACCTACTCCATCATAAAGTTTATTTTAAAAAAGCAAGTAGCACGACTCCCACGGATCCCTTGTGCGATCAATTCTGTGTTCATAAACCACCCTAGGACTACATACATTATCTCAGGGCCACTTTTCTCCCATTCCTTCTTTCCTTCAACATCTTCTCGGGTTCTTCCACGCGAGTACTTCTTTCCTTTTTTCCCAAAACACCATGATGTAACTATCAGTATTACTCATGCCTCCAATGGTTTCCCATATTACGAAGAGATTCCGATACATGTAGTTATGAGTCACAACCCCCCAACCACCACTCATGAATATCACAAGTGAGAGCAGCAAGGTATGTAGCAGGCAGGCAAGATACACAAGGTTTGTACGAACATTCCTCTACCTAGTAGCCTAGACAGGCAATTAATCCTTGTAGCTAACTACATGTAGAAGTACATTCAGTATCGTTCAATACAAACTCTACAACATATAGGCACCAACATTCGGCGTGGCAATTACATGCGCTAGAGATCACGAGGCTCAAAAAAGAATCAAGCGGAAGATTGCTGACTCTAAGCGTGTGCCCGTCTGCTGGAGTGGTATGTGCTCTACAACAACAACTATCATAATCGTGTATACTAAATTTTTAACTAGGCTCTTAGTTTTCGCTGTGGGATTGCCCGTAAATACAGTCTTATATTTACTTGATAATATATATCCGTCATATCCACAAGCGCCTTTGGCTACTGACGGCCACTCTGTTTGATAAAACCTTATATTCCAAGAAAGATACGTGGCTTCGATTATCAACACCAATACCATCACAATAATTTATCAGGAATGCCTTTACTATGGATTATCCGATAACTTGAGTCAACTCCCCATCTTAGACGACCGCCTGGGTCGTTTTTGGCCACCATAATGCGCCGGGGAATAGAAAGTAAGTCCGGTGAGTACACATAACTTGACTAAGTTTACCAAGCTCTCTAAGCGCTTTGTATATGTCCCGCATCACGGCTTTTACCAGTTCTTACATAGCATACTGTCAACCGGCCTGACGCGGTAATCATGCCGAACCGGAAGGAACGTCAGTAGCCGTTCTGTCAGTACTCAGTTCAGCTGCAACCCGGAATGCTAATTCCGGAACCGGGATCCTCCTGCAACGGAGTTAAGTAAACAAACGAATTAATTCGCACTTATCCCTCCTGCCCAGAGCCTTCTAAGGTACACGAATTCCATAGCAAAGGAGCAGTGTATATCTCTTCTCGGTTTACCCATAATCTCGAAAGAGAAGAGGCTGGGCAGACACAGTAAAAGGCGCGCAGAGCTGGATCCTTTGTGCCACCTACTACTTATTTGTAGGTCCTGCGCTTTTCGTGACCTCACTGAGGACGGGGAGAGAAAAATAAAATAATGAATTCATGTATTTCTTAGCCCCGATTGTTTGTCTTTCGCTACTGCACATGTAAATCTTGGAAGGCTCATTGCTTTTTTTTTCCCTATTGTTTTTTCCCCCTTCTTTTCTTTTTGCTACCCAAAATAGATAATCCTACGATCCTCGCGCGGATTCCTGACGAACAAGGTGCCGAATGCCAACCTCAACAGATCCTACGGCTCCTCTATATGATTATTTAAGTCAACACAAAAAAGCAGCACTTTTACATAGCCTTTTAAATATACAAAGCTAAGGCACCAACCCAGAAGGAAGCAACAAGCGGGCTCGAGCTCAGTCAGTAACTATCAGGCTTTTGGGTAGGTGACCATTACCACTGATTCTATACACGCACTTCGCACCTCAAGAATAAGAACAACGCAACAGTCACTTTCTATACCAGCCTTACCAATAAGCTTTTAGGTACGCCTAATCTAAAACCACAAACAGCCACGAACTTGCTCCACTCATCGTTAAGCCTCAACGCTTGGTAATCGGAGGATAGGGCCGAAAGAAGAAGAAACATGACCGGTATCATTCTCTACTCTGGGAGGTACTATTTAATAAGGGCCACGTAATCCTCCAACGTTCTCATAACAACCACAGCCCCGATTTACATTTGAGAGCGTCCAGAACGATCCTCGCACAAATAGGATGTCGTGGGGGAGGGCAGAGAGAAGGTCCAATTCAGATCTATGGTCAATTAACGAACGACTTGCGCGCGGATTTGCAGCGGGGCGGAGCAAAGCCGTGTCCCGCAATGTTTAGCCGTTCTGATCGTCATGCCTTTGCACATTCCCGACGGCTTCTTTATTACTATGCCTTACATTGTATAATCCTCTCTAGCTCTTTCTCGTTTTATTTTCGTCATCTGTAAATGTCTAGTAAAGAGTAGAATGAAAACCCGATAGCTACTTAACGCCACAATCCGCCCAACCGCAGGGCTTAAATTGTCTATGGCCAGTGTCGGTGAAATATTCCCACAATAAAAATACATGCACATTACCCCGGTACTCTCGAGACTAATCCCCCCCATGTATCGCCCACCCCTGTCTGCTCTCGCCGTTGATTTCTATTTCCTCACTCTGTAATCCAAAGCCAATGATTTAGCGTACACGAAAAATTAAAACTGAGGCGAATAAAAAGAAAAAGAAAAAATTGGGTATATCAGAGAGAGTATCATGAAATAGTCTGGATAAAATCCAACGTAGGTAGATGGAGATAATATGTACTTTAAAACAGACCAGGTGAAATACCAACCCAGTAAGAAAATTGAAGAGAAAGACACCGTTACCCAGCAGCACCTCCACGAGAAGGGAGTATGCCCAATTCTGTAGAAGTACCCCCCTTTTTTTTGACCGCCATCCCCGAAGGCATAATCCCGAACAGTGCGAGGATACAAGCTTACCCCTTGGTTCCCAGTAACCAGAAGTTGATTTAGCGAATGCACACGTGGGTGCACCTGTCAAACATTAAACGAAACAACGAGATATAGAAACAATAAGAAAAAGAACAACTCCCTGAGCCAATAACATGAAACAAAACTACCAGTACATATGCCAACCCTGCCAAGGTGTCAACCATTCTTAAGTAGTTCTTCCATAAAACACAAGAGGTAGTAGGCCTGCCAAAAACGGAATAAAAAAGAGAAAAATGAAGAGTAAATTAGATGAGAGTGACTCGAGAAGATACTACAAGGAAGATAGTTACCGCCCTTAAAACATATGGACATTAAACTAGAGCTCCACCAACGAGGGGAGAGGAGTCCCATTGGATTGCATGCTTATTCGTCCATAAAAGGATTACGCAACAATACTCGGATTGGTCGTGGCTGTAACCCCATTGGATTTGGATGGATTTGACGTGTTCTTCACCCCCTGCACATCTTCCTCAGTCGGGTCACCTGTCTCTCGGGAAGGTGCCGAACTGCTGATGCTATCCGCCTTGCCAAGTCCTGATCCTGTCCTTTCTAGCACTTCGTCTCTTCCGTCTTCCACATCAGCCTCCTCAGCTTCTTCCGCTTCTTGCCCTTCCGCAGCCCCCAGATCTACTCCAGATATTGCCAACCCCGCGCTCAACAAGTCTGATAATGAGTTTTGGTCTTCACCTTCCTTCAGCAAATCTGGAGGGCGAGCTCTCAGCTCCCTGGCCTTCGCAAGCGATATAGTCTTTGCACTGTAGCTAGATATAACTGGTTTTGATTCGTCCCGATCAATCGTTGCTTTCATGATAGCACCCATCCACTTTTTTCCATCATCCCGAGTGTCGGTTGCGAAATAGTGGAGTTTTGGAGGAGTAAATGTAACGCCTTTGGTGGCACCAGGGGCAGGGGGGACAAGCTTAAATGTGAACCATCCCTTATCTTTTTCGACTTCTTTCCCCTTTTCTTTCGAGGGCGGGGGCGAGGTTGGTGACTTCTGTGCGCTGGCATCTGCTGTTGACGCTTGTGGAGATCCAGAAGCCGAAATAGAAGGGCTTGCGCTTGGGCTCGTTGCTGCGGCAAAAGATGCATGTAAAGACACAAGTCTGTCTTCCGTCGCTGGGAGCACTCTATGGGATGTAATGTCAATTAATCCCCTCTCCTTAGTGTCATGTTCCGAATAGAAATATGACAATCTACGACCCTGCAACACAAAAAACCTAGCTTTCCAAACACCAATTCCGCTTGACCCACGCTTCTTCATCCAGCCGCTGTAGTCCGCCGTTTCCGCCGCCTGTCGAGGGGTGACTTCACGAAGGCCTTTCTCCCAGGCACTAGTACTGTGCTTCTTTGACTTTGTACGGAGGGCGGTTCCTGATGAAACACCACGGATACGACGACCAGCGGATAATGATACCTTTGGCGGTTTTTCGGGGGTGCCAGGTGTAATAATACGCAATGGGTCTGAGGCTACTGTTGTACAGATAGAGGGAGTAGAACCGTCCAGCGAATTGAAGCTACGACCACCAGATTCACCTTGAGGAGTTAGTTGCTCGGATAATGACCGAGAATTTGGTAGAGGGGGCGGTGTGCTAGGTGATAATGCAAAGCCTATGGTTGATTCATCAACGTTCCTTTTAGGGCTGATTATTTTATTCGACGGGGGCGGTGAAAGCCTTGGAGCATCGTAGGGAAACCCTTCCGGAGCTCCGCTGAATGAACTCATCCGCTTCTTATCCTTGCTGCTCCCGCGAGAGTGGTAAGCCTGGGCCGCCGTAACGATTGGCGAAGGTTTCCGCGATGTTTCGACTGATGAGCCGGTGCTCCCGATTCTCGATTGACGACTGTGAGCTGTACCACTTCTCAGCCTTTGTTCTTCGGTGTAGCTACCTTTTCTGGAATGATTACCCCCATTCTTCTTTTGCAAGACTTTACGTTCTCTGGGGGCGGATTCTCCGCTTGAAAAGTAGCTACGTTCTGTCACTTTGGGGGCATGGGTTTGAGATCCCGAGAACCCACTATCTGCAACTAAAACTGTGTCTCCAGTACCAATACTGTTACTCGATTTATGCCCACCCTCTGGCGCTTTTGTTCCGGCATCCGATTTAAGCCCTCTTCCAAGCGACCAATTCCTATCAAATGATCCGCCTCGTTGATGGGAGACTCCATCGTTTCCCCCAACCGCAAGTACAGCAGCACTCGCCGATAAAGCTGCACTGAGTGCAGTAGCTGGGAGTTCCTGACTGGAAAGGCGTCTATTACCACTCGACCGGCGATAATGCCCAGTAGTATCCGCGTTCCGCTGAGGAGAGACTGGTGGTGAGCGGGGAGCCTCAAAAACACCTGCATAAGGCAACGGTATGGAAGGGTTGGTCGAATTTGTTGCAGTCATCGGAGTATGGAGAGGCCCATGCCCAAGCATATTTACATCTAATTGGTTGGCATTATGAATGTTAATATGATGTTGTGGGCGCGAAGAGACTCGGTTATGCTGACTTTGAATTCGCGGCAATACCGTTCCGCCAGTAACTGTACTACTCCTTTGGCGGGCGCTTTCTTTGCTTTTATAGTTTGACGTCGACATTCTTGCATCGCTACCACTGCGTCTTACCACTGCTGGAACAACTGTTTTCGCCTTCTTAACAAGATTCTCGATCTCTTTCCATACCTCAAATCTTTTACCAAAACTGCCAATCTCCAACTCCTTTAAGTGCGACATTTCTAGCTGTAACAATGTTGCGCCACTAACTTCCTCCTCCTCGAACTTTTGACAAGTTGGCAACGGGATGTTTCTGCTTTGGAGATATTGCGAAACCTGGTAAGGGGTCCAGGTTTTTATTTCTGCCTCAGAATGGATATATTCGTGGTTAGTTAAATCTTCGCTCCGGTACACGTGATCACCTGCTTCATCCTCTTCCTCGTCGTCCTCGAATTCGGAGTTTGAGTTTGACTCTATATTGTCTTGCCTAGAATATTCTGATGACGAATCTTCGATGACCTCTTCCGCGGGAGATAGAGATCGAGTAGGGACAGCTGATTGCATCGATGTATGACGCCTATTACTAACCGTGCTATTTCGACGCTGCCGTGAGTTCGAAATCTCGGTTATAGCTTCATCAATATCACTGAGAGTGTCTTCAACAACAGGGCTTCGCACGCCCTGGGGATAGCTTTGTTTATCCTCTGTGTTAGTTGTTGCAGGAATCAATCCTCCTCCGGGTGTACTAGCGGTCGGCGTATTTGTCCCCGTCGAGACTTTCTCGACAGCTAAAGGCTCTGTCTGAGCATGCGGTTCGTCAATTTCCGAGGCTGATATGTGGGAATCTGCAGGGGAAGATGGGCGAGGGGGGGTAGGAGTGTATGTTGACGATCCCTGAGCCACAATAGGTGTTGTAACGGCGGTAGAAATCGAACCTGGACCTGCCGACGGAGGAGTGACAGATGACTGTGTATTCTTCGATGGGGACTGGAACATGGTCGTAGTCACTGGGGTGGTGTACACTTAAAGAACGCAGGTCACACTTAGCATAACAATTCCACACGGACCACATGCCACGCGCGATGATTTCCGGTTATCCCCGTGGGATTGCATTGTAGAGTAATATCGCAGAAACAATTCACAGCGCATAGCGCAACAGTAGATGTCTCCAAGGAAATTCATATTCAAGAATGAAAGGCTCACCTTGAGGGAAAAGCCCAATTTCGTTTTTTGCAAGTGAGCGGCCCTGTCCCCGAAATAAGGTATTAGCGAGGTGATTTCCATCAAGATCGGAGCTCCCTTGTCATGAAAGTTATTGTCGGGATGCTGGTTGGTGGGCTATCTCCCTGTAGAGTATGGCTCGCGCGTCTTGCATAGGTACAACGCAGTCGGTAATGCAATGCACGCACGATAAGGAACGCGGTGATTGAACAACCAACAAACCCCCAGCAGCGAGGTGGATATATTTTCAAGTTCTTTTTCCTCCGCCAAAGGCAGCGACGGTCAGGGGAGAGTGGGGAAGCGGTTTAGAAAAAAAAAAGACAAAGAGTCAAAGAATTCATCGAACTCACCATATACCACCCATCTCCGAATTCGTCTTTGTTGCAATGGTCAGCGGTTGAAGAGTTATGAAGAGACGCGGAGGAGCCGGTCAATTCCTACCGTCCTTTTGCAACAGCTCTATGTGTTCTCCCTTGCGCAACGTAAGCTCGTCAGGAGTGCGAGCTTCAAAATTATGCAGCACCTGCAATAGAACTGATGGTACTGGTGGTGGTGGTGGAATGGCGAGCGGTATGTGATATTGGCCATTAGTCGTGGATCCATCTCCAGTCACCGCACCGCTCCTGGCTTCAGCCATGTCGCCGCCTCACACTTCGGCCTTCCCCCGAGAACCCAACGTACTCGACCCGCTTGTAGCCTAAGTTGTATGTCTACCTACCCCTATCGCGTAGCTTACGAGCCTATTCAAGACTATTCAGATGGGGGGGGGGGGGGGGGGGAAGATTAGAGGAGAAAGGGTGGGGTTAGGGAAGTAAACCCGTCAAGCGGGAGTGTGGACACCTGGCCGGATCCGACGTCGTAGGGCGAGAACAGCTAGTTGTCGGCGTGAATCCTGTATGTTAGCTGTGGGGTTTTGAGTTTTCCCTAAATGTACTTTTGAGCACAGAGAGACTCAAGGCGGGGGACGAGAGGCAGGGAGGAATAGATGAAAGGAGTTGTAATATGTAGTCGAGCTCGTATACGTAGTAGTAATGGCACTAGTTGTAGCAGTTTTAAGAGTGATCGTAGGACATATGTAGAATAGAGCCTCCTGTCGTCTTCACACGCATTCCCCGCCTCACTCTTCCTTGTCACAGGCACTCACTGCTTGCTGACTTTCTTTTTTCTTCTCCTTCTCCTCCTTCTTCGGTCGCTGTTGGGGATCCTTCCGAGGCTGTCGAGAGAGATGATGGGAATAATAGCCTGTGCTACAGATCGAGAGTACCTACGCAGCAACGCCCGGGCCAACCCACTAAATGATGGCGGAGCAAATCCCCCCCTGTCCCGCTGAAAGTTGCACAAAGAGTTCCTTCCCCACTTCACTTCATCCAAACGTTTTGTTTTGAGAACAGATATACATGTAGCCATTCACCAGTAAAATCCAACGCATGACGGACTTGATGCCCGTCTTGCCAGATCATCTCCACTGCTTTCAGGAACAGGTCAGGGGACAGGGACGGGAAAACGTACCTACACCTACACATGGCTCCCCTGATCTACCGACTTTTTTATTGCTTGTTTCCGTACAGACACAGCAACGACTCATTCCTTTAACTTGTTGGGTCCTGTAAAAAGATGTTTTACGCCCACATGAGACTCTTGCTTGTCACGAGGAAACTCTTAAACTCCATAATCTCACAGTCAAATCAAATTTTTGATTCTGAAGATAGATTACTGTGTCTTGGTACTATTTACATGTACTTAACAATCGGCAACTCATAGGATCACTCCCTTTCGGAGGTGCATACAATATCTACCTGTTATTGTTTCTCGAAAGGATTCAGTCTCAGGTCGAGCTACATGTCATAATGCATACTCCGAGGAGTATAGTGGTCTTGGCAAGGAACCACCTAGACATAAAACCAAGGTCGCCTCCACGCAAACCGTACAATCACTTGGACAGCTGTCCATGTCTGATATACCTATTGGCCAGCGAAGGGTGAAAGGCGGGGCAACTTTAAAAATACATAGCAGAATAGTAACGTCATAAATTCCCCCTCTACAAAATCGGGAAACCAAGCGTACTAGCCTTTAATGCGATACTCGATATACAACTCCCCTTGAATGAGCTTATTACAGACTATGCTCGATACTTGTAGTTAAATGACGCCTATAAAGAGGAATTCTTAGTGCTGGATACAACTACCCAACCCTAGGATCCTGGATAGGACCGTGTCCTGAAGTACCGACAAACGAACTCTAAACTCTTGTAGGGCTTCATGCCCATTTCCCTTTTTCGGTTGCATATCGTTTTTTGATAATGCCATCAAGCATGTGGATTCGAGTGCTGGGACAGGGGGAACTTGCGACTGAACGGCAGAAACCTGGTTTTACCTGTACCGGATGAACTCTTGTTCACTTTATAGGTTAAAATTGTCCGGGTTTACAAGTTACAAAACGACACGCGCTGACTTCCTGAGTCCTGACTTCTATACAGCAGCATTGAATTATTCAAAACTTAAACAGAACATTGCTTGTTATCAGATTTCAATTAAACTCAAGATTTCAATACCCCCAACCTGCGGTAGAAATATCCACAAAAAGACCAAGATCTTAGCTATAAAGGGAGGTACACAGATGGGGTCGATGATGTTTGTATCGTTGTATCAAAATATAGAGAAACTCCGGATAAATTTGTGATGGCGGCAGGCAGGAGCACGGGCGAGCGAATTATGATAGTTACAAATCTCCATACAGCTGATGTAAGCGAGCCCGCAACAGGCGAGGACTCGCGTCAAATTACTATTGTAGGGCGTAATTTGCTGCTGTGGCACCCTAAAATCTTGAGGATGGGTGTCTCATGTGACTACAGCTCAATTGTACTTAAATACTGAAGTGCCCACAGTAATCAATCTCCTGTTCTTCTGAGCCCCTTGCTTCCAGATAAGAATAGCCTCCTTAATGCACACACAAACATACTACTTCTGGGGGTAACCTTTAGTAGATTCTTCATCAGGAACTGTTATCTCCCACAGTGGGGCTGCCAAGACAGCCAAAACACATCTAAAAAGCAGATACAGCAACTGTAGTCAAGGGTGGCAAGTGTAAACTAGGAATAGAGGGAAAGTAAAAAAGAAAAGGACAACAGGGGTAAGTTTTTTTCTGGGAAACAGAAAGCAAACACAACTCTGATTATGACAGGAAGAATTGATACCACATGGTTACTACCTACGACACCAGTTGGGTATAAACACATCGAGACAGATCAACTGCGCTTTTAACCACGCTCTGCACTACGATTGGTCCCCGCTCTATCGGTTGGTAACATCACCTCGAAAGTTCACATACCCATCTTTGGCCGCCACGTCAATCCGAGAATTTGGGTCTGACAATTCTGATATTGTTGACCACAAGGAATACCATAATAAGCGAGCCGCCTGCCCTCGGTCCTTTTGCTGTGTAATCAGCTGCTGATCGATCGAGAGAGCGAATTGGCAAATTGTGTTTTAAAGAGGAAGAAACAGAGCAAGGAAAAGAGAGAGACCTGCACAAGAATGATCGCGAATGGAGCAAGTATCGCATCTACCAACAATGCGAACGTTGGGGTTGGGGCTACTGGAGCGAGCTCTGTTGGAGGGGGCCAAAGTGGAGGAAGAGGTCCTGGCAAAAGAGCCAGGAAGGAGCCAGTTGATAAATCAGATGCAACAGCATTTGCAGCGTGAGTTCTTATGTTCTCCTTGACCTTCTATATCTCATACACTTTTCGCGCGAAAACGCAACCCTTTGTCTGCTACATATTTCTCTGCATTCGACGCGCTTGACGCTACGCTAGTTGCTGGTAACTGACGTTTCGCCTCAACCACGTATGTCCAGTTCTGAGATGAACAAGGTCAACAACACGCTTCATGCATTCGCCGGTGGCAAGCAAAAACCCTTGTGGATGCGGAACCAAAATGCTTCTCCGACACCTAGCGGGGAACCCGTCCGAACTACAATTCGATCACAAATAAACCCCGTCCGAAGAAGGACAACGCCACTAAACAGAATGCCTTCACAACCTACAACCGCAAGACGAAATACTACTGATATCATAACTATTGACGACCAGAACCAAGGAATACCACTACTCGCCACCGTCGGACCGGGAAAATCACCTCCGAGCTCGCTATCTCCGGATTTGCGCGGCTTACCACCTACTCGGATACAAAGAATACCTAGCTCAAATATGGAGGCAGTATTGCCCTCGCCGGCGCCTAGTGATAGTCCATCAGCTATGGATAGGCGAGACGAAGAAGCGGAGGAAGTGGTAGTATCGGTAGCGGCCCAAGACACGCCAATCGGTTCACCAACCGATAGAGTGTATGACAGTGAGCAGGATCAGACGCACGGAAGAGCACAGGATGGTCAACATGTGATGGCTGTTGGTACCCGAAGAGAAACACAAACTGAGCTTTCGTCCAGTGCTGCTGGCGAGAAGGATATACAAACGATGAACAACCCAGGGAATCATGGATTATCCCGGGCATTAAAAAGGGCATTCGAAACTACAGAAGATCATGCCGAAAGTGCCAAGCGACGGAAACAAGCATCAATATTACCTATATCCGAGGAAAATGCAGTCTTACCATCGGCCCAGATCCTCAGGCCAGGCGAGCAAGGCGAGCAAGGTCCGGAGACTAATTTAAATGGTCGTGTACAGAGCCCTCTGGTAGATAGTCGACAAATTTCACCTGCCTATAACCTGCGAAGCTCCCAGTCTCCGATTGTAACATCCAATAGGATCCCAGTAATTCCTTCCAATGCATCTCCCTTAACAGCCTCTTCTCACTCACGTCCAGCGCCAACTACATCATCGCAACCCTCCTCGGCGCCTCTACAATATTCGACGTCTCTTCCGCCCACCACCTTGTCGCCCTTGACTCAGCCTCCAATTTTGGGTTCCTTAGGTATCCCTTTGCCTAGTGCTGTATCCGACCTGAATTCGTGGAACGGTTTGGCGTCAACACCACAGCTTCGGGCCCAGGGCCCAGCCTCCCCGCAATTTCGCTCACAGCAGCAGCAGCAGAAGCACTTACAGATACAGCTTCGGCGGCAGCAGCAGCAGCAGCAGTTGCAACAGCAGCAATTGCAACAGCAACAATTGCAACAGCAACAATTGCAACAGCAGCAATTTCACCAGCAGCAATTTCATCAGCAGCAATTGCAGCAACAGCAACTACAACAGCAATTACAACAGCAGCAATTACAACAGCAGCAATTACAACAGCAGCAATTACAACAGCAACATCCAGCTCAGGCTTCTCAAATAGTTCAAGCTTCTCAACCGGCTCAGACATCTCAAACAGTTTTGAGAGCTTTTCTCCCTCGAATCAACAATTTTATTCAAACAGAGGGTGGGGCTGGCCTGCGATCATTCAACGCTGTGGAGTGTTTTAGATTCAAGGTTCTCCGTGAAGCTATATCTAAAGAAGACTGGTTTTTCACAGTTATGAGCCAGGTATATGCTCTGACCTCAAACTCCGAGGACCAAAACACCTTGTTCAAAGAAACTGGGATATCTGCTTCGTTGCCCGGGTTCCAGGTGCTGAAAGAGCTTCTTGAGGATAATCAACGACTGTGTGGAAGAAGTCTCACATATCTTGCGGCATTTCCGGTGCCAATTGCGGATGCAAAACAAAGGCTGACCTTCTTCCCGAGCTTCCTTGAGGAAGTCAGGAGCTTCTTAACTGATGGGTATAAGGTTAGCTCACTAGCCTAAGGCAGCTTCTCTTTCTCGAATTGATTAGTCAGCTGACACCATTAGATCGTAGGAAAAATGAGAGATTATTACTTCAGGACAGGAAAAGTTCCAATTGACGAGGACCTTGCACGAGACTGGAATATCAGAGCCCTGGTGTTCCGTTATATAGTCGTTCGTTACCTCCAGCATCAAATGAAAAAACTACTGCTTCACGCCGCTCCGGTAGGTACACTTGAACACCCGACTGAGCGGGGGCACCGGCAGGCTTTGCAGGGCCAACATATCCAAATGCATCAGTTACAACGTAACCATCAAATTCAGGAGCAGCAACTTATGCAGCGATTGCAGCAGGTACAAGCCATGCAGCAGCAGCAGCAGCAGCCACAAAACCCTACGTCAGCCGAGGGCGTTCCAGTTCAAATTCACAACTATCAATCTCAATTAGCCAATTTACAACATAGGCATATGTCGATCAACCACCAGCCCTCGCCGCTAAGTTCCCCCATCCCAAACCATAATATACCCCAGAATAGTCCACCAGAAGAGATAAATTCTGCCAATGCCGTAGGGATCGAGAATAGACAGCCACATCTTTCCGCGCCGCAACAACCCGCAACCCAAGGGCAAAGGCTATCAAATCCTGGTGTTGTCAGAAACAACGGTGTCTCCATACCCTTAAGCATTGACACTCAAAGAGCTCAACAATTAACTAGAGGCCAAGCTTTTCAAATCGGCTCTGTCAATAATTCCCCGGTGCCAACATACACGCCAAACTGGCTCGCAATGCCCAGTTCCCATATGCATTCCCCGATAGTTACGCCGACTGCAAACCAAGCTCCGAACGGGATTGTGAATCGAGTACCACCTAGCCCGGGCATGCAACAATACAGCCTATCAGGATTGCCATCTCCAGCGGAGACGCAGGCACGTCGCAACTCGCGAGCTCAGCTGCAGGGACCGGGCCAGAGACGTGTGGCTTCAACGCCGGCCCAAAATGTTGTTACTCCAACACAACAAACTGTAAACACACCAATTCATCGGCAAAGCTACGTCCAAGGCCATCCGTTGGAACTTTCTGACATGGCTGTGCTCAATTCTGCGCACATCCGACAAGTTAATGATGCCAGTCAGATCACCCAGCCAATGCAACAAACATTTCACCCGCCACGACCTGACTTCATGGCTCCAGCTGCAATGGCAAATGCGCTACCTAGCCCACGTGCTATTATCCCATTGCCAACACCTACACGAGGTTTCGCGCAGCTTCCTCAGAATGCTCTCCAATCCCATCTCATGAGTCCGAGGTTTGCTGAGCCCCCTCGAGTGAATGGAAGCGCACCAGCACGCTCCAAGCTCTATATTAGCATGAGTGGTTTTGCTTTCCCGGGGGTTGCGATCAATTCCAAACAACCATGCCAGAAAGTCGCGTTCAACATCACTGAGGATATCGAAAAAAAGCTTTCAAAAACCAGACCAGGGAATAAGCCGGGGGATGGAATGACTCGACCAATGGTTTCTCCTGGCTCACTCATATATCGATTACGATCCATCAAATGGACAAAAAGCACACAACCTCTGAATCCAGACCAAGAATGGGTATCACAGGAAACAGATTGGCCAGTTAGTGCCTTCATCGAGGTGAACGGACACTACGTCGAGTTAAGGCGAAAACCGGCCTGGGGAAAAGATTTACCAGCGGATATTACGAGCTTCATCAAAGCAGGCGATAATGAGATGAAGATCGCAGTCTTGATACCCAGAACGACTGATAAAAGTGTCACCTATGCCATGGCAGTCGAGATTCATGAGTGTAGGCATGAAGATGATATCACTAACTCTCTTTATACTGTTCCTTCTACCGACGCAAAGGCTCTCATCACGAAACGTTTAATCGGCCAGAGTGCAGACGGTGATGATCTAATGGTTGTTGACAGCGATCAACTCTCTCTCGCTGTTACATGCCCATTGTCTTTCACGCTCATGAACAGCCCAGTCAGAGGAAAGTCCTGTACGCATCTTGAATGTTTCGACTTCAAAAACTTCTTGGACAGTCGCCCACGGCGTAGAGAGTGGGAGCCACCCAATGCTGATGCTTGGAAGTGTCCTATTTGCCGTGGTGATGCACGGCCGGGGGAGTTGGTGATCGATGGATTTTTGGTTGAAGTTTTGAACGCGATCAAGGACGGTGACCTAGGAGTTCAGGACCCACGAAACATAGTCGTAAAGAAAGACGGGAGTTGGGAAATCAAACACGAAAAGGAAAACGCTGTCAACGAAAAGAGTGAGGACCCCGCCAACACCAATGGGGCTACTAGCAGTAGCTCTAAGAAGGAAGTCGAGGTGATCTGCCTAGATGATGATGATGAATAAATATCGTTCATTCGTTTTATTTTTATAACGAAGTGGGGAATTTGGTGTTTCTGATTTTTCTTTTATCCTTCATTATTTTCTTGTGTTTTCAACTGATGAGCGTAAAACTAGCATAGCGGGATTTGGTTTTCCTTGCTCCTTTTTTTTTTTTTTTAATAACCGGAGTTATGTATTTATTGAGGGTTTCTCATTCGTTTCTGGGATATACGGGCCGCGATCGCCATGGTGGCGGGCCGGCCCGATTTACCTTATTCTTACTTCTTTTTTAGTCACATATTTGGTTTTCATACACTGGCGTTACTGGTAGTGGTCCTCCACTTGCATTTCCCTTCATACATTTACGAGCCGCTTTCTTTACAGCCCGACCAGCCCTCAAAATTCCTTACATTTTACTATCTTATCTCTACTCTTTTCTGGTGGTATACTAATTCTACGGGCTTTTCTTCCATTCCTGACGGCATGGTGTATACTGATGATGCGAGATTAAGGTCATATCTCTCATTATTGCAACGTAAATCCTTTCTATGCCCTATTCTTGGGTTGAATTTGATGCTGGCTTACAACTAGATGTATCGTGAAGGGGTTTCAGGAGAAGTACATGTATGTATGCATACGTCATCTATTAGAAAGGATGATAATACTCTTACGAATGAAAATTGTATCTCTATTCCCGTGTTCCGTCTTAAAGATATGGAACAAGGCTTAGTAATACCAATATTAAATTTACTCTTCCAACCATCAATGCACATTATGAAACCTCAAATTCTACAGCTTACTGGTCCAAACCCGGTGACATTGTTTAATTCATAACGTCTCACTCGTATTTCTGGGGTTGTTACAGCCGACTCTCGATATAGTGATACCCGATATAGTGATATTCGCCTTATATGGACAAATCTTGCCGGTCCCAACTTTTTAGTAAGAGAGAAAACTTCGCCCTTCCTCATTTCCTATAGTGATAATCTTGTTACAAGGATGCTACTCTCCGGTCCAGACCTCATCACTATATCGAGAGTCGGCTGTAATTGATTGATAACCCATACAATGTACCTACTACATGTCGGTTGTGGCAAAACCTTACCCTTCGCCGTGCTTAACCTATTAATCGTGTGTAATGTACCAATATATTTTGATATTGATCGATTGGTTGATTTATTGGGTGGTATATTTGATTTATTCAATAATTATCTATGAGAGTAATATGCTTTGCCTTTATACTGGATCTATGGCTACATGTATGCGATATTAGGTACATGTAGTTAATCTCGTGTAGATGATCGCATATAACGCTTTGTTTGATTTGCGCAGTTTGATCATATGTAGGCACAGCTGTAGAGATAGAGATAGAGTGTGCCAGAGGTGGTGGTTCCGCTGCAGCGGTTGTAGGATCAGAGTGATGGATCTCCTGATACGCGGCGGAGGCCAGCTTTGAAGATAGAGGCATAATATTCGCCAGCATGTCGACCATAAACCCTCAATCACTTGAAGCTGAAGTTTTTTTTTAGATACATAACATCCACAAATGTGACATTTTTATCATTCTTCCCTCTATCTCTATCTCTATCTCTTCCTCTCTAGCTCCCCCCTCCCCCCTCCCTCTCCCCCCTCCCCCCCTCTCCCCTCCCTCTCCCCCCTCCCCTCTCCCCTCTCCCCTCTCCCGGTCCACCCGGTCCACCCTCTCCCTCTCCCCTCTCCCCTCTCCCCTCTCCCCTCTCCCCCTCTCCCCTCTCCCCCTCTCCCGGTCCACCCGGTCCACCCTCTCCCTCTCCCCTGAGTATCGCTCTGTAGTATCGCATGCCCACTCCCCTATTTATGTCTATCACCAACAACTATTGTACTAGGGAGTGGAGTCAAGTTTCTGGGGCGAATAGCACGAGCAGAGAACTCCTGCAATGGTTCTCACGTAGTGAGGGAAATGTTAGCTAAATGTTATGAGGATCTGCAGCTTCGTACCATTGGTAAAATTGGCTTTATTATCAGTGGATTGGCGCTTTAGTGCTAGGGGCTAGTAGATAATTTGTTTTTTTCCAGCTGGTGGAGGCCGTTCATTAAATGGGCGGATATTTATTGGGGGTCATTCGCGTAGCTATGCAGACTGATATTTATGTTGAAAGAACTTTGTTCATCATCCCATAGTGCTTGGGGATGATATTCTCCCAATTGTCCGGTTATAGAAGTTCGGAGGGGGAAATTACTAGTGATGGGTTTTGAGAGGTCCTGCCTGGTGGTTGAGGGAAAGTTCTTCCAGCCTGAGTCACACTTGTAATTTCACCGCCCCCATGAACCCCCCACAGATAATATATCCGAAGAGGATACGATAGCTCCTCTCTTCGAATCTCCACGTGCACATGTACCATTGTGGTTTATAATAAAACGGCTAAAGCCGTCAGTTCGTCATCTCAGTCGTCGGTTTTTGGGCACATGCTGCAGATTTCTAACCTAATACTGATATTCTTTCCCACTCAGCCTCTTCATGCATATACCGATTTATTTCGATCAAAGGAGCACATATACCGATACCGGAGCACAGGATATGAGACGAGCTCATAACGTAAAAAACCGACGTATCGGTAGGAACCACCCCCAACGGCCGAACAACATACGTACATCACAATTCATTCAAGCCCTCGCTCATGGTGGAGCACGGGTCAGCTATACCTTTGTGCATGTTGCATGGTCGGAAAACAAAGCACGCCGATGCGATGAGGTTAATTAAACCTACTCATGAGTCATCACTCGTGATTGCCAAGGCCTACAAAGTTTCTGGTGATCTGTCTAGTGAGCTATTTGGTGAACTATCTAGTTCTTCGTCAAATTGCCTTTCTCTAGAGGTCGCATCTCGAGCGTCTACATACTGTCTATCGAGTTATCGTTTCTAAATTCTAGATGACTCATAGAAAAATTGTATGCGCCTATGACCTCTTCAGTCACGGGTCATATGCATATGAGCTACTATCTACTAGATACTTAGCTAGTAGAGTAGAGTGGATTTCAGATATGGATAATAAGTCCGCCCTTTCCAGACTTGACTCTATCTCCCACCCATTTACATATCATAATTCATTAATTCACCATTAGCCTTAAATTTGTCTCCAATATTAAGGCAACTATGGCCTACGTTTATCAAGAGATCAAGTGGTCTTTAGGATCATTTTTTGCTAGGGACGGAACCAATACTAGGCGAGACCAAGGTAACCCAGGGCCATTCTCCACCAGCTTTATGAGTCGGGCTTCAAGGCTAGAGTTAGTCGGTTCAGCATCAAAGCTGCGGCTCGATATATGCACCGTTCCAAATACTATTCGGGCATTTGTGGTAGTACTAGTCTCGGACTTCCCATAATTTAAGTTGAGTAGAATGGACATCCTCGTATACTAACTACCCCGCACGCTAGATAAATAAACTCCCTCGGGCTTCTCCGTGGATTTTTATACACCTGAATCGATCATACTTACGATGAAAAGCCTACTATGACGTTTTGAGTGCGGAGTTTTCATGTGGGGGATGAGTGATGGTTTGTGGTCAACGAGAGAAAAGCCATAGTGCCAAGGCTTCACGGTCACCTATTAGCCCCTTCGCTAGGCTACGACTACCTGCGGGGAGAGTTACTATTAGGTGAAAATAATAGGTTGAGTACCGTGAGTTGTTATTATTTTGATTGCCTACCAGGCTCAAACGGCCCGGGTGAATACGTACATGTATTGGCTTGCATATTTAAAACTAGAACTAAAATTCGAGCTTTGTTGCAGGTACGGATTTGTACTGGCCCATAGGCGCCTGAACTGAGAACCACGTTGGCCCATGGATCGTTTGGCTGTCCCGGTCGGGCGTAACTACTGAGATTCTTTGGTATGCAGGGTGCAGCTATAACCAGGGGTACTTATTATGGTATAATCGTGCCGGCAAACGGTGTACTTAATTTCCTTGTATCAGTACAGAAGATTTTAGTAAACTAGGTAGGAGTGTACAAATTTTCAAGAGTGGGGAAATGGAGAAGACACGGGTGTTATAGAAAGTATCTCACCTAAAAAATTTAAAACCTCTTTTCCTTCAAAAAAAAAAAAAAATTGTGCCAGGATATTTGTTAGGGTTGCAATTGAGAAAGCCTAAACTACAATACTGTAATGTTTGAGATCCATCTATCGTTCCTATCAAATGGTCAATAATAATCAATAAAACTACATGTACCTGGGTTTTTAATGGTGACTCATATATGATCATATTATAACTCTTGCAACTTTCAACCATCCAACCACTCGCTCTCCCCCCACAAAGAAGCTCCGAGACGGGGGCTTACTTTAGCTAGTTGTTGATTACAGCTACAAGATCGATGCGTATCGAAACGGCCACATGCTCTCCGAGAATAGACCAAACTACCGAGAGAATTCCAGGCGCCATCTTCGTATTCCTAATCTCGAAAAACGATCCAGGGATCGGATTATTCGATTTATAATCCGTGATGGACTTACCCGGACCAGAAATATCGATGCTGTTTGTGTGGGGGCCATAGTTTAAGAAATGTAAAGCCTTAAAAAACAACTCAATGGGTAATATCCAAGCAGCCGCTGGAACCTATTGCTCTGATATGACTACTCCAGAGATATGGAGGAAATGAATTTGTAATTGGAGCTCTACCCCCGCGGAAATCATCATGTGCAGCTCTAGGAGGGTAAGCAACAAGGGGTGTCATTGTGCAGAATCTCGGCAAGCCGAGCTGATGCCAAGGTCCCGGGCTCGCTAAATTTCTACTTTGCTTGTGTAACGGTGATAACGTTTGGTTCTCCCCATGAATCGCTTAGATATATACGTATATTATTCTCAAAATTCTTCTCGAACATTTCCTGAAAGGTTGGATCACCTACGGTAGGTATTCTTTCGATTTGGAGAGGTAGACTTGGTACTAGAAGTTGTACCTATAACTACATTCTCCAGTAAGTACTGAGAGATAATGCGCTGCTGCATGTGAACTGAAAATACCTGCTACTGACTGACTACGAGTAGAAAATATCGATGGCACTCGGATCAATCAATATTGGTATGTAGGTACATGCACCTACTGTTAGCTAGCTGCATGACGCATACTGGCCTGGCATACATCAAGGCGTGGAAAATCTTAGATAATCGCTTCTCCTACGAGAGAGAAGCCAAACGGTACTACTATTGCGTGCGTGAGTCAATCACTTGCACACATCCATGAGAATTTCACCCACTGATGGTTTAAATATAAGGCGCACAATGTTCCAGTCCAAGAGGTCCAAGGCGCAGAGCAGGCAGCAGTGTACCGTTACTCAACCCCGACATTTATTAAGTTCTCACAAAAGTCAAAACTCGAAAAGTTTCAGGCTTCTCATACACCGCACCTAAAAACTACAATACCTTAGCTGTACATCAACTTCCTGACAGAATAAATTTTGCAATTCCAGGGTTAAGAGGTTAGGTCGACAGTATATAGATACTTAGTTGCAACACACGCCATTGCGCTTCTTTGTTCCTTCTTATAGTTATCATACGATATAGAGACGCCTGCAGCTTCCCTTCCTACCTCGTCACGTTCCTACTTTTAGGATGTTTAGCAGCGCATCCTCCATCGCGACTCGGAACTCAGTTGTGAGTTCCATGCGTTCCGCAATGCAAGCAGGCAAGCCACACATCACGATAACTATTCAAGGTGAAGAGCCAGCCCAGTATAATGGGGGTTTGAAATCATATTCGACACTGGACACTATCAAGGGAGAGGTGACTATCATTGCGACTGCCGCAGACATCCGATTCGATGATATTCAGATCACGTTTGAAGGTAATATTTCACCCCACAGCGAGTAGGAAGACGAAGCAACCCTGACAGATACAGGGAAACAACGGACATGGATGGACAGAATGGGGCCCACACCCGCAACATCGGGCCGGACTTCTTCGACAATCACCGTATGTCCATCACCACCAATCATATCAGTCATAGCCAATATCAATTCTAACAAGAAATAACGTCACAGTTTCTCAAGTTGACCCAGCCCACCGATGAAGCCTTGCTACCGCACCCCCGGATCTTTGAAAAGGGAAGACAGTACACATTTCCATTCACCTTTGTCATCCCTGAGCGCCTTCTCCCAACAGCCTGCACACACAGTCTCAAAAATGATTCAGTTCGAGATGCGCACCTGCAACTACCGCCTTCTGCTGGTGACCCTTCTCTTGCAACGGGTCGAGGCTGCCTAGTCGACGATTTGTTTCCGGACATGACTCTAGTATCTTACTACATCCAAGCGAAGCTGGTGCGCCGCCGAGAATTGGATGGAAAGGCCATTATGCTTGGGGATACTTATCGACGACTGCGAATTCTTCCAATTGTGGAAGAGGGTCCGCCGGTCCATACAGAAGACCACCCAGGCGAGTATGTTATGCGTGCGGAAAAGGATATCAAAAAGGGATTCTTCAAAGGAAAAATGGGGCGTTTGACAGCAGAGGCCGAGCAGCCTAGGTCGTTGCGGTTATCTAAAGACTCACTATGCCCAGCGACAACGATGGTGCCAGTATCACTCTGGTTTAGCCCCGCAGATGAAGCGCTAGAGCCACCAAAACTAGGGAGTTTAACGGCAAAGTTAAAGGTGTCAACCTTCTATTCAACCTCACAACTTAGTTATATTCCAGGGCCAAGCTCAAAGAACACAGACCCATCATTGGGGCATTATGGCGAATCTCTACTACTGTCATCGAGGTGTATGGAGGGTGCTAAATGGGTCAAGCAACCACTGGCACCTGGTCCAGCGACAACGTATAAAACAGTCGTTCTAGTCCCTATTACTGCACCAAAATGTAAAGAACTTGTTCCAAGCTTTACATCATGTCTTATGTCGCGCTCTTATACACTTGATCTCTCCATATCCGTACAAGCATCCACTCATACCAGTCCTTCCGTCTCGCTGAGGCTTCCATTGCAAGTCTCACATCCTGCCACTCCTTCCTCGCCAGTCCTTACAGCAGCGAACACAAATATCGACGAATTCTTTATCCCACGTTCTATAGCTCCTCCAGAAGTAGAGCAGAACAGATCTGGGCTGCCAGGATATTCAATACTTGCCGGACGCGGGGTTCCTGTGAGGATACCATCGCCAGTTGGAATCTCCCCTGGGTGCGGTTGAAAATTTACTCCCTTTGTTTCTTCTGCTCTCTGTTGCTGCTTTTTTTCTCTTCTTTTTGTGTTTGTTTGACTCGTTGGCTTATTGTGCCCGGTTTGGTTTTATAGTGATGCCACCAGTGGTGATTCTATGCAGTGATGATTTCTGATAGTAACGACGACGAAAAGTACGATAATCGACCTTTAAGCATTTTGTTTATTTTTCTGTGTACATAGATTTCTAGGGACTTTCGTAATTTTTAAAACATATATCTGTATGGTAGCTACAGAAAATAAAATGGTTTGTCGGAGGTTGCAGTCGGTTGTTCATATAATTTACCCCCATAATATATAAACTATGCCCTCAATCACATGTCTCGAATGAGGGCATTTTTAGACAGTGAACCTTATCATATGCGAGTGATAAAGAGTGACCCTAATGCACCATACCCTTGTTGACTCATTAATGGTATCCTACCATGCTCGAGTTCCAACATTGGTTGGGTAGAGGGAGAATCCTCCATTTGTCCAGGTAATACGCCCGCTAATACTGTCGTATGCCCGATTAGGAAGAAGCTGCAGCTAAGTCCGAATGATAACCCATGACGAACCCGTTTAGGCTTAGCTCTGTTAAATCTTAAATCCTCGATGCATCTGTCTAGAAATGCCCAGAGGTGTATGTAAACCAAAACAGCATCTCGGCGGGAAATAATAGCCTGTACTTTTTGTATCGCATGCCTACTCACAGTGATAGAGGGAGGCACAACCAGGATCAGGCTAGGAATCATAGTCTATCACTCGTAATTTCCCACTGGATATGCCTAGGAGTCATCCAAAGTGCCTGTGAACATATAAGGACACGGTATGTCACACTATATTCGTACACAAGGCAGTATATAACCCTGTAGTTAGTCAATAAATCAAGTCTGGTACTCTTCACAGTACAATCCCAAAACAATAAGTCCCGATAGAAAGCACCTGAGGTTGAGGGGTTATCAACAAAGACAAGCAGCTCAAGCGTTTTATTAATTAAGACTTTTTGATAACTAGTTATCCTTATAAGTGGAACCCTAGGTCTGAAATCTTGGTGTGCTCGCGCAATTAACTCACCAGAGTCTTGCAGGTTCGGGGGGATTACTCTATTCTACGTCATTTTAGATTTCTTTAATTCCCGAAAAATATATAGTAATGAGTGAATATATTTTCTCTTTGTTTTGTTTTGGTGAATCATGTTGAGGATGAATCACGATACATCACTCGGTTGTTTGCTCAAGTGGAACCGATTCATTGATTAACAAGGAGTAGTGCCTTGAGTGAATCTGCCCCCTCGCCCCATGAGCACGGCCTTCTTCTGGAGCAGTTAGTGATCGATTTTACAACAAAGCTTAGACCACGTAAAGAAGCTCACCTAAGGAAAGCTGGCTACTTTTTTCTCCGGGGTGTGTGGTGAGTCTCGCTCCTTCCTCGCTCCCTAGGTGCTGGTCTCAATCAGCAAACTTGATCAGCACATAGTTATAAGGTAATACGTCGATAGAGAGATTTCGGGATCGGGAGACGCACTCGCATACATGTGGCTAAGAGGGAGCGCCGAGCTGGATACAATTAATGATGTAGACAAAAAAAAATAAGAGGGAGTGTCAAGGCGCACAATAACCCTAACCCTATAGTGTCAGGTCTTGCAGGCAGCTCTCTCGCTTTTCTGCTTAAGGCCCAGAGCGACGGTAAGTAATTAGTCATATCACCACCAGACGGTTAGCTATAGGGATCGCCCAATACCAAGCTCAATAACCCTAGGTAATTCTAATGAGAGTTTTAATCATGCCTGGAGTTTCTTGACTAGAATAACCGCCTAAGTATGTACTTAGGGTGTAGGGGTAAGTGAGAAGACACCCTTCACGTAACCTTGGCAGAGTGGTGTCTTCTCACTTACCCCTACACCCGAAGTACATATCCGGATTCATCACGTGTTTGCTGTAAACTGAGGCCATAAACACCCCCGAGTGACGGCCCTAGTACGTTTTAATCACATGGCCCTGCTTCTAGTACTTGTTGATAATACTGGTGCAGTTCTTATAGCATTAAAGCCCTATCAGGGGCTTGCAATACGGGCGGTGTTATTCCTGGGGCCTCGCCTCCTTTCCTTATACTATATGTGGAGTATTGGGTTATAAGCTGTGCTCTATAACTAATGGCTCTGTAGGATTTATATTTATCCACTACTTCCCCCAATCGCAATCTATTTATCTACACCAATGATACACCTTCTTCACTACAAAGGGGAGAACTACTAAGTCTCGTTCCTAAAGATATATCCTTGAGAGGCCAGATCCTTCTAATGACAGTGACAGCTCGATTTACAGCATGTACTTCCAGGGTTACAGAGGACGAGACCTTAAAATATGACTGCAGCCCAAGTAAAATATCACTTAAAAAGTGGTGGTTCCATAGTGAACGGGGTCTATGTTGAGACATTGCTTATCCTATCACAAGTGGAGACAACACACTGCAATTCTCCAGTACGAGTTTGACAGTATAAATGGTAGAGTATTTCCTAATTATGATCGCCCCTTCTCAAAGGGTAATTTCATCTTCATCCTACAGGGAAGGAACCCTGATACCATTTGCTAGGCTTGGGTATAGAAAGCTGGGTGCCTGGGTATTAGTCATATCCCTAGGGTTATAGCTATTGTTGCGTATTTCAAAACGCTAGTCACGGTGCCACAGAACGATGAATGGGGGTTCTAAAGAATCAAGGAGGGTATAAGTATTCTTTCAGACATAAAGCCTACAGTCCTGGCGCCAGGTTATTGACAATTGCTTGGTATTATCCGGGGCGACAAGGCACCGGGCATATTCGCGGTGCTCGTGCATACCCACTCTACTCGTACACATAAACAGGACGCTTCACTATATATGATCTATTTCGTATCACTGAAGTATCGAGGGTTTTTTTTTGGGCTCTTATTAAAGACAGGCAGTTAAAACGGAGACTTACATTGATAATAGTAGTATTCATTTAAAATACCTTCTATGTATCGGAAAGGTAGGTATAAATTGTGAGGAGAAAGCTAAAGAAACACAAACATTGCAATCTCGCGTAGCCGATAGAGAAATGTGGAGGTCAGAGGAGAAAAAGGGAACAGTTATCATCCCCGCCTTGTAAATCAACAGCCCCCGTGCCACCAAACCACAGAACTAACCACCCAACAATTGATTGATAGCGCCCTGTACACTTCCTCCACTCCTCCTGAGAGCCTCCACGTTCCTATCGAAATCAAAGAAACCCATGTCATTAAGCTGCCTGAGTTGCTCGGCGTATCTTTCTTCTGGTGGCCTGGTATCTGCTGGTGCCGGTGCAGGTGGGGGGCCGCTAAATGCTGCAAAAGGGTTTGCCCCTGCTCCTCCTTGTCCCATAGCACCAAAAAGAGCGTTCATAGCCGCTGGATCAAACAGTGGGGACTGGCTACCTGGGGACCCTCCAGGGTTCATACCGCCAAGCATTTCCAGCAATGCTGGATTGTACCCAAACGGATTTGGTAGAGCTCCAGCGGCACCTGGTGGTTGCGGGTTTGCCTCACCAGCAGCAGGAGGTGGTCCGAATAAAGCAGCGAAGGGATTTGAGCCGGCAGCTCCAAATGGATTGGGCGGCTGACCTGAGGGACCTGAGGCAGGTTGGTTGGCTGGAGAAGCTCCCTCCTGGCCGGCAGGGGCGGGGGTAGTATCTGTTCTTCCTGGTTCTGGGAACGATGGCGTAGGCGAGCCCACTCCTCCAAAACCACGGCCACCGAGAGAACCACCCATTTGACCCATTTGACGGAGGACATCGGGGTTTGTCATCATCTGGCGGAACATATCGCTATTCATGAGGCGACGAGCCTCTGGTCCAAGCGATTGGAGCATAGGATTGGATGCGATTATGTAATCAAGAAGCTGGGGGTTTCGGAGCATTTCGTTCATTGTCGATGCGAATTGAGGGTTATTCATGGCTTGTGCAAGCTGCTCTGGGTCAGGTGGAGGGCCCATCTAGAATAATAAATATTAGCTTTGTAAAACATAGAAGATGGAGTCGATTGTTGGTGGCGAGCAGGGTAAGAGGAGAGAAGCTCACCCCTCCATCAGCTCCAAACATCTCCGCACTCGGCAACTGCACATGACCTGCATATCTTGCTCCCGTCAATCCTGCAAGTGGGTTGTTTCCAGTCCCCGCTGCAAGATTCACAGGCACACCCGGTCTGTTTGCTGCTCCTGTATTCGCCGGGCCACCCGCAGCAACTCCTCTCTGCGCATTTGAAGCAGCCCCCCTGACCATATGGACAGTATGCCCAGATTGGATCTTGTAAGTTTCTATAGTTTCCTCATCCTTCATAACACGGCCAGAGTAGATAAGTCTTTGTCTGTCGGCCGGGACATCGGAAAGCTCGGCAAGCATTTTCTTTAGGTCTAACACCGAAGTGGCCGGGGAAAGGCTTATAGGGAACTTATTATCATTAGACAATTTCACAGAGAATGTTATAGGCTCGGCAACGGCGCCTTCTGAAGAGGAGGGCCGCTCGGTAGGTGCATCGTTGGAAGACATTCTCTTTTTTTTTTTTTTTTTTTTGATTATAGGTTCCCGGGAGGCAATATAGAGAGAAAAACAGGGCGTTGCGGGGTGTGAAAGTAGACTAGGGACAAAAGGAGCTTCTTATCCTGGGTATATTGAGACCTTATGAAAGCTTTAACTTTCAAGAGGTTGTTTGATGATGGCGACGTAGGTTATAACGGTGATGATGATGATAGCAATGATGGTTGATGATTGATGTTAGAAGGGGAAGGGTTTAATACCTCCGGGGGGGGTGTGGAGGGGTTGACGTCGGAGGAGTGTCTTGGTATGCACGCTTTGTTGCTTGCTGCTAGGGTACTACATGTATGAGACTATGAATCTACAACCTTCCATAGAGGTTCTAGTGAGTACACTATTACTCGTACTTTAACACTGTAGTTACTACTATACCCGTTTTCACCCCATAATCCCACTTTGTAAATAAATAAATAGCTACTCTATCAAGGCGCAGTTCCTCAGTGCTTGGTGAGTATGTACCTGTGTGTATCGCTGTGATACGTAGGTGCTGCAAGAAATCCTGCAGGGCGAAATCGATTGGTGATCGTCACACACAAGGGTAAGGCACCCCGCCACTTGCTTACAAATATGGGACATGCATCCTCACCATTCAACGCCTAGACATTGAACGATACCTGGGCCTACCCCCCCCCTTCCTACTATCACCTAACCGTACATAAAATTATACGATACCACTGATCCCTACTTATTAATATGGTGGCATCACAGACTTCTTTTCATGTTCTCCAAAGCACTGAATCGGCCGTGGGTAGCTAGGCGATCGTGATGTTATGGGGGATACTTGTTGGCCGTTTAGGTTGTGGTAAGGTAGAGAGAGGCCCGGAGGCCATCTAAACACATACATGTATTCAGGTAGCTGCATGTAGCTATGGTGATCTTTCCCGGACGAAAAATGCCAATTCGGGTGTTCTGTCTTAATAAACAAATTTTTCTGGTTTGGGAAACGGGCTAGAGTAGGATCAATCTAAGGCTACGTATACGTGTACCTTTGGTGATCCCCAGAGGGCCCACTTTTAGGAGTAGCCCTCCAAAGTCAAAAAGTAGAAAAAGTAGAAACTGCATGATGATATCAAATCCTAGATTATAATAATGTCATTAACATTAAATATAGATTTTCGTGACTGACATTGTAGCTGCCTAGCTATAGCTAGAAAGTTCACCCTTATTATAATTACACCCAGGCTTTCATTCCAGTCGATACATGTAGATAATCTGATTTGTCCGATCCGTCTTTTCCAGCTTATAGAATCTAGAAACTACCACCAAATCATTGTATATTTGTGGTGCTGCTTCCGAGCCTGGGGGGATATATACGTACGAGATCTAACCAGCTGCTTCTATTTATCAGCTGGAAAATCATAGCCGCGCACACAACTATTATAGGGTTTGATTGATCCAAACAATGTAGTTGGAATAATACATGCATACAATGATATCTACTGGCTGACTCAAACTTTTGATACACTCGGAGTTTTGGCGATTACGCTTTTTACAGCCAAAGTAGCCATGTTAGTGACCCGAACAAACCACTCAGCACTGGGCACAAAATTCGACCTTTGGGCAGAAGCTCAGAACTTATCTCGAGATCATGATAGATGAGCTCCAGAATTTTAAATTCAATTATCATGAACGTGCAATTCTTAAAATGAAAATTTGTATGTGTTCCCACACAAATTTCTGCATGGCAACGGGCTCAAGTTCACAAAATACATCACCAACACTGCAGAAGTAAAATTTAAATTCTGTAACTCATTTATAACAATCTCAAGATAACCTCTGAGCTTTTGCCCAAATTCCAAATAATCTGGCCAACGTTGTGTGGTTGATCCAGGTCCCTAAACATGGCTATTTTAGCTGTAAAAGCTAAAAGGTGTAATCGCCAAAGCTTTTGTCCTAGTACTATACATGCATGCAACCCAAAAGTTATGGCAAAACTGACTCAAACCAAACTACTATGATTGATAATACTAATTAATACGGTCTGACTGAACTAGCTCAAACAGGTACGTCTAGCAGATATTTTCCAGAAAGATATATAGGAAACTCAAGTACCAATCATATATGTACTTGGCATATCTATATTATATTACACCCACCCCGAACGAATTGTTGTGTAGTCAGATCATGGTTATTGGTTTCCGGTGCCTCATAATAGCTTAGAGAAGTACAAACTTGAGTTTCTAGCATGATTCTCTATTTCCCTGTGCTCATATGGGGCCTAGGAGCCATTGCGCGCCCATGGATATGCGTATATATAATGATTCACTGGTATATTTGTTGATCTCACGCATGATTGCATATTGCTTGATCATATCAATAGATATTTATCCTGGCCATGGGGTTAGTCTGTAAAGTAGCCAATTAGAGAGCTGCCCTTCCCCAATACCATTCACTTCATTCAGGGAAGCCTCGTTCGAGGCCCTTATATGATGTGTAGCCCCTACTATCGCCACTATTATCTGCATTCGGTGGAAGTCTGGATAATACCGGTCATCCGCTAAGACTTATATATAGGTGTATATATAGCTATATAGGACCTCTTTCTTGTTCTGTAGTTAATAGACTATGTAATAAAGTTCGCACTTCATACTCATGCTTGAGCGCACTGTCATTCCTGTGCTCAATTCTAAACGTTATAATGTGGTGCCCGAGTCCAAGAGGAGGACATTCGGTCAGTGCCTGAGTTATCGGCCGAATTGCCTCTGATCATGACGATTGCCCACGTTTATACAATATAGTCACCCATATTATGATATAAGGCGCCCTGACTATACTATAGCCAACCCAATCAACGAAGTCTCTCTTCACTTTATCCTATCATTGACAAGTCTCGGTCCTATGTTGCAAAATAGTGCACTTATGATAGCCGAGTGATACTTCGTGATTGTATAATGTAAACGTGGCAGAGCCTTCAACCACCTGATAATATTCATAATGTTGTGCTACAGAGCTTATAACTATGAATTTCAGAACTCATCAGCTCCTATGAGATAAGATCCGATTAGGGATGTTCTATAAACAATTGCAATAGACCGAAAACCATTAATGTCATACGGTAAGTAACGGACACCGCCTTGGCTACATTCTTTTTTGTTTACCTACGCCCTTGCGGATGCGCAGTTGCACCTAGGAGGAAAGAAATTTTCAACAGTACCTATGAGCGAAATACCAGCGGACATATATATGGTGTTGGATACTACATTAAATCCTAACTGATACGATATCCCATCATGACCAACCATGGGCTCGAGATACCCTTTTATATAGTAATTGGAGGGTTTATCGAGTTTTGATCGAACTCAAATCAATTGGGTAGGCGCAGTTATCCAATACCTACATGTAGGTTTATATACCCATTACTGAGTTTCTCTTGGCATATATATGCCGTCAGCCATACTGCTGGCCCCGTGGCCAACGAGACAAAAATCCCCGGGCCGCTGCATATCGTTCTCTTTAGATAACGAAAACAGGATCCTCCGGCCCATAGTGAAAAGAGCTTATGATCAGCCGAGTCGGTTGGTTATGATGCATTCATATGCACAGATACGACACATATCACAGGCTTCTGAACCCGCCCAGGCCCTCGATTCTTTAGCATGTCCTGAAAGAACAAAGGATAATTAACATCGATGGATCCATGGAACCCGTGGGAATAATCTCGAGAGAGAAACATGCTACGAGATACATGCAGTTGGTAACGGCCGCGCGTACATACATGTATGTACACACACACTTTCCCCACCGGTAACATCAAGCTAAGTTTATAAAGGCTCTTTAATAAATGCTTACATCTTAATGATCTTGTACATTTTGTATTTACCTCGAGATATGGCTCCCATAATTGTACTAGTGCCTAGCCTAACGGTCTAATTCCCATACAAAAAAAATTCCTCCGAGTTTTACACACCCACCCCCTATGCCCTCTCGCGCCATAACTATAGCTCCTTAGCTGGTTCCATGATCTTCGCCGCGGGAGTATGATCATATGAAACAAGCCATTGTGCATTTTGTACCGACAGCCAGCCGTAATGAGCATCCGCGTTCCCCATAGTGGGGCGACCCAGATCGACTGTGCCACGCATGTAGGCAGAAAGCAATCAGCCGAGCGCTAACAAATTAAACTTGCTGACCTTCGGCCACGCGAATTACTACCCATTACCCGGCCTCTTGGGTTTTCCCCTTAATAAAAAATATAGAGCGTATGTGGGATGTATGTTATTATCATTGGCATATTCCTGCAGCCTAAAAAGAGCTGCAAGCTTTTCTTCTTCAACATGTGGAGATGCAGTACAGGGCAAACAAAACACATGTACCTACATAGTACATCCGATAACGGCCATGTCCCCGACAACCAACGATAAACCATCAAGATATTGGTTATATTTCACCTAAAGAAATAATCTTGGCTGAGATTTCATAAAAGTACCTCATATACTACATGTATTACAATATTAGCCCCGGCCCCGTTGGAGGTACATGTATTTTAGGTTCATACCACAAGGCAGCACGGTGGCCTTGGTTATAAAACCTTTTACCTACATGTACCTCATAACCTATGTATTTTGAAACAGATAGCATATCCGAGTTATATAACTTTATCAAATGACATTGGGGGTTACAAAATTACTCACATTATACATGCGATCCCAGAAGGTCGTACTCCGATCATGGGTACTTCACAGCCTATCACTCGCCCGTCGCCAACATATTAACACCACTACAAGGTGTCTAGCTGAGCCTTGGCTAATCAAGCTTAGCCCAAGAACTTTTAATGAGTCGCATGATAACTGCGCACGCCAGCAAAAAATAAAAGCCAAATGTAGACAAAATCCGCCTGGGTTGTGTTGCCTCCAGTTAGCCGCTTATGCTCATTACTAAGGTTTAACCTAGTTGAACCGGACCCAAATATAAATTCAGGAACGCTGCTTGCCCTATAACGCCCAGCGTTTGACTAAAGACCTACAAAATGCGAATGCATGATGCTACCTCCATGGGTTTTACTCTACTGCACGTTGGAGACCGCCACACGGGGTATATATACAACCTGGCCAATGACACGATACCGCCTGTTCAAACATTAGCGCCAACAAGCGTTCTAGAGAGCTTGGTTGGGGAATGCAGGTACTCAGGGGACATTAACGGATCTATATCTCCTGAAGATGGAGTCAATCATACATAACACGCTCTAATTAATGTCTCATCATGATAACGGTGCCTTGAGGCTTAGCTAAGGTAAAGTAGGTTTTGAAATCTCAGACGTTGCTTGGCACGCCACAGCACCTAAGTTTGGAGGGGCAAAGTGCAGTTGCCGTTGAATATAAGGTTTTAGGTTACGCAATATTCCGATGTCAGAGTCGTTGCGTGTTTATGATCGAACTCAAAACCTGCCGATGGCGCCCCAAACACTAAGATCCCGAGATCTTAAGCTTTGATGCTCATTCCTAGTAAGTTGCACGGCTCCAAACCTGTAAGACTAACGTTTTGGTATTTGGTACGAGTAAACTCTTTGACAAAGGTTATTATTTTATAATAATGATCTCGCTACTCGCGATCCCAACTAGCTTGCCAAAGCTCTAACCTAAGACCCCCTAACTAACTAATATAGGTACAAGCTAACTACATAACTATATAAAAAAAAAAAAAAAAAAAAAAGAGCGTGAAGGCTAGCAGAGTCAATGCCAAAACAAGGGAGATATATACAATAGAAAAGAAATCGTTCTAAACCCGACCGATAAAAAGGGTTTTGGTGAGAGAAGCGATACATACACCGAAGTTGCTGGTCGGGCCGAAACGTCCTATGCATCGAGTTCATGTCATCCATGCAAAGAAGAAATGTGGGTCTTGCACCACAATATATCTTACCCCGCGGTCTCATCATACACACAATAGAAGAACCCTCGCAAAACTCTAACACCTAAAACCGACCGGAAAACCAGGAAAAATGTCCATAAAAAGAGATAATATAAGAAAACCATCCACCTGGGTATCGAAAAAACAACCAATATGCGCCTAAAGTTAACATGGTTTGCCGAAATATTGAATAAAGGAGAGAAATCTGTGGAAACGGGGCTGCCACGCCGGAATTAAGATGGCCGAAGAGAATAAGCGATTTACAGTAAGGTTATCGTAATGGAAGAAGGGAAAGGACTCTTCTCCGCTCGAGGGGGTCGAAGAGTTGATAAACGATAAGGCGGCACATATCCAGATGCGCTCGTCTAGGGGTCGGACTTATGATTTATGCTTTATTGGCATCGGGCCGAGTACGCTCAGGGAGTTTCCATGGCATACAGACAGTCTGAAATATGGTTAGAATTTGCGTGGTTGAATGATAGACATGAGTACAAACCTCGCCCTCACTATAAGCCCAAAAGTACACAGCAAGCCCAACTAGGTAGTAAATGGCGGCGTTTGTTCCTTGGTAGAGAAGAGCGGCGACGAGGATGGCGAGAGGATATAATGCGAGTCTAGCGGCGATACTCCGGTGGAAAGCGGTGTTAGGAATAATGAGGGGTAGTGGGTATTCCCAACAAACACCCATTATTCCGAATAGAATATTGAGAATCTGGAGAACTGGAGCAGGCTTGACCGCTACATCTAGAGTCCTAGATATATAGTGTTAGAAACCTGCATTTTCTTTTGTATAAAGCTTGGGATCCTACTTGGTCCACATATCCCAGAAAATCTTAGGCCAGAAGATCCCGTGAACCCCAGCGGCTATCTGATAGGTAGCAGCAGTGAGGATGATGAGACGGGCAAGGTGGTTCTTGATGAGTCTTCCCATTTTGACTTGTTCGGTTTCCGGTGTTGGGGGGTTGAAGAAATTGTTCGAGAAGGAGACTGACTACTTTTGCAGTAGGATAGAAAACAGCAAGCTGTTTATCTTCTCTAGAAGAAATTTAGGGTTGAGTAGCTATAGGGCAGTGAGAGTAGTTGGTCGTTGTCCCGAGAAGTGAACCTGTCACAGACTCGGATGTACCGATGGTTATATAAAAGATGAAGGGTAGCAGCGAAGGTGTGGCACAAATAAGTGTGAAAGATTAAAAAGAAAGAAAAAAAGGCCAATAACCAATAGTAACCCGACGCCTTGGGATAGTAGCACTCTACAGAATTAGCCAGCGGCGGGCGGGGGCACTGACGAGATTAGGAATTTGTGGTTGGTAGGGGTAAGAATGCAACCAGTGAATCCAGAATTAAGAGTGGAGGAAAGGAAAGGACATGCGGGAGATCCGGAATAGAAAAAGACCCATCAATAGCGCGATACCCTTGGAGCCACTTGCGCATGAATCTGTGGTTTACAGGGTGTGAGTGGTCCAAGTTCAGGAGCCCGATGTGCGACGAGTGTGCAGAATCAGGTCTAGGATCCTAAAACGGAACAGCGTATGATACTATTGTAGTAAAACGACATGGGTTTCAGCGTTAATATGCCGGATAGGCGCTCTCGCTTAGCATTGTGGGCTGGGATACAGACATGGGTTTGCATATGTAAATCACTCACCATCTCCCGCAGGGTAGCGCAACGACTTCTCGTTGGTTGAGGTGGTAAATGCGTTACTGCACCATGTAGACCTTCCATCAATCACAGGCCATAGGGTCTCGCCTCCCATTATCCGACCATGCCAGGTACGAAGAGCGCCCAATAAACCCTGTTGATTGGTATTTCCTTTAACTACATACTCTATCTGCTTGCCAGAATAGTAATACAGTGAGTTTTCTCCACCTCCCAAAGGAATGTTGGTTCTTGGTCCTCATCACCCCGCACTCATCGGGGACGCCTATTCGCCAGTGCTCGATGAATATCGACTACTGTAGAGACATTAGAATTCTGGCAGCGAACCGATCGGGCCCGGCAGACAAAACCCGAGGTAGGACGATTGGCTTGTCCGCCCCACGCATCTCGCTTCTCATGTCTGTTGGTCTCTTTTTTTTCTAGGGCGAATCAAGCCATGGAGGTCCAATGGGATCTCTCGATCTACTAACAACCCTAAGACAGTAGGCTTACCCAACAGTACTGGTCTGGGCAATCATTGGGCGCTACACATCTCGAATAAATATCCCGTCATCTCATTTCATCAAGTACGCCTGCTGCGCTAGAACAGAGCCATGAAGGTTCTAGAGTGAGGAAAATTACAATCAACCTTAGACAATATTGTTGACGGGTACATAACAGCCGTTGTGTCCGTGTATTATATTGTGAGACCGAAGTTTTGAAATTTATGTTTGGAGAAATAGTGTATGTGCAATCCACTTATAATTAATTTTTATCTGCGCACGAATTCAGCGGGATCTAAGGGCGGAGAATCCACTCCCCCGGCCGCATAAATCTCGGCCCCAGTCGCTGCCAGGGGTGGTTACTTGCAGCGTGAATTTAAACACGTGAACTGAACAATCGATGATGCCCACGGCGCTTAAATGTCTTAGCACTGTAGAGTGCTTTATGTACCATGTACTTACCCTCAGCTGTCTCATGCTATAACGAGAAAGTAGCGGAGACTTTTCAATCGACGAGATTCCCGAGGTCATTATCTTTTGCTCATCTCGAGTGATGCCATCATGCACTCGCCCCCAGATTTCCTTATCAGCTAGCGTTCAAATGTTGGATTTTTCATAACAAATCACAGAAAACAGGAGCGGGGGTTATATGTGGTTGGTTATGGAGCTATGTGGGATGATTTGCTAGCTGCAGTGGTGAGATATTTCTTCTACACTTGTGAACCAATATGGAACGACTCAAATATTCCTATGTTGTTGTAAAATCGGGGGGGGGTAAGTAACAGGGAAGAAGAGTGATGAAGTAAAGTTGTGGTGCAGCGGTACCTACAGCTAGCCTATTCGCTTGTAAGGAACCGATTTTAGTACGATGGCCCTCCTACCCGGCTATATTGATTTAGTCCAAATTTGGGTCATTTTGGCCAACAACCAGGCTGCAAGCCACGCGAATGAACTCCCACATGCGACCAACCTTTTCTTAGTAGCAGCTAATGGCTTTTTCAAATACCAGCGGTTCTGATAACTGTGCCTCTCTCACGCACACTGTCCACTAATTCCCCTGTAAAGTTTTAGAGCGCTTCAACGACTCTGTTGGCCCCTGGCGTCCTAATACATCTCGACGGCGACAATATCATGATGCGATTGCCCCCAGTCCCCCACCTGCACCTACAAACACCAGCAAAGGAGCCCTAACTCCGTGACGTGCCTGAACTTCGATAATTTTTTCTCGACGTCCCTGAATCACTCATCGACTCGGAAGTCCCCTACATACTCACTCATACAAGTACTCCTGATCCCCGGGCCCCTCTAACCCGGATACAACTGTACCAGGAACACAGTATCTGGCAGTCCCGACAATCGAAAGTCTCTGCAGGTTAAGGGGATCGTTGCAGTCTCCGACGCTTTTCTTTTTCATTCACAACATCTACCCCGTACGTGGGTACTTTACACATTTGGAACCGCCTCGTCGCAATCTAGTAATAGGTTGACTGTGTCAATCCTTTTTATTGGGTTAAGGCTGGTCCAGACATCTTAAACTCCCTGACCGGGAACACCTTTAAAAACAACAGCCCCTAGAACTAAGTCGCATATTACTCCTGGTAGGCCCCATTCCAAATCATTCTCCTCAATATTCACCTAGCTTTCTACCTTTACCTCATTGGCCCCAGGCTCTGTTCTCTCTCCTCTCTTCTTTTCCGGTCCCTCTTTACTTTCTTCTCATCGGAGATTCAGTAATAGGAACCCGAAGATCCTTTCTTTTAACCCCTTCAATCACCCTTTACATTTAGCAATTATACCCAGATTATCTATCAACATTCGTTTTTTTGTCCTGTTTTTGTCGCAGGTCGACCTTTTTAACAGGGATCAAAGCTAAACCAAAGTCTTATTTAGCGCAAATAAAGTTAAAATGGCAGCTACCGCAGCTGAGTCGTGGGTGAAAAGGGAGCTCACTGGGAGGAGATTATTATTTTGGATATTTTGGTGGGGTTCACATTGGGGCCTTTTCGCCTTTGGATGGTAAGCCATTTTGTCTATCACCTCATGATATACTTATTGAGATTTTTTTTTGCGCAGGTGGAAGCAAGCCGTTGACCAAAGATTGGCGGGGCTCAATACACTCACATTCTCTGTTTGGTTGTCTCGAGGCGCAGGATTAGCACTGTCCTATGATGGAGGGTTGATTTTGTTGCCAATGTGCAGAAATATTCTCAGAGTGATTAGACCACAGATCAAATGGCTACCTTTGGACGAAAGTCAGTGGTTTCACAGGCAGACTGCTTACACCATGCTTTTGTTCACCATCATTCACACCACTGCTCATTATGTTAAGTAAGTAAACCCCCCCTCACATCTTCAAAGGAAACTGGCTAATGACCTTAGCTTCTTCAACGTCGAAAAATCGCAAATTCGACCTACTACTGCCATAAAGATCCACTACACTCAGGCCGGTGGTATCACTGGTCATGTTATGCTTTTATGTATGCTTCTTATGTACACCACTGCCCACCACAAGATCCGTCAGCAGTGCTTTGAAGCATTTTGGTATACCCACCATCTTGCCCTTGTCTTCATGCTTGCTCTTTATACCCACGCCGTTGGATGTTTCGTGCGTGATACTGCAGATCCGTTTTCGCCTTTTGATAGTGACAACTTCTGGAAGCATTGCATTGGGTATCAAAGTTGGCGGTTTACGCTTTGGACTTTTGGGATTTACTTCTTTGAGCGCGTATGGAGAGAAATTCGTGCAAGAAAAGAGACTGAAATCACAAAGGTGGTTAAACATCCGTACGGTACGTTAATAAGGTTTCCTCTTTACGGTGTGGCAGGTACTAAGCCATGTTTAGGTGCCATGGAGCTTCAATTCAAAAAGTCTTCAATGAAGTACAAATCCGGTCAATATCTATTCTTGAACGTCCCAGCCGTCTCAAAGTACCAGTGGCACCCCTTTACAATCACATCGTGCCCATCAGACCCATATATTTCGGTTCATATCAGACAAGCTGGCGATTTTACTAAGACTCTCGGTGAGATGCTTGGTGCTGGAGCAGACTCAAAAGCATTTGAGCATTTAGACCCCATGGGGCAATACGAAATCGCCTGTCAGAATGGAGCTCAGATGCCAACTCTCAGAATTGATGGACCGTACGGTGCACCCGCAGAGGATGTCTTTGATAATGAAATTGCTGTTCTCATTGGTACCGGCATCGGTGTCACTCCTTGGGCGTCTATTTTGAAGAGCATCTGGCATAAACGCAACGCGCCTGGGGGTTCTGGCATGCGTCTTCGTCGCGTTGAATTTATTTGGGTTTGCCGTGATATCTCTTCTTTCGAATGGTTCCAAACACTTCTTTCCTCACTCGAGAGACAAGGAGGTCGGGGCTCCTCCGACTTTTTGCGTATTCACACATATCTCACTCAAAGACTCGATGTCGACACCGCACAGAACATTGTGTTGAACAGTGTCGGGATGGAAGTTGACCCGTTGACCCAGCTAAGAACTGGTACTCAATATGGACGCCCTGACTTTCCAAAACTTTTCGCCACAATGAGAGACGGGATTATGGATCAAAGCTATATTGGGCTAGAAGGTACTCTGAAGACGAATGTTGGTGTCTATTTCTGCGGGCCCAGCGTAGCAGCAAGAGACATCAGGAAGGCATGCAATGCGGCGTCCACGCCGGAAGTTCAATTTGGTTTCTGGAAAGAACAGTCAGTATCCCTTCCATTTATATTATCATTTTGAGTTGATCACTTTTGCTGACACCTGAAAATAGTTTCTAATCATTTGTCCGCTTATCGATGGTTCCAAATCTGTCTCCCCCTTTTTTTGATGGCGTTCTCTTGTCTGATTTACTGCTTCCTTTTGTATGATGGTATGGGCGATACTCGGTGTTGAATTTTGGTACTTTATTTTGTTTATTACGCCGTCCTAAAGATTCGGATATATTTATTTTGAATTCGGAATGTAGTACTGTAGCTACATTGCATCTCCTTGGCTTTATTTATTATGTTTAAACTTTATTAAACCGGTGATGGTTGGAACTTACCCCACCCATGCAGAAGAAGAAACGAGGATGTATATTCACGTGATCAGAGTAATAAGCGCTTGCTCTTATAAATTCCACTCTCTGTTCAATATAGTTTGCCTTTGTGTGGGCTGGGAGCCTCGTTGTTTTTCTTTCATAAATTTACCCTTCATTTTGATCATCGAGCGATAGAGTGCAGGCTACTGGAAGATCATGCAAAACAATGCTGCGTTTGTCCCTCCCGATCGAAGGGTTAGGTTTCTACCCACCAAGCCCAATCGTTGGTTAGTGCCAAGAGCCGACAGTTCGTCCAGAGACTACCAGAAAATTTTTGGTTGCCAGGCCAGCGACCACGCCCAGCCGGCGAGTCATCATACTGCTAGTTGTTGGCCTGCTGGCTTTCCCCTCCCCTTTCTCTCTTTTCCCTTGCCCTCTTTTTCTGCCCCTCACCAAACACGTCTACATAACATAACGCCTGAACACCACCCACATCGCCAACTTTCTCTCTTCCTCTCTCTCTTTCCCTCTCCCTCTTCCTCATCCACTAGACAACAGGTATCTATATTCCAAGCTTTACTAAATAAATACACCTCGCCCGCTGTTACTTTCTTTCGGTTTGGGTTGCTAACATATCCTGTCCCTCACCAAAGAACTCATCACGACTTACTGTTAGCGCAAAGACAACCTCTATTCTAACTTCACGCGACATAATTTTTTCAAAAAAAAAAAAATGGCTACCCAAGCTTCCACCGCTGCACCCCCAACCTTCAAGCTCGTTCTTGTCGGTGATGGTGGTACTGGAAAGGTATGCTCTCTTTTCTTTCTTTCTTGTTTTTCGCGTGCTTGTCGTCGCGGTTGTTGCCGTTCGTCATTACCATCCTCCTAGGGACTGTAAGGCCTGCATTTCTATCACCGCTTATAACCACAGTTGATAAAGATGTCCCTAATCTAAGCATATCAAACTTTGAAATCAGACTGATCTTGGTTGCTAACAATTTTTCTTGGTGGGGGTAGACCACTTTCGTCAAGCGCCATTTGACTGGTGAATTCGAGAAGAAGTACATCGCCACTCTTGGTGTCGAGGTTCAGTATGTCTCCCACCCAGCCCATGTTGCTTTTCGCTGGATTTTATTGTCTTGTAACACTGTTGGGTGGCCCGATTGCTAACGCGATTTATCTTCTAGCCCCCTTGGTTTCTTCACCAACTACGGTGAATTGAAGTTCGATGTGTGGGACACTGCTGGTCAGGAGAAGTTCGGAGGACTGAGAGACGGTTACTACATCAACGGTAACTGTGGTATCATCATGTTCGACGTTACCTCCAGAATTACCTACAAGAACGTCCCCAACTGGCATCGTAAGCTTTTCCCCCAAATTTATACACCTATTAAGATTGTTTGAGAAAATAAGCCTTTTATTAATATTGGGTCTGCTCCTAGGTGACCTTGTCCGAGTTTGTGAGAATATCCCTATCGTCCTCACCGGTAACAAGGTCGACGTTAAGGAGCGCAAGGTCAAGGCCAAGACCATCACCTTCCACCGCAAGAAGAATCTTCAGTACTACGACATTTCTGCCAAGTCTAACTACAACTTCGAGAAGCCTTTCTTGTGGTTGGCCAGAAAGCTCGTCGGAAACCCCGGTCTTGAGTTTGTCGCTTCTCCGGCATTGGCTCCACCTGAGGTCACTGTTGACCACACCCTTTTGGAGGCTTACCACAAGGAAATGGAAGAGGCTGCTCAGCACCCTCTGCCTGATGAAGATGATGCGTACGTTTGCTCCCCTTTTGTCTAATACATTCGCTAATATTTGATATAGTGATTTGTAAACGAGAAAATTCCATGAACCCAAAAGATAATGATCGGATCACGATGTCCCATGCCTTCGTCATTTTCCCCAGCGTCGCCTGCCTGTCCGATCTCGTTTCCTTTTCTTTTCTTCTATTTTCCTTAACTTTTCTTTTTTTTACTGGGACTAGCCAGGGATAAATGGGGGAAATGGATCTCTTGTGCTACAACAATTCGGTTGCTTTGTTCTTGTGGTTTCTAAAAGATGAGAAGGAGAAAGAATATAATCGATAAAATAAACTTAAAGTTCGCATTCTAGGGGGAACCACTTTTCCTTTAATTCTTTCTTCAGTTGTAGCGGTTTGTGAAGATATGGGTTTTGTTTGGTACGGTTGGGTCTCTTTCTTTATAGTTCTCTACATAGCAGCTTCATCGCACGCTTAAGGAAAGCTTCGCATGCGTTCAACTGTTCGAAAGATAGATTGAATGAAATGATAGACAATAGGTTGGAATGAAATACATGCAGTGAGTTTATAAGACCTTAAGTAAAGAAAATGACAGCTTCACGCGTTTTGGTCGCCCCGCCGCGTCCTCGTTACAACACACCACTGATGCGCACCAAGTATCCCAAAACGGTGGGGGGTGCATGTTATCGTTGGTTCCCGAGTAGGCAGTAAGATCCGAGTTGATTCTATTGTGTGTTGTGATGGGCCTCACCGGATGTTGATCTATTCCAAGATATAAACGTAATAATTCCGGACAAGTCAAATAACCCCCATACAACGTTTCAACTAGCTAGCTAGCTACATGCAGGATGTATTAGAAACTTTAGGTCAACCGTCAATTTTGGCCAAAATTAATAGTTGCAGGGATAGTTTTGCTGGGGGGCCAAATTGATGCTTAGCCCAAAATCAGTAGAGATGTACTATACTCCAGTACCAAGGTAAGTGAGTAGAACGTGGCGGTGTGGCTTATGTCAATTCTACCACCTACTTTCTTTCATAACTTCGATTTGGGATAGCATTCAGGGACTCGTCCGATATGACGCAAAGCTTGCGTCTGTTGACTCATGGCATGATGGGGCCCGGTTGTTTGGGTACTTGAGTCACCAGCCCGTGGGTCAGGCAGGATCTAGGCAGAGAGGGCTTGATCTTGATAGTGGGGTCATGGCGTGTCACTCGTGACGCAAGGGGATCGGGGCGGTTTGAATGATGTGGCGATGGTTGTGGTCGGTGGTGATGGGTAACATTGGGTCCTATGGACACAATCAATGGCATGGTGGATATCTCGGCGCGTAGGGTTGGGCCTGTGGTTGGGTGCTCCCCTCTATGGGTCTGTTGGACTGATAAACGTGGATGAGGTGAGGTGGCGTCATAATCACAGTTATATTTGTTTTGCGGTCTCGGGCGGCGGCGGGAGTAGCTGCGGACTTGTTAAGAAAGGTTATTGGAAGAAGGAATATTATAAGTAAAGTCGTATTACCATCCAAACTAGGTGGAACCCGGTTCCAAGTGTAGAACTACATGTAAAGCACAATTAATTATAATGATGAACAGAGGCAAAATATTTTGACCCTTGAGGGGAGCCTTTTGCACGTTGGTATTAAGAGGGGGTGGTTGGCGTGTATATAGTGAGATACTTTAGTGGAGAACCCGTTGCTAGTCAGATTTTTATGCTTTCAAGCTTTTGAGTAGGGGCTTTACTTACTTAAGTATCTCTTTTGCTGGTGAAGCTGCCAACATCTAAGGAGGCCGCATAGTGCACCATGCACCTGAAAACCCCCTCTGAGAACTGGTTCATGGTTGTCACGGTGGCGGAGGTGGCCCCTCAAATGTTGGCAGCATTTAAGGCTGTGGGCTGGTGGTTGTGGGGGGATGGAAATGGGGTGGTCGTGGGTTCTCCGAGTGGTCATGAGTTTAAGGGAGGACCAAAGACCCGCATTTGCAATAATTCTACCGGGTCTGAAGGTCTGCTAGGCTCTGAAAAATGATCCGGGGATTGCGTGATGGGATGATAAAGGTACCATGCGTGAAGGACCGTGCTTTGTGGGGTGCATGAAAGGCCTGGAGGAGGGGGGTTCCTGTACCGCTGCTGGGATATGAATGATTATATTTAATTAGATGTCATTTAAAACAGGTGCAGCGATTTGATATCCAATGGCTTGTGGCTGCTGATAATAGCACTATCACCACACCCGAACTAGGGAATAACTTGTTTGTCGAACAATGCATTTGCCGTCATTAATTCAGGGGACACTCTTGGATTGCGGGGACCTCTCCCTCTTCTTTGTCTCAGTCATTAGTTTAATAGTGCGGTTGAATAACCTCAACAAGGTTTCTCTTTCGATAAAAGAAACTGGTGGGCTCCCTCGCTACTCTTATATCAGTGCTTACTGAGGGCTCGTGGTATGTTACCGCCAGTTGAGCTACATGCGTGGGCTTTCGAACACTGTCACTGATATGCATCACACATAGCACAAAAAATCTCTAAACTGCATGGTCATTTTGATGTTGGTATTTTCCTTAAACTCACAAGGAGAAGGAGGAAGAAGCTAGTTTGGGCCTAATGGCCGGAGCCCCTGGATATATACATGTAACCAGGTTTTCTAGTTTAACGTTAGTATCCTCAGTTTCGAAGCCTCTAACTACTTGTTTATTATCTCACTGACTGAATGGTCAGTCTAGATGAACGACGATCTTCTTTCTTATGAATAGCCAAACTTCCCCCCGATATCGCGATAGGCTAAAAAGACAAAAACACATCGAGTCCTGTGGCATAGCCACCAAAAGTGCCTCGCACCCCCAAAAAGCCGAAACGCCAAACGCCAAAACATAGAAGCACCCTAGGCTCCTTGAAACTGCGCCATAGCACTTTATTATATGCCCTTGTTCCATCAGCATATACACTTAAACCTCGCCTAACAAAGCTATGAATCACCCCCATGACTCACCCAGCTAGTAGCACACGGTTAGCGCCGTAGATCCAATCACAACCCATCACTCGCCATCTTGCCCTAAATCAAATGAAAGAAACCCGGTGGTAGGTCGTAGATTGTAGGTCCCAGGTAGCGGTTCATGCCCGATAAAGAGGGATAGTAGGGGATTGTAAGGGCCTGTGAGAGCTATAAGTGGGGAGTCTGCTGCCATTAATGCTCATAGCTCCAACTAACATAATATCATGGAAGTCTTTGTATTCGTAGGTGCCATAAATCCCTACAGACACTGCGCTCAACTCCTAACTCGCGGGGCTTAGGGCACAAAAGTTAAAAGCGATGACATATCTGTCTTCAACTTCACCGCTTCTCAAATCCTGGAAACGGGCCCCGATGGCCGCACGGCACTCCACATTGCCGCCCTCCAGGGCGACCTCATATCACTCACCGAGCTCCTCCTCCGCCGCGGTGCCGACATTAACGCCACCGACATCCGCGGCATGACTGTGCTACACGTTGCGGCCGCCGCTGCTGGCGACGATAAAGCGCACATCTGCGAGCTCCTCCTGGATGCCGGGGCTGCCATAGACGCTGCTGACCACCGCGGAGACACTGCGCTGCACCATGCGGCGAGGGCCGGCGGTGCGGCGACGGTGAAAATGTTGCTGGAGCGGGGGGCGCGGGTTGTTGGTAACGGGGCGGGGAGGACGGCTAGGAATGTTGCGGCGGGCTGTGGTGTGGCGGAGCTATTTTTGGGGGAGGATGAGGATGGCAGGTGGTGGGAGAGGGTGTTGGCGGGGTTTGGCGCCGGTGGGGCGGGGTGGGGGGGGGGGGGTGGGTATGGGCCGTGTGGAGTGTTTGAGGAGGGAGGTGGGTGTAAGTTTTGTAGTGAGTTTTATGTGGGGGTGTATGAAGAGGCGGTGAGAACGGGGGTGGACGTGAGGGTGGAGGGCGGGGCGGGGGCGGGGCGGGGGCGGGGGGCAGAAAGCGGAAGCGGGAGGGTGGAAAGTGAAGTTCTAATATTTCTCTCCGTCGACTCATGTAATAATAGCAGCTACCTTCCTGATATAATGGCTCCCCATAAAGCTACTAAACGCAGAAGGATAATATAATACGACCCTTAAATACCACTCAAGTCCCAGCCCATACTAATGGGTGGGAGGTTCACTGACAGCATTTCTGCTGGGTCTTCTTTTGATTAATCGGTATATACTTGTGATTCTTCTGTCCCGGGCCGCTGGCAATACATTGCATATATAACATTGATGTCTAATGCTTAGCACTAGACGCCAACCGGCACTAGCGGAGTGTAGTACATACATAGATGTAGATTGTTAAGAAAACTTACCTGAGCCTGCAAGGCTTGATATGTCTGCCCATTCCTGGGCCTTTGGGGGGGGGGGGGTTGATTGCGCATGATACATGTATTAAATCGATAGGTTTGATTGTTCCGGACACAAAAAGTGCATTCACACAGGATAATCTACCCAGACCTAATCAGAACCTTCAACATTCATCTGCAACACCCAACATGCACAAGCACAAGCAGCAACATACGTATACCCTAGCCCTCTAAAACACAAGCACATATATGGGGAGATTAACCAAACCCATAGGGCAACTAGCACCTGACAGCCTATATCCTCCCCAGGCCCATTCCCGAGGTCAAAGAATAGGAATTGGCGGAGTCTATGGCTGGCGGTATAAATGCTTCTCGGAGAGTTAGAGGGGGCTCTGTAATCTAGTAGTGGCTTGCCGGCGCGAGTGATGGCTTATGATTGCACCGCTGAAACTTGAGGGGTGGAAAAAAGTTCGATCGAGCTGGAGCTAGGAAGATATATAATTTACAGTACTAGAAACATGGGCGCTTCAGGTATCGTAAGAGTGTTGAAGTCGGAAGAGTACCTTTATTGTAGTTGTCTAGCTGGGGGCGTTGGCAGGGCGCTTGAAGTGGTTGGTATTGTAGATAGGCTGCGGCGGTCTTAGGCCTTCAGTATTCCTGTGTTGTCCCTAATATTAATGACACACTGCTACTACCTATACTCATATCCGTTTCTTATACATACATACCTACATGCAATATTAGCAGTATTCACAGAGGCTCCCCACCTCATGATGAAGCATCACAGCTAAGATCGCCAAAGTCGAGTCCAGCAATATCTCCCCTAGAGTCCTACCTCTAAGGCGAGGAGGACTGATCCGTTGGTGTTAAGCAACTGTCACTTATCCGGCTAGAAAACATGGTGCAAGTCTAGCAGTGACGTATGGGGATCGCATTGTCACAGTAGTGTTGTGGTGTTACTAAGATAGTACCGATTCTAAAGTATTCAGAATACAGAAGCGCACTGCGGTCATGGTGGTGGTGGTGGTGGTGGGGCACTGAGTGGCAGACAGGACACTCGACATAGAAAGTGAGTGCTCTGAGCTCTCCTCATGCATGAGAACCTCAACTCCCACACACGCGCATGCGCGGGAAGACAACCCTGAGGGCGGCGGCATTCGCGTAGGAAGCCTTCTAACCTAGTTCATGGCCAACAACCCCCACCATGCACCAAGGACGGCAGCCACATACATTCGTCTATGCATGATATATGATATCTGCTGAGTTAGACAACTCCCTATCTACCTGTATATAGTGGGTGGGATGGAATATACATGTATCTATACTATATCTAAACCATATATACAAGCATCTAGCACGGCGTGCCCTACCTAGCTTCCGTACTTGCAAACCACGCAGAGACGTTTGCTACATTTGCATCAGCAACTATCACTCGGACGCCAAGCTTGCGCACCATTTCACACTGCAAAGGGTTTGTAGTGATATATTCACTACATGTAATCAGTAATATACATTTACATTTACTTGATTGTATCCGCTAACTACATGCCCTTTTTTTGACTGCTAATGATGATCAACAATAGCTGGTTTTCATTGGTATGAATGGATGGTATAGCTATATATACGCTACTAGTAAAAATAAAAATATTTAAAAAGGGAGAGACCTTTTAGGAAAAGGAATAAGAAAAAAAAAGGATAAAAAAAAAACTCCATTCAAACTCCCCTACAAATCTTCACTTCCCCCCCCCCCCTCTCTCGCCCCTTTAGGGGAAAGAGTGTGCGTGGAAAGAGAGAGGGGGGGGGGCTTGCGGCGAGCATCCTGATCACGCCGCCTCCCCCTCCCCCTCCTCCGCCCCCCTCCCCTTCCTCCTCCCAAACAACCCCTGCTTCTCCTCCTTTTCCTTCTTTCCTCCCCCCACCGCGCCAAAAATGCCGCCCTCCCCTTCCTCCTTCCGCCCGAAGAATCCCGCCCCTTTGCCCCCCCACGGCAACGGGCTCCCACTCCCTGCAAACCCCACCTCCGGCGTCTCCGGCACCTCCGAATCATCACCCTCCTTCTTACTACGGCTACCAAAGAATCCCCCCTCCTTCTTCCAATTTTGCAGATTAAACTTGGACGTGGAGCCCTTACGGCTCAGCGCGCCGAGGCGCCCGAACAGTGACGAATCCTTAGGGGCACTTTCGGACGTATCCGTGTTTATGCTGATGCTCAGGCTGTCCTTTGAGAGCGCCGCGTCCGGTGTATGGCGGGCCTCAAAGGTCGGCGCCGCAGGGTTGAGCCGTGGTGCTGCAGCAGCAACGGGGGCGGCGGCGGTAGTAGCAGGCGAGAGCCAGCTATGCTGGGAGGTACTCGAGGGTGATATGGGGCGCGAGCCGGTGGTGGGCGGGTATTCGCTCCACGAAGCGAGGAGGCTCGCGCGGTTGCGCGGGACGTTCATGTCGTTTGCGGTTGGCCATCCGAAGGCCGCGGAGACGTCGGATCCGGGGATGGGCAAGGCGCCGGAATTGTCGAATGAGGCGATGGAAGGGGGGCGGGAGTCGAAGAGGCGGGCGGGCTCAATGGGGTCGAAGGAGGGGTTGAAGGGGTTGAATGCTGTCCGGCGGCCAGAGTGCTCGCTGTTGGTGCGTTCGAGGCCGAAGCCGCCACCGCCCTTTTTGAAGCGCGAGAAGTCCCAGCTGCTGCCATGGGAGCCACTGCGGCGGCGGGTGCCGATGGGGTCTAGGCCTAGGTCGTGGGATTTAGGAACGCTACGGGATTCAGCATTGGAGAGAGTTCCGAGGAGGGGGCCTTCGAGGGGAATAGTTTTGCCGCGTTGGCGGTTGAAAGAATTGGAGAAGAGCTTGACAAAGCGGCGGCCGCCGGAAACGGACTCAGGAGGGTTGGTGGAGGGTGTGTCGGGAAGGTGTGGGAATAGAGGGATGTGGTTGAAGCTGCTACCGGGCGAGGAAAGGCGAGTTGAAGCCGAACCTGACGACTGCGGAGAGGCAGTGGTGAGGCCCAGACCGTCTAGGCTGGGATTACGGTCTTCGAGATGCGGAGAGTTACCATTGGGACTTGGAGGAGAGTCTTCAAACGAGAAGAGATTGGACGGGAGCAGAGAATTTGCAGTGGGAGACATAGGCGCGCCCCCAGTGATACGTTCTAGCTCCATGGAGGCGGACATTGGGTCATCGCCTTGGTCAGTCGGCGCCGCACCATTGGCAATGTTAAAGAAGGGACTAGGCATGAGAGCCGTAGAGAAGGCGCTCCCCATGGGGCGCTGCAGATGAAGACTGTTGAGCGACTGGGTATCGGAGAAAACCTGGTCTTGCGATGGGAAAGAGTTTGTAGAACTGGAGAGCGTGTGCGTCCTGGACTTGCGGTTTCTATGACGACGCTGCTTGGTCTTCTTCTGGGGGACAGTATCGCCCTGGCTCCCTCTACGGCTTTGGGAAGACATGAGGAGTTCCTTGGAACGCATGTAGTCAATCTCCGCCTGTGGGCAGTCAGTAGTGGTCGAGCCGCAGAAAAATCACGGAGGGGTAACTTACAGCCTGATAGCTGTTGTAGACACTGACATATCTTGTCTCCAACTTTCTCTGGCGTACCTTCCACTCCCTCTCTTCTCTTTCGTCCTCTGCAATTCTGGCATTCTCCTTCTCGTCCTCGGCCTTCCATTGCTCTTTCTGAGCCTCCGCAGCCTTGATCGCCCCAACCAAAGACCGGATCTCCTCCTCCATCTCCATGATGCTCTTTTGGAGCGCCTTCATCTCCTCGCCCAGCACCTTCTCCCTCTTCAACGCATTCTCCTGCGCCCCCTTCGCCCCCTTCTCAACGGCACCGACCTTCTCGACTGCCGCCGCCCTCTCTTCATCCCAACGTGTAGAGTCATCTCGCATCTTCCGGATCTCTTCTTCCTTAGCCCGCAGGGCCTTATCCGTCTTACTCCTCAGTGCCTCCGCTGCCCTCTTCGCCTCTTCTAGCGACCGCGTCTCACTCCGGAGCTTCTGGCGACTGACGTCCTCCTCGTTCCTTTTCTCCTTGAGCAAGTCCAGCTCCGCTCTCAGTAGTGCTTCCGCACTCTTAAACTCCTCCTCCGTGTGCGCCAACTGCGCATCCACATCATCCGTATCTTTTCTCACTGCCTCCAGTGTCGCCGTCAGCTTTTCTACCGAGTGCTGAGCCTGCTGCTCCTCCGCGGCAGCCGCCGTCGCCCCTTGGCCCTGAGTCTGCTGCTCCGCCACCGCCGCCGCCACCGCCGAAGGCGAATTCCGACGCTGCTCCGCTGCCGCTGCACCCTTCCCGACGCGACGATGGTGGTGGCTGTGCTGCGTCTGCTGCTGCTGCTGCAGCTGCTGAGGCTCGACGTAGTGCGAGTGGATACTAGGGAGGTCCTCGGAGGAGTCGGTCTTGGGGCCGACCGACTCGGTGGACGATGAAAGGGACTTGCGCCGCGTGCGCAGGCGGATCAGCTGGCCGGGCGCTTGGAAATTGTGCGCATTGGCGGCGATGACGCGCACGTTGTAGAGGTTATCGGGGTTGAGACCGGTGACGGTCACGCTGGTCTCACCACGCTTCTCGGATTCGCCAACTTTGAGGGAGGGTAGAATGTTAGTTTTATATTACCGTAGGATATAGATAGGAGGATAGGGCTAACCGTTGATCCCATTGATCTGGATGATGTGCTTTGCCACGGACCCTGCCTTCTCAGGGAGACTCCAGTGCAGCGTGATTGTGTCTGCGGCAATTCCGTGCAGGGAGACACGCGGCGGGGCGGGCAGGTCGAGACCGAGGAGCTTAACGAGGGTCGGTATTGGGATCTTGAGCAATGTCGATGCTCTATAGCACATCCTATTCATTTGTTCTCAGTTTTGGTCCATGTTGATATGATAGATAGCATGGCCACGGAAGCGGGGGAGTAGGAGTTGGGGGAAGGGGGGTGAGGGGGGAGAGAGGGGAGAGGGGAGAGGGGCTCTTCTTCTTACCATGCCAGGGCGACAATAGTGCCAATGATGACGAGAACCATCACGACCAAGGTAACGGCTCTGTAGCCTGGCTGTCTATCTGTCTGTCTGTAGGAGGGTGATGGTGATGGTGATGGCTGACGATGGATGGATGGTCCACGGACTGAATGACAGACGTTGAATCGTGATGGATTTTTTTTTATTTACTTTTTTATTATTTATTATTAAGGGTCTGGGTCTGGGTCTGTGTGAGGTAACGTGAAACTTTATTTTAGACGAAAGTGTGAGTGAGGAAGGAGGAAAACGAAAAGAAAGGAATTGATTTTAGAGGGGCTTAGTCAGTTCTGTTTGGATTACGTTATTCCTCTTTCTCTCACTCTCTTCCCCTCCTTTTCTTTCCCCGGCCCATGTACAATACTTTCTTTAGAGTCAGGATTGAGTAAGTAAATACAGTATATACCCACAACAATACCGGTACTGTAACCTCGCATAACCTACAGACTCTGCATGATGTGTGGCCAACACAGTTTTTTGGGGAGTCCTCTTTGTCTCTTTGTACAAAGTACTTTGGACTCTTTGTCTCATTACCAGCAGGTGTACCCAGAGCATACGCGCATTATCTCCAAGGATCAGGACAAGGCCAATTGGGAGGAAAGCTCGAAAGTGCTGCACCAATTGATGGGGGGAATAATGATGGTTCAACGGCTTAATAACAAACAGGACCACTAATTCTAATAGATGATGCATACATGTGTATTTAAGGTTTGGGCTTTTTTTTTCTCGATGCTGAACATCTCTGGAATATCTATGCGAGCAGTACCACCCATACCAAGTTATATGTACCTAATGGAGTCGTGCTGTTGTGCTGGCAACAAGTTGCGTGGCTAGCGACTCCGAGCAAGGAGGCTGGAAGTACTCTACAGTCCAGGCTAGAGAGAGTAAAAGCTGTAAAACTATGCTCCGATCCGGGGATACAGCTAATACTGTAACCATGTATTTATACGTATAACCTCTTGCATAATATTTACCCCCCAGCGTGGTATAGACAGAATTAACCCGGTCCCAGACACGGGGTTCTGACCAACAAGGTACCATAGGTCTGAGTATCTCCAATTATTACTGCAGCCAGATCCCCAATTCGTGCTTGCTCTACTACGCTGAGTAGGGCGACGGCAATACAGTGAGGGTATCCCATTAATTTTAATTGCCGCCGCCCTCCATGGTCTCGTGAGTGTATACAGGTCATTCGGCATGCTCTTCGGGCCTAGCTAGAAAGCTCAAATCCAGGGTTAGGGATCCTCCTTCTCATCCCCCCCTCGTAGCCGAAATATCCCCTGGCCCCACAATCTGAGCGCACGGAAGGTTCTCGGACCGCCCACAACCAGTTCGGGCCGTCATTTCCACTATCGGTGTAAGAAGTACCGTTTGGTCGCGCTTTCCTGCGGGGTGTTTGTGTAGTATGGATAGAGATCGAATGGCTGTTCGTGTGGGGGGGGGGGGGGGGGGGGGGGAGGTGAGTGAGGCGTAAGGTATCCGCGAGTGATGGGATGTGATTCGGGCTTCTGGGGGAAAACTTGAGGGCCGGGAGGCTGAAACTATGTATGTAGGAGATGCTGGTGCCAGTGAGATCTGAACACAATACGGGCCCTCATCGTCACGCGTCTAGAAGGTTTGAATCCATTCCACCCCAACATTCATCCTACACTACTACTGGTACTCAGATGTGGTGGAGTCGTAGAGTAGAGCAGAGGAAACTACTCGCTACCCACAAATACCAACGTCTCAGAGTCATCTACCCAGGCGGGGGCCAAAACGACACTTTCATTTTCTTCCAACCCTCCATATCAGAAAAGTTATACCCACTACTGGGAAAAAAAAAACATTGGTTGATTGAAAAACCCTTACCCCATCGTGTGGGGAAAACCTAGACCTGTCCTCATCCTCATCTCCCAGCCAATCCCAATTCTCCTTCGTGATCTACAGACCTCACTCACTACTACGAGGGGTTTCCCTAGAGCAAAGTAGAAACATATAGTAGCTTGGGACAACCAGAATTCTTCTAGAAGTCTTCCCGTCCGTTCTGCCCTTGGGTTCGGTAGTTTTGTTTCTCTTTGCGTCCGTCTGGCTGCCGCCGTTGTCGTTGTCGTCGTCGGCTGAGATCAGGGAACGCCCAAATTCTCCGGAGCTAAAATGTACCTGCTACGGCGGCGCAGTTCGAAACTCAATTGGAAATCTGACATCAACATAACGGTGAACGTGATGTGATTAAGAAGAAGAATACATCCATCTTAATTACATACTCGCACGATCAGGTGGGCGACGCCTCCCCCCTTCGCCAGTCGCCAGGTTCAGGGTCGAGACCCCCCCAGAAACCGGGTTTGTTTTATTCGCCGTGAAGCATTTCTTTTTTCTTCTTTCGGCAGAAAAACAAATTATATTACTGAAACGAATAACGATGAGAGGGGAACGAATGCTAAGGAGTATATCATCATCATTCACCACATGGAGTCTGAGAAGCATCGTCTGACCAAATTGACTTCTTTTTTTTTTTACCCGAATCGCGGGCGGAAAAAAAAAGTTCATGTATGTAATAGACCGATGGGGCAGCTGAGGAGGAGATGGAGAGCCGCAATGTAGCGCCTTGCATATGGGATTCTCGTACATACATGCTATCTGCCTGCCATCCTGCCATGCTGCGGACAGCATCTAGAGTAGATACTCTACCTAGAGTGGTGAGTAAGAAGGTACCTAGGAAAAAAAGGAAAAAAGAAAAAAGAAAAAGCTGTCGACCCCAACAACTTTTTTTTTTTTTTTTTTTTTTTTTCAAGATGGACTGGAGGAGGTTTTGGTTTGCGAGTGGTGGCGGTACTGGTATCACACAGCCCAAGCTTCCCGACAATTTACTCTAGGTATCCAGCGACCCAACGTAACAAAACCCACCGCTGACACCAACCCACCACCACCCAACAAGCCACAAGGGGGAGGAGAGTAGGGGTTGTAGGGTGGTGGTGGGGGGATCTAGTAGAGAGGGGGGGGAATAAAAAAAAACGGTTTTAATATTGTGGGGGAGGTGGAGAAAGGCAGATTTTCTTTGGGGTAAGGCATGTGTATGCTGTCTACTCTACTCTCGGACGTCGGATGGGAGAATGGTTGTGCAGCTCACTCACTGCACTTATGGAAACTTATTCTGTAATGGTTCACTTTGCCCAGATTGTCTTAGGTGGTGGTTCGGATCTCTCCTCAACAAGAAATAACTGCTCAACATCCGGGCAGGTTATGCAGCGGCCGTTGCAAGGTACCGCCGTCCATGATGTAGGTATGTGAATACTTACATGCAAGTACAAGTAGGCCCTACCACTACAAGTCTAAACTCAAGGTCTCATGTAGGTACTGTACCTAGGTACACATCTACTTAGAGTCAGTCCCCTGCCCACATGTGGTCGGGTTTCCTATCTTCATATCCATCATACATACATACCAGGCTCTCCTTCTTCCTTTCAGTCACCACCACAATCACCACCACCACAATCACCAACACCGCTACTACATATTACTCACCAGCAGCTGCAACCCATCCCGCTGATAGAGAAGAGCACATAGATAGGTAGAGAGCGAGATAGATAGAAAGAGCTTCATAGAGAGTGAGAAAAAGAAACCCACAAATCCCTCTTGCCGGCAACCCCCCTCCCCCCATTCTACATACCCCAGAGTCCACATACATATACATACCTCACCCCCCTCCCCCACCACTTTATCCTATCTACATACACCCTATACGTCTGCACGCCTTGCAGCCCTCTCTCCCCTCTTCCGCCCTTTCCTACCTCTCAAACACGTACATACCAACCATTCTACACACAAACAAAACAAGCATATATTGGCCAGCTCACAAATCTGACAGCTACTTCTCCTATCTATAGTTACCCACCTACCATAGAAATACTACCCCCCCCCCCCCCCCCCTCTTTACTTTTCCACTCCTTGTCTCCGTCTTTCCTCCTACTACCACCCTTAATACACGGCGGCCACTATAGTTTCTAAAGTCTAAATTGACTGCGGGTCTTACATCACCACTACTACCACAATGCAGTATGTCAGGAGTCTCAGTGGTTCGGTCTCAAAGACCTGGAATTCGATAAAGTACATCCATTGCTCCCCACGCATACCCCCCCCCCTAGGGGCTACAGCTAACGAGTCTCCTATAGTCCAGCTACACTGAGTGGTGCTATCGACGTGATTGTAGTCGAGCAGGAGAATGGTAACCCTCTACTCTGCTCCCCCGGTTACTTGGTAGGATGTCACATGCTTACCACCGAAACTACACAGGCGACCTCGCATGCTCCCCGTTCCACGTACGGTTCGGTAAATTCTCACTCCTACGGCCATCGGAAAAAAAGGTGAGTGCGGATTTCACCCCCCCCCCCCCCCTTTTTTTTTCCGCTCAGGAGAGGGTCTGACTGTGTGCAGGTTGAGTTCCGCGTGAACGGTGTAAAAACCGACTACCCCATGAAGCTCGGCGACGGCGGCGAAGCCTTTTTCGTGTTTGAGACGAGCCATGCCGTGCCGGCGGATATGCAGACGTCACCGCTAGTCTCGCCGTCGGCTAGTCCGCGCTCAATGGCCACCGTGCCAGATCCAACGACGTTACAAGAGCCCGACTATTTAAATATAGGTGACGGCGGCGGTCTAGATAAGGATTTTGAGGGGGGGCTACCAATAAGTCCCAGAAGGGCGCAAAGTGACCTTGGTATGTGATGTGTTAGCGGCGGGGGTGCTGTTGAGGCAAGGAGAACAAGAAGTAAGGTATGCTGACTCTAATGAGATTTACCAGGAGGGCTCACGCCGTTAAGTTCGTCGCCTGAGGATAACCGCCCCGCGAGTGGTGATTGGGGCGGCGCCGCGGTCCACCTGGAGAGGAGTGCGTCGGAGGATATACTTCCCAGCAGTAATCGCCGATATACACTTTCCGGGAATGGGGGAGGACCGATGCGGACACGGTCTCCCCCACCGCTTGATCACGCTGCAGCGGTTGAGAGGGCGTTGGCGCTGTCGCGGAAGCTGTCGATCAGTAATATCCCCACCCATATCACGGACAGGGGTGACGTCATGCTGGATATGAACGGGTATAACCTCGATCAGGAGGAGTCGCTGCAGGCTGAGATGATTGCGCGCAAGATTCTTGCCGAGGAGCTGGACGGGGATTATGATATTGGGTCTTTGATCGCGGCCGACAGGAACGGGAACCTGTGGATCTACTCGAGCGAGGATGCGAAGGAGCAGGCGAGCCGTGAGGATGGGGGAATTTCGCACATGTATGAGGCTGTGTCCGACCAGGGCTATTCATCGGATGATGCGAAGAGCGATTCATCCTCCGGGTATGGGAGCACGAGGATACAGCGGCTATCGACGCCGCCCTCGACACCCCCGTTACCAGGGCAAGAGACAACCGATGATTCAGTGAAGAATTACGCAAAGACACTTAGGCTCACATCGACGCAGCTAAAGAGCTTGAACTTAAAACCGGGAGCGAATGAGATCAGTTTTAGTGTTAACAAGGCGACCTGTACTGCTTTCATGTATGTCTGGAAGCATGATGTTCCGATCGTGATTTCAGACATAGATGGAACAATTACAAAGTGAGTTTCCCCCCCCCCCCCCTTATCCTCGGATGAAGATTTAGGAGTAAATGCTTATCGATATTCTAGGTCTGATGCACTGGGCCACGTCTTGACTATGATTGGTAGAGATTGGACGCATCTGGGTGTAGCAAAGCTCTATACCGACATTGCAGCAAACGGATACCATCTGCTCTATCTGACTAGTCGAGCTGTAGGGCAGGCAGACACCACCCGGAATTATCTAAACGGGATTGTACAGGATAAATACAAATTGCCAAAAGGACCGGTGATCATGAGCCCAGATCGGACATTTTCCGCTTTGAGAAGGTGTGTTTTTGTTTCCCCGCTTGTTTGCTGTGCATAATTGATTTTCTTTTTTTTACTGACTTTTTTTCCCAATCGTGCAGAGAGGTGTACTTGCGCAAACCCGAGGTGTTCAAGATGGCATGCTTGAGAGATATCTTAAATCTGTTTGGACAGAACCATAACCCATTTTATGCGGGTTTTGGAAACAGACTTACGGATGCGCTGTCCTACCGTTCGGTCAAGATTCCCTCAACGAGGATCTTCACCATCAATTCTTATGCCGAGGTATCACTAGACTTGCTCACGCTTACGACATACAAAAGTTCATATGTAAATATGAGGGATCTTGTGGACCATTACTTCCCACCTGTGGGGCTATTGAGCCAGGATGAGCAATACACGGATTTCAATTACTGGCGAGAGACCATTCCTGATCCGGAGGAGTTCTCGGATAGTGAAGCAGAAGATGAGGAAGAAGACGAGGAAGACGAAGAAGAGGAGGAAGAGGAAGAAGAAGAGGGCGAAATGGGTGAGAGCTACTACGAGTCCGAGCATGGCATGGGCGAGAGCTACTACACAGAGAACGCTGAAGACGGCGATGGCGAAGAGGAATATGGCGAAGAAGAGGAAGCCGAAGCGGAAGTCGATAATGCCGAAGACGACGAGGAAGGAGGTGAGATTGATGACGACGAAGACGTTAATAAACTCGCGGATGACCACGTTGAGGACCAAGAAGATATCGAGAAGGCAAAGGAGAGGAAGTCTATCACCTCTAAGATCCCTGGTCTGGGTCTTGGCAAGATTGGACTCAAGATGGATATCGACCAAGGGCGATTGCACCAAGCTGTCGAATTCGTCGAGAAGGAGATGGGCGGCATTGCCGACGAGGTTGTCCGCGAGATCCAGGTGCTGACGGAGAAGAAGGAGAAGGAGGACCCAAAGGCCGGGGATGAGAAGGAGCCTGCCGGTGAGGGTATTGGTAACTAATTAGTCGATGGGAATTAGATACCATTGGCTTGTATTTTTCTGTCCCTTTTTCTCTTACACCTTTGCTTCTTGTTTTGTCCTTTTTGTTGGAATGCTTTTCTGTTTTATTATTTTGGATTATGGGTGTTTTTCTTTTTTACCCCTCTGGTTTTTTTTTTGTCCGGAGTAATTTTTTGGGACTGCATTATTCATTACTATGTTATTTTTACCATCTCTCTTCCTCTTCTCTTTTTCCTTACAATCATAAGTTGGTACATTGTATTCTACATATCTCGTTTGCTATCTTTTTTCCCTTCTTGTCTGTCCGTTTTGCATGGGGGGGGGGGGGTTGCTATACATGTAGATAAATCTTTGTCTCTGGTGCCAAAGGCTCCTGCTATGGGGGCCGTTCGTGGTGGTGGTAACGGTGGTGGTGGGTGGGTGGACATGGCTGTGTTATTGTCGTTTTCTTTTCTCGTTGGCAGCTACATATATACATACATGCAAGTATGCATGCAGCATGGGTCTGTCAGCATGGGGAGAAAAAATTAGGAGTGCCTATATCAATCAATCAGTACATTGACTTTTTTTTTCAGAGACCGGAGGGCATATCTGGACATGATCGCTCACTCGGATCACTGCCGGCAGACATGTGAAATGTGAAAACAGACAAAACATGTGATTACCGGATAGGACGGACTCTCTTGGCAGAGGAAGTGGTGTTCCCGGGTTTGTGATTGGGGGTGGGCGAGCTGCGGGAGGGAGGGGAGAGGTGCAAGTGTGGTGGTAGATGGAGGAGGAGGTGCGCGTGTAACTAATATAATACACTACCCAGATCTACCCCCCCCCCTGGGCTGGTGACACTCCATCCTGGCGGATGATTTGACTGTTATTAGGATCAGCAGAGGCTCTTCGCTTTTTTGATAGCTCTCGCTCGGGGCCGAGTTGCTCCCGGGTGATCTTTCTGCTTTTGAGTGGTGGTGATGAGAGGGTGTCTCTTCCGGGTGGCATCATGAGTTGTCACTCGGTTGCTGTGGGTCGGATTGATTGATTGATTGATTGATTGATGTATGCAGCCTGAAAGCTATGGAAAACCTTTCCCCGCACTCTCCGGAGGTAGGGTATAATTTTCCTCGTTGATAAAGAAATAAAAATAAATAGAGAACCACTTCTTTATTTTATTTTCCTCAACACTGTAAGCGCTTGCAAAAAAAAAACGGGTTTCGTCTTGCTGCGTCCAGGCGCAGCAGGCGCACCAGACGCACCAATAAAAAGCGGTCTCGCGCGGCATGTTGCCCCGCGTTTTGGCAACACCCAAATTTTCAAAAATTTTGAGCTCTTGGCGGGCTATCCACACCAAAAACTGGTCACCAAGAACTACTCAGAAGTTGGTCGCCAAAATGCTCATTAAATAAATAATTTACCACATTGATTGTCTAATTGCCACCATGACGTCATTTTACCGGCTAAAAAGTGGGTCATAGTCCTACTGCCAAAAAGCAGAAGTACTACGGGTGTAGGGGTAAGTCTGTAGACACCTGCTCGGTGAACTCCACCATAGAGACAAAATTCTTCCCTGTGCAGCTCCCTGTGCCTCCTGGGCTCCATGGAGCCCCAGGGAGCACAGTGATTTTTCTTTCTTTCTGATGTTGCAAGCTTTTAGGGCCGGTGTAGCACTTCATGGCAGGAAATAAAATAATTGAATTATGGGGCGGCAAACGTCTCAAAACTAATTTTACTAAAGGTAGAAATTATTTACCACTGGTGGTATCAGCACTGAATTTCAGCCCTTGTGCTAGTATAAATGATGGTATTATTTTCACCACCAGTAGTAAAATTATTTTCGACACATTTACCGCTCCATATTATTGAATTCTCTACCCACCTAATCACAGCATATAAGTGCATCTCTGCTCGCGCGGGTACGTACCAAGCCTACGGATCGGTAAATTATTTTGCTACCGGTGGTGAAAACAATGCTATTATTCATACCGTATAATGTTCATATGATAAGGTCACAGACCTTTTGAGCAAAAGGAGCTATATAATGCCAAAACAAGCATATGAACATTGTCTACTTGTAGCAGGTATTTCACCACTAGCTAGTGGGAAGCTTCACTAACGACTGAAAGTTTACTAATGTAATTCAGTACTTATACCACCAGTGGTAAATAATTTACTACCCTTGGTAAAACCCCCTTTGACATATTTACCGCTCCATACAAAGTCGCCGAACACTTTCATGAGAGTTGCCTGTCTATAATCCTATAATACTTCTTCTAATAGCACTTCCACTCATACCTCACTTGCCACGACATAAATGAATAGAAGTTAGTCCCCCGGTCAGAGTCTGGGGGATCGAAATCACCCCCCATACAAACTCCATTATATAATTATCCTCCTTCTCACTCACTTACTCCTAGATTAACCTCTTAACGCTTATCCGGGCTATCCCTTTGTTATTTCTGTTCGCGTGTCTGGTAGATTTGGCAAGTCCGGACCAACACCTCATCCTCTAGTCTCTGGGCCCACAATTCTGCATGTGCACCTTCACTGTGGGGGTATGTGTACTTGATAGAGGTTGTTCCAGTGGTTTGACCGCGGGCGCACCTGACTGGCATCTACTGAAAGAACCTCCCCATATATGAACATATTTGTCTACCATTACACACGGACCTATCTACAAGAAAGCCGCGGGGAAGGTTGTTGGGGGACGTCGCCTATACATCCTCATGATTATAGAGATAAACTATTAGGAAACTGTTAGCAAAAGTCTCGGGGAAGTATCAAAAGCTTTGTACTCGAAGACGGATACTTAGGATGGCTACTTCTTTAATTGCTGCGGACTTGGTGATAAGTGATAAACACTTTGCGATCCCCAATCTAGTGAGCCCCCTAACCCCTTTACTAGCAACAGAATACTCAAAACCCAATTGACGTGGTCAGCTGCTTTTTATTGTGTCAAGGTATTGTCAACTGATGGAGTATATAGAGTCGGGTAAGTTAGAATCTGATATTTTCTTCTTAATATATATATATATACACGTACATATAAACGCTTTTCCCGATCCACTTACTGATTCGATACTTATATATGCAGTTGAGACTTTTGTAGGTACCTTTGCTGACTTCTACAAGTCCTATGTACAAGTAGGTGAAATAAATACATGTAGTTAAAAGGGACTGTAATGTATTATATTCGTCGATGCCGATATTATATGCATCTAGGGTGCACCTACACATACAAGATAGATAACAAGGGGCGCTTGTAAACTATAATACACCTACCAGTGCTTCCGAGGTGTGTTTAACACTGTGATATACTGTTAGACTGCAACAATCAATGAATTAATAACAAGTCCATGTAGGCCTTGTGCAATTAGTGAATTAGCATAGGCAGAAAAAAAAAACATGTAGACTACTGGTTTATAGCTATAGGTGAGTGATGGTTTGTGATTCAGATACGCTAGATACGGGGTAGGGCGGGGGTGGTGGCCTGGGGATGGTGGCCTGGGCGGTTTGCTTGAAGGGGGGGGGGGGTTAAACTGTTTTATAATTGGGTTTATGAGGTGCGGGTTAGTGCCTATTGCAATAGCGGGTCAGTTTAGATTAATTAAAAACGACGATTCCAGCGCACAGTAGCTCTGGGATACGGTATATAATCTGTATATGTACATGTTAAGTACATGTAGTTAGGCCATCTCGGATGCGGGGGGCGCTGCATTACATTTACTTCATATCCGCAGCTAGTGTCGCCTTATATACATACATGTAGCTTATTGTGCACAGACCAAGACTGAAGAACCTTCATCGGAGACTGGGCATGCAATGTTTTATTTTTCAACTATCACATGTACTTTAGGCTTCACAGAAAAAGAAGAAAAAAAAGAAAAAGCCTGCAATCTACGCCCCCTCCAAACCTCGGGACCAGTGGAGCACTATATATGTCATTTAGTACTAGAAAACGCCTGGGGGTATACATGCTCAACTATGTATCTCACCATTTTCTTATTTAGAGTACTACCTTCCCCCGTACAATTCACCTACTACCTCCTTCCCAAGCCAATTCTTCTCTACGAGCCATACGTTAATGATCGGTTCTACCAGATATTATAACCTCCAAGAAATTAAAGTTCTCTTAGATCAGGGCATTTTTTTATGCATTCCCAGAAGTTAGAAACCCGGGAACTTTCTTCTCCATTGAATCGCGCTGTTCACCGGCCTAAAAAAAGACGGGCGGGCCGAGTTAGGATAGAGGATGATGCATAGACCAGGTCTACCCACCCATTGATTACCTACCACGATATGTTCATAACCTCTCCTACTAAAGCCACAGCTCATATCAAACAGTTGACAGGCCACAGCTCACAGCGCTGACTGGAGCCGGAGCAAGATCTATACGCGACATTAAGCGATTGAAAACACAACAAGAGATGGATCGCGATAAGACCGGCACCCGAAGAAGGAAAAAGGGTTTCTCTCCCCCCCACCCCCCTTCTCTCTCGGAAGACATGCCGGAACCGTCACCGGCCGTAGTCGCGGTCGGAGATCTGGCACACGCAATGTACCAGGATTCGTTAACTGGGGGCCCGTCTCTTCTCGTTCCGTACCATCGCAGTGGTTGCTGGATGAATGGTTTTTAATTCGGGGCTTCAAGACAGAGACAGAGACAGAGACAGAGACAGAGACAGAGACAGAGACAGAGAGGGCTGACGGGCCGGTCTTTCTTCAACTACTCTAGTGTATGTACATATGTGTATGCACTGTGGGACCGAGTATTTGCACTCTCGATCGTGATCCAGGTACAGGTACAAGTCATCCTCATGATGTAGAGCGCATTACCAAGTTTCTGCACCTACTCTAGATGGATATGTACTTCCCACAAAAGCAATTCCTCCTCCCAGAGGGGCTCGGTGCCGGATACAAGCTTTCCTGGATACATCCTAAACAGGCATCTAACCCACACCTGCTGTGACCTGCATGCGTGAATACGAACCAGAACAGCACAGTATCTGCCGTGAAGACAGCTCTTCCGAGCCGAGAAAGGCAGACCACCGCCGATAAAGGAAGTGCAAGACAATTAATGTACTATGTACCACTTTGTTATGTATGTTTCATAGGGAGTATAGTAGAATACACTTATTTATACAAGTACCTACAATGTAGTATACATAAGTACATCATACCAAGTAAAGAAAAGAAAAGAAAGGGGGAAAAGAAAAAGAAATAAACTTCAGACATGAGCGCTCACTCGCACTTGCACCCCGGTCCCGCATTCGACGTGTATCCGACCGACCAGCCGCAGCCACACCTCCGAGGAAAGAAAATTTCCTTCACTCAGTGCCGGTCTGGACTTACATAACATAATACCATGTCTGCGCGTACAATCCGTCCGCCAGTCTCCGCTCACCAGAAACATTCTGAAACCTCACCCCCCCCCCAAAAAAAAAAAAAAAAATAGAAAAAGAAAGAAAAAAAAAACAGAAACCTTCAGCTTTGAAGGGGTGCGGCGCTGATCCGGGTTTCTCGGTCTCCCGCTCCGTTGGTTCGTCTCCATGGCACCAACCACCAACAGCCACCCGCATATGCCATGCCATGCAACGCCTTGCAACGCCCTGCAATGTACCGATCAACGCACTGCATAATTCCACAGCAAAGAAGCAATTTGGCAGGTTTCCACGCACATCGCAAGGTATCATCGGATGAAATGCATCCAACCACCACACACGTGTGACGTGGGGCTGAAAAAGAAGAAAGAGCCAATGATCACCACGGCCGCTTTGGGCAACGTATTCCCCGTAGGGTGCGGCGATTGGCGGTGGCTATAAATAGCCTCATTCTAAGTCTCCGAATGGACAGAATAGCGGCAGCCATCATACGACACAGGGCTCTGCTCAACCTATTTTGTAGGTATTTTTGTAAAACCGCTTTTCGCTTGACAGACATAGATGCAATGGTGCAAGAATCGGTCTACATTCCATTCAAAGGTCCAAACAGCACTTCTCTTCCAGCAGTGAGAGGCGCATGCTCTGCTCCCGATTCCAATGCAAATACCTGATTCTGGGGTGTATGCGTGCGTGCGTACATACGTAGGCTACCAAGGACTCTTCTGTTTGTGACCCCATTCTGACCCGCAAGCCGTGACATGGACATGGACATGGTGGGGAGGGACCAATACGCACAGCAGACACCCAAGTACATGCTGCTATCGGCTCTTCCTCTTCACCGCTATCAGCTATTGGCTATCAGAGCTGAACCCGTGAGGAGTGGGTTGGTGAAAGGAGAATGAAAATAGAAATAGAAAGGGACGCCTGAGGCTGTGATGTACGTAGAAGTACATATGCTGCAAAATGTAGATGTTGGAATACTAGTTAGAACCCATAGAGTACATAGGTGGGGGGGGGGACAGGTACGTTACAACTTTTCGAAAGATCGAACTACATATAGGGCAACTTAACCATATGTACCTACAGAATCAACCCTGAGTCATGGGTCCTGCTGCTTTTGGTAGTTTTCTATCTGTGCGCCTTCTTAGTTTGTAGGTTTGGGAATTCAGCTACTCGTAAATTCTTGGCATTTGTGAAATGGGCCACTATTGCATATCATAGTAAATTTTGGACTTGGCGCGAATTTGTATGGCATGCAATAGCGGTCCATTTTACAAACGTCAGGAGTTTGCGAGTACCGAGGGCTATTATTGAGTTCTGTGCAGGCATCCATATACATGCTCTGCTCACTTTTTTTCGAAGAGACGTTTCTGACAGCCGTTTGTAGGCGTGTGTGGTTATGATAGAAATCTTTCAGCACCTATTTGATCCGGCATTGTTTATAGAGAGCTCTAAATTGGTACATCTCAGGACGTTAATGAAACCTCTTTAGGCAATCTCGACCGTGCAAAATTGTGCCAGATCATACCAACGCCTATTTCCTACATCTAGTGGTAGCTGATAAACATAAACAAGGGTTACAAACACCTTGCGAAAAAAGAAAAGAAGACAAGGACGGGTGGCTAAGCCAAAGGACTGGAATGTGAAATGAAGGGGAGAAATTAAGGAACGGGAAACAAACCAGGAATCATACCACCTAGGGGTAAATAATGCGCAGCCAGGTAAGCCTGATTCCTTGCCTACCCATAGTACATTAACTTTTTGATAACCGACAACTGTCTCCAACTGTGACCAGAGAGAGTTTCCTTCAAGAGGAAAAGGAAAAAAAAAAAAAGCGAATAAAAACCAACCCCGGATTAAACCCTTGAGACGCCAATAAAAAGAAGCCAAACACGAAAGAAATAGTAAATGGTAATGAAAGAACAGGGGTGAGACGAAAGATAATTGATGGCTACAATGGTAGCAGTGGTATGCAGCAATGGTGTTAGTACTAGGAGCGGCTTTCTATCGTGCAGTGCTTCTAGTAAAAAATCTCCTCCGAAAGGCCCCTCTCAAATTGTGATTTGAGCCCAAAACACTACTCCTTTTTTTCCTCTGTGTTTTCGCCGAATTTAGTGGGGGTGACGGCGAGATTGTGACATCATTAAGAGCAGTGCTCGAAATGTCTTTCAAGCACTCCCTTGACAACCCAAATTCCGAATCTGCGATTGAACTGTTGGCCATTGGTGCATGAGTTTTGGGTGCCGCCTCATAAGTAGTCCTCACATCCTCTTGGGTCATTGGGAGCCTCCTTTTATCACCCTTAGAAGAAGCTGCGCTCTTACGCCAAGTGTTCTTCCAATCATTGCTGGTTTTCCTTCCTGGGGCTGAAAACGAGAACGCTCTTTTCATTGGGACAGTGTTCGGAACATTTCTTGGTGGTTGCTTAGATTTAACAGAGGCCGTCATCTTTTTACCAACAGGCTCAGGCTCATCGCCATCACCGGATTCCCATGATTGAATGGATGAGGCCTCTGACTGACTCCCATAGCTCTGTAAACTGTGCATAGATTTCCTTGCGACTGTTGATACCAAGCTAACCACAGACAACCTCTTCATAAGGTTGCTTGAGTCCGCTCTTTTTCTACTTCCAGGACCCATCGATCCAAACGGTAGCATATCCTTTGTCCAAACGTCTGCTAGCTTTGCTTCGATGCTATTCCTGTCAGAGCGTTTGGGCGAAAAAATTGGCACCCGGTTGATACTCAAAACAGAAAGGCTCCTATTGATACTGGGGGCGTTTGACTGCGAACAAATGACCTCTGAGAGTGCGTGAGTATTTTTGATGATAACATTGGCGACATCCGATTTAGGGTCGCTTCCTGACCGGTGGAGAGATTGATGTCTAACCAAAGTCCCAGGGCGGCCAAATATAGTTCCGATTGGCTTCACATCAGAGTTCATGGAACCAAAAAGATCAAAATTCGTCGAGCTGTACTCTTGATAGTCTCTGCTTTCAGCTGCCGCCCTATCCAATATCTGAGTTCTCCATACCTCCTCCTCTTTCGCTGAACATGCACTAACTAATATTTCGTAGATTCGATGTCCTGCCTCGAATATAATTTTCCATGAGAATAGCGCAGAATGGCAAGTTAAGCCTGTGGTCTGGTCGTCAGTTATTGAGCTTCCAAAGACTGATAGTGAACTGACCTCGGCCCTGATTCACCTCTTCGATACGAGCAGTAGCCAGAGTTATAGCGAATTTAACGCTATACCTATTATCTGCTTTTGAAACTGTTGCCAACAACAGGTAGGATTTGTATAATAAACAAGCTAGATATTCTCCAACAATTCCCGTTTGCCGTTGCCAAACAACATGTAGCACACCACATAGAACAATATGCCCCAAAAGACGTATTGAAAACCCAGACTGTAGAAGCGCCACAAAACTTGTTAGGCATAGATTCAGTTATATAAGGCGCGTAACACTAGCTGTGCTATGGGTCGGTACTACCTTTTCCTGGAAGTTTATTCGGTCTTGTAATAACCATGTCTTCTCAATCCTCTCTCGTATCCTTGGCGCCTCGCGTTTTGCTGTGTTAATCTGGTATGCCGTCTCTTCCAGTCTATAACGGACCTTCTCAAGTAATCTGTTTGTTTGAGGACAATCCATTGCTGGGGTATATTTCACTATTTCCGCAAAAAAAAGAGGATACTTGCATATCCTTTGTATGGGCTATCGACGACGACGAATTAGCATACTTGGAATCTTGTATATTTGCCGGAAGAATGCCTCCATACCTTAACCAACATATCATCCAGCGTTAAGGCACGCTTCCCATACTCTTGTTGGTTGTCTGGGGAATTTATCGCTCCAGCCAGCATTTCGCATCCCTTCTCCCACGAGTTCCAAGACTGTCCGCGAAATTGGCTCAGGTCTTGGCACACGAGCTCGTATTTGGCGGAGTACTCTTCGTAGACAAAGAATCCTCTCATCTGTACCCTCCCCCAAAAGAATATCAGGACCAGTTGCAATGTTACCACACAATTTACTGCTCACCATTTTATCGAACACTTCTGCCACCTTAGCGGCTGCCTCTGGGTTTGACAAAATGTGTGTCCTCTCCAATTCACCTACTTGAGGGCTGATATCAAGAAACTTTCCTTTATAATTCTGGATCTGATGTGAAGCAGCAGGGAGCATGCGAAAAATTTCCGATAACAAGCTCTCGTGGAGGGCAAGTATTTCGGCAACGTTACGTTTGATGGCATCCTTAACATCTGCGGATATGCACTCGCAATCATTGAGTACAGAGCAATAGAGCTTTTCACGCTCAGCAAATGAAACAATCGCCTATCTTAAAGATGCGGTCCAAGACTTACATTCATCAAAACCTTCAAATCTGCAATATAATACTCTTCTGTATTTATCAATTCTTCAAGCGCGCATCTGCGATCCCTCATTCTTGTTACAGTGGCGTCATCTAGTGTGCCGCCGCTGGACTTTCTCCTGGTTGATCCTCCTGCAATAGAAAGGGAGGCAAATGTATTTGATGCCGTCTTCACGGCGGTAACAAACCGCATTGACGAAGAAGGCGTTTTGGTATCTGCTTTTGAGGAAGGCATACAAGAAACTGCATCACTATCATTAAGTGCAGCAGCGCCCTCGATTGACGGATACACGCTTTTTCGATTGTTTATTTCTTTTCGGCGAAACGAATTTATCCACTTCCGGAATTGTAATGTGTCCTTATCTTTTCGATACGGTACGCTCAGATCTTCTTGTAGAATCTCAATCGCATCAGAGGAGACAGTCGTTAGTTCTTCAAATCCCTCAAAATAATCCGCGGTTTCCGTGGATTCGTTAGTCCGTTCCAATGCCAGATTTAATGAACTCCGATCTGCTTCCAACGCTTCCGTGTACACCACGGGTGCCGCCCAATCAGCGTTCGATAAATGCGAGCACGGACTTGTTGCAGAGCTAGCAGTGGATTCGTTGATTGATGATGGCTGGCACTCTGCAGCCCCAAGATCCGTGGATAGAACAGATAATTTATCTGTTGTTGAATGGAAGCTCTGAATTGTGCTACTTTCCCTTGAAGACTCGGCATTTGTAGATGCTGTTGTTGAGACGAAAGGTCGAATGAAATAGGGAGGTTTCCAGGACACAGGGTCTTTGAAGTATAACGAATCATTGTCTGGTTGCTGTGCTGGGATTGCCATAGCCATCTCTGCAAGAAACGATGAGATAAGGAGGAGAACAAGAGAAAAGTGCAACTCAAAGAGCAAGACAATTAAGAACGAAAGGAGTTTAGAAGCAAGGCATGGTAAGAAGACGAGTTTAAGAACGTATTCTGTATTTACAGGTAAAGCTCAAACGCTGCTCTGTGACCAGCTGCGGAAAAACAAATAAGCCACCTGCAGGCGACGGCCGTGTGGAAGAAGAGTGATTATAAATTTTTAACAACAAAAAACGAATCCGGGGGATAAAGGGGAGGGAAATACGTACCTTGGCAATGGAATAAAGGACGGAGAAATAGTGGGATAATAGAGGACGAGCGAGCGAGAGAAGACTGGAATAGCCCACACCACTCGACGGATATCATATGCGGCCAACAACTGGAGGCATGCTCATGCAGCTCGTCTGGCTCGTAGTGGTGTCCAACATGACACGCTACTAGTTCAGTTAAGCAGGCATTTTCATTTTTATTTATTTCTATGATTGCTCCTCCCATCGGAGGGGAGCGGGTTGGGGGCTTCCTAGGGGCTTTGTGGTATTCCGCTATCTCTCAAACGCAAGCATGCAAGAGCGCACTGGTTACCATATCGGTTGCTAGGAAGGTCTCAGTAAATCTTCGCCATTCAGGATTCACCCCGTGGTCCACTTCCCTACCACGATAACAGTGCAGGACAGGATCACAGCCGGTCAACAGTTGACCAGGTCTTGTATCGGAGCTCACGTTTTGATTTGCGAGAGTCAAGTGCAAGGTCGCTAAAGACGCATGCACAAAATAACCAAAACCAGGCTGAAAGCTGAGCTGTCGGAACATTTTAAAAAGCACGCAATTGGATCTCAATATGCCACTACGTATACCTAAAGTAGAAGATAGCGAGCGTGCTGCCACGGGAGAACTGGAATTGAATATTACGGGAATCGACATCTCCCCTCGCCAACCTTGGGTTGACGCGAGATCGTCGATCTCCCGGCGCAGCTCTTTTCGGGATATGACGTCGCCAAGGTTGTCAGTTTGGCCAAATTCGCCCTAGCAGCGTAATCGCCAGCACGGAGCCCCCGCTTCCCCACGTCTATTACCCCACTTCCCAGCTCAGTTACCTCTCAGCTCAGTTATAACCTAACCCTCCACTCATAGAAATGGATATCCACATGCCCTCTGTCACCTCTTCCTCTAATCCTTCCGGCGTTGCGCCGCAGAACAGTCACGCGAATGTAAAGGAAGATCTCCTAGCTTTAATGAAGGAGAGGGATAATGTAGAAGCTGAGCTCAAGGCGCTAGGAAGTATTCTAGATTCAGTATGTTATCTAGCATCCAAGAGATTGAAGTCTTTTAAGCATTCCTCCTCTTAATCGCCGAGTTTGGTGGAATGGAATAGCTAATCTGGAATGTTTCAATTAGCACAAAGTAAACATGCAGACGCCATTGTGCACTTTCGATGGCTATCCACGTGACGACATTGATGTTGCTCAGATTCGTATCACTCGTTCACGAATAATTCACCTCCGTAATGATTATAAGGGCCTCATGGACAAAATCGAAAAGGGCCTTCATGCTCACCATGCGATCATCGCAGCCACACTTGCTACTTCAACGTTATCCACATCAGCCTCTCCCTCCGCCGCACAACTGATAGAAGCACCCTTCGCAAGGGTCAATGCTGTTACACCAGGAAGCCCCGCTGCAAAAGCTGGAATGAGGCCAGGAGACCATATTAAACGGTTTGGTGCTGTGAACGCCTTGAACCATTCAAGGCTCTCAAAAGTAGCCGAGGTCGTCGCCCAGAATAAAGGTGTAAGTAGTACCTTCTCGTTTAAGAATCATCCTACTGCAATTGCTGCTGGGTATGTGTCGCTAATTCAGGCGAAACACCTAGAGCCCTGTCAATGTTCTACTCTCAAGAAAGGACGATTCTGACACTCGAATTGACTTGAGTGTAAGTCTAACACCAAGGGAAGACTGGGGGGGCAGAGGTCTTCTGGGGTGCCATCTCTTACCCCTATAACTACATGTACTACATGGTGCTTAGTCTTTTAATTGTACCGCGGGGGTGGGTGCTTTACATAACACGTAGGTTTGCAGCAGGGGTTTCTTGTTTCTGAATGAAGGCTTCTGGGATTAACCTACTAATGTAGGGATTATAATCTTAGATAGTCGGAATAATCATTCAGGGTTACTGGATAATTAGTGGCAAACTCTTCATACCTATATCTTTCTAAGGTAATATATTGTAATCTTTGACATTACTATATGTTACAACACTCGTACTTTCATGGCGTTTCCGAGCTTAAGTGCGAAAAGGCTATCTTTTTGTATGGCATGCAATATACTCGCGCTGCTGGTTTGAAGCCGTTCAATGAACTGTGGCGAGCGATCCTTGTCTGAGCGGCTTCAATCCGGCAGCACGAGTATAGCCGTCGTGTTCGGAAACGTCATGAATTTACGAGTAGTATCTTGAGTGAAGAATTGCTAAAGACATCACCACCGCCTAATTTACCTCTAATGAGAGCGTTTGAGTAGACTTAACCTATTTTTTTATTGACTATATCTATATAATAAAGAATTCATTTTGTTGCTGGTGGAGAGTGAGGGTCTAAATGGTTTCGGTTTCCGGAGCGTCCTCCTGAGTGGTTTGGTTTGTGTGGGTCTACGGAAGCTTGGTTCAAGGATTGCATGATGTTTTACCCCCCAAGAAAAAAAAAAGAAAAAAAAAAGGAAAGAAAAGAAAAAAAGCCGGATGGCCTAGAACGAGATTACCAATAGACATTTTTTATGATAATGGTTAAAATTAAAAGAGTCTGGATAACCGCTTCCAATTATTATTAGCTAAAATAAAATCACCAATATAAACGCCCATTGTATTTCTATTCTTGATCCAATAGTCCAATAGCCAAAAACCAACAGAGCACGAAACACTGAGCATTATTAGTACGCTCCATTAGGAATAACTTGAAATAAACGTTCTACCAAACGAAGAAACAAAAATGAGAATGAATATACATACAAAGATCAAGAAAAACCGTCCGCCTCAAAGAAAGAAGGGAAAAGGGAAAGGGGAGATGCAAGAACGCCGAGTTTGCTTTTTCCGTCCTATGCAATAAGAGATACCTCCCGGGAAATGTCAAATACTCCGAGCAACACCGAGAACATAACGGAAGACGAACAAGAAAAAGAATGTTACTTGGGAAAGCAATAGGTACCGATTAATGTAAATATTGAGATTAAACTCTTATTTAATCAAGTGCATACCGCGTGTTAATTAAATGATCGGATATCGTTTTCCGGCCTTTTAATTAACGACTGAGTATGTTGATTCGTGCACTATCCAGTACGTATTGTCTTCCCGAGTAAGATCTGTGCCTCAAAACCTACACTAAACCACCATAGACCATTTAAGGTAATGTATTGGTAAGAAAGTGTGGCTTCGTCAGTCCGGTGTGGGTCTCAAGGCTCGTCGGTATCAGCGTCCTCATATATTCCGACCCCCTGTCTTTCTGCCTCTTTTTTTATCCAATTATAAACCCCAACGGACATCTCCTCTCTTGCTTTCTTTTTGCCGTAGAGGTTTTTTACAGGACCAATCATGACGTCTTTAGGGCCGTTGGGCCGTCTGATGATGGCACAGACGTCGTACATCCCCGGAGTGCGTGGGTCGGGTGTGAATTTATACTCAGGTGTGTTTACACCAAGGCGAGGGCAGACAACTTCATGAATAATTGTTAGTTGTGACTCATTTTAACATAAACGAACAGTTTAAGGATCAGAATATAGGGTAGTTACGATTTACAATCGCCGCCGGTTTGGATCCTTTGGGGTATGATACGTCCCTACTGACTTTGCCCAGTTTTCCAGATTTCTTGCTACCGCCTGATACGGAGCCATTAGGGGATGGCGCGGGTGAGTTTTTCTGTAGCCAGATCACAGCCGCCTTGGAGGCTGCAACTTTTGCGGAACGCTTATTTTTAAATGCAACGTTCTTGTCACCAAATACTTCGTCTTCAAGGCCAGGATAACCGGGATCAGCAGGAAGCTTGATTTCGCATGAGAAGCCGGCACCCGGCGTAGCATAGTCGATAAATTCCGGCCTTATTTTCCTCATGTTGCACCAATCTGTAGACAAAAGATTAGCCCTTTCTACCTCTACATAACGAAATAATTGAATGTTGTTTTTGTTTGTGCATTGAAAATGAATAATGCGGGCTGAGATCGTTCAGATGTGGCCAAAGGGTTTTCTCACCACTTAATTTCCCAACCCAATTTGTATCATCTTTTTCAGGGTTTTCATGCATCATTGACTTTGAATTCTTCGGCAAACTCTTCAGATACTCAAGCCCCAAGCCCGCTGCTGCCTCTTTTGCATGTTTTTTACTAGGATATGGTCCTTTGGCCTCAAATTCCTGAATCCCCTCAGGCCCCGCCAGCCTCAGGATTGCGCAAAACCCTAGCGGTAGTTCTGCTTTAAATTCGAAAGAAGGCGTCATTCTCACTTGTGATTGGCAGAGCTCATGAAGATCCTTGACATGTGTTGTTGTTATTGAGGTAGAGATGATAACCGGTTCGTTCAGTAGGGGTTTCTCCTCTTTGTTCTTTTGGGAGTTGGGGTTCTTCTTTGTAGCTTCTTCTTCCATGGGGTTGAGTTTGAGGTAAGTATCAGCTAGTATGAACGGATCCGTGTCGCTTTCTTCGAATGGATGTTGTTCCTTTTTGATGCATGGTGATGGACTCCGTGGCGGCGGACAAGACATTTGGGAAGCATCCTCTTCTTCAACAGACATCGCAGATTCCTTCCCGGAGTGTAAAGATTTTGGCAGAGGCTTAAAATCTGATGCGATAGTGTCGGGAGTATTTGAGAATATAGCAGACATAGCGACTACTGCAGCCGCGTGGGTGAGAATGTGTGTAGTGATATGTGGGCGTGATAATAAGGAGCGAGTAGGAGTGCAGACGTGAATGTGGTGAGCGATGTATAGTGAGCAATGAGATTGTGAGTTGGCGGGCTGTCTGCTATTGTAGTTTTGTAGACGAGCTGATGATTGATGATGATAATAATAATAATGCCAACGATGATCACTGTGGAGATTCAGGCAAGCAATTCAGGCGACCAGCGGATGTGGTTGGGGTGCTGGTTATAAGTAAGACGGCACATGGTGGGGAAAGCCAGAGGAATCAGTGCACAACGGACGCCTGAACCTTGCAGGGGTTGTGATCAGCCACATCTGTAAGATGTGTCTTGGGATCTCTAGTCTTGGACTATGTTCCTAATGAGGCACATGTAATCGTCTAGTGAGGCGTGGGCGATCCGCCTATATACTCGTCCACGCGACCACAATAAAAATCAAACTCTTTATGTCAGAATGGACGTTGAGAAAAGTACAGTTACCCTACGTTCATATATTGTGACTTACCTCGTGGCTCTTACTCTCCAAGGATGAGCGAGGTAAATTTGGGTAAGGGTCTGCTCTCTTATGACTGTATTCCCTTGTATCCCTAAGTAAAATAGAGAGCGAGGATTTGTATGGAGATCAACTACATGTACTAGGGTGTAGCGAAAAGTGATCAGAATCTGATAAGACAATTACACGTATTCGCCGTAACATTCACTTATCAGATTCTGATCACTTGCCCCCAACACCCGGTACATGTATTTGATAAGGGAGATAACAAGATCTATTACCGACTTTTGCTTTTTTTCTGGGGGGGGGGGACAACCTAAGGGATACATGTAGTCTCGTAAGTTGCCCCTTGCATGGGCCCCCCACCAATATTTTAAAAAAAGGTTTATGATAGCTACCGCCAAATCTCTTAGAAGGGTGGCAAGTTTGGTCTCGCACTTTGGAGTTTAATTTTGGCAGCACATATTACGCTGCATAATGTACATGTATTCAGATGTTCCGCCGTTAGTAGTACATTATCCCTAGCTAGCATGGTTCTGTCATATCTAAAACCAATAGGTACATGTATTTATAGCCTACTCATATACCGCAAAATTTCAAAATAAGAGCCCGGGTTTAATGCAAAACAATAGGTGGTGGCAAGACGCAAAGCAACCAATTAGACGGCTTAGGTTTGAGTCTTGAACCAGGGCTGTTCTTTCGAGAAAGACGGTACATAGGTTTTCACAGGTACATACATCATTGTCAGTCTCCATTTGACCGGCCATCTAGCATACATACATGTACATGTACATATAACTTAAAACTGTAACAAAATACATGTACCCCATCTAGTAAGTCTAGAAGACTACAACATGTATTTAAAATGTTTCCCTCATATGTAGCTACATGTAATCGTGAGAAAGAATCAACCCCTTGATTTCTACAACTACATACAAACATGACTATACAAAAGGAGCTACACTTGATAATTTAGGTACCGCCTTGCAAGACCTATAGCTAGAACATGCTGACACCGTGAATATAATCAGTATATCTACATGTACTTACATGTAGTTATAACGATTATTGCCTTTCTTTTTGCACTACGTCTTTTCTCTATAGAATGGAAGTACATACATGTACTTCCATTCTAGAAATTTTTTTAACACAACTAACGCCCCATGAGATATGCCTATATACATGTATGCATATGGCGGCCAGCTTTTATATCATTACATGTAGCTACATGTAAGTACATGTATTATATCATTACATGTAGGTAAGTTCAAGTATATACATTATGAAAAACCTGAATTTAATAACGAGTACCGAATTAAACCGGCACTAGAGGAAGAGTACTGTACATGCCGCTGCAGTATTCTCATCATATTACTAGCGTATTGACGGGAATGCGGTACCCTTTTTTGTACTGTTGTATCGCAACATCCTTAATATGGGCCTAGTATTGGAAGCCTTCCCGTGGATATTCTGAAGGTGCTCAAACTTGAAGCCTTGAAGACAAATTACAGATCTTGCATAGAAAAGGGCTCACAACAACTCTATAGACACCCCCCTGGGGGGATCTATAGACTACGTTTGAACGCCTACAAACCTTCAAAAATATCCACGGGAAGGCTTCCATTATAGGATCTTCAGTAAAGGAGTGGCTAGGACATATAAGTACATGTATATATGCGGCTTAAAACTATGACAGAACTTACATGTAATCATGAATACCAAATTAACCCTGCATTGTAGAATATACTACATGTATATACAAATACCGTATTATTCCTACTACCTTACTACATGTACATATAGTAAATCTACAACCTTTTTTTTTTTTTTTTTTTTGCATTGCACATGCATATGTACCAATACCAAAAAAGCGAGTTGGATCACTACATGTACTTTTACGGTATTCCCTTCAATACGATATTGATACATGTACAGTATTCCTTCTCCAGCTCTAGTTTAATCATGTGTTCGGTGAGTTCTGTAGTTCTACGGTAGTATTTCACCCCGTTTCTTCATACCGTATATATATATACTCTAATTAAAACTCGTAATTCGTCTAAAGGGTTTACAGATCTATGGCCATCACTACAGTTGTGCCTTCGTTTGTGCATCACTACAAAGCTACATGTATTTCAAAGTGTAAAAAATAAAGTAAGTACATGTAAGTACAGTATGAAAAAACGGGGTGAAATTACTACTATAGGACTACGGAATTTAGCATTGAATACCGAATCAAACCGGCATCGGAGGAAAAGTACTGTACTAGTACCGTGTTCCTACTGCATTGCTAGCGTATTGACGGGAATACCGTGGTGATCCCACCCCTCTTTTTGTACTGTACTTACTAGAAAGGGAAACTTTGCATGTATAATCAAAGATAAATTTTATCTTCGGTTGTAATAACCTCCTATAGATACATGTACATATGTACTAAGTACATGTATATATACCTTCATGCCAAAAATCCCAGGGCAGGACCCCGTAGCAACTCGCGGTTGCGTTGCCCTGGGACCTTTGAGTTACAAGAACTATATGTACTTATTAGAGCTACATTGTACTCCGATATCAAGGGTAAGTGAGTCAGCGAAAGCTTGCTATAACGGTAGCACTTCCCGGTCATTTTTGCCCGGCTTTTATTCGCGTTACTTGTACCAAATTCTAGTCCTGAGCGTACCGTTACAGTAAGCTTTCGCTGTAGAATGTACCCCGGGGACGTACATACATGTACCAACACAAGCCACACCGCCGCGTTCTAATCACCGTATAACACCTCATCTGTACTCCGTTTCCCTGCTCAGCGAGATCCCTACTCAGTGAGATTCACATATAAATATTTCTTGGCTGCAGGCAGATTTTATGTGGTGGAGGGCCACAATTCTCGGTCAATAGGGATCTCGCTGAGCAGGGAAACGGAGTATGTGTTCCAGATTACAATATAAAGAATATCAAAACGGAACGTAATTCATTGAGCTCAAATGCTCTAGCAGAGGTTATATGTACATGTAAACATACATGTAAGTATATGTATGTATATAAGATGTATGTACAGCCCTGTTCGAAAAGTCCTGGCACCCTACATGTAGTATATATATTGTGTCTGTTTATGAATTCTAACCCACCAACAACCATTTCTCCTGCGCATACTCAAAAATTGTTAGGTATGGCCGTAATGAAGATATTCTAGCTCTCTGTTATAGTCACAGTAATGGGGGAATTAGAAAATAGAAGAGACACCCTCGACCGTACTTTTGACCCGGGGGCGCCAGGACTTTTCGAACGGGGCTGTAGTTCACCCACGAAATGTATGCCAGTTAGGATTTGCAGAATTCCAAAACTAATGCGCAACAAGTAGTTCATGTCTAGATCTAGTGTTGATCCATTTTTTACTTGAGGAATACATGTTTTATGTTAGTTTCGGGTCCGGGATTCGCCGCTAAAAATTCAGGCCTCCCTTCGGAGACTCGACGCCCACACAGAGTTCTTTAGTGCATGATACTACGTGTACGTATACCTCAGTTTATAACTACATGTAGCTCATGATCAGCTCGCAGTCTAACACCAGGCATCCAGTTAGCCCTAGGGAAGCCTGTCCTGGAACGGTGCGGGCATGGGTATTCTTTTTGATAGATACAAGATGCTACGTAAAGGCCTCCTTCAGTTAAACCAGGTAAATTCAGGAGAGACAAATTAGCTCTTAGGAACGATATGTCACTACTTGATGATTGGTTCCTGCGGGTCTTGACGGCTTTAATTTGATTGTATTTTTGTGTGGGATGAAGCAAAACCAGCATCCAGTGCTGAGGCACTACTATCGTTCACGGGGTGATGATGGGTACTGGGTGTTGACGGACCCCACCAGAGAGGAGCCGCCAAGTTTAGTTTATTTACTTTTATCAAAAAGTCCCTGCCGCCAACACCCAGTGTCAATCAATACACGTACCCAGTGAGTGACAGTACATGGTGTGGTGGTCTGTCCAGCGAACTCAACGCTATGGCATACACGGAGCAAGCCACCGACCATAATTGACCGTCAAGCTCGGACGGGTGCGGTCATGGTTGACAGCCTGGGGGCGGGGGGTAACAAAGTACCTCTTTTAGCGACCCGCGTGGACTTTTGGTTCCATGTGTTAATGAATACTACATGATGGTCGAGTGATATTCTATGAACTAGCACTTGTCTTCCAGTTTATCCAATGTAGGTCTTTAAGCCGAGAGTTTTTCGTCAAAAATACATGTAGGGATGTTATAGGCACGCTATTCTCGTTTGGGAGCCCTATACATCAAATAAGGATCTGTTTGTTCGCGTTGAAATCTGCCGATTGGTTCATTATGCCGCCTGTAACCCGACTCGACATATGTAAAGATGAGGGTATTGGCAAGCAGCCCTCATCTCATCAGATGGCGACTTCAGGTGTCTGCCTAAGGCCGGTATAAATCGGCACTAGTGAGATTTAAAATTTGTAGCCGACACTAATAAACTTTCATTCCACGCCGACCTTCGACTGCAAATACATCCGGTTTCCGGCACGAACGACCAAAACATATATATATAGTGTACCCAAGAGAATTGAAAGAAGTACATACACGTACATGTATTGCATGAGTATATATACATACCCAAATTGGGTTCATAAATGTACAACCAAGCTGTCCTAGCTGGGATTCAGAAATTCCCCGATAGAACCCAAGAACCCAAATAACCCGATATTTGTTGGTATCCCCTGCGATGGTCCCTCCACATACAGAAATAAAAACATCTACCTTTTTTCCTTTTTTCCTTTTTCCTTTTTTTTTGCGGTAGTTGCCCTCAATCCAGGAACTATCAAGCAAAAACGCCAAGCACGCAGGTTTCTTTTCTTTTACCCAGAAAAAAAAATGCAAGAAACATCATGAGCAAATGCAAGTTCAACTTGGCTAAAAAAACAATTTTTTCTCAAAAAGGAGACCTGACATATTGATCTCCGTGAAGCTAGGAGTAAATGGGGGTGAATGAAATTGACGGATACAGCTGGAGTGTCATCAACAATGCAGCTGAGCTCAAAGGAAAGAGGAACAAGAATAAAAATAAGCCATAGACGATACCTGGACATGTACAGATACAGAAATGGAAACTGTACCCATACAAGAAACGCAACCAAAGAGTTTTTAAACACTTGAAAAGACAAAAGATAAACATGGTTGACTGCCAATCAAGCCTAAAGGTCCGAACTGATGATAAGAAAACAAAAGGCCCCGAAGAAAAGCTAAACCCCAACCCACAGAATGGAAAAGCAAGCAAGCAAGCAAAACCCGATACAAGGACCAACACAACACGACGATACTAAAAAAAAAAGGCAACAAAGCAACAAGATTTTTTCTGAACGCCGGTGAAGTATCAACACTCCCAACACCCCTTCCCCATTTCTCCCTTGCTATCGTTCCCATTATAACTTTTGTTCGTGTTTCTTTTTTAAGCAGCGTAGACTGAGTGGTAGCCACGTGAGTCAGCTTCAAGGCGGTCCATTCTACCGTCTTTGGCTGCAAGGTACATCGTATTCATTCGCTGAATGTCGAGGGGTTCCGTGGGGTCATTCTGACCAGGAAGAGCACCAGGGGGACCAGGAGGTGGCATCTGACCTGGTTGAGGAGGTGGGTGCATATGAGCAGCATGAGGACTACAGGAAAACACAAAGGCGCAAAAATCAGCAAACAAACACTTCCCCATATTATCACAGTTTTTTCCTTTAAGCGGTCCGAGAAAAGAAGGGGTGACATATGGGACATAAGCGCATAGGTAAGCAATGTTTGTACAAAGATCGAAGAAACTTTTGCCATGGGGAAATGAAGAAAAAAAGGCAATGTGTGAATAGATACATCGAACTATAAGATATGAAAGGAAACCGTGTAACTACTTTAGTGGAGCGAAATTCGCGTAATGATGCTGGGGAGGGATTCCCATTGACGGATAAACCGGAGGAGGAGGAGCAGGTCTATAAGGTGTTCCGGCGGGGCCGGAATTGTTTTGGCTGCGGCCCCAACTCAATCTGACCCTTGAATTCCCAATAGGATAACCTTGCATTTGGTTGATTGCCATCTCCGCTGCATGCCTTTGGACGAATTGCACAAATCCACAGCCCTTACCAGGTGGGATCTTAACATAAGTAATTTCTCCAAATCCTTGGAAGAATGAGCGGAGTTCATCTTCAGTCACATAGCCTGAAAGTCCTCCGACAAATACGGTAGTGTTGTTAGGATCAGTAAACTGGTTCATCGGCTGAGGGGCACCATAATAGCCCATAGGGGGGGCGCCCATTGAATACATCCCAACAGGAGCGGCGCCACCAGGTATCGCTTGGCCAGTGGCAGCACTCTTGTTCTTAGGAGTGGCAGTTGAGATGCGCATGGGGCGGTTTCCGCAATAAACACCTTGCATTTCAGACAAGGCACGTTGTTGATCCAGTTCCTCAGAAAAGCGAACAAATCCGTATCCACGCGACATACCACTCACGGGATCAGTCATAATCTTGGCGGACTTGCAAGATGGGAACCTGGATTGGAAAAGGGAAACGAGAACATATTCGTTAACTTCCGGCCCGAGGTCGCCGACAAAGATGGAGAATTCGGGCCCGCGGTCATCGCTATAGATAGAATATTATTAGTCTAATAACCATCGGGGTAAGAGATATAAATGAACGAACCGTCTATCAGCCAACCCTCCACCGGAAGCCCAGTTCAGTTTGAAGGGGCGGGCACTACCGGGAATAGCATTGCCGTTAAGCGTCAAGGCTTTAGCTGCTGCAGCAGGACTATTGAAATCAACAAAGCAGTAACCAGCATTTCTATATTTCCAACATCAGTGTCGGAGTTCAGTAGAACAATGAAAAGTTGGGAGGTATCAAACGCGTACCCGGAGAACTTATCACGAATCATTTTGACGTTGACAGGTTCACCCATCTGGAACCAAATGTTGCGGACAAACGCCTCATCGATCCAAGGCTCAAGCTCACCCATCCTATGAAAACAAGAGTATTAGAACAACATTATATAAGAGGGCTACTCAAACGATATGTCATCGGACGTACCACAAGGTTGTCTTGGCATCAGTAGATGGTGCCCCATTGGAGGAGCCGGTCGCAGAATTATTGGGGTAAGGCGCCGGGGAGGCAGTGGGTTGCTGGGAAGCGGGCTGGCCGGCTGGAGGAGCGCCGCCGGCGGAGGCACCGCCTGTCGGGGAGGCAGAGCCTTGCTGTTGATTGTAATCGTATTGGAAAGACATAACTTTGTGCTGGTCAAGGATGGTGTTAGTGTTTGTTGAGGTCCCTCATATACAGATGGAAATTTCCGGTTCGTAGCGCCGAAAATCTTTTTGGAAGGAGAAATGCCTTTTTGATGTCTCGAAGGCCAGCAAAATCACAGAAGATTTTGTTATTGCAATGGATATTTCGTTACTCCTCTCAAAACGTTCTAGCGAAAACTACTAACGATCTGTGGAACACGGCGATGAGAGATGGGCATATGACGCCTTTTCGTAGGAGAAGAGTAGAAAAACACACCTTTTACTGCGTGAAACTGGCTCGCTGGTGTGCAGGGGGAATTCGACAAATTGCAGTGAGGTCTTTAAAGATGCAAGGGCCGTGGCAAATATCGCTCTAAAAAAAGTAAGGGACGTGTCAACATTTAATCATAGAATGCTAGTGCATAGAATGATATGTAGATGAATTGAAAAAAGAGGAAGCGAGGGACATATCATGACCACATGTAGGAGCGGAAGGGGATGATAATACTATTTAGTCGTTTAACGAGAAACGGACGACGATAGCCTTTAAATTTGTCTTAGAGAAAAATTTATCTCGTTGGGGGGGGGGGGACAGACGTCAAGAGGAAGGGGGTGAGTGGAGGGGGAAGGGGATTGAGGGTGTGAAGAGAAGGGATTGGGAAAGCAGAGGGGGATGGGATGGTGGAGAGGCTAGGAGCGAGGCCGATTTGACTTGGGAGACGATGACGAAGTGCGAAGAAGCTGAAATGTGTGTGCACGGGTGGTAGTGGTTGTCGGCAGTATGTAGTAGAAGCAACAGGAAGCGAAACAAACCTTTGATTATTCTGTTAAGGTAAACCGAAACCAACGATGCTAGCTAAATAACAGGAATAATGAGAAAGGTAGATCAACCCGTGTATAGGATTTGACGATATGAGGGAGGGAGGATGATAGAGAGCGAAAGGTTTTAGAATGGAGCAGTATGCTGAGAGATCAAGGAAACAGAAACTCGGAAGGGACCAGAGAGAGACTGGGGGTGTAGAGATGGAAAGAAAATGGAAGATAGGGAAGAGTGGGAAAGCGGTGGTAGATGTACAGAGAATACTACATGTGTCCTCCATAGATGGTCATCAGCTAAAAACATTACAAAGTGCGAGGAGTCGGAGTTTAGCGCGTCACAATCAAGTCAGTCAACAGGCACTTAAATTTCAAAGGGTTTTGACGTATGTATGTGGTGATAGGCGCCGTGGTACTCATCACCGCTCCTCTTAAGTAACAAGTAGGTTAGTACCACTCCTCTCTTTCTCCCTTCTCTCTCCATAATAAATTTTTTAAGGGCTACTCGATAATGGACTCATCGTGCGCGCGCCTCACAAACACTTCTCCGTTATTTTCTACATTCAACATCACCCATCTTTCAATAGTTATCAGGCTCTCTCAGTCCAGGGTATACATACAGTACTGTACTTACATGTACCTACACACATAGCCGTATTAGATGTCAAGGGTCAGCGGCGGTGACCGGGGCTGGGTTGGGGTTCTGGAAATAGACTTTTTTTTTCCTCAATTGAGAGAAAGTTTAGATTTTGAATCACATCCATACCACCCCTGTGGTTCTTTTTGTTTCTTTTGATTATCGTTTCGCATACAAACAAATAAAACTTCATAATTGGAGGCGGGTTTTAGCAATGTTGATACATATAAAGTCTGGCTGAGCTCACTGTGTTTATATGTAGTTAGTACATGTACTTCTACATGATGTAGAATACATATGGAGCTTGTGTCCCATTTCGATGATTGGCCATGGCCATACGGCTCCTAACAATGAAAATCGCATCGCATCCCAGTCCATGCGATGCAGTTAAGTTACGCGTTTTGCTTGGCTTGAGCTAGCTCAACTAACGGTTCCTCTACCTCCGAGTCCGGCCCTCACCGCAAACCATCTACCGCCACATGAACTAATGCATTCCCACTGCAAATATCCGCATCTGTCCTGTCTGCTAGAGGAGTACAGATATACGGGCTTCTCTCACACTTATGCTCATTACACCTTTGGTAGGACTTTGCACCCCGGAAGGGGATAATATTGTAATGCTGTGTCGGTCTAGTGCCCGCGCTGACGGCATACTCATTCCATCTTCACGTGATGACATATTCTCCCTCGTTCGGCTACTCGGGACTACATCTCCTCCGTTCGCATCAGTGTCACTTTAAATTCTTAGAATCTCTAAGAACGTTAATTATAATAAAAAAAATAACATCAAGACAATAAGTGCTTGTACTTACTTTAAGACATGTAACAAATATGTACTGGTAGAAGGACGTTAAATTCAAGGATTCAAAACTGAGAGATATATTTCTTCCTTTGAATTAAGCATAAATGTAATTATATAAATATATGGGTTTTTTTCTTCTCAAAAGCAGGCTGGTACAGTTTCCTCTAGATGCTCCAATTCCGTTCAGACACAGTCACACAAACACACACAGGCGCGGCTCCCTTGTCGTTAGTTGATAACGTGTCCTCGGGGCGACGAAGGGTGTCTTAAGAATAATGAGCAGACGGAACCAGGTTTGCGGGTAGCCACCATAATGTAAGGTCGAACCAAAACGTCTTCCTTAGTATGTACTACGGGTGTGGGGTAAGTCTGTAGACGAATCTCTCTCATGCATAAATATCATGTGATCTCGATTTTGGGTGAGGGTAATAATTTGCCGCCCTTGGAATGCTTAGATAGGATATAGAGTACACACACTACTGCCCTACTTTAGTCAATCACTTCTTGGATAGGGCACGCTAAGGGATGAAAGAGCTTCTCCACCTGTCTCAATCATCCGGGTGATAGGTACTGTAGGTACATACATATGTAGAGTATATACTAAAGGGTTATTTGGGTCGCAGGATTTTGATACATGGTTATAATTTATTTATTTATACTTTACGTGGTTGGAAATAGTGTACTCGCAACTTCATAGCGTTTCTGAACACAACCGCTATTACATGCCATACAAATATGTAATCTTGGCGGTTTTTTGGGTGTATGCAATATTGGTCGTGTTCAAAAATGCTATGAGATTGCGGGTAAATATGTGAAAAAGTGAGATCAAAGGGCAGAACAGGTGCAACTTCTAGCTCAAGGGTGTGCAACCAGTACATAGCGAAAGCAGGTCCATTTCCTTATGAATCACATCATATGTACATGTACTTCTAACGATACTACAACATGCTAAGGGTAACTTCATGTCTCAAGAATTTGGGTTTTCCCGGCCGATTAGTAGTGGGCTCTGGGTTGAATCTGCCAAATTAGGTAGACCTCCATGACTCGAATTGTAGACCTGAAAGCCGCAAATTCTCTGGGTTAAAGGGTCACTTTGGTTCTAACTTTGAATTACTGAGCTTTGCTCAGTCTTGAGTATTTCCTGCTGGGCCATAATCAGTAAGGTCAGTATTACATGTATTACTGTGAAGGAGGTAGATAAAGACATGCAACTTGTTACTTACCAGACACAAAAGTTTCGCCACCAAAGCAGTAATAGATGGCGTGATAAAAAGAGGCCCTGCCCTACCTTCTTTGGTTGTTCTATGTCGGTGGATTCGTAGTACATGGAGTACGTGCAGCTACGTATCAAAAGTGTTAGTTTAATATGACATGTTCGGCTCAAGTCAGTTCACAAACTGTGCATTAAAATGTTTAAAACCTAGAGCTACCAGTACTTAGTGGAGGCTAAAATCGATATTAGATGTTCAGGTGTTTTTATTCTCTGTTATCAAGTTTCTATAATTCTATAGATACATTTGAGTTCTTTGATTCAACTCTGTAAGCCACACTGAGCACTGACCATCTTATATATGAGTCGCGGGCACTTTTGGAAAATGGCTGTATGGATAGTAATAAAGTGCTACATATGCATGCCGTTGGAATTCTACATTGACCTGTTATGTTCCCGCAATCAGCTACGTGCAGTATTAGATGCAGTGGATAAGAACAAGGCTTATATTTACGTATGACGCTACTTCCTCAAAGTCGAATTGGCGATATCAAGAAAGTTCATGGTAATGAAAAGGTTGGCACTGTAGGCAGCAGTATTAGACTGTAGTAATAGTTGCCAAATTATGATAATAGTATATGCCGATGACAATATCTGGCGTGAGATTGTGATCTCCAGCCACCCTAGATTGTTTAAGGCTGATTTGCCCGTCATAAAAGATGATAGGTTTAGATGGAGAAGCTAAGATCTTAGTGTGGTCTTTGTCTCCTGAGAGGCTCTGCTCTTAGAGGTGATATCCCGCATCACGGGCATACTACCCCTTGTATTATCGTCTTCTTGCGGCCGATGAATTGTAGTCGATGGCTCATTTATCTCAGAAGTTCTCATCTTCGTTGTAACTCTCTGTTGCCTTCCAGCCATTGTGTCACTCTCTCCCACCCTAGCGACATCACATTTGGCAGAGTCATCTAGAATACTTTTTTGAGCTGACTTCTTGTTATTGGTCAAAACCTGAACTAGATCAGTAACATGTTGACCGCCAATGGAGGCCAAGGGGGTTGATGATATGGGTGCTTTGGGCGGATTCAGGTTTACAGTTTCAGGGTCTAAGACGATGTTAGAAATTTATGAGATAGATAAAAGGGCGCCCAGATTGAGACAAACAAATGATAAACCAAAACCTTGCTAAGTGCATGCTAGCTGTAAACTCCGCTTCTCTCATCTGAGGAGTTTTCTGGCTCACTGAAGCGAACCCAATCGGCTTCCATTCGTTCATTTTCTTATCAGCCCCTGCCGGTATATAGATACCCTGTCTCCAATTCCTCCTTGGTTGGCCATCGACTTCCATATTATCTGTTCTGTGCGGAGGCCGAATAACCTCTGTAGTGCTGGTATATCCGCTCTTATCTGATTGCTTGGGCTCGAGCTTCCTTTTCGTTCCCTGGGCGTTAGCATCGGCGCTATGTTCCGACCCTTTAGGAGGTTGTAGTGACTTAGGGGGGATGTAGAATGCTTCTTGTAGCACTGGCGAGAAGATCAGATATTTTTCCAGAGTGTTGTGTTTTTTCCCAACTGTGATAAGTATCTCTATGTGCGAAGTATTGGGTGGTAAACCTGAAGGTGCAGAGGGTACTAATGTTGGATCTTCGGGGTTTCGGATGGTACTTGTGTCAGCCGTATGTGTTACCTCAATTAAGGACTTCGGAGTGGAAGCGGCGAGGCTGGTTTTAGATCTTCGCAAGTTCCGGAGAGGTGATCTTAACATATAGGCCATCTCCTCTGTCCTTGCTACCCGCAAACCAGAGAATTCGATTCGGGTACCTTTAGGCCATATTTTGGCTTGTGGTAGAACCCTCCAACCACTTACCAAGCCATCAATCTTAACCTCAATTCTCACATCACCCTTGAGATTATTTATGCTATAATGGCCGTTATCCGAATCGAATTCGACTACTATGCAAAATGGAAGAGGTGAGCCAGGTTTGGCAGGAGATACAACATTGGTGCTTAGTATTGGATGTGACATTCCCTGCATCGGGTTCCACGTGATTTTCGAGGCTGATTCAGGAATTTTCGAAGATCTATCCTGGAGCTCCAGAAATGCATGAACTCCGTAAGCGTAGAAACTAGGCATGGTGACTAGGTTTGGAGTCGATATCTTTGAAAACCAAACGATTGGATGGTTGTTGGGGTCATGAGCTGCGGTTCAGTACCAGGTGTGCCTGGATGGGTTTGCATGGACGCCATCTGATGAGATCTGGTCTTGGCGCCAGAATCTGCGTAGGGCAAGAGTGAGAGTTGACAAACGCAGCAGCAGACTGAAAAATACATGTCAGCTGCAGAAGTGGACACAATCTTAGCTACATGAGTTTTCTGATAAATACAGCTGGGGCCACCGCCAGTGACAACCGTATAATTATCTGATCTGAAAATTCGTTGCACTGCAGCAAGGACCTCCGGTTGGCCTATACCCCTGCTGTCTTGCAACGAATTTTTTCAGATAATTGAGACTTTGCGCAACGACATCCAGAGTCTTTTTTAGAGGCTTGGCGATGGTCTTGGCTTGCGTCGTTACATCCAGCATCCAGGTTGTAGGTCAAATCAACGAATTTGACCTCCGCCACTTCAAACTTCAATAACTTCCCCAATAATACTCCGATTTGGACGATTTTTGATTTATTAAAATACCAACAAGCAGGAGAATGTATGCTATACATGTAGAGCTCTATAGGCGGCAGCAAAACATTGCGAAAATGCGGCTTTTAGCAATTAAGAAGAAACAACACCAGATGGCGGGGGCAGGAAAGGGAGAACGGGCCAGTGGAACTCTATGCATTAGAGCCAGAAGCATGGATTACATATTTTAGGTATGATTTTGAGTCCCTGAAATACAGGATATATTTTTAAAGACTTTGTAGATTTTCCAGTGAAGAAATAGTTCGCTTAGCAAATGCTCTTCAACTTCCACCCTATTTTCATGGAGAAAACCGTATCAAAGAGAAAAAATTCATATCCTTATGCATGTTACTCGCTCGTCTTGCATATCCATCACGATTTTGTGATATTTATATGCAATTTGGTTGGAAACCTGAACGTATCTCCCGTATCACTACAGCGGTTCTTCAGTTCATCTATGAGAGATGGAAACATCTTTTGATATTCAATTTAAATCTCCTATCTCCATATAACAGAGCCACATTAGCGGTTATGAGAATAGTTCTCACCGGGCCTGTTATAGGCTCAGAGTCATTGATGGAATTCAGCAGTTACAGTGATAGGAAAGTACCTGTAGTGAGGACCGCAACCTGCTACAAGTGTACCTACCTTCTGACCACTAGGGTGAAGATCTATTCATGAAAGGTTAGGCTGACGAGTCTAAGCATTGTCAGTGAATAGAGGACCGGCTAGAGAAAGGACTCTAATTGCCCGGGCATCTTCAGTATTCCTTCAAAGAACCCTGCTGCGGCGGTTATGGTTATCTAATAATCTACAATGAGTTACAGCTCTGCAGCCTGCCACCCACCGGAGAGACTCATTTTGATGCTGGCCCCGAGCTGTGTGACAGCCAGGCTGCAGGTGATCCTCGACCCCTGCTAAGCACTCCAGATCGAAACACTCAAGCGCTTAGAGAGAAGCGGGGTAGCGGAGGAATTGTTTCCGTTCCCAAGAAAAGAGTTTTCACCAGAACTTAGTAAGAACGGCGGAATGCAGGAAACAGAGAGATTTGGAGTATAAGTACTCATCTCCGGTTTCCATCCATCTGTTCTGATTTTCCGGATCATCAGTTGTAACAAGCGGAAGAAGACCCTTAAGATTATTCTAAGTCTACCCAGAAGAATCTTTATTTCTAAACTTAACTTCTATCTTCTACCGGCCCTCTTGCTTCCTACACTCTTGTTTAGTAGAGGCAGAGCTCCGTCACATTATAATCTTAAAGGCTTCAGTTACCTTTAGAGATTATCTTCCTCCAAGACCAAAGATGTCCGCCCTACCAGCCCCAGAGCAGCCACTTCAGCTTGAATTCAAGAACCAAGACCCTTACAACTGGAGGCCTCAAGACACAGACACAGTTGGTCAAAACCCTGCGACAGCTCTACAGACCTACATTCCTGCTGCGAAATTTGCCTGTTCAAGAAGACTCAGACCCGGTCACTTACGAGCAGTTCTTTAAAGAACTCCAAGTCTACCTTCAGCACCGCTTACAGCAAGAACTGAACAAAGGAGCTCAGGCTCTTGTTCTTATCCACGAACGGCAGCAAGCGGAGGAAGAACTCATGAGGCAAGCTTTGACCTTCATGAGGGACCAGGTCACCTCTCTTCAGGATGAACTGAGGAGATTTGTGGAGAAGGATGATCTAGATCCGGATGCCATGGAAATTGAATGGTCCAACCCGGTCATCCCTCCCAACTACATAATTGAGATCCAGAAGGCCATCAATGAGGGAAAGCTACAAGTAGCTAGGCCCGGGACTCCGAGACCCCCATCCCGGGTATCCTCGAGAGCAGGAAGCAAGGCTCCAAGAAGACAGCCGTCCCTGTTCGCCACCTTCCCCAGGCACCAGCAAGGCCCCATAGTTCCGGTGGTCATGCCTCAGGTGGGAGCCTCGCCGCTTCCTCCTCCCAGGAGGAGACAGCCCTTCTCAGGCCTGGGTCTCAGTTTAGAAGGAGTGGAGTTTGAAGAGGAAGGAAGTCCTCTGTCTCCAGCTCCTCCCCCCACAGAAAACCCCGGTGGTCAGTCAGAACCCCCGGAGGTACCGATCCTCCCTCCTTCCCCACCTCCGGTAAACACAGGTGGAAGTGGAGGCAATCTTCTGGAGATGATCCAGACAGCTCAGACTGAGCCAGAAGGAACGACAGAAAGTTTGGCGGTACTCAAGAAGAAGCTAGAGAAGCAGCAGAGAGATCTGCTTGCTCTTTTGGTCAGTCATCGGCCACCTCTTGAGCAGCCTCACCCCTTTCAGTCTACCAAGACCCGGGAACCTAAAGCTCCTCCACCTTCTAAGTTCAAGGGTGAAGCGGAACCGGTGGAAACCTTCCTCTGGCAATGTGAGAATGTATTCTCCATTGAAAGCCAGTCCTTCCTGGCAGATGAGGTTAAGATCCGGTATGCCGGTAATCTCATGGAAGGAACGGCAGCAATCAAGTGGTATGAGGCTTATCATAATTCCATAGATCAAGCCTCTGCCAACTGGATAGCTGGAAGGCCTGTAAGGCTAGATGAGCGCTGGAAACGTTGGGATTCCTTTGTGGAATCTTTTAGGGCAGCCTTTGGTGAAGCCATCTCCAGAGATGAGGCGGTAGCCCAATGGAATACCCTCACCCACACCAAGAAGGAAGGAATAGACTCCTTCCTGAATACTATTATTCAATTGATGTGGAAGACCGGCTATGAAGGACAGCTGGTAGATGATAAGATCCAAGGCTCCCTCCTACCGGAACTAGGCTTAAGACTCTTAACCCCAAGCCTAGGACCCTGATGGAAAGGATCACAGCTCTAGAGAGCTGCATACACATCGAAGCGATACCAGGCGGCAGCTGAGAAGGCTCCAGCCAGGACTCAGAAGGAACCCGGCAATACTAAGACCCGGCAACCCAAGGGAAAGAAAGAAGCCTCAGGCTCATCTGCACCCAAGGAAACAACCGGATCAAAGGACAAAGCTGTGGAGCTAAAGGGTATTTCGGGGGATATTCTGGAAGAAAGAAGAAAGGCTGAGGTATGCTTGATGGTAAGACCTTCCGGTACTCCCCTGTGAGGTAGAGTACTTAGACTGACTTGTGCAATAGTGCGGCAAGTCCAGACACAAATGGACCACTTGTTGGTCTAAGGAACCTACTACTGTCCGAGTGGCAGCGGTGAAAGTACAAAGAAAGCGGAAAAGAGGATCTGGCTCCGGGGATAAAACCCAGGAACCATCTGAAAAAAAGGCTAAGGTTGCTGCTGTAGCAGCAGAGCAACCATTCAATGTACTTCCAGAAGGTATAGATGATTTCATATTTGAACCCGGAGCAGGGTCAGATGATGATATTATCTGGTAGTGTCTGTTTAAAGATCTATGTATACTATTATTTCTTCATACGATTGTTGGGTTATGTTTCTCTATTTGGAATAAATATTTGTTATCTTGATCATGTTCCCGGAAATACGGAGAATGAGAAGAGAAAGGGATTGCTACATAGCATTGCCTCTTTACTTGAGAAAAGTATAAAGAGAGCAGCAGCTGCCGCATTCTTTCTCCATCATCAGTGAACCTTCATGAAACAACTCATATCTATTTGCCATATCTATTTTATAATGCAAAGCCTAAAAAGAACAAGAGAAACAACCCCTGAGAAAACCTCCAAGCGGAGAAGGGAAGAAGCAAGCCTTCCGCCCCTACCAGTGCACGGCAAGAGGCCAGTGCTAGAAGCTAAATTGTCTTGGACAATTAAAGGAAAGGTTGAAGGCTCCCAAGGGAAATTCCTTCTAGACACCGCGTACAGGACCTATCCTGAACCAAGAGTTTGTCAGAAAGAATGGAATACCCTTAGTGCGGAGGATCAACCACTGACAATGTATGATGCTCAAGGAGATGTCATGATGGGAAGCCGAGAGAGTACTATACTCACTCCCACATGAAAGAGAGATCATAAAGAGACACTGATGGGAGCTTTTTTGGAATCTCCGTTACCTGCCAATTGCTTGGGCAAGGAAGATAACCCGGATATTAATTGGGATCTCAATACCATAAGCTGGAGGAGTCACTACTGCAAGCAGAATTGTCTCCCAGCTGCCATTACTGTGGAACCCATCTCTATCTATAAAATGTAAGAAGAGGAAGAGGTGTACCACTTAGTAGTAGCGGCCATTTGGCATGATGAGAATGGTGTGAATGTAGAAGTGAGAATTCCAGAAGCACACCTGCAATGGGCACATGTATTCAGTAGAAGGCAGAGGAGTTACCTCCGCATTCTGCTAATGATCTAAAGATCAAGATCCTACCGGACTCTACAATCCCATTTGGCCCGCTATACCCATGTTCCGCTCCTGAATTGAAGGCTCTCAAGGAGTACCTGACCAAAGAATTGGCTACAGGAAAGATCTCTAGATCTAATAGCCCGGCAGCGGCACCCATATTGTTCATACCAAAGAAGGATGGCAAGTTGAGAATCTGTGTTGATTACAGAGGCTTGAACAAGGTTACTGTAAAGGACAAGTACCTGCTACCTATCATGAGTGAACTCAGAGACAGGTTGTTCAAGGCCCGGGTCTTCACAAAGATAGATCTAAAGAACGGCTTCAATCTGATCAGGATAGCCGAGGGGGATGAGTGGAAAACCGCTTTTAGAACCCGCTATGGCCTGTATCAGTATAATGTGATGCCTTTTGGTCTATGTAATGCCCCGTCCGCCTTCCAGGCTATGATCAATGATGTGTTAAGGGAACTACTGGATGAGGGAGTAATTGTCTATATTGACGATATCCTCATCTATTCGGAGACCATGGAAGAGCATGTTGATCTTGTCAATAAGGTCTTGCCGCGGCTATCAGAGAATAAGCTATGTGCATCCATTGACAAGACCTCCTTCCATGCCCCGGAGGTAGAATACCTGGGCTATCACATCTCAAATCAGGGAGTATCAATGTCAGAAGAGAAGGTTGAGGCAGTTAGGGAATGGCCGGAACCCAAAGATGTTAAGGGGATCCAAGCCTTCTTAGGATTTGCCAACTTCTACCGGCGCTTTATTGAAGGCTTCAGTAGAATTTGCAAGCCCCTAACTGATCTCCTACAAGATGGTAAGAAATGGCATTGGACCGCAGCTTGTGTACAGGCCTTTCAGGATCTGAAGGACCGGTTTACTAGCGCCCCGGTGCTTGCTCATTTTGACTCTACTAGGAGAACAGTGGTTGAAACTGATGCTAGTGACTTTGCCAAGGGAGCGGTGCTCTCTCAGTATGGAGATGATGGGAAACTACATCCGGTAGCTTTCTATTCTAAGAAGTTCTCTCCTGCTGAGATCAACTATGACATTCATGATAAGGAAATGAGAGCTATTGTTATAACAGAGCCACAATAACGGTTAGGAGAATAACTCTCACCGGGCCTGTTATAGGCTCAGGGTTATTGATAGGAATTCAGTAGTTACAGTGATAGGAAAAGTACCTGTAGTGAGGATCGCAACCTGCCACAAGTGTACCTACCTTCTGACTGCTAGGGTGGAGATCTATTCATGAAAGGATAGGCTGACGAGTCTAAGCCTTGTCAGTGAATAGAGGACCGGCTAGAGAAAGGTCTCTAAGTCTTGGACATCTTCAAGATCCCTCTGTGCAAAGAGAGCCCGTCAGGCGGCAGTGGATGCGGAATAATCTACAATAAGTTACAGCTCTGCAGTCATCTAGGGTAGACCACCTGAGCGGAGACTTCATTTGATGCAGGCCCGGAGCTGTGTGACGCCAGGCTGCAGGTGATCCTGACCCTGACTAAGTCTTTAGGATCGAAACACCCGCTAGCGCTTAGGGAGAAGCGGGGTAGCGGATGAATTGTTTCCGCTCCAAAACAGAGTTTTCACCGGAACTTAGTAAGAGCGATGGAATGCAGGAAACAGAGAGATTTGGAGTATAAGTACTCATCTCCGGTTTCCGCCCATCTGTTCGGACTTTCCCTCATCATCAGTTGTAACAAGCGGAAGAAGACCCTTAAGATTATTCTAAGTCTACCGAGAAGAATCTTTATTTCTAAACTTAACTTCTATCTTCTACCGGCCCTCTTGCTTCCTATACATTTGTTTAGTAGAGGCAGAGCCCCGTCACAATTGTAGCCTCTTTCCGGGAATGGGAGCACATGCTAAAATCTTGTGAGCATGAAGTCACGGTTTTCACAGACCACAAAAGCTTGGAGTATTTTAATTCTACCAAGGTTCTCACTAGACGGCAGGCTAGATGGTCTGAGGACCTAGCAGGCTACAATTTTAAGGTTATCTACCGACCCGGAGAGAAGAATGGCAAACCTGATGTGCTATCTAGGCGCTGGGATCACCGCCTCGAAGAGGGGAGTGAACCACTACAGCCGGAGCCACAGATGTTTTTTAGGCCAGGTCAATTGGTATTAGACACTGCTAGATTAGCGGCAGTAAAAGTCAACCAGTTGCAATCTTTATTCTTGGACCGCTTGTATGAGGCAGTCAAGTCGGATAAAGATTGGCAGTTAGTGCACCGCTCTCTGGTTGAAGGAAAACCCAACTTGGACCAGAACTTGTCTGTCAAGGAAGGCCTTATCTTCTACAAGAATAGATGGTATATTCCTAGTGACAAGAAGCTCCGAATGGATATCCTGACCGACACTTATGACTCTAAAGTGGCTGGACATTATGGTCAATTTAAGACACTAGAGCGGGTGAAAAATAACTTCTTTTGGCCTAAAATGGATCAAGATGTGGAAGAGTATGTCCGCTCCTGTGACAGTTGTCAAAGGAACAAAACATCTCGGCACAAGAAGTTTGGTATGCTCCAACCTTTGGAGATACCCTATCGGCCATGGACCTCCATTTCTATGGACTTCATTGTAGGATTACCGGAGTCTAAGGGATTTACTAAGATCTGGGTAATAGTGGACCGCTTCTCTAAAATGGCCCACTACATCCCGCTCCCTACACTCAATAAAACAGAAGATCTGGCTAGAATGTTCTTGAAGGAAGTCTGGAGACTCCATGGGTTACCTGATGACATAGTCTCGGACAGAGATAGCAAGTTTCTCTCTCATTTCTGGCAGTCCCTCATGAGCCTCCTCAATGTGAAGCTGAAGATGTCTACTTCTTTCCACCCCCAAACAGACAGCCGAACAGAAAGAGTTAACCAGACCCTGGAGCACTACTTGCGGAGTTATTGCTCATATCAACAGGATGACTGGGCAGATCTCTTGCCTCTGGCAGAGTATGCTTACAACTCGGCGGTCTCTGAGTCTACCAAAGTATCGGCATTTTATGCCAACTATGGTTATGAGCCCAGAACCAACTGGCCGGCCCCCCGGGAAGGTGTTGAAGTTAGCAACCCAGCAAGTGAGGTCATGATCTCTCAATGAGAATCTATCTGGCAAATTATGCGGATGATGATAAACATGCACTGGCACCTCCAGAGATCAAGCCAGGAGATGAAGTAATGTTAGACCGGCGCAATGTGCAGACAAAGCGGCCAATGGGAAAGCTAGATCAGAAGAAGATGAGACCTTTCAAGGTCATTGAAGCTATAGGCACCCGTGCCTACAAGCTCTCTCTTCCTCCTCAGATGGCTATTCACCCGGTCTTTCATGTCTCTCTCCTAGAACCCTATAGAGCACCAGTAGACCCGGAGAGAAGAGTTCCCCTCCTGGAACCAGAAGAGATTGCAGGAGAAGAGAACTGGCAGGTCCGGGAAGTAGCTGATAGCCGGGTCAATAGGCTTAGAAGAAGAGTGGAATATCTAGTACTATGGGAAGGATATGAAATTTAGGATGCTACATGGGAACCCTATGAACATCTCCGGAAGAGTGCTGAGGAAGCCCTCCGGGATTTTCACATGAGGTACCCTAAGAAGCCTAGAGACAAGCGGCTCTAATTCTCTTTTCCTATACCTAGTCACGGAAATTCCTGTAGAATTATATAGAATAGAATTTTGTTACTGAATCTTGGAGACCAAGATCCTGAAAGAAGGGAGTAGTATAACAGAGCCACATTAGCGGTTATGAGAATAGTTCTCACCGGGCCTGTTATAGGCTCAGAGTCATTGATGGAATTCAGCAGTTACAGTGATAGGAAAGTACCTGTAGTGAGGACCGCAACCTGCTACAAGTGTACCTACCTTCTGACCACTAGGGTGAAGATCTATTCATGAAAGGTTAGGCTGACGAGTCTAAGCATTGTCAGTGAATAGAGGACCGGCTAGAGAAAGGACTCTAATTGCCCGGGCATCTTCAGTATCCCTCTGTGCAAAGAACCCTGCCGCAGGCGGCAGTGGTTATGTGTGACGGAGTGCCAAGACTACACGGGGCCAGATGAAGATTATGACGAAAGGTATCGCGAGGGACACAGCCAAGGTAAGCGAAGCAGAGGGCAACGACTAAGGTGAAGACTTAGGGCCGAGCAAGGAAAGCGAGGACCGTAGATAACGGCAGAGGCAAAACTATGGGGCCTGCCGGGAGGGGGCAGGGGAAGCGAGGATCGTAGGTATCAGCCAAAGTCAAAACGAAGGAGACCACAGGGCCCGACAAGAGGAGATCAATAGAGGTCGCGGTAGTAGGCAACCTTCGAGCCAGGACGAGAAGCGAGGACTATGGATAGGAAATGACTATATTCCTATATACGAGAAGACAGAAAGACGAGACAAAGAGAAAAGAAGAAGAAAAAGACAAAAGGAAAGAACTCCACCCGCTATTTAACAACCTCCCTTCACCAGTTCGCCAAGACTCTTACATCAACCATAGAAACTTTAAGAACCTCAGTCTCACCACACCTCGTATTCCCTCACACCCTCCTTCCATAATATCTATTACCAATCCATCCTGCAACCGAACTTTATAGAAAGAAATGATGTCAACATCAGACCATTACACCTCCGCCTCGCTTATCCTTACCCCTCCCCTCACCTTGTACAGATATCACCGATCGGTCATGCCGAATGCCAAGACGCCGGGACAGATCAGGTCCCCTCCAAGGACCTAGCTCCTGATAGGCTGAGGTTTCGCTGGGTAACGACGATGGAATAGTTCTCGGAGTTCAGGACTGTGTTCCAGGTCATTGGAAGGTTGCCAGGAGGGCTCTTCATACCCCACATACTTAGTCAGGTACTCCACTCGTCGTCCTCGCCTTCGGGAATCTAATATCTCTTCTACCTCCCATTCCTTTTCCCCTTCGATCTCCACAGGTGGCGGCGGTATAATCGTCTGCCCAGGTACGGGATTGTGAATCAGAGGCGCCAGTAATGACACATGAAACACAGGGTGTATTTTCATGGAGGGTGGTAGATCCAGTTCGTAAGCATAAGGGCTCACAATTCGTTTTATTGAATAGGGTCCAATCTGTTTCCAGTCAAGTTTCTTGGAAGGGCGTTTTGTAGCAATATTCCGCGTCGATAGCCAGACTTGATCTCCCACAATGTAGTGAGATGCTGGGGTACGATGTAAATTAGCCATTTCCTCCTGGATCTTCTGAGCTCTAAACATCTCATTTTTTAGAAACTCGAACACTTGGGACATTTCTCTGGCTAGACCATTCGCTTGGTCCTCGTTCGTTGTTGTTCCGTGTCTTAGGGGCCCAAAGGTCATACGGGGGTGACGGCCATAATTTGCTTGGAAAGGAGACATATTCGTCGTTTCCGAGATATGATTATTAGTTGCAAATTCGGCGAGGGGTAAAAAGTCTGCCCAGTTGTCCTGTTGATAAGATACATAGCTCCGCAAATACTGTTCCATAATTGCATTGGTCCTCTCGGTTTGTCCGTCCGTCTGCGGATGAAAAGCAGTAGAGTAACGGGGTGCTATTTCCAGACGGTCGCAAAGAGCTTTCCAAAAGACAGCCGTAAATTGAGTTCCTCGATCGGAGACAATGGTCTCTGGTAGTCCGTGTAGCTTCCACACTTGCTCTAAATATAAACGGGATAAGTCCCTAGCGCTCACACTTTCGGTTGTAGCTATAAAGTGTTTCATCTTTGTCAACCGGTCTACCACCACCAGTATGGCGTTAAAACCATTACTTTCCGGGAGTCCAGTAACGAAATCCATTGTAATATCCGACCAGGGTCCTTTGGGTATCGAAAGAGGCCGAAGGACCCCTTGGAGAGGGTTCAAATTAGGTTTACTCCTTCGACAGGTGTGTCTCAAGGCGAGGGTGTGGTATAGACTTCGTTCCGCAGGGTGCGGGGTAGGGGACAGCGATAACTCCAATAATACAAAGGAGTTATAAGTAATCTCAAGGCGAGGGTGTGGTATAGACTTCGTTCCGCAGGGTGCGGGGTAGGGGACAGCGATAACTCCAATAATACAAAGGAGTTATAAGTATATTTTATAAACAGCGATAGTTTCTGAAAAGAAAACTATAATAGATTGATAAATACAGAAGACGTTGCGTAGAGAAGAAAGGAAAGAAAAGAACGACACAAGTAGGCCTCGTTGCCTCCCTTATATATCCAACAACCCCTCACTTAATCATGACTCATACTTCCGCGTAACCCCAACTATGACTCACTCCTCCGTGTAACAGAACCTCATAGAACCTTATCTGACAAATCCTGCTTCCCAAACGCACAATAATCCCAATCCGTCCAGTCCCAATCCTTCCAGCCCGAACAGTCCAATGTATCCATGAAAGTAGCCCCCCCCTTCAGGCGCGAGCTCCTGCGAGCCTTAACCTCTACCGGCCCTGGTTTATCGGGGTAGCGTACGTGAAAAGTATTGACGGCGGTGGTTTGGTTCAGATATTCGGCGGGTTCCCAAGTAGGGTCGGCGTAACCTGTCCACTTAACGTAATACTGAAGTCCCTGTTTCCCGTGAGATCTGGAATCCAATATTTCCTCGACCTGGTATTCCTCTTCTTGCTCGACAATAACTGGTGGAGGCGGAGGAAGTACTTGTCCTTGCACGGGGTCTGTTGCTGCGGGGTCCAGGAGGGAAACATGAAAGACAGGATGCATCTTCATGGAGCGGGGAAGGGTCAGACGATAGGCATAGGGGGAAACCACTTCTTGGATAGGGAAAGGCCCCAATTTCTTCCAGTCGAGCTTCCTGGAGGTACGGGTAGTACGAATATTTTTTGCCGACACAAACACCATATCTCCGACCTCATACCTGGGGGCAGGGGTACGTTTAGCGTTCACTGATTTTTCCTGTTGGTCTTGAGCTGACCGTAACTGGGTCCGTAGGTAATTGTGTAGCTCCTTCATCTTTCCTGCAAATCCGTGTGCGTCGAGGCTAGGTGGGGACTTCTCGGGCTTCTGAAGATCTATCGTAAAACGAGGATGATAGCCATAGTTTGCAAAGAAGGGTGTGGCCTTTAAAGAGGCAGAAACTGTGACGGGGCTCTGCCTCTACTAAACGAGAGTGTAGGAAGCAAGAGGGCCGAGTAGAAGATAGAAGTTAAGTTTAGAGGATAAAGATTCTTCTGGGTAGACTTAGAATAATCTTAAGGGTCTTCTTCCTTTGTTTCAACTGATGATCAGGAAAAGGTCAGAACAGATGGGCGGAAACCGGAGATGAGTACTTATACTCCAAATCTCTCTGTTTCCTGCATTCCACCGCTCTTATTAAGTTCCGGTGAAAACTCTGTTTTGGATTGGAGACAATTCCTCCGCTACCCCGCTTCTCCCTAAGCGCTAGCGGGTGTTTCCGATCATAGAGTAAGCACCCTTAGTCAGGGTCAAGGATCACCTGCAGCCTGGCTGTCACACAGCTCCGGGCCTGCATCAAATGAGTCTCCGCTCAGGTGGTCTACCCTAGATGGCTGTAGAGCTGTAACTCATCGTAGATTATTCCGGGCATAACCACTGCCGCCAGCAGCAGGGTTCCTTTTTGCACAGAGGGACACTGAAGATGCCCGGGCAATTAGAGACCTTTCTCTAGCCGGTCCTCTATTCATTGACAAGGCTTAGACTCGTCAGCCTATCCTTTCATGAATAGATCTTCACCCTAGCGGTCAGAAGGTAGGTACACTTGTAGTAGGTTGCGGTCCTCACTACAGGTACTTTCCTATCACTGTAACTGCTGAATTCTATCGATGACTCTGAGCCTATAACAGGCCCGGTGAGAACTATTCTCATAACCGTTAAATGTGGCTCTGTTATAGAAACCTGGTTATTTGCCGCGAACTCTGCCATAGGTAACCATTTCGCCCAATCGTCCTGTTGATAAGAAACATATGCTCGGAGATATTGTTCCATAACCGCGTTGAGTCTTTCCGTTTGACCATCAGTCTCCGGGTGGAACGCAGTTGACATTCGTGCCTCGATTTTAAGTTGTTTGCAGAGGACTTCCAGAATTTAGCTGTAAACTCCCCCTATCGGAGGTGATATGCGTTACAGACCGCCAGAGTTTCCAAATATGTCGCAAAGTATAGGTTTGCCGTATCTTCCGCATTAACCGTCAGACATTGCAGGGTAGTAAATGACGCATTTTGGTTAGCCGATCCACCACTACTAGTATGGCGTCGTATCCTTCGCTTTCCGGTAGACCTGTAACAAAATCCATAGAAATCTCTCTCCATGGCTGTTCGGGAATGGGCAATGGTCGCAGCACTCCTAGCTTGCCATGAGTTGTTGGCTTACTTCGTTGGCAGGTATGACAATTTCGAATGTATTGTCCAATATATTCTCGCATATTTGGCCAGTAGTAGTCCCTGCTGACTAGTTCGAAGGTTTTTTCTCTACCGGGGTGACCTGCCGAAGGGGCATCATGATATAGTTTGAGAATTTCTAGTCGTAGGGGGGCGTATTCTGGAACGTAGAAACATTCGCGATACCGTAAACGGCCGTCGACTTCGGTGCATTCTGCTAGGGAAATTTCCTTGCATTGCTTCGTATCTGTTTGTCGTAGATTTAATATTTTTTGTGGAAATGGGTCAGCCAAATATCCTTCCTCGAATAACTTTTGCAGGGAGACGTTCTTTTCAGCGGGTTCATTTGCCAAAGAACCCGCCAACAAACTTAGCTTTGGATCCAAATTTTCCCTCTTCAACACCGTCTGACTCTGGTGAAGTAGTCTTTCATCCCCTTCCTCAGGGAGATCTCCTGATCTCCTAGTCAACGCATCCGGTTTACCGCTTTGTTTCCCAGGCCTGTATTTGATAATAAAATCAAAGCGGGAGAGGTATTCCGCCCAACGCACTTGTCTCCGGTTCAGTTGCTTGGTAGACATAAAGTATTCGAGGTTTTTGTGGTCCGATATAACCTCGATCGGGTGCTTCGCTCCTTCCAACTCAGGCCGCCATTCCTCAAAACACCGGATAATTGCCAATAATTCTTTATCGTATATCTCGTAGTTGCATTCTGCAGGTGTATGTTTCTTGGAAAAGAAGGCCACGGGGTGGAGTTTTCCTTGTTTATCATATTGAGATAGCACGCCGGCGGCGACATAGTCTGAGGCGTCAGTTTCCACTGTAATCGGTTTTTCGGGATCAAAGTGAATCAAAACGGGGGCGGTAGTAAAAGCTTTTTTCAATAATTGGAAAGCTGTCTCTGCTTCTGGTGACCACTGAAAGACTATTCCTTTTTTTGTAAGTCTTGTAAGGGGAGTGGCCAGTTTCGAAAACCCGAAAATAAAGCGCCTGTAGAAATTTGCGAATCCCAGAAATGCTTGGATATCTTTAACTGTTCGGGGGGTGGTCCATTCCTGTACTGCAGAGACCTTATGGGGGTCCATCCGGATACCGTTGGGTTCGATAATTAATCCGAGATAAGTGGTACTCTGGGTATGGAATTCGCATTTCTCTGGTTTCAATAGAACACCATGCTTCTGTAGTAGCCCGAGTATTTTTTCCACATGTTCCTCATGTTCTTCGAGGGTATCGCTGTATATCAAGATATCGTCCAGATATGCCGTACAGAATTGGTCAAGATGTTCTCGCAGACAGTCGTTAATAAAGTGTTGAAATGTAGCAGGAGCATTGGTAAGTCCGAAGGGCATAACTGTATATTCAAAGTGCCCATACCGGGTCCTAAAGGCCGTCTTCCACTCTTCCCCTTCGGCCATCCGAATCTGGTTATAACCCTGGCGTAGATCTAACTTGGTGTACCATTTGGCTTTTGATAGACGATCCAATGTTTCTCGGATAAGTGGTAAAGGATATCGGTTTTTGATAGTCAACTCGTTAAGTCCTCGGTAATCCACGCACAGGCGCAGTGAACCATCAGCCTTCTTAACAAACAATACCGGAGCTCCAGCTGGAGAGGAGCTGGCGCGGATAAATCCTTTAGACAGATTTTCTCGAATATAATCGCGTAGTGCAAGTAGTTCGTCCCTAGACATTCCGTAGAGGGGTCCGAATGGCGGTTCCCTTCCTTCTTTTAGTGGAATCTTATGGTCATAGGGGCGTCGAGGGGGAAGGTCCTGGGCAAAGGCCTCGTCGAACATTTCCAGTCGATGATGATATTGTTTGGGGATTTTATGCTTCCATTCGACATCCAGGACTTCGTTAAGCGTTTGTTCGATATCGCGGAGGGATGCGCTATAGATTTGTAGTCCCTTTTTTCTGGCAAGACGGCTAAATGGTACGGGCCCTATCATATATGCTTGAGGCTTTATTCCGGGGACCTTGGAGGTATCGCTTTTGGTATTGCAGTTCTTTTTACAGAAATCGGATTCGAAAGCGACAGTATTGTCTTTAAACCTCAGGGTGGCGTCGTGATGTTGCAGCCATGGTATGCCAAGGACCAGAGGATATTGTCCTAATTTAGTAACAAAGAGAGGAATTTGTTCGTAATGTGATCCAATCTGAAGGGGAACCTGGCATATAGAAGTAATTTGTCCCGAGGATATAGGTCGTCCGTCAATTACCTCGAGAATTCTAGGTGTTTTAAGTGGAGAAATAGGAAGTTGATGATGGTAGCATAAAGGTTTCATTCAATAAATGCAAATCCCGAGGCCCCCGTATCGATCATAGCATAAGTAGGAATGGAGTCTTTATTGTTTACAATGTTACAAGCAACAACTAAATGATCTCCATTCAACTCCTCCTCTGCTACAACTGAAATGGAAAAGCCTGAAATAGAAAATGCAGATAAGAGGCGAGGGCCATAATACTGACCAGGGACTAATGAAAACCCGACTCATTTGAAGATAACACAACGTCCGTAGAAGTACTCAAAGCAGAAGAAGAAGAAGAAGAAGCAACAAGAGGTACAGAGGCGGCAGGGGGGGCGGTTAAAGCAGCACCTCTCATAGGAGGAGGACCGCGGGGGCGATTTCCTTGAGGGCATTGGGCAAAAACATGGTCGGGGGCAGCACAATAGGCACAGCGGCCGTTCTTCATTCTCCATTCTTTCTCGGCGGGGGAGGTCTGGCGGCGTCCATTGGCAAAAGTATATCTTCCCTCGGGCGGAGGGCGTGGGGCCGAGCGGGCCTGCAGGGCGGAGAGATCCATGGGTGCAAGGCCTCCGGGGGTGTAGGACGGGTGGGGGGCGGCAGGTTGGGTCGCGAATTGTCCCATAGGGTTTCTGTTGGTGCGGTGCGCATCCTTCCTGGCCCTAATCCTGTTGTCCATGGTCATCAGCCTTCTCACATAGGCATCGAATCCTTCTGTTGCGGTATCCTGGTATATCATTGCGTCTTTAAGATCGTCAGACAACCCTGTCTCCAAGGCGTCTTTTTTGGCTTCCTCGTTGTAGTCTAGTCGTCCCATAATCCGTAGAAACTGTGTTAGGTATGTCGCGAAATCTCCTTTGCCTTGTCGGAGGCTCTGGAGCTCCCTTCTGGCTGTGCCTCGGGGGTCTGGGTCTCCGAAGGAGGCTTTCAGGAATTCGACAAAGGTAGTAACTGAAGCAAAAGGTGGGGCGTCGCCTGCGGCCATAGGGATGACCTGGTCCAGTGCCTTCCCTTCCAACCGGCTGACTGCATAAAAAACCTTGGCTTCCTCGTTCAGGAACCTGTCATGGTTGACCCTGAGTTTGGTACGAAGGAGGTTGAGAAAACCAGGTAGCTCTTTCCTGGTTCCGTTAAACTTGGGGGGGTCTGGAAACTTCTCGGAGCAAAATGTAGGGGGAGGGTTGCCTGGTGGCGGTGGTGGTGGCGGTGATGGTGGTGGTGGTGGTGGTGGTGGTGGTGGTTCGGCTCGTGCAGCAGTGAGTTGAAACTCAAGAGTGCGGACCTGTGCCTCCAGAGCATCGGTATGGTTATTACTACTTTCCAGCTGTTCTCTTGCCGCCGTAAGTTCGTTCCTAGTGGTGGCATGTAGCGTTCGGCTAGCATCTCGTTCTGTCTTCCATCGATCTCCCTCTCGAACGAGAGTGAGTAGGTGGACGTAGTGGTAGTGTAGATCCTCGACTGCTTGAAACTCGGTAAAGGTTTGAGGAATTTGATAGTTTCCGTCGAGGGTGACCCCATCAACGACCCTAGCGGTTGGTGGGGGTGGAGGTTGTGTTGCTGACATTGTGGTGGTGCACGGTGCGGATGACGACGCAACGTAATCTCAAGACGAGGGTGTGGTATAGACTTCGTTCCGCAGGGTGCGGGGTAGGGGACAGCGATAACTCCAATAATACAAAGGAGTTATAAGTAATCTCAAGGCGAGGGTGTGGTATAGACTTCGTTCCGCAGGGTGCGGGGTAGGGGACAGCGATAACTCCAATAATACAAAGGAGTTATAAGTATATTTTATAAACAGCGATAGTTTCTGAAAAGAAAACTATAATAGATTGATAAATACAGAAGACGTTGCGTAGAGAAGAAAGGAAAGAAAAGAACGACACAAGTAGGCCTCGTTGCCTCCCTTATATATCCGACAACCCCTCACTTAATCATGACTCATACTTCCGCGTAACCCCAACTATGACTCACTCCTCCGTGTAACAGAACCTCATAGAACCTTATCTGACAAATCCTGCTTCCCAAACGCACAATAATCCCAATCCGTCCAGTTCCAATCCTTCCAGCCCGAACAGTCCATTGTATCCATGAAAGTGTGGCAGTTCTGAACATATCTGTCGACATATTTCCGCATTGTTGGCCAATAATATTCCCGACTGAGTAACTCTAAGGTTTTAGATCTCCCAGGATGTCCAGCCGAGGGCTTATCGTGATATTCTCGTAGAAGATAGAGCCTAAGTTCACTGGAATTGGGGACGTATATCGTATTTCGATAGAGTAGCAATCCCTCATCGCTCTCCTTACACTCGGCTAGAGATATTTCCTTCGACTGTCGAATACCCTCGCGAAGTAGATTTAGAATTTTATTAGGAAAACTATCTTCCTGGTAAGCTTTATTCAATAATTCAAGAACGGGAGACGATCCTTCAGCGGGTTCATTTGCCAAAGAACCCGCCAACAAACCTATCTTGGGATCCAAATTCTCCTTCTTAAGTACCACTCGACTCTGCTGCTCCAACCTTTCGTCTCTTTCCTTAGGCAAATCCTGAGCCCTACGAGTCAACAAATCCACCTTCCGCCCTTGCTTCCCTGGTCGATATAAAATAACAAAATCAAATCGGGAAAGAAATTCAGCCCACCGGGTTTGTCGTCGATTAAGAAGTTTGGTGGACATGAAATATTCGATATTTCGATGATCGGTCAGCACCTTAACTTGATATTGAGCTGTTTCCAGATGAGGTCTCCACTCCTCAAAACATCGAATCACCGCGAGTAACTCCTTGTCATAGATTTCGTAATTACATTCCGGAGGCGTATGACACTTGGAGAAGAAGGCAACCGGGTGTGATATCTGTTCCTTGTCTCGTTGGGAGAGAATACCAGCGGACACATAGTCAGATGCATCGGTTTCCACAATAAACTCCTTCTCGGGATCCGGGTGTTGCAAGATAGGTGCAGTCGTAAAAGCTATTTTAAGTTTCTGGAAGGCTTGTTCGGTTTTCTCATTCCACTCAAATCTAACATGTTTCTTGGTAAGGGCGGTAAGAGGTTTAGCTAAACGAGAATAGGCATATATAAACCGACGATAAAAATTTGCAAATCCCAGGAACTCTTGAATCTCCTTCACCGTCTTCGGTGACTCCCAGTCCATAATGGTCGAGACTTTGGTGGGGTCCATCTTCATGCCTCCAGGGGTAAGAATCATGCCCAAGTATTTTGTCTCCCGTACACTGAATTCACACTTCTCCGGCTTCAGGTGAACTTGATTAGCTTCCAAAGCCTCTAGGACATATTGTACATCTAATTGATGTTGTTCCAGGGTTTCCGAATATATAAGAATATCATCGAGATAAGCCGTGGCGCATCGATCCAGGAAGGGACGGAGAATATCATTAATCCATCGTTGAAAAGTAGCAGGGGCATTAGTTAATCCAAAAGGCATCACCAGGTATTCCCAATGTCCATAGCGAGTTCTGAAGGCTGTTTTCCACTCATCCCCTTCTTTAATCCGGATTTGATTATAGCCCCATCGTAAATCAAGTTTAGTAAAATAATTTGCATTGGCTAGATTGGCCATGGTCTCGGGAGTCAGCGGCAGGGGGTATCGATCTTTGACCGTAATGGTATTCAGCTTCCGATAGTCCACACAAAGCCGTAACGATCCATCGGCTTTTTTAACAAATAGCACCGGGGCGCCTGCGGAGGAGCTGCTGGACCGGATAAATCCCTTTTTTAGATTATTAACTAGATAGTCCCGTAGCGCCTTCAGTTCATCTCGTAACATTCCATACATCGGACCAAAGGGGGGTTGAGTTCCCTCCTGCAGCTTAATTTCATGGTCATAGGTTCTATGAGGTGGAGGTTGAGAGGCATTTTTTTCATCGAATAACTGATGGAATCGTCGGTATTCAACAGGGATTAATCCCTTTGGGTTGGCCGGTGTTTCCAGAATACGATTAATAGTATGAAGAGTAATCGAATAAAGCTGAACCGTAGCGTCCCTAGTTAACTTTTTAAAAGAGCGAGGGGTAACCGCCGATATGTTCACACCGGGTTTATCAGGTAGTTGAATCGATATTCCTCTGGCGACAACAGGTTTATGATTGGTAACGCAATGTTCCAAACAGAGAGGTGACCCGAATGATATCTCATTCCTTCCACTATCAATCAATACCCCATGCTTCCTCATCCACGGAATCCCCATAACAATAGGATAATGTCCCAATTTGGTAACAAAGAAAGGACATTCCTCAACATGTCCATTAATTTCCAGTTCTAATACTACCTTCTTCACCACCTTCCCCGACTCAATAGGCCTCCCATCAATCACATCAATCTCCCTTGCTGTTCGTAGATTCTTGGTCTTCAACTCATGGCGGCTCACAAAGTCTTCATCAATAAAGGCATATCCTGACGCTCCGGTATCAATCAAAGCATAAGTAGGGACAATAGATTTTTTATTTTGAGAAATAGAACAAACTACAATCAATTGATTCCCATCCATCTCCTGCTCGACATCAAAACGCCGAACAGACACTTTAGAAAAACCTGAAGGTCCCCTGACCACGCCGCCAGCTAGGGACAAATCTTTTAACTCCTCCTCCTCCGACACTAAATCCTCCTCCTTCTCCTTCTTGGGTTCCATTAATGCCCCTCTCATTCTCGGTGGTGCCCTTCCCGAAGGGGACTGAGGGCATTCCTTAACCAAATGTCCAACTCCTCCGCAATAATAACAACGATTTTCGATTCGACGAGCCTCTCTTTCCCTCAAATCCGGACGGCGACGGTTATTAGACAAGTCCATAGGAACGGCTCCCCCAGGAGTATAGGAGGGGTGTCCCAAGGGTACAGCATTCTTTGGTGGTGGTGCGGTCAGACGATTTAAAAGCGCATGCAAGGTGACGAGGGTTAAAGGGACGAGGAGCCGGGCCACTAGAAGCTTGAAACCTAAACCTCCCCATCCTGGCTTGTAGAGCCCGTTGCTTATTATCTAGACGTTGTAAAAGCAAACCGCAATCCTTCACCGTGGTTGGGGTTTCATTTTGAATCATCAGGGTCATGAGCTCATGGTTGAGACCCTCGAGGAGACATTCAACCTTGGCAACTTCATTAAACTCAGAGTCTGCAGCATAACGCTGGAACTCCGCAAAGTACTCCGAGAAAGGGCGTTGTCGTTGTCTAATTTCCCTAAGGTTCCGAGCAGCCGTGGCCGCCCTATCTGGGTCACCGAAAGCATTCATCAGCAAGACTTCATTTGTCTCCTGATGTCTCCTGAGCCTCAGGAGACAAAAAATATTCAGGAGTCTCAGGAGACTCTCAGGAGACTCAGGAGACTGTTGGGAGACTGCATACACAAGTAGTAGTTTCCTGATGTTATCAAGGATTTCAAAAAATTCGGTCATGGAGTCCAGTTCGATCCCTTCATTCGATATATACGCAAGAAACTGATCCGCCGCCAGTCCTTCCAGTCGAGAAAAAGAGTAAGCAATTTGTTGAGCCGAAGTGGGAAAGCGGTCCCGGTTAGCAGCTAACTTAATTTGTAGTTGCCGTTGAAATATCCTTAACCCCTTCTTATCCCCCCTATATTTCTCCGGGTCCGGTAGTTTCTCCGATTTGGTTTTACTTAGGTCATCATGAAGCTCTCCGAGACCTTCTTTGATCCCTTCCTGAAGCTTCTTGATCTTGGCCTTGAGGACGTGGGTTTCTTTCTGAAACTCAGAACGGGCTTGCTCCGTCTCTGAGTGGTGGGTCTGTAGATCAATAGAATATTGGATGACCCCTTCATGGGCCCGTACCAACAAGTCATAGATTTGTTTAGCCTCCGGGGTAGCCTCGAGGTCAACTTTGGGGTGAGCAACGAAAAAGTTAACAAGGTCTTGTTGAAGTGCTGCGTAATCAAAGGAGGGGGCTGGGGCAGTCATGGCGAACTATGATATGAGGTGGATTGCTGTGTCGGCCGCTTCAGAGTGGTCTCGTCTTAGTGTGACGGAGTGCCAAGACTACACGGGGCCAGATGAAGATGATGACGAAAGGTATCGCGAGAAACACAGCCAAGGTAAACGAAGCAGAGGGCAACGACTAAGGTGAAGACCTAGGGCCGAGCAAGGAAAGCGAGGACCGTAGATAACGGCAGAGGCAAAACTATGGGGCCTGCCGGGAGGGGGCAGGGGAAGCGAGGATCGTAGGTATCAGCCAAAGTCAAAACGAAGGAGACGCGGTACGACAAGAGGAGATCAATATAGGTCGTGATGGTAGGCAACCTTCGAGCCAGGGCGAGAAGCGAGGACTATGGATAGGAAATGACTATATTCCATATATCGAGAAGACAGAAAAGGCGAGACAAAGAAAAGAAGAAGAAAAAAAGACAAAAGGAAAGAACTCCATACATTATTTAACAACCTCACCAGTTAATAAGACTCTTACATCAACCATAGAAACTTTAAGAACCTCAGTCTCACCACACCTCGTATTCCCTCACACCCTCCTTCCATAATATCTATTACCAATCCATCCTGCAACCGAACTTCATAGAAAGAAATGATGTCAACATCAGACCATTACACCTCCGCCTCGCTTATCCTTACCCCTCCCCTCACCTTGTACAGATATCACCGATCGGTCATGCCGAATGCCAAGACGCCGGGACATTATGCCCGGAATAATCTACAATGAGTTACAGCTCTGCAGCCATCTAGGGTAGACCACCTGAGCGGAGACTCATTTGATGCAGGCCCGGAGCTGTGTGACAGCCAGGCTGCAGGTGATCCATGACCCTGCTTCGTTCCGTAACACCTTCCGAACCTTGATTAGTAAGTTTTGGAGGCCACCACCAACCTGAAGGCTATTACCCCACCACTTTCGAGAGCTTCTGGCGCCTTTGTAAGGAGTTTGGAGCCCTTATGAGTACCCGATCTAGATCATATCGTTTCATTTATTATCATGTTAAAGATTTTTATTCTAAATACATTCTATGCTTGCCAACTGAAGCCACTCGAGCCTTTACGAAGGTCTCTCGTACCTTTTCCCAGGCCCCCGGAGATATCTTCACTATATATAGAAATCCGAGTCATTCCACGTTCTTAAATCTATCCTCGTGTTCACAAGCCATTGACATTGTCCATCAGCAAACCTGCAGATTTCGCCGGGCGCTTTAGGCGCTCAGGGCGTTGAGGGCGCACGGGATAAAAACCCATTCTCCTGAGAACTTTGCCAAACCTCCGGGCGCTCCGGGCGAGGCTTTCAGCGCCCTGAGCGCCCTGAACCAAATCCCAACCTCGGCTAGCGCCAGGAGTTAGTTCTCCTCTCAGGTAACGCCTGGAAGGGCACCTATCTCCCTGGCGGAGATATCTTTCGCCTGGTTCCGCCTGGCTCCGCCTGGGCATCACATGAGCAAGACTTCATTTGTCTCCTGATGTCTCCTGAGCCTCAGGAGACTCAAAAAATATCCGGGAGTCTCAGGAGTCTCTCAGGAGACCCGGGAGAGAGTTGGGAGACTGCAAACACAAGTAGTAGTTTGCTGATGCACGTTTCCGCCCCGATCTCCCCTGGTAATATAATTTTCATTATCCATCGCGCCTGGGGAATCCCTGGCGCGCACTTCTAGCTCCTGGTGCTGACTGGTGCTTTTCATGTATTTATTCACTTCACGATAGCTTTCAGAGGCCTCTTCTGTTCCTCGAATGCATCAGCAAGACTTCATTTGTCTCCTGATGTCTCCTGAGCCTCAGGAGACTCAAAAAATATCCAGGAGTCTCAGGAGACTCTTAGGAGACCCAGGAGACAGTTGGGAGGCTGTAGACACAAGTAGTAGTTTGCTGATGTGGTATGGATATATTCACTTATGTTCCCGCCACTATATAATAATTATGATAATACATATGACCTTATTACTATCTCTACAGACTTCCCCATACCTCTCAGAGATCTCGTTATTTTAGTTAGGGTCCTCTTCTGTTGTTTCTCCGCCCTCTTCCACTATTTCCTCAATTTCTTCCTCTTCCTCAGGTAGGTCCGGCTCTCCATCCGTACCATATTCAAGCCCATGTGGTGAAAGGTTAGTTTGTCCGGGTTTAGATTTCTCGCCTTGGCCTCCTGGGAGCTTCCAGAGCCTCTGCCAGAGCATCATCGTCCTCGCTAAGACCCTCAATTGGGATATCCTCGACCATGACCCCCTTCTTCTCCTGTATCTACAAATCATTAGTTTAGGTTATAACCGGTGATTAAGATCGGGTTCTTACCTTGTCTCGGAGATTATCCTTTATCAATTTCAAGATGCCCTCTTGGTTGGAACGACTACGTGACGTCCAAGTGTTTACCATCCTCGTGAAGGTTTCTAGAGCATTCGTAACACCTTGGTTAGCACTCGCCTTATCTTTAGGAGTTATGAGAAATACTTACTCACTATACTATCATTTTGAGTCTGGAAATTTTGCGGCACCACAGAATTCCCCGTGGACCGTGTGCGAATCCCATGCCAAATGGCGGTCGCTATCAGGCATATCAACGTATGGTTTATTCAGTCAAGGAAATCTAGTTCACGGGATCCTCGCCTCCTCGCCCTATCAAGAAACCTATAGTATAAAACCTCGATGATCTCCGGAGCCAAGAATTTGCAGCTAGACGTCTAAGGTTTGTTAGAGCTATCGCCGTGGTCCCCAAGAATTTGGATATACCTCATAATGTGCTGGATGGCTGATGAACCAATCATTCCGCAAAAGATAGTCAACTCTCTCGACCCTCTCCACTTGTGTGCGAATTTTTGCAATTCCGTAAATCCTAGAGTCTGCTAGCCGTTCCATCAGCAAACTACTACTTGTGTATACAGTCTCCCAACAGTCTCCCGGGTCTCCTGAGAGTCTCCTGAGACTCCTGGGTATTTACCACCAATACCGAGAGTCTCGCAGGGCTTGGAAAAGGCTCCTCAAATAGTGTATGATCACCTATCAATATACTACACTTTTTCTCAATCCTCTGGGCTTCCAAAGGAAGCACACTCGCACTTCTAGAGTTTGGAGCAGGTGTACGAGCTATCTGGCCAGAAGAGGCCTGATGAGAGCTTTCAGGGGTTTGGTAATAATACCTGTCGTCATCGTGAGGCGGAGGTAAAGAAGGTGAAGGCGACAGATAGTTAGAGTTTGCTGTATCATTATTCCGGGGTGGTCTCCCTAGTGGGGATGGCTCTATTCTTCGAGGCGTTCGAGAGCTATTCCCAAAGCTCGGAGAACTGCTCCAGGAGCCATCATCGCTTGGTGGCATGGATCCAGGATTCAATGCCATTGGTGTTGGTGACGATTCTCCAAACCTAGAAGAGGAAGAGAGTGGGAAACGAAAAGGTGAAGAGTAATTAAAAGCACTCAGTCTTCTGAGAGTAGCAGTCGGAGCCATCGCTGGGCCCACAGGAGTCATCGGCGGTCTTTGTGGAGCGCTCAATGGATTTCTCGTTGGCTTCGACGATGTACGATTTCCCTTCTAAAATTTCCTTCACTTCAGTCACTTATCAAAAAAAAGATTGGGGTTAATTACTTCAATAACCTTAATCTCCACTTCTGACAACGCAATTGCCTCAGCAACCGCACCGGTGGGCTTTCTCCGGGCACTCGCCACACCTCTGGCAGTCGTTACCTGACTACTCGGAGGTCTCTTTCCGGCAACCTGCGTACCCGAGGGTCTCTTGTCTCCGACCTACGTACCCGGGGGTCTCTTGTCTCCGACCTGATGCCTCAGGCTCTGGTTATAACAGAGCCACATTAGCGGTTAGGATAATAATTCTCACCGGGCCTGTTATCGGCTCAGAGTCATTGATAGAAACTCAGCAGTTACAGTGATAGGAAAAGTACCTGTAGTGAGGACCGCAACCTGCTACAAGTGTACCTACCTTCTGACCGCTAGGGTGAAGATCTATTCATGAAAGGTTAGGCTGACGAGTCTAAGCCTTGTCAGTGAATAGAGGACCGGCTAGGGAAAGGTCCCTAAGCGCCTGGGCATCTTCAGTACCCAGACCTCTGTGCAGAAGCCTGCAGGCAGTGGTGTGGATATCGGAATAATCTACAATGAGTTACAGCTCTGCAGCCATTTAGGATAGACCACCTGAGCGGAGACTCATTTGATGCAGGCCCGGAGCTGTGTGACAGCCAGGCTGCAGGTGATCCTTGACCCTGGCTAAGGGTGCTTACTCTAGGACCAGAAACACCCGCTAGCGCTTAGGGAGAAGCGGGGTAGCGGAGGAATTGCTTCCGCTCCAAAAAGAGTTTTCACCAGAACTTAGTAAGAGCGGTGGAATGCAGGAAACAGAGAGATTTGGAGTATAATGTTACGGGTATAGGAATGAGAACCCGAAGACATAAGAGGAGGAGTTTTCCTACGCTTCTATCACTCACTGGGCGCGCCAAAGAGGCACGGTATTGCCAGTATGGAGCCCAGTACGGAGTTGCAGAATCCCTAGCAAACGAACCTGTTTTCGACCCTGAAAATAACCCCCGGAGCGTCAAGGCGCCCGGCACAGTCGCTCTAGACACCGGTGGGTATATGAGGGGCAACAGTCTTGGTTGGAGTCAATCGGACCAAAACTGATCGAACGGCAAAGATAACGAAAAAGCTGACGCTGGTGGCGCCCAGGGGAAGGTAAGACTACCCGACACCTCCGGTACCGATCGATATCAGTCCTAATGTTGAGTTATGCTCCGTGGTGACAGATAACGATATGCGGAAAGAGTTGACGAGCGAAGTCAAGCCCGGTACCAGGGTGTTATCAGGTAGGCTGACTCCGAAGACTCCTCATGACCACTGACGAAGGCTGAGTGCATGCAGCAACGGGATATAGTGTGAGGGATTTTTGAATAGATGTTTGGTTTTAGAAGCGGGGTTATAAAAGATGGTGTTCGGCGTTCTTGGCAGGATTTCAGGGTCTTCGGGGTTTCGCACAAGATTATTATAATTGTAATTAGTAGTCCGCGTGATATTCGCGCGGGATATAAATAAGGCGTCATTCTCCGACTTTGTTGAAATCATCAGCAACGAAGAAAGAGTCTTATCGATATAAAATCTATTGATTGCTTTACGCTTTTACCTTTACGAGAACTTGGCGATTCTTTCGAGAACTCTACTTGAACTATTCGTCTAAATCATTCTTGATTACCATTGTGGACTAGCACTAGGCGACGGGGACTTCCAGGATCGAATTGACTGAAGAGACCTCGTTCCTTTCTACCTCAGTAGTTAGCGTTGCGAACTCCAAGCTCTATACGAGACTGCTCCGGTTGTCTGGTGCGACACCCTAATATATAAGTACTCATCTCCAGTTTCCGCCCATCTGTTCTGATTTTTCTCATCATCAGTTGTAACAAGCGGAAGAAGACCCTTAAGATTATTCTAAGTCTACCAGAAGAATCTTTATTCTCTAAACCTAACTTCTATCTTCTACTACGGCCGTCCTTTCTCCCAAGCATTTATTAGGGTGTCACAACAGACAACCCGAGCAGTCTCGTATGAGCTTGGAGTTCGAAGCGCTAACTACAAAGGTAGAAAGGAACGAGGTCTCTTCAGTCAATTCGATACTGGGAGTCTCGGTTGCCCACTGCTAGTCCACAATCGTACTCGAAAGATAGTTCAGACGAATAGTTCAAGTAGAGTTTGCAAAGGAATCGCTAAGTTCTCGTAAAGGGTAAAAGCGTAAAGTAATCAATAGATTTTATATCGATAAGACTCTTTCTTCGTCGCTGATGATTTCAACAAAGTCGGAGAATGACACCGTATTTATATCCCGCGCAAATGTCACGCGGACGGGATGCCCAATTTTCATCGTTCTATGACCGAACACCATCTTCTATAACCCCGCTTCTAAAACCAAAACATCTATCTCGAAAATCCCTCATGCTATATCCCGTTGCTGCATGCACTCAGCCTTCGTCAGTGGTCATGAGGAGTCTTTGGAGTCAGCCTACCGGATAACACCCTGGTACCGGGCTTGACTTCGCTCGTCAACTCTTTCCGCGTATCGTTATCTATCACTACGGAGCATAGCTCAACATTAGGATTGATTCCGATCGGTACCGGAGGTGTCGGGTAGTCTTACCTTCCCCTGGGCGCCACCAGCGTCAGCTTCTTCGTTATCTTTGCCATTCGATCAGTTTTGGCCCGATTGACTCCAAACTCGCACTGTTGCCCCCTCATATACCCACCGGTGTCCAGAGCGACCGGGCCGGCGCCTTGACGCTCCGGGGTTATTTTCCGGGTCGAAAACAGGTTCGTTTGCTAGGGATTCTGCAGCTCCGCACTGGGCTCCATACTGGCAATACCGTGCCTCTTTGGCGCGCCCAGTGCTTGATAGAAGCGTAGGAAAACTCCTCCTCTTGTGTCTTCGGGTCTCTGTCCTATACCCGTAACAGCATTATCCCTTGGTAGAGAACCCTCTATGCAAGTAGACGAAGTCATCTACTGGGTTCTGAGAACACACGTCTCCATCAGAGAGAAACTTTGGGACATCTGCCCTGTTCTTCTTCTACTATAGAGTGGACCCCTGTCACACCACCCTAGCGGTCAGAAGGTAGGTACACTTGTAGCAGGTTGCGGTCCTCACTACAGGTACTTTTCCTGTCACTGTAACTGCTGAATTCTATCAATGACTCTGAGCCGATAACAGGCCCGGTGAGAACTATTCTCCTAACCGCTAGTGGCTCTGTTATAGGGAGGCTCTATATCGCTCTGAGGGCTATCAGAAAAGCGCACAACGGCTTCTCTGCAATCCATGGCACCCTTTCAACTCATCGTATGAATTCCGGATGGCGCGGTACTTTATTTTGTCCAAAGCATCACAAGGAAGTATTGATAGTTTCTTTCTACATGCCCCTGGAGACCATCGCTGTAGCTTTTAAAGAAATGGGCGAGGTTTTATACGATTGCCTAGGGAGATCAACATGGAAGCATGCAGAGGTTGTTATAGGAGGGAAAAACATACCATACTATTATCGCGACTCTATGATCATTATTCGAATCCTCCTTGGACAACGGACATTCAAGGAGTCTCTTATATTTGCACTGTCAATGGAGCACAACGAGAATGGAGAGAGAATCTACGGCGAAATGCATACAGGGGACTGGTGGTGGGAAACACAGGTGAGGAGAAGCTTTCCAAGATCTTTAGGAGGTTTCGTTAGAGCCAGAAAAGTCATGACTGATCTCAAAAAAGAATTCTCTCCCTGAGGGTTCGACCTTAGTTCCGGTAATCTGTGCCTCTGATGGCACTCACCTGACGAACTTTGGTGGTGATAAGAAGACATGGCCAATCTATCTCACAATTGGAAATATCAAGTCCTCTGTGAGAATGAAAGCCTCTGGGCACTCGTTAGTACTCCTGGCGCTATTACCAGTACCCCATAAGCTCAGTTCAAATGCGAGTGCGAATGCAACTCTGTGTAGGGAATCGCAGATGGCTCTGCACAGCGCTATCAAAGATATCTTCAAAAGCCGGAAAAGTAGTGGCGAGGAGGGCGAGTTGATATCCTGCGTGGATGGATATGAACGGCTATGTTTTCCTGTGCTGTGTGTGTGGATCGCGGACCAACCGAAGCACGCCTCTATTAGGGTGTCGCACCAGACAACCTGAGCAGTCTCGTATAGAGCTTGGAGTTCGAAACACTAACTACAGAGGTAGAAAGGAACGAGGTCTCTTCAGTCAATTCGATACTGGAAGTCCCAGTCGCCTAGTGCTAGTCCACAATGGTAATCAAAAGATAATTTCGACGGATAGTTCAGGTAGAGTTCTCCAAAGAATCGCTAAGTTCTAATAAAGGTAAAAGCGTAAAGCAATCAATAGATTTTATATCGATAAGACTCTTTCTTCGTCGCTGATGATTTCCAACAAAGTCGGAGAATGACACCGTATTTATATCCCGCGCAAATGTCACGCGGACTAAGTATTACAATTACAATAATTCTGTGCGAGACCCCGAAGACCCTGAAATCCTGCCGAGAACACCAAACACCATCTTCAATAACCCCGCTTCTAAACCCAAACATCTATCCGAAAATCCCTCACGCTATATCCCGTTGCTGCATGCACTCAGCCTTCGTCGATGGTCGTAGGAGTCTTGAGTCAGCCTACCTGATAACACCCTGGTACGGGCTTGACTTTCGCCAACTCTTTCCAGCGTATTGCTATCTATCGCTCTGGGCGTTGCTCAACATTAGGACTGATGGCAATCGGTACCGGAGGTGTCGGGTAGTCTTACCTTCCCCTGGGCGCCACCAGCGTCAGCTTCTTCGTTATCTTTGCCATTCGATCAGTTTTGGCCCGATTGACTCCAAACTCGCACTGTTGCCCCCTGATATATCCACCGGTGTCCAGAGCGACTGTGCCGGCGCCCTGACGCTCCGGAGGTTATTTTCAGGGTCGAAAACAGGTTCGTTTACTAGGGATTCTGTAACTCCGCACTGGGCTCCATACTGGCAATACCGTGCCTCTCTGGCGCGCCCAGTGGTTGATAGAAGCGTGGGAGAACTCCTCCTCTTGTCTCTTCGGATCTCTCTTCCTATACCCGTAACAGCCTCGTTGCAAAACATCAGCAATTTAGCCTGCCCAAGATGTGAGGTGGAGTATAAGAACCTTGGAAGCTATTGGCAGAGCTCTATATATTAGTGTGTCGCAACATACAACCCGAGGAGACTCGTAATGAGCTTGGAGTTCGATGTGCTAACTACAAAGGTAGAAAGGAACGAGGTCTCTACAGTCAATTCGTTACTGGAAGTCTCGGTTGCCCACTGCTAGTCCACAATGGTAGTTAAGAGAAGATTCGGAGAATAGTTCAGGTAGAGTTCCTCGAAAGAATCACTGAGTTCAGATAAAGATAGAAATGTATATAGAGATTAATAGATTTTCTATCGATAAGACTCTTTCTTCGTCATTGATGATTTGAACAAAGTCGGAGAGTGACACCGTATTTATATCCCGCGCAAATGTCACGTGGACTAACTATTACAATTACAAGAATCCTGTGCGAGACCCCGAAGACCCTGAAAACCTGCCAAGAACACCAAACACCAATTCTACACACCCACTTCTAAACTCCCAAATGTCTATTGCAAAAAATCCCTCACGTTATATCCCGTTGCTGCATGCACTCAGTCTTCGTCAGTGGTCATAAGGAGTCTCAGAGTCAGCCTACCTGATAACCCCCTGGTACCGGGCTCCACTTCGCTCGCCAACTCTTTCCCCACATTGATATCTATCACTAAGGAGCGTAGCTCTACGTTAGGATTTGACAGCGATCGGTACCGGAGATGTCGGGTAGTCTATAACAGAGCCACAATAGCGGTTGGGAGAATAGTTCTCACCGGGCCTGTTATCGGCTCAGAGTCATTGATAGAATTCAGCAGGTTACAGTGATAGGAAAAGTACCGTTAGTGAGGACCGCAACCTGCTACAAGTGTACCTACCTTCTGACCGCTAGGGTGGAGATCTATTCATGAAAGGGTAAGCTGACGAGTCTAGGCCTTGTCAGAGAATAGAGGACCGGCTAGAGAAAGGTCTCTAAGTGCCCGGGAATCTCCAGTGTCTCTCTGTGCAAAGAGAACCCTGGTGTGGTTATGCCCGGAATAATCTACAATAAGTTACAGCTCTGCAGCCATCTAGGGTAGACCACCTGAGCGGAGACTCATTTGATGCAGGCCCGGAGCTGTGTGACAGCCAGGCTGCAGGTGATCCTTGACCCTGGCTAAGGGTGCTTACTCTAGGACCGGAAACACCCGCTAGCGCTTAGGGAGAAGCGGGGTAGCGGAGGAATTGTTTCCGCTCCAAAACAGAGTTTTCACCAGAACTTAGTAAGAGCGGTGGAATGCAGGAAACAGAGAGATTTGGAGTATAAGTACTCATCTCCGGTTTCTGCCCATCTGTTCGGACTTTCCCTCATCATCAGTTGTAACAAGCGGAAGAAGACCCTTAAGATTATTCTAAGTCTACCTAGAAGAATCTTTATTTCTGAACTTAACTTCTATCTTCTACGGCCGTCCTTTCTCCCAAGCATTATCCCTTGGTAGAGAATCCTCTATGCAAGTAGACGAAGTCACCTACTGGGCTCTGAGAACACATGTCTACATCAGAGACAAGCTTTGGGACATCTGTCCTGTTCTTCTTCTACTATAGTCCCGTTCGATCAGTTTTGGCGCGATTGACTCCAAACACGCACTGTTGCCCCCTCATATACACACCGGTGTCCAGAACAACTGTGCTAGTGCCTTGATGCTCCGGGGGTTATTTTCGGGGTCGAAAACAGGTTTGTTTACTAGGGATTCTGCAACTCCGCACTGGGCCCCATATTGGCAGTACAGTGCCTTTCTGGCGTGCCCAGTGGGTGATAGTAACGTAGGAAGGGCTCCTCCTCTTTTGTCTTCGGGTTCCAGCTCCTATACCCGTAACACTATACATGATCAAGAGAACTACCAAGAGATGGTACAGCAGTTTAATGAGAACCCGACGAATACATCACCAGTAGAATACCTTGTATCGAGGTCTTTGAAGACTCTCTTCAATGCTTTATGGGATATGCCAAGATGCAAGGTGTATGACTTGAACAAACTGGACCTATTACACAACATCTACCTTGGAATGTTAAAGCATATGATGGAATGGGTTCAAGGGTTTCTCAAGAAACATGGGCGTCTCGACGCGTTCGATATAGCATGGTCAAAGATTGGGCCTTATCCTCGGCTTGCAGTACCAAACAAGTGTTACGGAGTAACTAAGACTACACGGGGAACAGATAAAGATGACGACAAAGAGTAGCACGAGGGACACAGCCAGGAACAACGGAGGCACAAGGCAACGACAAGGGCGAAGACCAGAGGCAGGGCAAGGAAAGCGAGGATCGTAGGTAGCGGCAGAGGCAAGACTATGAGGGCCATGAGGCCAGGCAAGGGGAAGACTATAGAGGTCGCAGTAGTAGGCAACCTTCGAGCCGAGCACGAAAAGCGAGGACTATGGATAGGAGATCATTATATTCCTATGTACTAGAAGACAGGAAGACGAGACAGAGAGAAAAGAAAGAAAAGAACTAAAGGAAACGACTCCCACCGCTATTTAACACCTCCTTCTGCCAGTCTGCCAAGACTCTTTACATCACCCCATAGAACCTCATCGAACCTCAGTATCACCACAACTCGTATTCCTCCACACCCTCTCCCGTAATCCTATTACCAATCCATCCTGCAACCAAACCTCAAAGAAAGAAATGACGAAAACATCATACCACTCCCTTACTCCTTCGCCTATCCTGACTCCTTCCACTACACTGGTACTAGTATCACCGAACAGTTGGGCCGAATGTCAAGAGGCCGGGACAACAAGCCTTACAAGGCAATTACGCAATGGCAGGGGAAAGAGATGCGAAATCTAGGGCATATAGTTCTGCCAGTGGGAGCTTTGGCGGTGGCTCTGAGAAATCCAGGGAGTTCTGTCAGATCTGACTTCAGAAAGGCTTTGAAATGCGTTCGGGCACTGATTGACTTTGACCTGATGGCTCAATACGGGAATCATACCAAGAGTACACTTGAATATCTAGAGAGTTATCTTAAGGACTTCCATAGGTATAAGAATATCTTTTTAGAATTTCGAGCCTACAAGCAAACTAAGAAAGATGCAAAGAATTGAACACGGGCTCTCCGGCAGGAGAGCTCTCAGAGGATTGACCGTGGCTTAGAAGAGGTCTGCGAGATCCGCAAGAAATCTCATTTCAACTTCATCAAATTGCATCAATTATCACATTACCGAGAGCATGTGGAGCGATTCGGGAATATTCCTATGTTCTCTACGGATATGTTACGGGTATAGAAAGATTGAGACCCGAAGACAAGAGGAGGAGCCCTTCTGTTACGGGTATAGGAATGGGAACCGAAGACACAAGAGGAGGAGTTTCTCTACGCTTCTATCAAGCACTGGGCGCGCCAAAGAGGCACGGTATTGCCAGTATGGAGCCCAGTGCGGAGTTGCAGAATCCCTAGCGAACGAATCTGTTTTCGACCCCGAAAGTAACCCCCGGAGCGTCAAGGCGCCGGCCCGGTCGCTCTGGACACCGGTGGGTATATGAGGGGGCAACAGTGCGAGTTTGGAGTCAATCGGACCACAACTGATCGAATGGCAAAGATAACGAAGAAGCTGACGCTGGTGGCGAGGAAGGTAAGACTACCTGACACCTCCGGTACCGATCGAGATCAATCCTAATGTTGAGCTATGCTCCGTAGTGATAGATAACGATATGTGGAAAGAGTTGACGAGCGAAGTCGAGACCGGTACCAGGGTGTTATCAGGTAGGCTGACTCCGAAGACTCCTCATGACCACTGACGAAGGCTGAGTGCATGCAGCAACGGGATATAGCGTGAGGGATTTTTCGTATAGATGTTTGGGTTTAGAAGCGGGGTTATAGAAAAAAGGTGTTTGGCGTTCTTGGCAGGATTTCAGGGTCTTCGGGGTCTCGCATAGAGTTTTTATAATTGTAATAGTTAGTCCGCGTGACATTTGCGCGGGATATAAATCTGATGTCGTTCTCCGACTTTGTTGAAATCATCAGACGAAGAAAAAGTCTTATCGATATAAAAAGATCTATCGAAAATCTCTTGAATACTTTACGCTTTTACCTTTTACGAGCTGAAGCGATTCTTTTGAGAACTCTACTTGAACTATTAAATCTGAACTATCTTCCGGGTATCATTGTGGACTAGCGCTAGGCGACTGGGACTTCCGATATCGCATTGACTGAAGAGACCCGTTCGCTCTCACCTCTGTAGTTAGCGTTTGAACTCCAAGCTCTATCTGAGACTCTTCAGGTTTGTCTGGTCGACATCCTAATACCTTCGCGTTACTATCGCGCTGGAAGCCCAGGTGTGGAGCCCAGTATGGAGTTGCGGGGTTCCTAGTAAGCGGACCTGTTTTCGGCCCTGAAGTGACCCTCGGAGCGTCAAGGTGCCGGCACAATCGCTCTGGACAACGATGGGTATGTGAGGGGGCAACAGTGTGAGTTTGGAGTCAATCGGACCAAACTGATCGAACGGCAAAGATAACGAAGAAGCTGACACTTGTGGCGTCCCGGGAAAGGTAAGACTATCTGACAGAGGTCCACTCTATAGTGGAAAAAGGACAGGACATATGTCCCAAAGCTTGCCTCTGATGTAGACGTGTGTTCTCAGAGCCCAGTAGACGACTTCGTCTACTTGCATAGAGGATTCTCTACCAAGGGATAATGCTTGGGAGAAAGGACGGCCGTAGAAGATAGAAGTTAAGTTCAGAAATAAAGATTCTTCTGGGTAGACTTAGAATAATCTTAAGGGTCTTCTTCCGCTTGTTACAACTGATGATGAGAAAAGTCAGAACAGATGGGCGGAAACTGGAGATGAGTACTTATACTCCAGATCTCTCTGTTTCCTGCATTCCACCGCTCTTACTAAGTTCTGGTGAAAACTCTTTTTGGAGCGGAAGCAATTCCTCCGCTACCCCGCTTCTCCCTAAGCACTAGCGGGTGTTTCCGGTCCTAGAGTAAGCACCCTTAGCTAGGGTCAAGGATCACCTGCAGCCTGGCTGTCACACAGCTCTGGGCCTGCATCAAATGAGTCTCCGCTCAGGTGGTCTTTCCTAGATGGCTGCAGAGCTGTAACTTATTGTAGATTATTCCGGGCATAACCACATCAGGGTTCTCTTTGCACAGAGGGACACTGGAGATTCCCGGGCACTTAGAGACCTTTCTCTAGCCGGTCCTCTATTCTCTGACAAGGCCTAGACTCGTCTATTAGGGTGTCGCACCAGACAACCTGAGCAGTCTCGTATAGTGCTTGGAGTTCGAAACGCTAACTACAGAGGTAGAAAGGAACGAGGTCTCTTCAGTCAATGCGATCCCGGAAGTCCCAGTCGCCTAGTGCTAGTCCACAATGATACTCGGAAGATAGTTCAGACGAATAGTTCAAGTAGAGTTCTCCAAAGAATCGCTCAGTTCTCGTAAAGGTAAAAGCGTAAAGTAAATAGATTCTTTAATAGATTTTTTATATCGATAAGACTCTTTCTTAAATACTGATGATTTCAACAAAGTCGGAGAATATGACGTATTTATATCACAATGTCGCGGACTAACTATTACAATTATAATAATTAACGTCTGACCCGGCGAAGCTGCAGAAATCCTCTTAAAGAGCATGGCACTTCTTGTCTTCTATAGCACTTCCTAAGCTGGCTTCTATCACGAAAAAAAAATCCTTATGTATATCCGTTGCTACTGCGTAAAACAACTCAGCGCCCGTCGGTGATGCGTGAGGTCTTGGTCGGCTACCTGATAACAACCTAGTGCGGATGCCGACTTACCCATTTCAGCTCTTTCAGCGTGTCGTTATCTATTACTACGGGCGTAAACTCGCGTTAGGGTGATAACGATCGATGTTGAAGGTGTCGGGTAATCTTCGCCCATGTAAGCGCCACCGGCGTCAACTTCTTGATTATCTTTTGCCATTCGATCCGATTGACTCGCGCTTATTCTTTTCGTCATATCCACCGGTGTCGGACAGACGGCGCCTTGACGCTCCGGGGTTATTTTGGTCGAAAAACAGGTTCGTTTGCTAGGGATTCTGCAACTCGCACTGGGCTCCATACTGGCAATACCGTCTCTTTAGGCGTAGTGTGATAGAAGCGTGAAAAAACTCCTCCTCTTGTGTCTTGGGTTCCCATTCCTATACCGTAACAGCTCACCTCTCAGGGTCTTTCTGTCCTCAAGTATCTTGACCGACTGTGGTTCCTGTAAACCTTCTCCACATATCAGTGGTGTCTGTGGAGGAAAGAACTTAGCGGAGTACCTCTACAGTCTCAGGCGTTGGTCCTTCATGGCCTTGGGGTTTTCTGGTGGTGATGGCGGACAAGCACTAATACCTCCTCATCCAGTAGTGTCGATAACTTGATGCGTGCTTTCCCCAGATGCCACTTCACCAGATATTCAACTACTCCTTTCCTCTCTTCCTGCTTCCTATAATTCTTTCCACTTGACAATTTCTCTCCTTGGCATCCACGCGTCGGGGGTAGTCGTTGATTCTCGCCTGGGATAAGCTCGGTATGGTTCCAATAACTTCGGCGTGGAATACTGGGTGGACTTTTATCTGAGGAGGAGTTCAGTTCATGGCAGCGTTTTCGGCGAGTCGTTTAATAACGAAAGGTCGTTTTCTTGTGGTCAGGTTTTTGGTGGAGCAGCGAGTCCGGAGATTGGTTGCGTTTAGCATCGCGATCTTAAACTCTGGTGGTGTTTCCTTTTCTTATCGTAGTATTTTCCCATTCTTTCCCTTGCGATGGTGAGTTTTTTTCGAGGCGTCATGTACTCTCGTATAAAGTGGGCGTAGAATTCTGGTGGGGTTGACTACCTCACTTTCCGTTAGCCAATTTGTTCGAGGTTGTATCACGTAATTGGTATAAAAGGAGATTCTTGTTGCAGAGGTTCTGAGTTGTTATATCGTATTCAGCCATGAGTAGTTATTGTCATTTTGTTAAATGAGTTGCAGAATCTTGCGAGGTATTGTTCAAAGTTTGATTGGCCGTTCGGTTTGACCGTCGGTTTGAGGGTGGAAGCGGTACTCATCTGAACGATATCCAATAATTGCATTAGAGAGACCCAGAAGCTTGACGTGAACTTGACATCGCGGTCGGAGACTATGCTTAAAGGTAGTCCATGAATTCGCCAGATTTGAGCTAGAAATGCTTTGGCCAAATCCTGGGAGGACGCAGTCCCTAGGAGGGGTATAAAATGAGCCATCTTAGAGAACCGATCTACTATTACCCATATCTGTGTATAGCCTTTTGATTCTGGTAGTTGAACAATGAAGTCCATCGATATGGAAGACCATACGGTGTGAGGTGTTTCTAGAGGAAGTAACGCTCCATATTTGCGATGCCGACTTGGTTTATTTCGTTGGCAATAAATCGCATGGCGTCGTAGTCGTCTATCCATTCGTTCATCTTTGGCCAGTAGAAGTTGCGGGTAATCAACTCTAGTGTCTTATCTTGGCCGAAGTGTCCTGCTACCTTAGAGTCGTGTTCTGATTGCGCGATTCTGATTTTCAGCGCGTTCTTTATCGGGTATGTATAAGCGGTTCTTGAAGAAGAAACAACCCTTCTTTGGCTGTAAAATCTTTTAGTTCCCCGACTCCTTTTCCTTTTACTTCCTTCCATGCCTCAAATCCGTCGCTCCTGCCTCTAACCAGATCCAGGAAATCTCTAGACCAATCAATCTTCTTTCTGGCGGCGAAGCCGCAGAAATTATATATTCTTCCATCGCTTCCAACTGTCAGGGCTTCAATAACCTCTCAACTGGCTCGCCCCCTCGCGTCGGTACTCCGGACGTCTTGACGATCTTGTCGGCTTTCCCGTTCTTCGTTCCTGGCCTATAAATGATTTTGAAATTAAATTCATGAAATTTCTCGCGTCTTGTCTTCGATTCAGGACTTTAGTGGTGGTAAAGTATTGTAGGTTCTGATGATCGGTATATACTTAGGACAGTATATTTGGGTCGAGATAAGCGTCGCCATTCATTAAAAAGCGGCGCGATCTGAAAGCATCTCTTTATCACATGTCGTAGTTGAGCTCAGCTGGGTTAAGTTCTTGAGAGTAAAAGGCCACAGGGTGGGTTGCCGTCAACTATCTGCGAGAAGACTACGCCTAATGCAAAAGTCACTTGCGTCCGTTCGCGATCATTGCCGTTCTGGTGAAAAAATGTCTAAGATTGGTGCAGTCGTGAAGAGGATCTTGAGCTTCAAAAAGGCAGCTTGACGCTAGTCAGGAGAAGTTCTTAGCATCATGGCGTAGACAGTTTGTAATGGGACTACAGGCACGGAATAGTTCGTATAAACCTCCGGTAAAATTGGCGAATCCATAAAAAGCTTGGGCGTCCCTGGCGGTCGCCGAGGATTCCACTTCAAGACTTCTTCCACCTTGTCCGTTGACATTGCTACCCCTTCCTCACTCCACGAATCCAGAAGTCAATCGCTTTTGATGAAAAAAGGACTTGCCGGGTTGGCGACTAGGTTATTCTCGATAAAACATCAATACCTTGTTGACCAATTCCTCGTGTTCTGCTTCATCGCTTGCTGTAGATGAGAATGTCGTCGAGGTATCTTCTACCACCCATTAGAATTCCCTAAGGATATGGATTGATTAGTCTTGAAAGGTAGCGGGTGCGTTGGTTAAGCGAAATGGCATGACCAGGTACTCGTAGTGTCCGTATCTGGTTCGAACGCTGTTTTCCTTCGTCGCCTGCTTGATCCGGACAGGTTATATCACTCCTTGAGGTCAATCTTGGAAAATATCTTTCTTGAAATCTGGTCTCTCAGTTCTTCACTAAGGGTAGAGTATCTGGAATTTTTTAATAGTGGCCGGTTCAGGCCGATAGTCGGCGCATGTCGAAGACTTCCGTCCTTCTTTTTAACAAATAATATGGGGGCTCCCGCTGGAGACTTGCTAGGCCTAATTTTCTGCGTGTCATTTTGTCCGTATTAAAACCTTCAAGCTCGGACCTCAGGAGTAGATAGGTCAGGGAGCTGCTGACCAGGTTCTAGATCGATACTGTGATCGGAGGCTCGGTCTTGATGGTAGTTTATCCGCTTCGGACTGTAGAAAGGCTTGAAGCTTTGGGTGGTATCGTTCTGGGATGACTGTCCTCAGATCGATTTCTCCCGTGTCCGCCGATATGGATCCGATAAATAACGCCTCCGGATCATCCAGTACGTCGTCATCTAGAACCACTGAAATTTCTTTCTGGTCAGTGAAGCATCTGGACTGGCAAAATTCTCCATGAAAGGTTCTTACATTTGGGGCAATAAGCTTATCTTTATAGCACGCTGGTAGAATAAGCGTCAATACCGCTGGGTAGTGGTGCTATCTCGAAGGAAGGCTGGGACTTATGCCCCTAGAAATAATATTCAACATTACAGTAAAGGCTTGTCCCGTGCCTTCCATCACTTCTCCAGTAAAACCCATAACTCGGGCCGGGACGTCTCTTTTCACCTTTGGGACAGAAAATGCAGAAACAAAAGCAGAAGATATTACCGGGCCTGTGGCTCCAGTATCTAACAAAACCCGACAAGGAAATAAAAAATCTAAAAACCCAATAAAAAATTTGCCGATAGGCCGTGACCCGTGAATGGGTTCCAAAAATCGTTGTTTTTTCATCGGAGAGGACGCCCCCTCTTCCGGCCTTTTCCTTTTCATATTTTTTTGTAATTTTTCGTCCGTCAGTGATAACATTGCAATCTGGGGGAGCTCTCGACCTGACTCATCAGAGTCCCCTTCTAAAAACCCATATCAAAATCCACCTCTGACTCCGACCCTAACTCCGGTACATAGGCTGGCCCTGTCGATGTCGTGGTCGCTGCTACGGCGGCCGACTTCTTCTTGGTCCTGTGCCTTTTCTTCTTTTCTGGTGGGGGAGCTGGTGAATCCTTCATTTCCTCATCCTCCTCTTCACGGCGCTTCTGACCCAGAACGAGACAGCAGCGCTGGAGTTGGGGTTCTGTCTACACCATCTCCACAGATGGCCTTTCTTCCAGTGAGCACATTCTCCTTCGATCTTCTCTGTTCCAGAATGGACTTGGGGATGCCCTTGGTGGCCTCATCATAGCTGGAGTGCAGTGGTCTGTTATCCAGGAGCTAGGCGGCTTCCCTGGGTATTCGACCCTCCTCCGGACCGACTGGGCTCCGCCTTCTGTCCCTCCTGGGCCCGTCCCTTAATCTGGAACCCAGGTCTCCTCTTTTCCTCCTTCTTGGGTGGTGCCCTTACCGACGGGTTTCCTAATAACCTTTTCTGCTCCAAAAAACTTTCATGGGCCTTTCCTGCTCTTTCCAGCTGGGCCACAAAGTGGGCATCGTCCTCTGCCGGCTCAAACTTCGAGTGTCGATCCCAAATCTCTTCGGGAAGGCCGGTTAGCAGAGTTTTCCTAAAGGCTGCTCCGCTCTGTTGTGCTCGTTGGTTGAGGATCTCCATCTTAGTGAGTGTCGGAGATCTTTGGATTAGTATTTGAGGTGGTCCATTTTGAAAGCGGCGTCCAGCGCCTCCTCTTGAGCTCTGAATCTTACGGTTCTTGCCATCGTTCGCGTGCAAGTCAGGCAGCTTGGCCGCGCATGTGAACCTCATGGTAGTTTCGCGAACCATTCATGGCCAAGCCTGTGGTGTAGGTTCCTGCGAATAGGGCCTTCTGCTTGTCGTTCGGAACTTCTTGGGGTCGTTCTTTCAAAATAGATTTCACATTCCAGGAGCCAATGTCGTAGGTTATTCTTTCTTGGGTTATCGAACTCAAAGGGCACCTTTGCCAAGGAGTCTCGTTCTTTTTCTTCCTCAGGCGATTCTGATCGCCATCTTCTTCCTCCGCCTCCGGCCTTTTTCCCATGGTGACTAGACCCGTCATCTGAGGGGTCATTTCCTTTTCCCTTTCCTCCCGGCGGTGGTGGCGGTACTGTTCCTCCTCCAATTGCTTCTTCTTCCCCTAAATCCTCAGGGGGAACGACGGAGGGGTCTGGGGCGTTTGATCGGTGGGCAGTTAGGAGCAGGTCAATCTGGCGCTGCATTTCGGCCATTTGCTCCTTGTGACCTCGGGCTTGTAGTTTCTGGTTCTCGATAACTTCTCCCACCGATTGCTTCGCCTGTTCCCGGAGCTTCTCAATTTCCACCTGGGTATCGTATAATTGCCGCTGGGTTCGAAGGTGGGCTGCTTCCAAAGCCTCCCTTTCCATGGCCGAGATAGCAGCAGCTTGCTGCTTCTCGTATTCTTGGCTTTCGGCGAGTTCCTGGAACATACCGGCTAGTTGGTCAAGGTTTGACTTTACTGCTTGCGCGGCTATGTTCGATAATCGTTTCTCAGCTTGAACCTTTTCTTGGGTCCTTCTCAGCTGGTCCCAGATGGTTTTGCCCGCGGCGGATAGCCCGGCCATCTGGGCTTCATGTGTCTGTAGAAATTGGTCCAACTTCTCCATGGTGGCAGAGCCAGGCGTTCTTCAGCTCTGCGTGGGGATTAATGGATCTGGGCTGTAAATACCGGTGAAGGCTGGCGATTCCCCATGTAGTCCTCTTCCTCAGTCCTCAGTCTTCCAGCCATGTCGAATAGTTGTGTAGGGTGAAAAATGTGATTCTTGAAAACTCCAGGTGAACTTGGAGTTATCGATATACTATTAGGGTGTCGCACCAGACAACCTGAGCAGTCTCGTATAGTGCTTGGAGTTCGAAACGCTAACTACAGAGGTAGAAAGGAACGAGGTCTCTTCAGTCAATGCGATCCCGGAAGTCCCAGTCGCCTAGTGCTAGTCACTGATAATCTTCGGAAGATAGTTCAGACGAATAGTTCAAGTAGAGTTCTCCAAAGAATCGCTCAGTTCTCGTAAAGGTAAAAGCGTAAAGTAAATAGATTCTTTAATAGATTTTTTATATCGATAAGACTCTTTCTTCGTCGCTGATGATTTCAACAAAGTCGGAGAATGACACCGTATTTATATCATGATATGCGGACTAACTATTACAATTATAATAATTCTTGTCGCGAAGCCCGAAGACCCTGAAATCCTCAAAACGTAAAACACCATCTTCTATAACCCGCTTCTAAGCCCAAACATCTATCTGAAAAATCCTCGCTATATCCGTTGCTGCATGCACTCAGCCGTCGATGGTCGTGAGTCTTGAGTCAGCCTACCTGATAACACCTGGTACCGGTCTGCGACTTATTCGTCAACTCTTTCAGCGTGTCGTTATCTATTACTACGGGCGTAGCTCGCGTTAGGCCTGATAACGATCGGTACGGAGGTGTCGGGTAATCTTACCTTCCTTAGGCGCCACCAGCGTCAACTTCTTCGTTATCTTTCTTGAATTCGATCAGATTGACTCCAAACTTCGCTATTCTTCTCATATACCCACCGGTGTCCAGAAGCGACCGGGCGGCGCCTTGACGCTCCAGGGGTTATTTTCAGGGTCGAAAACAGGTTCGTTTGCTAGGGATTCTGCAACTCCGCACTGGGCTCCATACTGGCAATACCGTGCCTCTTTGGCGCGCCCAGTGCTTGATAGAAGCGTAGAAAAACTCCTCCTCTTGTGTCTTCGGGTTCCCATTCCTATACCCGTAACATCGTCAGCCTACCCTTTCATGAATAGATCTCCACCCTAGCGGTCAGAAGGTAGGTACACTTGTAGCAGGTTGCGGTCCTCACTAACGGTACTTTTCCTATCACTGTAACCTGCTGAATTCTATCAATGACTCTGAGCCGATAACAGGCCCGGTGAGAACTATTCTCCCAACCGCTATTGTGGCTCTAAGATTTTTCTAAGTCTACTCAGAAGAATCTTTACTCTCTAAACCTAACTGTTATCTTCTACCGGCCCTCTTGCTTCCTACACTCTTGTTTAAAGAAACCCAGAAACAAGCGGCTCTAGGGCCCAGAACTATACGCCCAGGAACGGATTTTTGAAAATAACTCAACAACGAACTGAGATATCATCAAAGCGACTTCAGATTCATTATCTCCATCTCAAGTTACACCTTATCAACAACTCCTGAAATCATACCTCTTCTTTCACAGAAGTTGTTGTGCATTTCCGCTTTTCTCAGCTCATTTTTACCCCACCTTGCTGCCAAGCCAGCCTCAAACAAAAACCCTGCCAAGCCACCCTCACCCACCCCACCAAAATCCTAGCGCCACATCCACCAACCGTAGGATGTCTGAAGGGGTTGAGCAACCCCTGCCAGGCATGCCATCATCACCCCTGCGGTCGAGGACAGGGATATGGGGGTTAAAGATGACTATAAGCGTGGTATGGATCAGAGTGAACCGGAGGACCAACCGGATAACCAAAGTAGCGACCCTCTGGCTTCCAATGGCCAACAACACAGAGTTATACCAGCCAAGAGAATATTATTCCAGGCTAATGAAAATTATTCTGGTAAAAGACAGGCACTACCAGGACGTTCTGGACAACCTATTGCTTACGGATCTCAAAGCTTCATCAACCAATGCCTCTGGGACAGTGTTCTCACTCTAACAGCACAGAACGCTGAAATCAAACAACAAAATCAAAATCTCTCAACTCAGATGCAGGCCCTGCAAACCCTCCTCAATTCAGTCCTTGCTGCAACAAACCAAAACAATAATGAGATGAAGAGCAGATTCGATGCCATTGCTAGATCTATAAAATCCTCAACAGCATAGAAAAATAGACAACAATCCCTAATGGAGAAAACACCAACTGCCCCGGTCATCCCCTAACCTCAACTCAGCAAAAGGGCACAAGGAAAACAACCAGCCCATTCCAACGAACCTCCACAACCTCTTCAGCAACAGGAAAAGCAGAAGGATACCTAGGCAACTATGACTAGGAAAAATGCTAAACAGCAGGAACAAACACTCAGGACACCACTCCCGCCTAAACCTCCAGCTACTAAAACCATCATTGTCACAAGGTCAGCTCCCAAAGATGGACACTCAACCTTGTCCAGCTCAGAAACACAATCAACAGAGACCTTACAATTGCGAAGGCAGATCAGGCTATTCAGATTGGTGGAGCAAGTTGGAATCAGAGGGGAAACCTCATGCTTTTCAATAAAGGGGCATTCACAGAGACTCAGTTCGCCAGCTACAACATCAACAAACTACTACTTGTGTATGCAGCCTCCCAACAGTCTCCCGGGTCTCCTGAGAGTCTCCTGAGGCTCCTGGATATTTTTTGAGTCTCCTGAGGCTCAGGAGACCTCAGGAGACAAATGAAGTCTTGCTGATGAAGACCAATATTGAAACCGATATGAAAGAGGTGGACCCAACGGTTATATCTATTATCATGGCGTGGAACGTACTAAGCTAGGTTGCGGGAAGAAGGATTAGTCAGGTGTTTCTATGGGGTTCTACGGGTTTCTGTTGCAGGAGTTTGTGAGTCAGTGATATGTATGTATTTCTAATCGGGTGTGGTGCTTGGGGTTTTCTATGGGTTTCTATGGATGAGTCAGCGAAGGAATTTCTGGTCTATATATAGGGAGCTCTTTCCCTCGCTTGTAGGATTTTTCTTCTTGTTCTTTTCTCTTCACGCAACCTTCTTGTCCTTTTAGTCAATACGATACTACTTTAGGACCTTCATAGTTTCGCCAGACTCTCATGCTCATCTCGTCTTCGTCGTTGTGCTCCGTGTCCTCTGGGACCTACGCCCGTTCTCGTCTCGCCGCGCCTGGGTTGTGTCTTAGCGTCTCGTCCTAAATCGTAAAACTTCCGTGATATCTATTGCCATGCAAGAGACATGGTTCAAGCTTGCAGTACATGGTATCAACCTTGAACACTACCCAGACACCGCTCAAGGAATGGAAGATCTCAGAAGCGAAATCCATGAGCTCAACACAGGAGTTACTCTAGCTACCACACCTAGATACATGACACACCCTGAAAAAAGAGTGGGCAAATCTCACAGTTCAGTTATGATCATGTCAGCAATGAAGTCTTCTTCTGATCTTTATGCTTGCCAGGAGAATTCGAGTATTTGGACAACTACACAGAGCCACTGAATATCACACAGCAAGACCTACAGATCAATGCAAGAACTGCCAGAAGTTTGGACACAGCTGGCAGAGATGCCCCACCAAAGATATCCCTATATGCTCGATTTGTGCTGCTGGACATACCAGCCATAATCACTTATGCCCTCAATGCAAAGTTCAAAGTAAGAGCTGCCCACACTTCCCACCAAAATGCGCCAACTGCGATGGACCACACGCAGCCTATAATCCTTCATGCCTTGTAAGGAACTCTATCATCCAACATCTCAACAACGAAGACAATGAACAGGACATGCAATCATGACGCCACAACCAAATCCTCACAGAGAGCGTATTAGTCAACATAATTGCGCAAGATCACAAAACTGCATGATAGGACTGCTACACTCAGTGTATGAGACAGCAGACATAGTTATAATTCAAGAACCCTTTGTCATGCCTGGCACAATTGCAGGCACCTGGACATCAATATTACACCCCTCCTTTGACAGCATCATTCCCACCTCAGATCGACCACCAAGAACCCTTACATTCACTATTAAGACACACCTTAACCCCCATCTCATCATTCAGCCGAAGCATGACATCGTCAATGATCCAGACGTACAAGCGATAGAGTTATCAACCCCATCAATACCTCCCCTTACTCTTTTCAACATCTATAATGAACTGGAAACTAGAGGATTCACCCTTATCAACGAACCAGACATTCCAACCTATTATTACAGGACTGGAACTGGTACCTCAGTTCTAGACTTAGCTTTCGCTTCTTCCTCCGTCAACACTCTGCCCACCGACTGGACCATTGATGAAGAGGCAGCAACGGGATCAGACCATGAAGTGATTCGATTTGATCTTCTATCTGATTCAATTGAATCAGTACTTCCCCCCTCAACGGAACGTTTCAACTGGGCTAAAGCAGACTGGAACTCCTTCCAAAAAACCCCCAGGATCTCTCTGCGGGCTCAACCTTTCGGTGGAATTATCTCCACTCTCACCCAAACAAACAAAACCTAGAAGCAGGAGCCAGCCTCCTTCTAGACCTGATAACAAAAGCGGCAATGGTGGAATGAAGAAATCAGAGCAGAGCGTCGTATGAAGAGCTCTAAGAGATTGGAAGCTGGAAAGATCTCATGATGCATCTGAGATTGAGATTACTTTAAAAAGTATCAGGAGAGCTAAAAACCCATTGGAACAACTTCTTGAGAACTCTCAAGGAAAGACATATTACAACATTCAGGTTCACGAAACCCAGGAAGATAGAACGTCACCACCACTCAATAATGTTACAATTGAAGAAACCGCCACCACTTTTGAAGAAAGCCAATCTATACAGAACAGCCTCTTCCCACCTCCCCCATTTCACCTCCAAGAAATATCGCGATGCAAAGCGACAGAATACCATGGAAGGACCTGACAGCAGCGAAATCAAAAGGGCAATCATGACTTCCACTCCCAACAAAGCTCCAGGACCAGATGGAATCAACTTCAAATGCATTCAACAAGCCTATTGGCGATACCTCACCATTTCAACCAATTCTCTGAAAGCAACAATGTCAGCTGGCTATCATCCACACATATGGAGAGAAGCCACCATTGTGATCATAAAGAAACTCAACAAACCAGACTATTCGATACCAAAGGCATATAGACCAGTGTCCCTGCTTAATTATTTAGACAAGGTACTGGAAAAAATAATGGCTTTAAGACTGGCATACCTGGCAGAGAGATACAGTTTACTCCATCGATGGCAAATTGGTGAAAGGCCAAAGAGATCGGCGGTGGATGCCTGTATGCTAGTAGCAATCATAGTTGATGAAGCAAAGAAAAGGGGAGGTCGTTTCAGCGCTGTTTATGGATGTCAAAGGAGCGTTTGACAATGTTTCAAAGGAGAGACTCATACACAGTGCAAAGGAGAAACGTCTTCCCCCTCAGATAGTCAGATGGATATACAGCCCCCTGAGCCACAGAAAAGCCTCACTAGCCTTTGATGGGCAACAAGAAGCTATGTCAACAATAGCAACTGGAATCCCTCAGGGGAGCCCTACATCACCAATACTCTTCCTCCTATATCTATCACCACTCTTCGACGCCCTTAAAAGACACTTCCCTCACCAGCAGATTCCTAGCTACATTGACGATGTAGGCATGATAATGGTGGGAAAGGATGAGTGTTCAAACTGCAGACAATTGGAGAGAATGACACAGTAAGCTGTCACATGGGGTGAAGCTAACGCTCTGGCATTTGACAACCTTAAAACAGAAGTGCTCCACTTCCACAACAAACAAACAACAAATACCACAGATGCAGCAAAGGTTAGGATATTAGGGTGTCGCACCAGACAACCTGAGCAGTCTCGTATAGAGCTTGGAGTTCGCAACGCTAACTACAGAGGTAGAAAGGAACGAGGTCTCTTCAGTCAATTCGATACCGGAAGTCCCAGTCGCCTAGTGCTAGTCCACAACGGTAATCAAGAGGTAGTTCAGACGAATAGTTCAGGTAGAGTTCTCGAAAGAATCGCTAAGTTCTAATAAAGATAAAAGTATAGAGTATAGAGGCTCCAATAGATTTTATATCGATAAGACTCTTTCTTCGTCGCTGATGATTTCAACAAAGTCGGAGAATGACACCGTATTTATATCACATGAAATGTCGCGCGGACTACTAATTACAATTATAATAATCTTGTCGAAACCCGAAGACCTGAAATCCTGCCAAAACGCCAAACACCATCTTCTATAACGCTTCTAAAAGCCCAAAACATCTATCTCGAAAATCCCTCGCGCTATATCCGTTGCTGCATGCGCTCAGCCTTCGTCGGTGGTCGTGAGAGTCTTTGGAATCAGCCTACCTGATAACACCCTGGTACGGTCTCGACATTTCGTCAACTCTTTCAGCGTGTCGTTATCTATCGCTCTGAACGGGCGTAGCTCAACATTAGGATTTATCCCGATCGGTACCGGAGGTGTCGGGTAGTCTTACCTTCCCTTGGGCGCCACCAGCGTCAGCTTCTTCGTCAGTGATCTGATTGACTCCAAACTCGCACTGTTGCCCCCTCATATACCCACCGGTGTCCAGAGCGACCGAGCCGGCGCCTTGACGCTCCGGGGGTTATTTTCAGGGTCGAGAACAGGTTCGTTTGCTAGGAATTCTGCAACTCCGCACTGGGCTCCATACTGGCAATACCGTGCCTCTTTGGCGCGCCCAGTGCTTGATAGAAGCGTAGGAAAACTCCTCCTCTTGTGTCTTCGGGTTCCCATTCCTATACCCGTAACATAGGATGCCTGATGGCACTCTGGTTGATGCCAGCGAAACATTAAGATGGCTGGGTATCTGGTTTGATAGGATACTGTCTTTCAAACATCATGTCAAAACTAAAGCCGCTTCAGCCATGAGGGCATTTCTTGCACTCGCTAGGTTGGGAAACACAGAGAAAGGATTAAGCCAGACGGCTCTCAGACAGCTCTATCAAACCTGCATCACTACCATCAATGATTTTGGTGCAGAGGTTTGGTGGAATGGTCAGGCAGGATATAAGACACAGCTTCAGAAGATTCAGAACAATGCGATGAGAAGGATTACCGGTGATTCCAGAACCACACCAATATCAGCACTCCAAGCAGAAACCGCACTACTACCCATGGAGATCAGGCTTGACCTTCAACAACAGAAATACACCCTACGCATTCTCAGCATGCCAGCAACCCACCCTATCTGCATCTTCAGCCCAGATTCTTATCCAATCTGCAGGAATCAGGAAGGAGGAGATACCTTCAACTACTCCATGGCCTTCGACTGTTGCTGAACCGCTACCAGTCTAGATTACATCGGATCTTAAGCAGAGTCAGTGACTGGATTCAACCTCAGAGTCTAGTGGAGGACATAGACACAATAGCGTGTCCCCATGGCATCAGAATATGATAGACATCCAGATCGATACAGCAGACAAAGATATAGCAGCACAAAACCATAGACAAGCAACTCTGGACAACTACTGCAACCTAAACCGTTTAGTGCTCTACTCTGATGGATCACTAATATAGAAGGGAACGGATAGGATGGGGAAGACTGTGGGATGAAGGGGAAAGAGAAAGGGAAGGGTAGCCCCAAGGTGCTTGCACCTCTAGCGTTAAGAGATGGAATTGAGAGGATAAAACGTATGATAACCTTGGAAGAGGGTAGATGGGAATACAGTCATGGGATGGCCGAAACTATTGGGTTCTTTCTTTGTATGCCATATCTGGTTTCGGATGCAAGCAGTATGAGTAATAAATAAATAAATAAACAAATAAATGATGGATCACTAATGGAAGGGAAAGCTGGAGCTGGAGTTGTTGGCATTAGAAGCAACGAAAAGGTAGTGGAACAATACTACCGCCTTGGGAAGGAGGTGGAAGTCTTCGACTGTGAGCTATATGCGATAGCTCAAGCTACACTACTCACCCGAAAGGAGATAAGAAATTCACACCACCACACAGTTGATGTCTGGATATACTCAGACAACCAGACAGCAGTAAGGAGAATGAGGAAACCAGAATCATTCCCAGGCCAACAATGGGTTCAGTTAGCCAGATCTTGTATGCCATATCTGGTTTCGGATGCAAGCAGTATGAGTAATAAATAAATAAATAAATAAATGAGTTAGCCAGATCACATCTACTGGAGCTCGAAGCACTCAACATCAAAACACATATCCACTGGGTACCAGGACATGTAGAGGTGGATGGAAATGAGCAAGCTGACAAGCTGGCAAAAAGGAGGGCAAAGGGGGAAAGGGTCGAACCAGATGCAAGGGTATCAATTACCCACTCTTGAAGAGGAGAATCAAGGAGCAGGCAGTGGCTACTTGGAAAGAGAGATGGAAAACTATGAAGAAAGGAAGGAGCTACAGGGGTGCTCCTGCCTCCAAAATGTCTGCACCCCTTCGCGGGAACATCCCAAGGAAACTCGCAAGCACAATCACACAAATGCGAACAGGTCATGGATACACTAAATCCTACCTATCAAGAATACCAACAACAAACCTCGATACAGCAGAATGCAGATGCGGATACTTCCAGGAAACTCCAACGCACCTACTACTTTCAAGTTACTGCAAACAACATCCACTACCAGAACTTAGAAAAGATCTTGCTGTGACGATAAAACCAATGCCTCTCAACTGGATGATAGCCATGCACACAGACAAAGGACTCCAAGCAACCATCGATAAGTTCCCCCTACCATCTCAGATCGCCACTAGAAACTGGACTCTAGGGGAGAGAGATGGAGATGGAGATGGAAGGAGCGAATAGGATGGGGAAGACTTGAGGATGAAGGGGAAAGAAGAAGGGAAGGATAGCCCCAAGGTGCTTGCACCTAGCGTTAAGAGATGGAATTGAGAGGATAAACGTATGATAACCTTGGAAGAGGGTAGATGGGAATACGGTCATTAGGTGGCCGAAACTATTGGGTTCTTTCTTTGTATGCCATATCCGGTTTCGGATGCAAGCAGTACGAGTAATAAATAAATAAATAAATTCTCCTATTGTAGAGGCAGAGCCCCATCACAACGTTCTCCTGCTCTATTATTTATTAGTTCAGTAAATTTAAGGTTTGGGTATAAGGTACTAACATATTGGCTGTATATTTATTAACGTTTCCATTCAACCAGTCTAATCCTAGTTTGGATTCCGTCCAACCCTTTGATGAGTATGAAAAAGTGGCCAAATCCTTTTTTGTGACACCCACATACTAGTTTTTATAGTGTGCGCTGCCTTGGTTTATTACGATAGGTGGAAGCGCAATTCCAGTAGCAGACACAGCTTCTAAACCCACAGTCGCCTGGTAACGGGACACCCCCCAAACCTGTGCGTGACGACCACAACCACTCCACCAACAACCCTATCCATCAGGATGCCTATTCATCAGATTACCAAAAAGCGACGCATGGCCACAGAAGAGGAGTATGTGAGGGTTATAGAGATGCATGCAGAAGGCAAGAGTTATCGGGTGATTGCCAAAGAGATGGATGTTTCCAAATCTGAGGCTCAAAGGATAGTTACACGATGGAAGACCTCACGCATAGTCAAACCTCCACCACGCCCAGGAAAAAAGCCTAAGTTGGATGAAAGGGCTAGAAGATGGTTGCGCCGCCTCAGTGATGCCAATCCAAGTGCAACATTATCTGAGATTATAACAGAATTTAACATGTCAGTTTCAGAAAGAACAATCGGCCATACCCTAAGAAGGGACAATTATTATATCCATTTCGCCCGCAAAAAACCGTTTTTGAACAGACATTGTAAGAGAGCTAGGCTCTCTTTTGCAAGAGCAAAACAATATTGGGGAAAAACAGCATGGCGAAGAATGATTTTTACCGATGAGATTAAAGTTGACCTAGGATGGGTGGAGGACAAACAAGAGCATAGCGACCACCAGGGATAGCACGCAACCCTCTCCCCAGGGCGGAGACTCCAGGGCCTTTCCGCCTATAGCGTCTGGAGCCTCTCCACATAATCATACTCTCCACCCCTCTCAAGTGTACCATTGCTCTAAGGGCATTCACGAGTCCTCTGAGGGCATTCATCAGTGCTTAGAGGGCCGACGTCGGGCTCACTGTTCAACTAAATTCATTCCATGTACGCAAATCAATCCTAGTATTTACAAGCCAGTTTCCTCCATCAATTTCAAATAGATGAGCTATTCCCAATATGCTGGGAGGATTCACTACCCATACTCTGTTTCTTGGGTGGCTGGAGGCTTTTGGAAGGCCATGAGGGCTATTGGGAGTCCCAGAGTCCTTTGCTTCCAGAGCCCCATCACACACAGTCTATGTGTTCGCCTTCTATGATCACGAAGCTTGATTATAGCATCTAGCCTACCCGGAAGACGTCCTCTGAGCACTCCCCAGTGCTCAGAGAATGATACCACAACCAAAACCCAATCGTTCCTTACTCCCCGCTTTTTGAATACTACATCTCCTGTACAGCGAAGATTATGAAACTCACATACGTCTGGTCTTTGGAAAATGGGTATAGGCACCCGCAGACACCTGAACCTTTCCACATGGTACTCACTAATGCTCTCCCAGCTTTCAGCAAAGCCGCTCTCAAGGCATCCCTTATCTTCTGCATACTCTTTCACGAGCCTGACCAGTGTCATTCTACTCATTCTAAGCCCACCCGCGATATCAGATAGCTGTTTTGATTCTCGCGATGGATTGCAGAGCTTCCGTAATAGGAGTTGAGCATTGATAACAGGACGTTGGCTAGCTAATCTTTTCCGCTCCTCAGTCTTTAATATCTCAAGTAACTCCCGCAGGTTGTCCCCATGTCTCCAGAGGCCTTCACCACTACCCCAATATCCTTCAGGTTCAATATTTGTATCTCTAGTGCTAATCGTCGCCCGCCATAGTCCAGGATTTGGGTTGCCGAGTCGACCTTATTCGATACTCTATATGCTTCTTTGATCTGGTGTATATGGGCGAGCTTGCTCATATCTGTGGAGAACATCGGAATGCTACCAAAGCACTATACATGCTCCCTATAATGTGATAGCAGGTGCAACTTAATGAAGTTGAAGTGCAACTTTTCACAGATCTCGTTAATATTCCATAGGCAGTGGTCAGCGTTCTGGGAGCCTTCACCCTGCTGTTGCAAGGCTCGTGTCAGTTCCCTTGCATCCTTCTTCGCCTGCTTGTCAGCGCGAAACTCAAGGAAGATATCCTTGTATTTGTGGAAGTCTTTGAGATAACTCTCTAAATAGTCTAGGGTATCTCTCGTATGGCTCCTATACTGCGCCATCAAATGAAAATCGATCAATGAACGTACACATTTTAGTGCCTTCCCAAAAGGCTGCCCTCACAGCTACGCACGGGTCCTTCAGAACAACCGCGAGTGCCCCTAGGACAATCTGCCCAAGATTCCGCATCTTCTTTCCCTGCCATTGTGTTGTCGCCCTGTAAGACTTATTTGGTACTGCAAGCCCAGGATATGGTGCAATCGACGACCAAGCCTAGTCGAACGCGTCCAATCGATTATGCTTCTTGAGGAACGCCTAAACCCACTCCATCATGTGTTTTAATAAGCCTAAATATATGTTGTGCAAGACATTGGGCTTGTTGAGGTTGTAGGCGTTGACTTTGGGCATATCCCAGAAAGTATTGAAGAGTGTCTTTATGGACTTTGATACAAGGTATTGGACTGCAGATGTGTTTGCCGGGTTCCTTCTAAACTCCCTAACCATATCCTGATAGCTTTGATGATCGTACTCAGGATATCGCCCAGTGCTTCCAAGGAATTGAAATTTTACCTCACACCTAGGGCAGGCATAGTTGCTGATATTTTGCAGGAATTCATGCTCGAGTTGATCGGCCATCCAGCTGCATAAGACTGGGAAGCAGAGGTGTTCGTAGCCATCTGCGCAGGCCATCAACTCTATAACAGAGCCACATTAGCGGTTAGGAGAATAGTTCTCACCGGGCCTGTTATAAGCTCAGAGTCATTGATAGAATTCAGCAGTTACTGTGATAGGAAAAGTACCTGTAGTGAGGACCGCAACCTGCTACAAGTGTACCTACCTTCTGGCCGCTAGGGTGGAGATCTATTAATGAAAGGATAGGCTGACGAGTCTAGGCCTTGTCAGTGATTAGAGGACTGGCTAGAGAAAAAGGTTTCTAAGTGCCCGGGCATCTCCAGTGTCCCTCTGTGCAAAGAGAACACTGCTGCAGGCGGCTGTGGTTATGCCCGGAATAATCTACAATGAGTTACAGCTCTGCAGCCATCTAGGGTAGACCACCTGAGCGGAGACTCATTTGATGCAGGCCCGGAGCTGTGTGACAGCCAGGCTGCGGGTGATCCTTGTCCCTGGCTAAGGGTGCTTACTCTAGGACCGGAAATACCCGCTAATGCTTAGGGAGAAGCTGTTTAGCGGAGGAATTGTTTCCGCTCCAAAACAGAATTTTCACCGGAACTTAGTAAGAGCGGTGGAATGATGGAAACAGAGAGATTTGGAGTATAAGTACTCATCTCCGGTTCCTGCCTATCTGTTCTGATTTTCTCGATCATCAGTTGTAACAAGCGGAAGAAGACCCTTAAGATTATTCTAAGTCTACCCAGAAGAATCTTTACTCTCTAAACCTAACTTCTACCTTCTACCGGCCCTCTTGCTTCCTACACTCTTGTTTAGTAGAGGCAGAGCCCCGTCACAAACTCTCCGTTCTTGCATCTACTCACGCTCTCGAAAATATCATTGAGAGCTTGGTGTAGTGCCTTTTGACTCTGACGGCGAAGCAGCGTATTGGCATTCGTGTTTTTTCCTAGCTTTGAAGGGATCGGCAACAGCCCCAGAAGAATGAGAGAGTGCCCTGAGGGCTTTCCCTGCACCAAGGAAACAATATTATCAATTGTCAAATAGACTGGCCAGGCTTTCTTGTCTCCACTAAAATTTGTCAAGTGTGTACTGTCTTACGCACATATGATAGGAATTAAGGTAGATACTTCCGGCAGTGTATTATGTTTTTAGGGCATTCGTGGATGCTCTCAAGACATTCCCGGGTGCTTTAAGGGCATTAGGGAGTTCGCATGTCTCCATACCAGTCTGCCGTATCGTTTCCCCATCCTTTCCTGATTAGATTATATTAATCGCGGCGTGTCTGTTAAGCAACTCTTGAATGCCAGCTGGCCAAGAAGGAATCGCTGTCGTTAGATTAGCATGATAGTAGTCTGGGATCTTCTGCTATTTCAACCTCAAAAATGTCGCCAAATTTCGATTTTTGAACAATCGCGTCAATAAACTACTTGTGTATACAGTCTCCCAACAGTCTCCTGGGTCTCCTGAGAGCCTCCTGAGGCTCTTGGATATCTTTTGAGTCTCCTGAGGCTTAGGAGACATCAGGAGACAAATGAAGTCTTGCTGATGCATTTATTTCCTCCAACCTCCGCATAAAGCCCCGGCCAGTGCTGTAGGAGCACTGCTAAATGCTTACTAGGGCATAAAGAAAGAAACTGTCAATGTTGTTTTGCGATGCCTTTGATAGTATAAAGTAGCGCGCAATCCGAATTCATATGTTGAGTTGAAGGGATGCCATGGGTCCTCAAGAAGGCTCTCAGAGCACGGGCATATGTTACGGGTATAGCTTCCGGTTCCGGCATCAGTAAACTACTACTTGTGTATGCAGTCTCCCAACAGTCTCCTGAGTCTCCTGAGAGTCTCCCGAGGCTCCTGGATATTTTTTGAGTCTCCTGAGGCTCAGGAGACATCAGGAGACAAATTTAAGTCTTGCTGATGGGATACTAGGTGTACAATGACTGGAAATGGCCCTATCGTCACCAAACGAGCTCCGAGTAAGCTGCGATATAGTCAAGAGCTGGAGGATAGGCCAAGGGATAGTATCCTTAGCTTCTACTACCCTATGGGTGTCCTAGGGACACGCGGTATGGCTAGTATGGCCCAGAAAGCGGAGTTGCAGAAACGCTAGCAAATAGATACGTTTTGGACCCCAATAATAAAACCCGGAGCATCAAAGCGCCGCCACGGCCGCTCGGGATACCGGTGGGTATATGAGGGGGCAGTGGTCCAAGTTTGGAGCCAACCGGACCAAAACTCACCGAGTTAGGAGGCAAGTGAAGCAGTGGATTATAGCTTCCCACCGAAGACCTACATGAGCAAATCTTGTAGGCCACGAGATCATCACGAGTCAACGAGTGGGTAGGAGGGCAGAGGGGATAGATGTCAGTGAAGGAATACGCCTCCCGGATTGACCGCGGCGTGGGCTCTCAGTACCTAAGGTGAGTAGGGATGGCCGAGACGGTTAGTACCATCCCCTCGGAGGGAAAGTAGGACGCTGCAGGGTGCAGATGCGTGAAGTAGTATCCAAAAATGCCTGGCTCCGTACCCAGAGGTAAGGGGACGGCGGATCATGCCTGGCCACTGGGCCTGCCATGGACACCCTCGGGCGGAGCTTGCTCCTTGAGGAAGGCCAAGGAGGCGAACCGGTGGTGCAAGGTAGAAGTATCGCTCAGTACCTACCGAAGGTCCGGTTAACGCCTGACCTGTCCGGATTGACCCGTGGAGGATAAGGACGGGCTCGGAAGGGAAGTATTAAGAACTCAGCTATAGTGTGGAGTGGCGGACTTCGGAGTTAGAACGGATAAGTCCGTCGGCTTTACGGCACTGTGTATATAGTTAGTAATGTTGGCTTGGCCGCGGAGATATACCTGCGGAGTAGAAATGGGTTACCATTTGATCTTCATCCATCATCACCTATGGGAAGAAAGAGTCTAATATTATTATGGCGAGATCGATATGCCAGCGCGCGGCGCTGGTAATGAGACCTACGAGTTTTTTACCTCTTCCCATTGGGAAGAGGGTTTTTTCTCTTGAAGCTTTACGTTCCTTGTCTACTCTGCCTGATGAATTCCCTCTATGAACGAAGCCTGAGGCGCTTCGGAGACACAGGCTCGCAGGGCCGCATCTGATTACTAGGAGGCATGGGCGGTGCAGACTGAGGAGACTTCTACCTGATGGCCTTAGCCATGGTCCCTGGAAACTCTGAGCTCTACGTTGTCCTACCTGATAGTTGGGTGTGATCCCTTAATAGTTTCCAGAAAGTCCTCCACGAGCTCGTAGTACATCGGGATATGCAGCAGGGGGGCATCGACTACCTTACGCCAGTATACCTTCGGAAGTTCCCCCTAGGCGTTGGCCCGGACGACCCCGATTTGGTAGTTGGGAAGATCTGGACTCCCACCGAGATAGCAGAACAGAGAGCAGCTAAGGGAAAGGCTAATGCGGATACTACTCAGGCAAGCTAAAGATTGTTAATTTTCCCTACTACTATATTCACTGCTGCTCTGTTGATCTGTTCTCTCTGCTCCAAGGGTAGTCGGCACTGCCCTAAGGGTAGCCGCCACTGCCTAAAGGGCATTTGTGTTTATTAAGGAGTTTTGTCGCCCCGCTATCCTTCCCGGAGGCTTTGTTTTGTTTCACGTTAGCATTATCTAGGCAAGCAATAAATTTGTTTTTATACTCCTGAATCAAGGCCCCAAGGGCAGTCGCGAGTGCTCCCAGGGCAATGAGGAGTGCTCTCAGGGCAGTGAGGAGCGCCCCCAGGGTAGTGAGGAGCGCCACCAGGGCAGTGAGGAGCACCCCCAGGGCAGTGAGGAGTGCTCTCAGGGCAGTGAGGGCAGTGGGAGTGCCCCCCAATGAACTTCCGAGTGATAGTATGTGACGACGCGCTAATTCCATATTAGGTTAGGCTTGGAAAATTTTCACGCCAAGGAAATAGTCTACTAAACCCCACTCCTTTCTCTGCCCTATAAGCACTCGTTAACACCCTCCAAATAATCAAGATGCCCCCTGCTAGTGGCAGCAAGCGGCCTCCTCCACCAGTGGTGGGGACGTCTGAATCTGCATAATTTGACAGACCTCCTCACTAGTTTACATGAATAATCAGATTGTGTAACTGAATTGGATGATGTCGGTTCAACAACAGACTTCGATGATACTATACCGCAGGTACCGCTGCAGATGGCACCGCCGGCGCGAAGGACCCTACCACCCCGTAAAGGTGGTCTGCGTAGTGGTCTGCGTAGTCAGCGAACAGAGTCTTATTCAATATTCCAGAGGACGAATTTCAAGGGAATGAAGGGTCGGATGTCGAGGACCAAGAGGAAATCCCCTCAGAGCACCCTTCTGAGGACAATACCACCTATTCACAGACTCGACACTCAATCCGGACATCAAGAGGTCAAGTAGGCGGTAAGAGGCCTCCATCAGCACTGGCTACCACTGCCAGCGCACCGGCAACTACCCGAAGAAAAGCAACGGCAGCGGTAATAGAGGCAATTGTCTAATCGGATGTTGAATAGTCTGTGGTTTAGGTATAGTAGTTATTTTTTTAAGCTGACTCTTGCTAATTGATAAGTGAGTGGGGACGCAGAAAGGAAACTGTCCGGCGGCTAAACATATGAGAAACCGGGAATGAGGATCTGGACGAGCTCCGGATAATCTGATAATCTGTGAAGCGGTAGAAGTATCATGAATGCCTGGAGAGGCAGTGAGAGTGCCAGCGGCATCGCGGAGGCCTGATCTGTAAAGCACTAACTTCTTCTTTTATGAGCGGACCCTAAATATATCATACCATCTCATCTGAGTCGCCGAGGGCAGTGCCAGCGGCATCGGGGATCTTAGTGCTGCAAAAAGCGCTAACTCTTCTTTATGAGCGGACTCTGGTATCGCCCCCATGCGAATCACAAGTGCGCGGCACCACGGGACGTCAGACCACGAAACTTACTATGGTAAGACCCTCAGTATTAGTCTCAAAACCGACCACCGTATGATGAATGTCGGAATCGCGATCTGAGTCAGGTTATCGGCGATGGTCTGAACAAGCTCAGCCACCACCATCCTCCGGGCAACCACCACCATCATTGGGACAACCACCTCAACCCGAATATGAATCTCCACCTGCCTATGGGTATATGAATGTTGAGAGCTCCCAGGACATTCCCTCCCAGGTTCGTCGTAGCGGTAACTCAAGGGGCGTCACCACATTGTCGGTGCAGGCTCAGCGAGTTGAACGAGAATACAGTGTCCTAATCGGCGAACATACTCTACTCCATGACCCCTTTCCGAACCCTGCGAGGCTCTCATCTCTGGTGATGAGTATGTGGACCAAAGCTAGTCGTATTGTAGGTTGCGCGCCAGAACTTGATAAGACTATAATAAAGCAAGTGAGTACACCAGGAGCATTCCTCGTACTCTGAGGGCACTGCCCAATGCTCTGAGGATACTACTAAGATTGTATAGGTCAGGAGTGTCCACTCCCATGTCCGCTCGCACTTGATGAGCGAGGTCAAAGGCCGAATTGCCGACGGAACCATTTATGGGTTTTCGAAATTCGCGACGTCGGATGAAAGGGCAGCGCGCGTGAATTTCCTCCTGCAAAGTGACCATTTTATTGGCCATCCAGACCACTATAAGGTACGTTTTGCCCCCATCTATAGAGTATTCGGGAGTGATCAGAGGACATTCGGGAGTGCTCAGAAAGCTTTAAGGAGTGCGCTGACAGCCTTAAACACATCGCTGCCAGTTTCAGGCATCAAAGATAGTGGACATTCTTTATTTCAAGTTCTTCGACGGCATCAGGATGCGGGGGGTTAGAGACCCTGAGTTTTTGGAGCGGATAACACCTATCCTGAATTGTCTTATATCTACGGCGATCTGGCATGGGATTTGCGCCTGGTCGACGGGGTGATATGTGAGACCACAGCACTTCCAATCTCAGAATGAAATGGTCGAGAGTAATTACAGCGCCCCAATGGCATTCACAAGTGGTTCTACCAAGGTGTACTAGAAACATTCACGAGAATGATGAATACGTGGAAGGCTCGTAGTAGAGCGAATCAGGAGTCTGTTTTGGAGTTGATCTAGGAGAATCTTCAAAAGAAGGTAAGTGTTACGGGTACAGCTTCCGGTTCTGAATACCAAGTGCATGGTGACTGGAAGCCGCCTTATCGTCACCAAACGAGCTCCGATTGAGCTACGATGCAGCCAGGAGCTGGAGGATTGAAAAAGGGATAGTATTGCTAGCTTCTACTACCCTAGGAGGGTCCTAGGGACACGCGGTATGGCTAGTATGGCCCAGAAAGCGGAGTTGCAGAAACGCTAGCAAATGGACACGTTTTCGACCCCAGTAATAACCCCTGGAGCGTCAAGGCGCTGCCACGGCCGCTCGTAATACTGGTGGGTATATGACGGGGCAGTAGTCCAAGTTTGGAGCCAATCGGACCAAAACTCACCGAGCTAGGAGGCAAGCGAAGCGGTGGATTATACCAGGCCACCGAAGACCTATATGAGCGAATCTCGAAGGCCACGTGATCATCACGAGGCAACGAGTGGGTAGGAGGGCAGAGGGGATAGATGTCAGTGCAGGGATACGCCTCCCGGAGTGACCGTGGTGTGGGCTCTCGTTACCTAAGGGGAGTAGGGATGGCCGAGACGGTTAGTACCAATTCTTTGGAGGGAAAGGAGAACGCTGCAGAGTGCAGATGCGTGAGGTAGTATTCAAGACTGCCTGGCTCCATACCCGGAGGTAAGGGACGGTGGATTATGCCTGGCCACTGGGCCTGCCATCGACATCCTCGGGTGGAGTTTGCTTCCTGAGGAAGGCCAAGGAGGCGAACCGGTGGCACAAAGTAGGAGTATCGCTCAGTACCTACCGAAGGTCCCGTTGACGCCCGACCCATCCGGATTGACCCGTGGATAAGGACGGGCTGTGACGGGGGTCCACTCTATAGTAGAAGGAGAACAGGGCAGATGTCCCAAAGTTTCTCTCTGATGCAGACGTGTGTTCTCAAAGCCCAGTAGATGACTTCGTCTACTTGCATAGAGGATTCTCTACCAAGGGATAATGCTTGGGAGAAAGGACGGCCGTAGAAGATAGAAGTTAGGTTTAGAGGATAAAGATTCTTCTGGTAGACTTAGAATAATCTTAAGGGTCTTCTTCCGCTTGTTACAACTGATGATGAGAAAAGTCAGAACAGATGGGCGGAAACTGGAGATGAGTACTTATACTCCAAATCTCTCTGTTGTCCTGCATTCCACCGCTCTTACTAAGTTCTGGTGAAAACTCTTTTTGGAGCGGAAGCAATTCCTCCGCAGCTTCTCCCTAAGCACTAGCGGGTGTTTCCGGTCCTAGAGTAAGCACCCTTAGCCAGGGTCAAAGATCACCTGCAGCCTGGCTGTCACACAGCTCCGGGCCTGCATCAAATGAGTCTCCGCTCAGGTGGTCTACCCTAGATGGCTGCAGAGCTGTAACTCATCGTAGATTATTCCGGGCATAACCACTGCCGCCTGCAGCAGGGTTCTCTTTGTACAGAGGGACACTGAAGATGCCTGGGCAATTAGAGACCTTTCTCTAGCCGGTCCCCTATTCACTGACAAGGCTTAGTCTCGTCAGCCTAACCTTTCATGAATAGATCTTCACCCTAGCGGCCAGAAGGTAGGTACACTTGTAGCAGGTTGCGGTCCTCACTACAGGTACTTTCCTATCACTGTAACTGCTGAATTCTATCAATGACTCTGAGCCTATAACAGGCCCGGTGAGAACTATTCTCCTAACCGCTAATGTGGCTCTGTTATACGGGCTCAAAAGGAAAGTATTAGGAACTCAGCTATAGAGCGGAGTAGCGGACTTTGGAGTTAGAATGGATACGTCCGTCAGTGTTAAGCCACTGTGTATATAGTTAGTAATGTTGGCTTGGCCGTGGAGGTATACCTGCGGAGTAGAAATGGGTTACCACTTGATCTTCATCCATCATCACCTATGGGAAGAAAGAGTCTAATATTATTATGGCGAGATCAATATGCCGCGCGCGGCGCTGGTAATGAGACCTATGAGTTTTTTACCTCTTCCCATTGGGAAGAGGGTTTTTTTCTCTTGAAAGCTTTATGTTCCGTGATCGTCTACTCTGCCTGATGAATTCCCTTTTGAACGAAGTCAAAGCGCTTCCGACACATAGGTTCGCAGGGCCGTACTCGGCTACTAGGAAGTATAGGCGACATAGACTGAGGAGACTTCTACCCGATGGCCTTAGCCATGCCAGTGGTCCCTGGAAACCCCAAGCTCTAGGTTGTTCTACTTGGTACAGTACAATCTCGCTATAAGGATATCGTCTATAAGGATATATGGCCTATAAGGATACCGGCTGGCTGCCGGGGTTTTTTTGGTGTGGAAATAAGGATATTATGCTATAAGGATATCCTAAAGATACGGGAAATATTTGCATGGGTATCCTTATAAATGGAGTAGGGTTAGGTTTATGTTCTTAGCCATAATTTTTTGCGGTTCCATACTTTGCTAAACCAACCAAATCTATCTGACAATGAGTGTCCTCCCTTAGTCTACACATAAGCCGTGATCTTTCCTTTTCTTTCACCACTGAGGCTTCACTTACCCGTACTTGTTTACCAACCCATCAACTATTTCACCTGTAACCTGTTGACTTGCGCTAATACCTACAATGACATCACTCCGGAAAGGCATAAGTGAAGGTGATAAGAAGCAATTGTGTGAGTGGTTTAAAGATGAGCTCAGCAAAACAGGGAAACGACCACATTGGCAACTGGTTCAAGCTTGGTTCAGTAGCACCCATGATGGCCGTGTTCTCTCTCAATCATCTATTAGCACAATTGTATCTAAAAGATCTGCGGATTTACTGGACGGTCCGATTGAGTTGGAGCAACCAAACAAGAAGAAGCGGCGAAATGTGGCATGGCCAGAGCTTGATGAGGCTCTGTATGAATGGGCGAAGAAAATAGAGAGGAGAGTGACGATATCTGGGCTTGTTTTGAAGGAAAAAGCAGCGGAAATATTTAGTGTAATATATCCTGGTATGTATGGCATATATACTTTTTCTAGTGCAGTTTATTAACTCTGTCTGATATAGGTGAAACCCTGCCAATCTTTTCTGATGGGTGGTTGGACCGATGGAAAAAAAAGCATAAATTCAAGGAGTACAAAGAACATGGTGAATCCGGGAGCGCAACCAACGCCCTTACCCTTGGATTAGGCCAAATGAATACCATAAGAGATTTATTAAGACAATATAATCTTGATGATGTTTATAACTTCGACGAAACTGGATATTACTACCGCATGCAACCAGATAGGCGCTTATGCACTGAGCAACTTGATGGGACTGCCAAGGACAAACTACGTATCACAGTTGGTTTTACCTCCAATGGAACAGGTACCGACAAGCTACCTCTTTGGGTAATAGGCAAATCTCAGGACCCAAGATGCTTCAAAAATATCAATCGGGAATCCCTAGGAATTGTCTATCGAAATAATGCAACTGCGTGGATGAAAAATGATATAATGGTCGATTATCTACGTTGGTTTGATAGAAAAATGCGGGGAAGACAAGTAATTCTTTTGATGGATAATTTTTCCGCACATGAGTTAGCTGTTGCTATGCTGGGGGGTGAAACGGCCTTACAGAATACCAGAATTGTATGGCTACCAGCAAATACTACTTCTGTATGGCAACCCTTAGACCAAGGCATTATTCAATGTTGGAAGTCTCATACACGCAAATACTACGTCAGGAATATGGTACGAGAGGCGGAGAAACTAGAGGTTGGACAGATACTACCCAAAATTACCTTACTGCAGGCTGTCAGGTGGGCCGTGGAAGCATGGAATCAGGATGTTAAACCATCTACAATCTATAATTGCTTCCGAAAAAGTACAGTCAAATTTTATGAACCTTCGTACCTCTCAACCACTATTGCATTAAGTATAACACAAGCAAATCCGGACCTTCAATTTCCACCTGAGTTCGGCCTATCACCTCTAATTGTGGAGCCATTATTGGATGCTGTTATGGTAGAGGAACGTGAGCAGGAACAGATCAGAGACCTAGACTTCAGTGCAGCAAAGATAGAAGTAGAAAGAGGTTTGAATGTTCTTGAACAGGGCAGCTTCATTCAACCTAATATTGATCTGGATTTTTACCTCAATCCTTCTGATGAACGTGTTGAAGACAGTGCTATTTTTACTGATGTAAGCGCCCGCAAATATTCTATAGATATCTATACTAATATCCATCAATAGGAGTCATTTATAGCTGCTCTTACACAGACAGGAATTGATGACAGTAATGTTAATGAAGACTCACCTCAGAATGAAGTAGAAGAGCCTGAAAAACCGAAGGCAATTGTCTCTTCTAAAGAGGTAATTAAGCACCTAGAGGCGGTAGAACTATACCTTCTTTTCATGGATACAAGGGACTGTTCGGGATGGAAGGATTGGGATTGGACGGATTGGGATTATTGTGCGTTTGGAAAGCAGGATTTGTCAGAAGAGGTTCCATGAGGTTCTGTTGCACGAAGGAGTGAGTCATAGTCAGGGTTACGCGGAAGTATGAGTTATGTTAAGTGAGGGGTTGTCGGGTATATAAGGGAGGCAACGAGGCCTATCTGTGTCGTTCTTTTCTTTCCTTTCTTCTCTACGCAACGTCTTCTGTATTTATTAATTCATTATAGTTTTCTCTTCAGGAACTATCGCTGCCTCTATTATATAATTCATAACTCCTTTATATTATCGGAGTTATCGCTGTCCCCCATCTGCACCTTGCGGAACGAAGTCTATACCACGCCCCCGCCTTGAGACTTCTTCAGCAAGAGGAATCAGATCAATCATCAATCACTGCTATAATGCGGATCAAAAGATTAGTGGAGGCAAAAAGAATCGCCAACATGGGAAAGCAGGCACAAACAAATCTTATTGATCATGGTGGATTTAGAAAAATAGTGAGAGATAGTTACATACAGTACGCACTATTCATAAAGCTTTAGCCTACCCGCTGTCCTTTTCCTTCTTAAACTCAGCCCATTTGCCTTCCGCTCTTCGAAGATCATGAAATATCACTCGGCTTTTCTATAAGAATATATACCCTATAAGGTTATATTCTGATCTCGCCATGTCACATTTTCATATCCTTATAGCGAGATTGTACTGTAGTTGGGTGTGATCCCCTAATAGTAAGCAACTAGCCCTAATACAGCAAGCCACCTGACTAACCTCCGTTTTAGATATGGAAGGTGAAGGGGGTAATCCTGGAGGTTATACCTGTAGAGGGGTTGAATGAAGATGTTGATGCGCTTGCCACTGATCTGGCAGCATTCTGGAAAGCTCGGAAAACAATCAGGGTAGTGTTCAGGCATGCAGAGTCCTTAAATGACGGGGAAGACAATAGTTCAGTGACTGACGCTTGACTCAGAAGCGTAGACCTCAGCTCTAATGTGGAGACGATCGTAAAGGAACATGAAGGGTGATCCGCGGTGGGCAATCACTGTGTGAGTGTGATACGGGGTACTATTATTAGTTCATATCTATCTTTAGCTGGATTCAGTAGTATAGGAGTAGTATGAAATATCAATAAAATACAACTTCTCCAGGTTGTGTAGCAAGGAAGCGAACACTAATACGCACATATGATTAGGGAGTGCCCTGGGAGCATTCGCGACTACCATGAGAGCACATCAGCAAGACCTTATTTGTTTCCTGATATCTCCTGAGCTTCAGGAGACTCTCAGGAGACCCGGAAGACTGTTGGGAGACTGTATACACAAGCAGTAGTTTCCTGATGCACTGGCGACTACTACAAAAGCACAGGCGAGTCGGAATTTGGCTAGCCAAAGGGTGCCAGGAGAGAACAGTGAGCGCCAGGAGATAATATAGGACCCCAGGGGATAGTAAGGTGCGTCGGGAGATCATAGTGTGCGCCAGACGTTAGTGACAGAAACTGCATCAGCAAACTACCACTTGTGTATGCAGTCTCCCAACAGTCTCCCAGGTCTCCTGAGACTCATCAGCAAGACTTCATTTGTCTCCTGATGTCTCCTGAGCCTCAGGAGACTCAAAAAAATTCGAGGAGTCTCAGGAGACTCTTAGGAGACCCAGGAGAGAGTTGGGAGACTCCAGATGTTATGGATCCAATCGGACCTGACAGATCACGGGTCTCCCGACATACGAAGGATACATGGAGGGTCAGCACGCTGACAGGGACGATGGCAGGCTTGTTAGGCGATCTCGCTCAGAGATCGGGGTATAATATGATGATCGGTGCGGTGGTTTGGTGCGGGGTTTTCCTTTGTCGGAGTTAATGTTTTTCTATTTCCTAATCCTGTACTTCCTCCGACAGTGCTCGCTTATGGGTTCTGTTCGGAGGATCCCGATGTATGTTGTTTCGCTTCTCTCTTCCCCTTTGAGCTTGAGGTGCGTCTGAGACACCATGCTACCTTCCAGATAGACGTTGCTGATAGTTTATTGGGCCTTTGTCTTCGGTTTAACCACTTGCGTCCCAAAGACCTTTGTATAGTTATTTCTTATGTTCTTTCTTTCTTTTCCTTATGATGTAATATCCTCGGGTCGGCCATTAGAGCTTCCGAGGATCGCTGATTATGTAATTTCAGTAGAGAGGACTATAAAGGGCCGCGGACACACTATGCTGTCTTCCTTTCCTCTCTACGCAACGTCTTCTCTTCTCTTCTCTAGTTTCCTATACATATACTTTCGAATATACTCTTTACGCAAACTAGAGTTCTTCAATAAGCTTCTCCTCGCCTAAGCCCTGCCCCTCTAGTCTTCGGGGGTAGGGCTAGGCCTCATTCATAATGAATCGCTTGCTCCTATACGCTGCCTAATTTCCTCCTCGCCTTCGGGCCCAATGCTTCTTCGTCTTCTCCTCTCCCTCGATCGTGGTCAACTCCCTACGTCTCATTGTGTCAAACTAAGCGCAGGGTTCAATTTGGGTAACGATGCTAGCAAGAGGTGATTACACCCAACACATAGGTTGAGCATTGTCGGAGGAAGTACAGGATTAGGAAATAGAAAAACATTAACTCCGACAAAGGAAAACCCCGCACCAAACCACCGCACCGATCATCATATTATCACGTCTCTTGTGAGATCGCTTTAACAATCGCCATCGTCCCTCGTCTTGGCCACCTCCATGTATCCTTCGTATGTCGGGAGACCCGTGATCTGTCAGGTCCGATTGGATCCATAACACCAGACACAAATAGTAGTTTGCTGATGGAGTTTGCTGATGTATGGGAAAGAGAGGGTGGATAAAAAGGATCGCCTGGAGGTCAACTCTCAGGCTTTTCAATATTGCCATGAAATCATTGGACCTTCAAGTTATATTATACCTATTATTAAAACACTCGGTAAACCTGGTAGTAGCACCCAAACCATAGAAGATGGAGTTAAAATCCGTACATCAAGATATACAAAAAAGTATAGATTGATGAATGGTGTCTCAAGAATGGATTGGCCCGTATACTCTCCAGACCTCAACCCTATTGAAAAATATTTGGTCTTATTTGAAGAGAAGGTTAAAGAAAGAAATTGTATCTACTGGAAAGGTTCCTAACAAAAGGCCTGATTTAATCTCTTTATCTAAAAGAGTTTGGGAGGAGATGCCTTGCGAGAGGTTATATTATTATATAGATAGCATGCCAAGGAGGGTAACCACTGTTGCAAGGCGTCGTAGGGGCCATACTAGATGGTGAATTAACTTTGGATGTAAAGTAGGCTATTGGCATTTTAATTTCCTATGTTTCGTTCCCCGTGCGTTCGTTCGGGTCGCTGCGAGGAGGGTGTCCCGTTACCAAACGACCGTGGGTTTATGACAGTGACCCAGGTACGGTTGCCATCATGTGTTAAACGAGGGTTCTTTCTGCCAGCCCTACAAATTACCTTCACTTTCGCTGCAATTCCCATCATGAACCCTTTCTCGTTCATATTATATGTGTCCTTTGGAAGAATATCATAAAAACTAATCACTGGCACCTGTTTTAACTAACAACAGACTTTGATTAGCTTTTATTCTTGCTGAATCAGGCTGAGTAGGTAGTATGATTAGTATGGCTATGCGACCGTACCTTTCTAAAGTAGTCCTTCAACAATTCCGGGTTGTCAACTAACGCCCTCTGTCTATCCAATCTTGAGCCATACTTGGAAGCTATTTCAGGGTTTCTCTTCAGCAACGTATCAAGCCAATGTTTCCCTAGTGTTCTTCCCAATTTTCTCTTTTGAACCAAATACTCAGCCATTTCCTTCACTAAACACAATCTTACTGGGAACTCCCAGTCATCCATGCGCTGACACTATTTCACAATTGTCTCTTCTTCAAAATCCGATAGTATTTGCTGACATTTATGAGCAGCTTTTCGGTTTTCTGCTCCATTGAGCCGGTCCCTCAAAGTGGTCTAAGGAATCGCAAAGGTCTCGGCAGAGGCTCGCATTGATGGTTTTGCAGATGAATTATAGTGAGACATCGCCAAATGATTGTTCCTCTCCCGCTCCTCCAAAAGCTTCCCTTTCAATCGAGGCATACTGTATGGGTCTCGTTGCACGGTTAAAGTCTTGTTGCATGATCAAATAGCCTCGCTTCGTGATAATCAAACGGCCCCAACCCAGCAAATTCGTTTGGGCGGTTACCCTATCATGGGCGGCTTCCCCGTCAAATACGTTAAAGCCGTTACGCGATCTTCAGAGATACGATTCTTGCATTGGATTATTCGGGTAGTTGGAGACAGACACTGGCAGCTAGCCGATGAACCTCTTCCTTGTATTTTAGCTGCACGAGTTGGACAGAAAGTCGAGCACTTCTACAAAAAGTCCTGTACATCTTATTGGTTGAATGGCTGCAAGCCCCTTCCTAAAACAGCTAGACTTTTTGTCCAACCTGATGGACTTTCTGTCAAACCCGCGCAGCTAAAATACTCTAATACCTTTTGTTCAACAAAAATCAGTAGATAGGACTAGCTGATTTCCTAATAGATATAATTAAAATACCTGAAATAGGCCTTCAAAGCATCCCTTTCTAAAAGGTCCAAATTTATTGAACCACCTGCATGTTGTTGACCTTGCCATTTTTTGTTGCTACCTGCTACCTCTATCGCATGTTGTAGCACTTCGAGCTCAGCAACACCTTCCAGATAGTCTAAATATAAATCTTCGGGATCGGCAATTTATAGAACAAGGGACTGGCTATCCAGAGGCTCAAGAATCGCTCAAATCAGAGCAAAATTGACAGTTGTAACCGGTCAAAGTATTAGTGTTAAACATCGTTGATTGACCCCGGACCGGAGTCAAAAGAGATGGAGACTTCGTGCCTTGGCTTTACAATGCCAAGCCAGTCAAAACAGACCATCTGCGCAAAGGGTCCAATTACTATATTTTGTTTCATGTCATGATTTGTAGGTTAATTTGTCTCCTTGGCATCGCTTTACAGGCTCCTGCTTAGCTGTAGCGGTACGTTACCTCACCATCACCCTCCGCGCTCTTTCCCCTCGATCCAGCGTCACAATAACCCTTTCGCCTGTACCTGTCACTCATTTTTAGCTTGTCATTAACTCAGTAAAGCCCGCTATTGTAGCTCAACCTTCCAACTAATATATCCCCTAATCGCCTGCGTAAACAAATTCGCACTAACCACACAATCATGGCCACTGTCCGCAATCGGCTCCCAACGCTATTTGAGGTCTTGAGCCGGAGAACCTTACCGCCAGTCGATTTGTTCTCCTTCTATATTTACATGCGAGATCAGCAAAGATCTGTTGATTACCTTGACTTTTGGTAAGTGCTCACGCGTTTTACTTGCATTATTATCACATGATCATGGCTCGAGAGGGGAGATTGAGAAACACCGCCAAATTTCGAATCCTAACCATGTTTTGTTACAGGCTTGATGTCGCTCAACATATATCACTGTGCCGTCACTATGTGCGCGAGCTGCGTCGCAGCGTCCTCGTCTCTACCCCCGACCTTGATAAGAATGGCAGTCACAGATCCTCACAGATGCTTGATGTTCCCGATGACCACGAGTATGAACTCAAGAACGATGATCAACGTCTTTCGGCCTTTCTTCGTTCGGAGAATACATCTACGGGAGATTCTGTCCCACGCCGCTCAATGGGTGATACCTTAGAAGCAAGAGAGGCATCTGGTCGGCCATCCTTCATGTCATCCTCACATCTCGATCCAAATGGCACGGATTCAGAATCGCCCAGAATAGGCGTCTCGCGTTCAGATATACGTGCGTCTGCGGAAAAAATATTATATACGTATCTTCTTGAGGGCTCTGAGAGGGAAATTGTGCTACCTGAGGTCATAACGCGCAGCATTGCAAATGCTATTGAAGTTGATGGAAGAGATGATCCTGAAGTTTTCGATGAGGCAAAGGATTACGTGTTCCAAGCGATGGAACGAGATGCATTCCCCCGATTCCTTGCAGCAAAGGCCCTAGGCAATTTAGTTCCAAGTAGTGGTATGCTACGATTGATTGTTGGGCTGTTAGCAATGTTCGGTGGCTTTTGGGCGGGGTTTGCTTTGATATTTTTAGACATCCAGCCAAGGGAGACGCGACTATGGGTAAGTTTTAACATCTCAATCGGTATTCCCAAGGATCTTCACTTGAACTGATTAAACGTTTCTAGCTTGTTCTGCCATTTGCGTTTGGGGTTTACTGTTTAATGGCACAGCAATACTCGTTGGACCCTATAATGGGGTTAATGGGTATCAGCGAATACACCTTTATGTCCTTCATGAAAGTACGAGAACCATATGTCAGAAAATTGCTAAGCAAAAGATCAGTGGGTATTTTATTATTGACTTTCGTGATTGTCACCGCTCTTACATGTCTTTATGTGTTTGTGCCTGGGCACCGATTATAGGGAGAGAGGCGGGGTATGGGAGGGGGTAGCGCTCAATATAAAAATCCTGTGGGGCTGGTAGTTATGGGTGGGAGAAAGGGCAATGATATATTGGTTTACTGAAGTTTATGCCTTCTCTCTCTTACTGCTTCCGCTTCCATGCATTTCTGTCGTGCCCCACACTAGATAATGTTTCTCTTGCGTTAGGAATTGGAAATCCGTGTTCATTTTAGGTCAATCAAATACCAGAGTTTGTAACAGAAGAAGGGGCAGTAGGGGTTTTTGCGGCAAAGGCTAGACTTCTGACTTTTCGATCTAATGAAAGATGTTGTCAAGCGTATGTGTAAGTCAGCGCCAGCCCGCACAAAGCTGCGGTCGTTTAGTAACAGGACACCAGCCGGTTAACACCAAAATTTGGGGTTTTACAATATCTCTCAAAATTCCAAACACTATGAAAAAATTAAGAGCTTTCAAGGGCTGATAGATATACTCCTGAATTTATATCAGAAAAATCCCAGTTGAGATATATAAATATACTCCTAGGCTAGAAAATTCCCAAGACAATGTGGTTTGTTGCATTGTGAAATTCCCTCTAGAATTGGTGCCAAGACTGTGATTTCACTGCACTGGCAAGGCTAAATAACTTATTGCTTCATTAAATTGAGTTTTTTAATTTACATAAATTCAAAATGAACTATTAACTCATTATAATCTTGAATATTTTTACCTGTATCCTCAGGGGCTTATCTTTCACTTCAATAAGGTTTTTAAAAGAATCTGCTTTAGTATATATATGGCGTCGCGCATGTTAAAGGTGACATGAATTGCATCACTTGTAACATTTTTAACCAGACAAGGTATCAGAAATCTAACAGGTTAAATTATAGATAGACTTGATATCAACACTTTTATCTGTTAGATTCATCAGCAAGACTTCATTTATTGTCCCGGCGTCTTGGCATCGGCCCCGAAAGTTCGGTAGTAGTAGCGCTGTTGCGGTGGAAGGAGTAAGGATAAGCGAGGTGGGAATGGAATGATATGAGATTGTCGGCATTTCTTTCTACGACATCAGCAAACTAGTACTTGTGTATGCAGTCTCCCAACAGTCTCCCAGATCTCCTGAGAGTCTCCTGAGGCTTTTGAATATTTTTTGAGTCTCCTGAGGCTCAGGAGACATCAGGAGACAAATGAAGTCTTGCTGATGGAGGTTCAGTTACAGAGAGGATTGGTAATAGAATGTTTAGAGAAGGTGGGGAGGAATACGAGGTGTGGTGATACTAGGTTTTGTAACGGAGTAACTAAGACTACGAGGAGAACAGATGAAAATGACGACGAAGGTTGGAGCAGGGGACACAGACAGGGACAATAGAGACACAAGGCAAGCGCCAAGCCACTGGCGGTAGAGGCGGCGAGTGTAGATAAGGCGAGCGAGACTTGAGTCTTGACGACGAGACAACTATAGATTAGAGTAGTGCCTTCGAGAGAGTAGAGCGAGGACTATAGATGGGATATGAATATATTCTATATAAGGAAACAGAAAGGCAGAAGAGAGGAAAGAAAGAAAGAACTAAAAGAAATGACTCATTTCATTTAACACTCTTCATCTGTCGAAACTCTTCGTCAGCATAGAATCTCATCGAAACTCAGTATCACCACACCTCGTATTCCCCCACAGAATCTTCCATAATCCTATTACCAATCGCTCCTGCAGCCGAACCTCAGAGAAAGAAATGACAACAACATCATACCACTTCTTCCCTTCCTCGCTTACCGTTACTCCTTCTACCGCACTAGTACCAATATCACCGAACAGTCAGGCTAAATGCCAAGACGCCAGGACAAGTTTCTATAGGATACAATGATCCGATGTATGAATCAGAGTAGACTACATCAGCAAACTACCACTTGTGTATGCAGTCTCCCAACTGTCTGTCACGGCGTCCTGGCATTCGGCTCGACCGATCGGTGATCGAAGCTTTAGTAAGGTGGAGGGAGTAAGGATAAGCGAGGCTGGGATGGAATGGTTCGATAGTGATGTCATTTCTTTCTTTGGGGTTCGGTTGCAGGATAGATTGGTAATGGGATTTAGGGAGATGGTGTGAGGGAATACGAGGTGTGGTAATACTGAATTTCTCTGAGATTCTATGGTTGATGTAAGCAGGTCTTGGCGGGTTGGTGGAGGGATATGTTAAATAGTGGGTAGAGCTGTTTCCTTTTGTTCTTTTCTTTCTTTCCTCTCATTCTCTCCTCTTCGTGCTGTTGCCTTGCGTTATATCCTTTCTTCCCTCTACCTCTTGTAGTTCTTCATCGGTCTAATTCTACTCTTCTTGCCTTCTTGCGCCTCTATACGTATTTGCTCTTCGGCTTTTATCTGTTTGTCTCTGCCGCTCTTTCACTTCTGTTCGCTGTCCTCGCTCTTAATCGTCTTTCACTCTTTCATCATCATTCTCACTTCTTTGTTCTAGTCTCTTCTGTTTTTCTTCACTATATCCTAGATGTGTATGGAGTCTTCCAGCAGTCTCCTGGGTCTCCTGAGAGTCTCATCAGCAAACTACTACTTGTGTATGCAGTCTCCCAACCGTCTCCCGGGTCTCCTGAGAGTCTCCTGAGACCCCTGGATATTTTTTGAGTCTCCTGAGGCTCAGGAGACATCAGGAAACAAACCAAGTCTTGCTGATGCCTTTAGTTCTTTTGCTTGTTTCCTCTCTGTCTCATCTTTCTATTCTCTTGATACATAGGAATATATCCTATTCATAGTCCATAGTTCTCGCTCTTTATGTCTATCACGGCGTGGAACGTACTAGGCTAAGTTGTGGGAAGAAGGATTAGTCAGGTGTTCTATTAGCCTGAGGTTCGATGGGTTTTTGTTGCAGGGATTCTGTGAGACAGAGGTATGAATGTATTTGTAATAGGAGGGTGTGTTCGGGTTTCTACAGGTTTCTATGGATGAGTCAGAGCAGGGATTTCCGGTCTATATATAGGGAGCTCTCTCACTCGCTTGTAGGATTTCTCTTCTTCTTCTTTTCTCTTCACGCAACCTTCTTGTCCTTTTAGTCAATCTAGTACTTTAGGACCCTCATAGTCTCGTCCCGTGAAGAGTCATCGGACTCGCTTCTCCATCAGCAAGACTTCATTTGTCTCCTGAGGTCTCATGAGCCTCATGAGGCTCAAAAAATATCCAGGGGTCTCAGGAGACAGTTGGGAGACTCCATACATCAGCAAGACTTCATTTGTCTCCTGATGTCTCCTGCGCCTCAGGAGACTCAAAAAATATCCAGGAGCCTCAGGAGATTCTCAGGAGACCCGGGAGACTGTTGGGAGACTGAATACACAAGTAGTAGTTTGCTGATGTACACAAATAGTAGCTTGCTGATGTCGTACTCCAACCTTTGGTTTCAACGTGCTTCATTATTTAGTTTCTTGGTTGTTTCTTTGTCTCGTCGTGCCCTGCCTCGGTTGTGTACTTTGGCTTAGTCTATTTCCGTCTCGCCTCGCTCCGCTAAGCCTCCGTGATAATGTCTATGCTCAAAGGTTGCCCACTACCGCGACCTCTATAGTATTCTGGTGCTTTACCTATGGTTCTCGCTTTCCGTGCCCCGCCTCTGGTTTTTGCCTTGACCGCTGCCTTGCGCCTCTGTTAGATTTAGCTCTGTTCTCTGATCTCCTGTACGTCCTCATTGTCCTTTTCCTACCATGTAGTAGTTTTAGTTACTCTGTTACATTTGTCTCCTGATGACTCCTGAGCATAAGGAGGCACAAAAAATGTCCAGGAGACTCTCAAGAGACTTGGAAGACTGTTGGTAAACTATATACACAAGTAGTAGTTTACTGATGTTTTTGATATCTTGTTTGGTTAAAATGTTATAAGCAATGCTATTCTACATCAGCAAACTACTACTTGTGTATGCAGTCTCCCAACAGTCTCCTGAGTCTCCTGAGAGTCTCCTGAGGTTCTTGGATATTTTTTGAGTCTCCTGAGGCTCAGGAGACATCAGGAGACAAATGAAGTCTTGCTGATGTAACCGGGCAAGGTCTGGTTGAGGGTTGGATATAAGTATAGGATAGGACGGAGTTAACTTGGAATATACCAGAGTCGGGACGAGTTCAGATTCAGATTCAAGTTCAGAAAACAAGACGAGGACAGAGGCCAAAAGCCAAAGATATAGATTGTTGGCAGAAAGAAAACATTGCCTAAAGTAGCGAAGAAATAAAAAAGTCAAAATTCTATATATATAGAGTTTTTCCTACACTACTGACTCACACCATAGAATCCTATCAAAACATATATACTCTTGTTCCACTCATACTAATATTCCAATACTAAAATACTATATATCAATCACCCAAATCTCCCTAGCGCTTACATTCTATTACATGAGTAAGACTTTATTTGTCTCCTGATGTCTCCTGAACCTCGGGAGACTCAGAAGACTATTGGGAGACTGCTTACACAAGTAGTAGTTTGCTGATGCAACCATTATGCAACCACTACAGAGTCTCTTACACTCATGATACAATAATTATGTAATCACTACAAAGTCTCCTCCATCAGCAAGACTTCATTTGTCTTCTGAGGCCTCCTGAGCCTCAGGAGACTCTCAGGAGACCTGGGAGACTGTTGGAGATCAGATACACAAAGTAGTAGTTTTGACGCCCACTCACGACACAACCAAGATACATCCACTGCACAATTGCCTACCATATCGACACTTGTCACGTTTATGAGTATTTGTGGAAGTTTATCACACAAGTCCTTTCTCGACCAAGATAAAAATAAATACAGAGATAATTTCATCAAGAAGACTTCATTTGTCTCTGAGTCTCCTGAGCTCGAGACTAAAATATCTGTGAGCCTCACGAGACTCAGCCTAAGACATGAGACTGATACACAAGTAGTTTGCTGACGTTCGCCGAGATCGCAATGGCGACATCAAAGAACTACTACTTGTATACGTAATCTCCCAACAGTGGCCTCGAGCTGAGGCTCCTGAATATGGAGTCTCCTAAGACTCAGAGACTTGGTGAGACAAACGAAGTCTCATTGACGCAGATATCGGAGTCAAGAATGTTAATCTGGATTTGTGAAATTTTAGATAAATTTTTAAAGAAATTGAAATTTTATGAATCCTGGAAAGTGAATTTACGAAATTTTAAGTAAATTGGGAGAGAGTAAATGAGAGGCTGAAGTAATAGTATTCAAGAGGTGAAAACTTGAAAGCGGTTGCCAGTGTCCAGTAGGTTAGCATAGTCTACGCCAGTGGGTACTCTAACCTATGTTAATTTGTTTCAGAATATTTTGAATTTAGGATATATTGGGAAAACAAGAGTTGTATCTGACAATATTCAAATAAAATGATACAGCTAACTTAAGATATTGAAGAAAGAATGTATTTTATATACTAATTTTTGACAAATAAACAATTTAACTAGTAGGTTAAAATACCCACTGGCGAAGACTAGGTTAGCATAAGTTTTTTTACCCTGGGGGCAAGTTTCTGGTGTGAGAGACCCTCCTCAACGAGGGGCCGGATCTGGGAGCAAAGTCGCTCAATGGGGAGGAGGGAGATGCCTTTTCTTGCGTTTGAATCCCATTCCTCGGGGGGTTAGGGTGGCCTTTAAGAAGTACGGAGTGGGAGTAGCAGCGGAAGCATATGGGGAATAGCTATATTTGTAGATCATATAAAAAGATCACCATTTATACAGCTGCCTAGCCATTTCACGGAGATAAAACCCTGACAGGAGATAACGAGTTTTGGCGGTAGGTACAAGGATTCGATAAAGCATAAGCAATTAGGAAAAACAAGTGCGATCTTGTCCACGAACTGCTAATCAATTTCCTGCACACTGAAAGCAACGCCACTGCTGCACAGAAGAATCAGAGAGATTTTTGCCCAAAGAAACGATTTGACAAATAAGGGCTACTCATACATATCGGAAGAGACTTGTACACCACTCCGAGTTTATCACCAAATTCATATTACTGGATTAAATTCACGCTTATAGCTCCACTAAAGCCCCTACACCTGTTGTGCCTTTCTTTTTCAAAATCCCAAATCTTATAGCCACCTCTGCTACCGTCACAAATATTGACAGTACAATCAAGATGATAATGATCCAGGTTATCCGAGACATGTTACTATCTGCAATTGAATCCGAGAGGATATCTGCAAGATCCAAGAAAACTCTGCATCTTTCGTTTAGTACCAAAATGCGCTGTTTTATCTCAAGGTACTCTCGAACCGCTGCGTACAATGGATGAAGCGTTGGCTCCGAGTCCCAGAAAAACTCGGGTACATCAAGAACATTGCTAGCTATCGAACTATCAGTATGAAGGCTTACCTATAAACTGCTGATTGGGATGCATACATAGGTTGACATCTACCCTTAGCTTAAAAAGACGACCACTCATCTTAACGACTTCTTCTCGTTTCATGCCAAGGTTTCCTGTAAGTGCAAGTTTCTTTGGTATGTGCTGGACACCAAGCATGGTCGAATTCATTCTCTCCTCGAATCGACAAAGTTTTGTAGACTGTGCTATCGCATGCGAGATAGCAAGCTTGATCATTATATCCCCCGATCTCAGCGTAATCATATCATTGTATATCTATAAAGGTGAAACAAGGTCAGACTCTGACTGTTTCAAGATAGTAGTAGAACAAGAGGGGGGTGTTAAATACGCGTGGCGATCGAGTATGAGAAGAGTACTGAAAATGAAACTCCTCTGTCTCAAAATCCTCTTCTTTCATTGGGCCCATTATTAATGGTGTGCCTAGATCATTTCCCGCGAAAGTAAGATCTGCTAAAATATCCTGTTGCCTTTATCAACTAACTGTAGTTATGCCCGACAGCAAAGCACCTGGCTTACCTTCTCTTGTCTCTCCGTTAGGTTCCAAAATACGACAACTCCATAACTAAACACGAATATCTCCGCAAAAGACTTCATCTCCATCTGTGATTCTCGCGGGCTCTCTGGCCTATAAGTCTCTTCATCTCTCGAATCTCTATGGTCAAGGAAATTGTGCGTGTTTTCAGGTGATTTCGACTGCCCGTGATCACCTTCCTCCTCCCCATCCATCCCATCACCACTCGGTCGCCTAGTTCTTGAATAGGCATTCTCAAAATACCCTTCGCGATAATCCCTTTGCTCTGACCTTTCAATCTGAACATCTAAGACTGCTTTACCCCCTGGGCTTTTCAGTACTGGTGATGAGCGAACCCTGTAGCCGTCACTACCAGGCATCAAAGGTAAATGATATGCGCAGTACAAGCATTCATCATAGAGCTTTGTCCTTGCCGAATGTTTCTCCCTTAAAAATTTTGAGGTTGCATTCAGTCTATTGGAATCCGCGGTGCAATAAGCAGTGACACGACTCAACTTTTCGGCTCTCCGGGACTTTGGTAGTCGTTCTGCGTAACTCTTTCTCGGACGCTGCTCGGGAAACTTGTCCTCTTCAGCAAGTCTATTCCTCCATTCCTCTTCATCATCTTTAATAGGCGTATCATCGTTATCATCCTCAGCATAATCCCAGTGATCGCCTTCTTCCTGGGTTTCTGGTAGCAGCACTAGTTTTTCTGATAGCTTTGAGGAACGAACCGGAAGATTTTGGCCAAGAAAGCGGCGAGGATCGGTGGATCTGGAAGTAGAGGGGGACACAGGGCCGCGGGAATGCTGGAGGTTTGCCAGAGGGTTTCTACTCTGGCCTGATGGAATTTCGGAGGAGTTCTGAAGAACGGAATCAACGCTAATAAAACGAGCCATTGAAGGGATTGAGGTAGCGGCCGATGCCCTACGCTGTGGGCCACGGGCGCCAGGATCCCTAGAATCTGTTACCTACATTAAACAAAGAACATAATTAGATAATGGACATTCAGACTCAAGTGATACGGGCAAAGGCTATCGTACCAGGACAGTGGGCCTGCGTTTTGGGGGAGGCGGTGGTGGCATTGTTCAGCTATGGTACAATGTTGAAAGGTTAAATTGTAATAGTAGTGGTGAGAAATAGTGGAATCACGTGTATGTTGTCAAATAATTATTTGAGTTGAGGGACACTGGAAGTTATGGCTATCGTGTGGTAGTGTGGACGAGTAGTGGAGGGGCTTTTGAGGACGACAGCAGACAGCTCTCCTTTGGCTCCTATGGCTGGTGCCCGAAAATCCGCGTTTAATTCATCGAGCTATGTAGCGGCGCGTCATCAACTACTGAACTGCTAAGCAAAAGTCTTTAAAAATCACAGGCATTAGAATGCCAAGCCCACCCCCTTTCCTTATTTAGGGACCACTTCGCCAAATAAAAAAAAAAAGAGTGCAACAGCGCCGTACCACACCGCGCCACAACATAATCAACCCACAATAAAAAAAAAGGGAAAAGGTCTAATATGAGCAAACCTTTATATTGCCACACGCTTGGCGCATAACTTTCCTTCATGCCACGGCTCTTCAGACTGCCACACATGGAGGAGAGTTCGAGGGCCGGAACTACTTGGAAAGTTCATGAGCCAGAATTTCAGGGAGAGAGTTCGAAGGGCTGAACTCTTTAGAATTAGAGTTAGGTAGAATAGTAAATGTACTCGTAGTTGCCTCCTAAACTCCATCAATCAAATCAACCAAGATCCTCACGACGTCCGCCATCACTATTGACCAGACATTTCCTACCTTTTCCGGTTTCAATATTGCACTTGAGGATTGGTCTATTGCTACTAAATTTACTTTTCGCGTTATTAAATCTGATGCGAGTCGGACAGTCGCCGTCACAAGATTAGAACCCGCTTCTTTCCATCTCCGCCAAGATACTTTCACGACAACGTAATGCCAGAAGGATGTATAGATTTACGACACCCGATCATAACTGTTGTGCCACAGACTATCAACCAGAGTACTGCAAATAGACAGAGCTTCCCTACGCGATTCCAACTATTATATCGGTAACGGCGATACAAAGCCACAAGCAATTATAGAGGCAATTCAACTACGTTTTCAGGAGCGGATCAACTATAATTCAGCATTCAAAGCCAAAAACGCGTTATTGGAGGACGATACAGTTGCACATTTAGCCCAGTTCCGTCTTTTACCTGTCTATATACATGCATTGCTCGCAGCAAATCCCGATACACACGCGAATTTTTCGATTAATGTGGAAACAAATAGGTTTCAACGCGTATTTATTGCCCCTCCTACTAGCAGAAACGCGTTTAAACATTCACGTCCCCTGCCGCTTTTAGATTAAGACATTTTCAGCTTTAACCTTTTCACATGCTTTTACTGTTAAGAGGTGTGTCTTGACGCAGAAAATCACATTATTCTGCTAGTACGCTATTGTTGAGCCTGAGAATGAAATTTCTTGGCGATATTTCCTTTCGTGATTTAAAGCAATCTATACCGGAGATTAATCAACCTACTACTACCGTTATTAGCGATAGATATAGGTTTGACCGCAAATTTACGATGAGATATCATTGGCAGGAAGACTATTTTATGCTCAACATATCGGAAATGAACGTGAAAACAAGATTTGGAATTGCAGCTCAAGCAGATTTAAACTACCACGATGCCTTCTATCGACGCCTTCCAACACTTTTTTACGCCAATTTCAAGAGTTAAACAAACCAGCGTCCGACTACGCATAAGAATTGATCTCAATACGGCACCTCCAGATACAACAAATAGCCAAGCTATGGACACCGGACCTCAAACATTGTGGAATCGATAAACGCACACCTTACTAGCGAGCGCGGCTGACTTGCATTGAAATTCTGAACTGCTCATGAATGTTTCAACGAACGATAGATTTGTTAGACAACAAGAACGATCACGCCGATCAAACAGAAACACTTAAATACGCACTTACCCTCCGAAAATCTCTAGAAAACTCACAGCATCGAGCTGTCAACATACGCCGATGAGTAACAACGGAAAGAAGAAAAGCGGCTTCAATACAAAACATTATATCGCCAATTTTCTTACACAATCTTGCTTACGCGGGTGGTTCCAACAGCATGGTGTTCGCGCCACGCAAATTGCATGTTTGCATAGGATGAACAGGTCACCCCGCGAATGCGATCCCATACAATTCACCCGAAAGAAGATATACATCCGCATATACCCAGAATCATCTTCCAATCGATGATCACGGCCGCAGCTTTCTTCCAGAGGCTGAACCTATAAGTGAGGCAATACCACGCAGAGCGCCACAAACGAAGAATCCACGGGCCGCCTCACGACGCCCAGATATTGCCCGGAAGGAGAAGGGCCAGATTGCGCCGACCAATTCCTGCGCAGGTCTCTCGATATTCCAAACCACGCCTCTCAACAGCCAGATTGTTTGTCATGTCAAGACTGGTCATAATAAGAGGACCTGTCGAGCACCACCTGCAGTTTGACAGTAAGTAGAGATACCTGCCTTAATCATCTATACTAGACACCCAGACTGACTCGACGGACTAACAGGTGACTTACAGGTCGCGCAGAGGTCGCGGTCGCGGCCGCGGGTCGTGAAGTCGCGGCCGAGGTCGCGAGGTCGCTGGTCCGCGAGGTCATGGGTTCATAGAGACGAATGCGCCGCGCGAGGTTATGCATGCGGTCGCGAGGTCGCCATGGCCGCGGTCGAACAGGCCGAACGCCGTAGAATGGGCTTAGTGGAGCTTGAGGAAAGAGGTGACATTGAATTACTAACATTATTTTGAACGGCAGAGCCCATCATGCCGTTTTAGCGATCTATTTAGATATCGCTTTATATAACCTAACGCGAAATATCTCTACTCACTATAAGTTTTCCATCCGCTGAGTGTTTGCGCCCATGAACTCGCTTATTGAGCTCAAGTGGTTCGCCCTCGAACTCTCCATGCGTATAGTCTGAAGAGCCGCATGGGCATGAAAGCGATTACGCCAAGCGCCAAGAATATAAAGGTTTGCTCGTCTAATATACCATGAAATCGGCCTGGAACACCCGAATATACCATAAATCAGTGCGCAACGCTGTCTCATCAACCAAACCACCAATCAATGTCCAAATTTAGGAGTGACTAGCTTTACATGTCCTAGCATTATGTCCAGATCCTCCGCAACTACTACATTTCTGCTTGCTTACAGGCACCTCTTCTCCATTGGCTCTTCTTGCATGATTCAAAGCCGCTAAACCACGGTCACCCTTTTCTGCCCTTTTCTTTTTGGGCCGGCCTGGCATCCTTTTTGTTGTTGGAGGTTGACATAGTTGAGGCTCATTCTCTAGATTCTCGATACTAATGGGTCTCCAGTTGGTTACATAAGTTCTCCTCCATGCCGCAACTGATAGGATTTGAGGGAAATAAGAGCTGCCAGTGGGTGCTTGGTTTATCGCAAGAATACATGCCCAAGCATGTGAACAAGGAATGCAGTTTTCCTAAAATTTGGTGCAGGTACAGGTACGGGTATTAACTATATTGAAAAGTGGTCAGTAATGAAAAAATCAAGAGAAGGAATCAAAGGTATTCGGAAGGAATCCGGAGATTCACAGGTGTCCTACAATCCATAATATAGACTTTATCATTTCCTTGCTCTCTGTCTAGTCGCTGCTGTACAGCGGTAGGTAATTCGTGGAACGCTCGCTGACAAAGCTTGCCCCACCAAAGTGCGAGGATCTTGAGTACTCAGAAGTAATCAAGCAAACGAGCATTCACTCAACCACTGGCATCCTAAGTCATGATCGTTCCTAAACCTCCTATCAATGCCAAACCCCAGCGAGTTGAAACTACTGAAGCTCAACGATCCAAAGTGATCACACTATTTGAGTTGGGGTGCTCCTATAGTGAGATTGTGGGAAGGACTGGTGTGAAGCGGACCACCTGCTGGCATATTGTTCAGAGAGATAAACAAAGACGAGAACCGGATCCCTTATTCCATATACAGCTACTGCACTTCAGAGTGGCCGCCCAGAAAAATTCAGTAATAGAGAAAAGAGATATCTCATCTCATTGGCTAAGCGATATAGACGAATGCATTTGGGTATCCTTACGAAGAGCCTCACCATTAAAGTCTCAATGACAACAGCACGCAAATACCTCAAACAAGGTGGACTTCATAAGCAACGAGCAAAATGAAAACTATGGAGGCACTTGTTGGGTCTTTAGGGCATCAGGAATAGGAGAAGAAAACAACCCTGAGTGTTTGCTGCCTACTTTTAAAAGTGGTCTAGTCAGTTATGATTTGGGGTTGTATTCACTGGCAATTGAGTAATAAGGGTCCTATCGTTATTCTACCTACCGGAGGTATCAAAGGCAAAGACTACGTCAATTTAATTATCAAACCAGCACTATATTCTTTCTACAAAGAACGATATAAAGCTACACAAGAGGCTATTGTAATGGAGGACGGTGCCCCACCACATAGATCAAAAGTTGTCAAGGATGCCGGAAACAGATTGCGAATACAGAGAATGCCCTGGCCTGCTCAATCACCAGATCTGAATCCTATCAAGAACCTATAGAGGATTATGAAGGCAAGGATTAGTAAAAGAGGAATTACTAAAGAGACAGAGTTAAGAAAAGCTCTGCTGGAAGAATGGAACCAGTTTACCCCAAAGGATTTTAGAAAATTGATTGAGGGTATGCCTAAGCGTATAAGAGAATGCTTGAGGAATCGGGGAGGTGCCACACATTATTAAAAACCCAAGTAGGAGCCGGACTTAGCCAATAGCATTATCTTATACTATATAGTTTTATTTGATTGATATTTCGTAAGTAGTGTTTATTGATAGTCACCAGATTCAGAATATAGTAACCCGTAGCTTCTGTAGATAAAGAACTGAGACATGCCTTAGGCTGCTCCATCACTTATTACTCATCACAGATTAATTCTCCACCGACCACCATCCAGACTGAATCTTTCATTCCATAAATTACTGGTTTCTGCTTCGGTGGTACAAAAAGGAGTAAATAGAGTTTGTATTTTTGTCGCTTCCTGTAAGCGACGAAAGCGGAGAGCCATTTGTGAATGCCAAATTTCATTTAATAAATCAATAATAGAAAGTTCACGATGAGGCTTCATCGATTCCACAATATTGGAAGTATTGTGGCCATACCTACAACCACTAAAATATGCTGTCACCCACATTGTTTTATCAATGAATTCAAGGTATTCAGCAGCCGCTGGTTTTTCCGCTCGTAATAATTGAAGTTTTATTTCGTACTTGTCTGCAGTTTTCGCGTTTGCAATTTTTGCAAAATATGCATCGGTTAGACGTGACCCATGTCGCGTTCTAAAGTTTTCAAGTAAATGAAAACAACAATACGCACGCGATATCTGAGGTCCCAGTACTTCATCGGCTGATATTAATCACTTGTCACGACCACTAATAATAGTAGACTCTGTAACTTCAGGAATTGCTGCTCTTAAATGCGACATAAAATAAATCCAAGAATCTTTGTTTTCCCCTTCCACAATTATCCATGGAAGAAGGATAACATGACCATTAGCATCGATTGTTACTGCTAGCATCAGGATCTGTACAAACCGAGCTTTGAAGAATGTTCCATTGACAGCTACTAGTTTCTGGCGTTGCTAAAAAGAATCTCGAGCTTCACTAGTTGAAAAAAATATTCTATGAAATCTAATGATTTGGACGTTGTTTTGATTAGCAAACTACTACTTGTTTATTCAGTCTCCCAACAGTCTCCCGAGTCTCCTGAGAATCTCCTGAGGCTCAGGAGACATCAGGAGGCAAATGAAGTCTTGCTGATATTGGGGGTTGCTGATATCAGGATTTGTTTCCAAATTACAGTAATGAAAGGGGTTTTCCGCTTGAAGGCATCTGATATAATTTGGCAGGCTGTCTCAGCTTCTTAGCGTCAGTCTCGAAAGTTCAGAAGTAGTATTGTTACGGTCGAAGGAGTATATCAGCAAACTACTACTTGTATCTACAGTCTCCCAACAGTCTCCCGGGTCTCCTGAGAGTCTCCTGAAGCTTCTGGATATTTTTTGAGTCTCCTGAGGCTCAGGAGACATTAGGAGACAAATGAAGTCTTGCTGATGTAGTGATAGGCGAGGAGGAGGTGGAGTAGTGTGAGGTTGTCGTTATTTATTTCTATGAGGTTCGGTTGCAGGAGGGATTGGTAATAGGATTTTAAGAGATGGTGGGAGGAATACGAGGTGTAGTGATATTAGATTTTTACGGGGTTCTATGGGCTGATGTATGAGTCAGAACGGACTGGTGGAGGAGGTTGTTAAATAGCCAGCAGAGGTGTTTTCCTTTAGTTCTTTTCTTTCTTTCTTCACTGTCTCATCTTCCTGTCTTTTCGTACATAAGAATATATCAATACCCTATCCATAAATCGCTTCTTCTCGCCTCGCCGGTTGCCTACCATCGCTAATTCTATTGTCTCTGCTTATAATGCTTCTCATCATCAGAAGACTTCATTTATCTCCTCGATATCTCCTCGACAGAGACTTCTCAGAAGATCCGGAGACTGTTGGGAGACTGCACATCAAGAAACTACTACTTGTATGCAGTCCCCAACAGTCTCCTGAGTCCGAGAGTCTCCTAAGCGCTTTGATATTTTTTTGAGTTCCTGGCGCTGCGAGATATCAGGAGACAAATGAAGTCTTACTGATGCATACACAAGTAGTAGTTTGCTGATAATAGTCTTGTCTCTATACTTACCTACGGTCTTCGCTTTCCCTGCTCTGCATCAGCAAACTACTACTTGTGTATGCAGTCTCCCAACAGTCTCCCGGGTCTCCCGAGAGTCTCCTGAGGCTCCTGCATATTTTTTGAGTCTCCTGAGGCTCAGGAGACATCAGGAGACAAATGAAGTCTTGCTGATGAAAGAGGGTCTCAGAGAGCTTCATGATGACCTAACTAAAAACAAATCGGAAAAGCTACCCGCCTTGGAGAAGTATAGGAGAGTTAGAAAGTGGTTGAGGATGTTCTAAAGGCAGTTACAGATCAAATTGTTGGCCAACCTCGACTGCTTTCCTATCTCAGCTCAACAGATTACTTATTTGATATCTCGACTGGAAGAACATCAGCAAACTACTACTTATGTATACAGTCTCCCAACAGTCTCCCGAGTCTCCTGAGAGTCTCCTGAGGCTCCTGGATATTTTTTGAGTCTCCTGAGGCCCAGGAGACATCAGGAGACAAATGAAGTCTTGCTGATGCAGCGCTATACTGCGGACTCTGAGTTTAATGAGGCTGTCAAGATTGAGTGTCTGTTGGAAGGTTTTAAGCATGTGCTAATGACTCTAATGATTCAAAACGAAACTCCAATTACGGTAAAGCACTGCGACCTACTTCTGCGATGTCTCAATAATAAGCAACGAGCCCTATAGGCAAGAATGAGAAGATTTAGATTTCAGGTCCCTAGTGGTCCCGCTCCTCGTTCCGTTAACCCTCGGCCTTTCCTTGCACCAGCAACATCCTCAGTTGTACGACCTCCACCGCCACCACCTCCGGAAAATACTACACTATTGGGCCACCCCTCATATACTTCTGGGAGAGCCGTTCCTATAGATTTGTCCAATAATCACAGTCGTCATCAGCAAACTACTACTTGTGTATGCAGTCTCCCAACAGTCTCCCGAGTATCCTGAGAGTCTCCTGAGACCCCTGGATAATTTTTAAGTCTCCTGAGACTCAGGAGACAAATGGAGACAAATGGAGTCTTGCTGATGTTGTTATTCAGTTTAGACTAGGGAAACAGGGAGGAAAACCAGATGCATTGACTAGACGATCAGGGGATCTTCTTAAGGAGAGGGATGAACGTCTTACGTTTCAGTATCAGACAGTGTTGAAGAAGGAAAATTTGGATGCTAAGTTAAGTTTGTTGGCGTGTTCTTTGGCAAATGACCCCGCTGAAGGAATGCCTACCGTTCAAGAATTATTTACTTAAGCTTACCAAGAAGATAGTTTCCCGAATAAGGTCCTGACGATGCTAAAAGACGGATCAAAACAATCGAAGCAAATTTCCCTTGCTGAATGTGCCGAAAACGAAGACGGACTTATTCTATATCGTCGAACTCTTTGTACCAGAACATGAAGAACTACAGTTGAGACTTCTCCAGGAATACCACGATAAACCATCAGCGGGATACCCAGGCAGAGCAAAAACCCTCGAATTACTTAGTCGCGAATACTACTGGCCGAACATGCGGAGATATACCGACCGCTATGTAATGAATTGCCACACTTGTCGAAGGAGTAAGGCCAATCGCAATGCCCCCCAAGGAGTTCTTCGCCCCTTGTCGGTCTCCAAAGTACCATGGACAGATGTTTCGATTGAATTCGTTACCGGACTACCTCTTAGCAATGGTTATAATGCAATTCTCGTTATCGTCGACCGTCTTACAAAAATGAGACATTTTATTCCATCCACTGAAGAATCAGGAGCCAGGGACGTCGCCCGGATGTACCTAGAAAATGTTTGAAAACTACACGGCCTCCCCGAAAAAATAGTGTCTGATCGTGGGACCCAGTTTACCTCCAATTTTTGGAAATCTCTATGCGAACGTCTTGAAATTTCTCCTCGCTACTCTACCACTTTCCATCCCCAAACCGATGGCCAGACAGAGAGAATTAATGCCATTATGGAACAATATCTTCGGAGTTATGTGGATTACCAACAGGACAACTGGGCCAGTTATTTACTTATGGCGGAGTTAGCTACAAACAACCACGTCTCTGAATCAACAAAGCTCTCCCCCTTCGAAGCCAACTATGGACGACACCCCCGTATGTCTTTTGGCCCCCTACAACACGGCACAACAACCAACGAAGATCAAGCGAATCCAATGTCAAGAGATATGTCTGAGGTGTTTGACTTTCTTAGGGCAGAAATGTTCCGAGCTCAACGTATTCAAGAAGAATCAGCCAATGCTAGTCGTACTCCGGTCCCCCGTTATGCTGTAGGAGACAGAGTCTGGTTATCAACCAGGAATCTATTGACCAAACGCCCCTCGAAGAAGCTGGACTGGAAACAAGTCGGACCTTACCCAATTTTGCGTATTATTAGTCCCTATGCCTATGAGCTTACTCTACCCTCGTCGATGAAGGTTCACCCCGTGTTCTATGTGTCATTACTATCCCCGGCCGCATCAGCAAACTACTACTTGTGTATGCAGTCTCCCAACAGTCTCCCAGGTCTCCTGAGAGTCTCCTGAGGCTCCTGGATATTTTTTGAGTCTCCTGAGGCTCAGGAGACCTCAGGAGACAAATGAAGTCTTGCTGATGAGAGCCAGGGTAGATATTAGAGATGAAGAGAAGGAAGAGACCTCCGGCGATGAGGCGTTAAAAGATTTTTCCCTGAACTGAGTGGCTCACTCTAGGGACGGTTAAGGGACTTTTCTAGGATTTCGGTTTCTGGGTTTTCAGTTTCAGAGAAGGATATGGATAGGAATTAACTGGTTGTAACTTGCTCAATTTCTCAAAATAAAGATTCTTTTATCCCATCATATGCCCTCATTGATACTGGCGCCTCAGGATACGCGTTCATAGATAAGGACTTCGTATGCCACCACAAATTGAAACAAATTCCTCTTATTCTCCCCTGACATATAGACGTAATAGACGGCAGACCCATTGAATCAGGAAAGGTTACTCACAAAGTTGTTCTAAGCCTCGATATAAATGGCCATCGAGAAGATGCTACCTTCTTTGTTACTCAGCTAGGACATTATCCAATTGTTATGGGTCTCCCCTGGATGCGGCGTCATGCAATTACTATTTCCCTAACAACCAATACGATATATTTTGATTCCTCTACTTGTATGAAACATTGCTCCTTTAGTCATACTAAGGTGATTGCTAAAGAAATCTCTATTGAACCTCCCGCCAAATCAGCTACCAATATTTCGGTTCTCGAATGATATGCGTTTCACAGAATGATTAATAAAGGAAGGAAAGGAATGCAAGTTTATTCGACTACCCTTAAAGCCCTTGATGACTTATTAGTTCAACTACCAAAGGATCTCTGTGTGCTTGTTCCCTCTGAACACCACTGATATATACATCTCCTTAGCGAACCCGAAGCAATGAAGTTACCCCTCACCGCACTGAATACGATTTGTCCATTGATATACAAGAAGGAAAGACAGTACCCTTTGGACCTATGTACGGGATGACTCGATTAGAACTACAAGCGCTTAGGGACTACCTAGCAGAATATTTCGCCAATGCACGAATTCGACATAGTACATCCTCCGCAGGCTCTCCCGTATTATTTGTTAAAAAGACTGATGGATCTCTTCGTCTTTGCGTCGATTATCGAAAGTTAAATGCCATGACGGTCAAGAATCGACATCCTCTACCTCTGACCTCAGAGACTTTCATGGGTATTTCCACCGCCAAGTATTTTACCAAATTGTATCTCCGCAATAGTTATCACCAGCTACGGATCAGAGAAGGGGACGAATGGAAGACTGCCTTTAGAACTCGATATGGCCATTTTGAATATACGGTTATGCCCTTTGGTCTTACCAACGCACCAGCAGCCTTTCAACATTGGATCAACGATATGTTACTTCCCTACCTGGATCATTTCGCCACGGCCTATCTGGATGATATTTTAATATACTCGGAAACCCTCAAAGAACATAAGCTTCACGTCGACAAGATGCTCCAAGTCTTGGAACGTCACAGTCATCAAGTACATCTAAAACCAGAGAAATGCGAATGGCATGTTAAAGAAACAATGTATCTGAAATTTGTTCTTACCCCCGAAGGTCTGAAGATGTATGAAAAGAAAGTGGCCACCATTCGAAATTGGGATACTCCGACCTGTCCGAAAGATGTACAAGAATTCTTAGGTTTTGCAAATTTCTACCGACAGTTTATCTATGCGTACTCCAAAGTGATCTCCCCGTTAACAGCCTTGACAAAGAAAGGAGTTAAATTTGAATGGAACGACAAAACAGAGAAAGCCTTCCAAGATTTGAAAATAGCCTTTACTACTGCACCGATATTGAGACACTTTGACCCCCATCGAGAAATTATTGTGGAAACAGACGCCTCAGATTACGTCTCTGCCGCTATTATGTCGCAAAGGTATGATGAATAGATATTACATCCGGTAGCTTTCTTCTCCAAGAGATACATACCCGCGGACTGTAATTGTGAAATTTACGACAAAGAACTCCTGGCGATTATCAGGACATTTGAAGAATGGCGCTATTTTCTGGAAACATCAATGTACTCCATTAAAGTCCTAACAGACCATAGGAACCTTGAATATTTTATGTCAACTAAACTTCTGAACCGCCGACAAACTCGTTGGTCGGAGTTTCTATCGCGTTTTGATTTCGTAATTCAGTTTAGACCAGGGAAACAAGGGGGGAAACCAGATGCATTGACCAGGCGATCAGGGGATTTCCCTAAAGAGGGGGATAAACGTCTTACGTTTCAATATCAGACTGTGTTAAAGAAGGAAAACTTGGATTCTAAACTAAGTTTGTTGACGGATTCTTTGGCAAATGAACCCGCTGAAGGAATGCCTACCGTTCAAGAGTTATTTTCAAAAGCTTACCAAGAAGATAATTTCCCGAATAAGGTTCTGACGATGTTGAAAAAGGGAACGAAACAGTCAAAGCAAATTCTCAAGAGAACGCTAAAACGGCATGGACTTCTTCTCTACAGTTGAGAGACTCCTTGAACACCACGACAAACTATCACGGGACAGCCAAAGGCAGAAAGAAAGACTTTGGAGCCATTTAATGCGAATATTACTGGCGAATAATACGCGAAATATATAGATCACATGTAATGAATTGCTATACTTTCACAAAGGAGTAAGCGCCAACCGCAATAACCCCCATGCGAGTTCTTTCGTCTCTTCGCTTCCTAAAGACCAGACAGACGTCGAACGGACTTTGTTATGCGATTATCTCTCAGCAATTATAACGCAATTCTGGTCATTGTTGACCTTCTAACAAAAATGAGACACTTTTATTCCATGCACTAAGGAATCGGAGCCAGAGATATCGCCGAATGTCACGAAAATGTTTGAAAACTCTGGCGGCCTCAGAAAATAGTGTCCGATCGAGGATCAGGTTTACCTCGATTTTTGGAAATCACTATGCAAAGCGTCTTGAAATTTATCGCCGTTCTCTACGCTTTTCAAAACCGATGGTCAATTGACAGAGAGGGTTACTTATTTATTATGGAACAATCGTGGTATGTAGATTATCAACAGGATAACTGGGATAGCTATTTACCCATGGCAAAGTTTGCTACAAATAACCATGTCTTTGAATCAACAAAGCTCTCCCCCTTCCAAGCTAACTATGAACGTCATCCTCGAATGAATTTTGGCCCCCTACGGCATGGTACCACTACCAATGAAGGCCAATCAAACACGATGGCAAGGGATATATCAGAGGTATTTGACTTCCTTCGAGCAGAAATGTTTAAAGCTCAACAAATTCAGGAAGAATCCGCTAACGCTAGTCGTAATCTGGCCCCTCGTGATGTTATTGGAGATAAAGTCTGGCTATCAACTCGGAATTTATTGACCAAACGACCCTCGAAGAAGATAGACTAGAAACAAGTTGGACCGTACCCAATTTCTCGCATTGTTAGCCCCAATGTGAAACTACATTCTACCGTCGATGAAAATTAAATGGGTGTTTCATGTCTCCTCTCCGACTCTTGCGATCGCAATAGACAACTACAACTACACAGTTGAGATTGAAGGCGAACAGAAATGAGAAGTTGATGCTATTCTGGATTCTCGAAAGTGGCGTGGAAGACTAGAGTACCTTGTTCGGTATACCGGTTATGACGAGCCATCATGGCAACCCTATGACGACTTAGATAACTCCCCCAAGTTAGTTAACGACTTTCATGAACGCTATCCACGTAAGCCTAAGAGGACTTAGGCCTTAGAGAGGGACCTAATATCTATTACGGCGTGGAACGTACTGGGCTAGGTTGTGGGAAGAAGGATTAGTCATGTGTTTCTATTGGGTTCTACGGATTTCTATTGCTGGGGTTCTATAAGTCAGTGGTGTGTATGGATTTCTAATAGGATATGACGCTTGAGTTTCCATGGGTTTCTATAGATGAGTCAGCAAAGGAATTTCTGGTCTATATATAGGGAGCTCTTTCTTCCTCTTGTAGGATTTCTCTTCTTCTTCTTTTCTCTTCACGCAACCTTCTTATTCTTTTAGTCAATACAATACTTTAGGACCTCCATAGCCCCGCTTCGTTTTTAGTCCTCGTCCCTAGTCCTCGTTCAGTGAAGAGCCTTTGCGCTCGACCCTCGTGCTTCGTCTTTGTTTCGCTACTATAGATACTCTTGAACTCTACTTCGCTTCGTCCTGTCCTGCCTCGGTTGTGTACCTTGACATGTCTCGTCTTTGTCTCGCCAAGCCTCTATGATACGTACAATTGAATATCATAGAATCTCATCTGATTCATTCTTCTTCCCAAATAAACAGTAATCCCAATCTATTCAGTACCAATCCTTCCAACTCAAACAATCTATAGTATCCATGAAATCAACAAGATTTTACAAGTCTCAGGAGATTACAGGGATCTCAGGAGACTCAGCAAACTGTCAGGAGACTTAGGAGACTCCAATCACACTTGGTAAAGCTTGCTGATGGAAATAACCACTGCCGCCTGCAGCAGGATTATTCATACACAGAGGGATACTGGAGATGCTTGTACAACTAGAGACTTCTTTCTAGCCGGTCCTCTAATTCCTGGCAATGCATAGACTCATCAGTCTAGCTTCTCATGAATAACTCTCCACCCTAGTGGTTAGAAGGCCCGTAAGTATACTTGCAGCAAGTTGTGGCTCTCAACTGCAGGTATTTTTCCTATCACTGTACCAGCCGGACTCTAACAATAGCTCTGGACCTATGACAGGCCTGGTGAGAACTATTACTCCTAACCGCTGGTATGGCTCTGTTATAGAGATAGAGCAAGGCTACTAGGTACAGTTTCTTTTTGTTTCTTTTCGTTGTTTCCTATGTAGTGTTACTAGCCAGGAAATCAGTTAGCAACTTGAATGGTTGATGTGTGTATTGCTACTAGTACCTACATGTATGTACTCAGTCGTTAATTTAATTAAAAAGTCGGAATTTTTGATAAGCGTTTGGTTGCAATGATATCCGACAACTTACATGTACATGTAGTTAACGCGCGAGTAGTGCTGAATCCAATAACCTCGTTCTCAACACCGCCAAGACTTGAGAATAGGGGGGTTCACCCCACTCCACAGACTTTTCTTAGGCTTCATTGTCTTTAAGAAAGTCACGAACTACTCTACTCTTCCCGACGTTCCATTCTCTATTGTGACGGGGTGCCAAGACTACGCGGGGCCAGATGAAGATGACGACGAAAAGTATCGCGAGGAATGGTAAAGATAAGCGAAGTAGAGATAGCAAAGGTGAAGGCGCAGCAGGAAAGCGAGGACCGTGAATAACAGAGCAAGACTATGAGGCCCACCAGGAGGGCAGAGCGAGATCGTGGGTATAAGCCAAAGTCAAAGCGAAGGAGACGGTAGATAAGAGGAGATCAATAGAGGTCGCGGTAGTAGGCAACCTTGAGAGACGAAGCGAGGACTATGGATAGGAAATGACTATATTCTATATCACGAGAAGACAGGAAGGCGAGGCGAAGAAAAGAAAAGAAAAGAACTAAAAAGAAACATTGGCCATTATTTAACACCTCACTCACCAATCCGTAAAGACACTCTTACATCAGCCATAGAATCGCATAGAAAGCTAGGTCTCACCACACCGTATTCCTTCACCCACTCCTGTAATCCCCATTACCAATCCATCCTACAACGCCGAAAGAAAGAAATAGCATCAGCTATCGGACCATTCCACCCGACTTATCCTAACCCCTCCTCGTACTAATACCTCAATCACGACGATCGGGTAGAGTCTTAAAAGGCGGGACAGATCAGGTCCTCCTGGGGCCTAGCTCACGATAAATTTGAGGTTTCGAGGATATCAGCCATGAAAAAACTGTTCGGAGTTCGGACTATGTTAAAGGTCATCCCGAAGGTTCAGGAAGGTTCCTCATCACATATTTAGTTAAATCTTTCCATTTCGTCGTCGCTTTCCTTCGAGAATCTAATATTTCCTCCACTTCCCATTCGGTTTCTCCTTCAATCTCTGGTAGGGGTGGTGTAATAACCTGTCCGGTCTGGGATCACGAGCGAGAGGTGATAGTAGCGAAACATGAAAAAACAGGATGTACTTTCATAGAGGGCGGTAGATCCATTTCATAGGTATAAGGGACTAACCATCCGTTTGATGGAATAAGGCAATTTGCTTTCAGTCTAGCTTTTTAGGCAGACGCTTGGTAGCGATATTTAGTCGACAGTAAACGCAGTCTCCAACTATATAACGAGGGCGAGTCACGATATCTATTAGCCATTTCCTCCTGAATCGCTTTGGGCCCTAAACATCTAGTTTTGAAAAATTCAAACACTTGTGACATTTCGCAGCTAACCCATTTGCCTGATCGCCGTTTGTGGTTTCATGTACTAAAGGTCCAAATGTAAATGCGAGGGTGTGGCGCCATAATTAAACTGGAAGGTGACGTATTCGTTGTTTCGAGGTGGTTATTAGTTTGCAAAGCTTCGGCAAGAGGTAGAAGAAGTCCGTCTAGTTGTCCTGTTGATATGACATAGCATAAACTGTAAGTATTCTTTCGTAATTGCATTAGTCCTCTCCGTTTGGCCATCAGTCGAGGGTGAAAAGCGGTAGAATATCGGCGTATTATCTCCAGACGATTGCAAAGTGCTTTCCAAAATTCAGCGGTAAATTGAGTTCCTCGATCGGAGACAATAGTCTCTGGTAATCCATGTAACTTCCACACCTGTTCGAGATATAGACGAGATAGGTCCCTGGCGTTCACAGTTTCAGTTGTAGCCACAAAGTGTTTCATTTTTGTCAATCGATCCACCACTACCAGTATAGCATTAAAGCCATTACTTTCCGGAAGTCCAGTAACAAAATCCATAGTAATATCTGTCCAAGGTCCTTTGGGTATCGAAAGGGGCCGGAGGACCCCTTGGAGAGGATTCAAATTGGGTTTACTTCTTCGGCAGGTGTGATAGTTTTGAACATACTTGTCCACGTATTTCCGCATTGTTGGCCAGTAGTAATTTCGACTAAGTAATTCTAAGGTTTTGATCTTGGGATGGCCGCCGACGGTTTATCGTGATATTAAAAGCAGATAGAGTTTAAGTTCGTTGAATTTCAGGAGCGTATATAGCGTTTCGATAAAGCAGTAATCCTCCGTAGCCTCTGTGCGTTCAGCTAGTGATATTTCCTTAGGCATCGAACCCCCGAGTAACTTCAGGAAAACTATCTTGGTAAGCTTTGTTTAGAAGTTCAAGCGAGAGCGATCCTTGGCGGGTTCATTTGCCAAAAATGCATCATAAGCTATCTTAGGATCTAGATTCTCCTTCTTAAGTACCACCGACTCTGTTGTTCCAACCTCTCGTCTCCTTCATGGGTAAATCGCAGCCCTCCGAGTCAACAAATCCACCTTTCGCCCTTGCTTTCCCGGTCGATATAAAATAACAAAATTAAATCGTGAAAGAAATTCAGCCCAGCGGGTTTGTCGTCGATTAAGAAGTTTGGTGGACATAAAGTATTCAAGATTCCGATGATCGGTCAATACCTTGACCTGATCTTGTTTGTCCAAGTGGGGTCTCCATTCCTCAAAGCATCGAATCACCGCGAGTAGCTCCTTGTCGTATATTTCGTAGTTGCACTCTGGTGGAGTATGGCATTTGGAGAAAAAAGCGACTGGGTGTAGAATCTGTTCCTTATCTCGTTGGGAGAGTATGCCAGCGGATACATAGTCAGACGCATCGGTTTCCACGATAAACTCCTTTTCAGGATCCGGATGTTGTAGAATAGGTGCAGTGGTGAAGGCTATTTTCAAGTCTTGGAAGGCTCGCTCTGTTTTCGAGTTCCACTCAAATCTAACATGTTTCTTGGTAAGGGAGGTCAGGGGTTTAGCCAGACGGGAATAGGCATATATAAATCGACGATAAAAATTAGCAAATCCTAGGAATTCCTGAACCTCCTTCACAGTCTTAGGTGATTCCCAATCAACGATGGTAGATACTTTGGCGGGGTCCATCTTCATGCCCCCCGGGGTAAGAATCATTCCCAAGTACTTGGTTTCCTGAACACTAAACTCGCACTTCTCTGGCTTCAAGTGCACTTCATTGGCTTCCAAAGCCTCTGAAACCTGTTGAACATCCCGCTGATGTTGTTCCAAAGTTTCTGAGTAAAGGATATCATCAAGATAGGCGGTGGCGCGATCCAGAAAGCAGGCGGAGGATATCGTTAATCCATCGTTGAAAAGTAGCAAGTCGTTGGTAAGTCCGAAGGTCATCACTACATATTCCCAATGTCCGTAGCGAGTTCGAAAAGCCGTTTTCCATTCGTCCCCCTCTTTAATCCGAATTTGATTATAAGCGTAAATCAAGTTTGGTAAAATAATTCGCGTTAGCCAAATTAGTAGTGCTCGGGGTTAAGGGTAGAGGATATCTATCTTTAACTTGGTAATGGCATTAAAACTTCGATAGTCGCACACAACCGTAAAGATCCGTCCGCTTTCTTCACAAACAGTACCGGCGCACCTGCGGAAATGGACGAATAAAACCTTTTTCAGATTATCGGCGAGATAGTCTCTCAGAGCCTTCAGTTCATCTCGTGACATTCCATACATGGGGCCAAAGGGGGGTTGAGTCCCTTCCTGCAATTTAATTTCATGATCATAGACCCGATGAGGTGGTAGTTTGGAGGCATTATTCTCATCAAACAACTGCCGAAACTGTTGGTATTCAATAGGAATTAACCCCTTTGGGTTTGCATGTGTCTTGAGAATACGGTTTATTGTATGGAGAGTAATTGAATAAAGTTGAACGGTGGTATCCTGGGTTAACCTTTTAAAAGAACGGGGGGTGGCTGCCGATATATTAACGTTGGGCTTCTCAGGTGGTTGAATCGATATTAGAACAACAACAGGTTTATGATCGACAACACGATCTTTCCAAGCAGAAAAGCGTCCGGAAAGAAATTTCATTCCTCCACTATCAATCAACACTCCATCTTCGCCATCCCGGAATTCCCATCGCAATCGGATAGTGGCGAAACTTCGTAACAAAGAGAATGACTCCTCCATATCTTGATTAATTTCCAATTCAGGACCACCTTCTTTGTTACTTTCCCTGACTCAATAGGCCTTATCAATCGCATCAATCTCACTTCACTCGTGGGTTCTTGGTTTTTAGTTAAATGGCGGCCACAAAGTCTTAAATCTATAAATGCATATCCCGGCGGCTCAGTATCAATCAAAGCATATGTGGGTACAATAGATTTTTTATTTTGAGAAATAGAACAAACTACAATCAATTGATTCCCATCCATCTCCTGCTCTGATACCGAAAACGTTGAAATAGACACTTTAGAAAAAACCTTGGAAGGTCCCTGGGCTATGCCGCTTAGGCCAGGGACAAATCTTTTAACTCCTCCTCCTCCGATACCAAATCCTCCTCCTTCTCCTTCTTGGACTCCAATAATGCTCCCCTCATCTTAGGTGGGCCCGTCGAGGCGAGAGGCATTCCCTAACCAAATGACCAACTCCTCCACAATAATAACAACGATTCTCCATCCTACGAGCTTCCCTTTCCTTCATATCCGGGCGGCGACGGTTATTAGACAGATCCATAGGAACGGCCCCCCCAGGAGTATAGGAAGGGTGTCCAAGTGGTACATTATTCTTTGGGGTTGACGGCGGCGGAGGTCGTACAACTGGGGTTGTTGCTGGTGCAAGGGGAGGACGAGGGTTAAAAACACGAGGGGGTGGACCACTCGGAGTCGAAAACCTAAACCTCCCCATCCTTGCCTGTAAGGCCCGTTGCTTGTTGTCCAGTCGCTGTAGAAGTAGACCGCAATCCTTTACTGTAATTAGAGTCGTTTTGAGCAATAATTCGTTACCGTAGTTAAGACCTACAGGAGGCATTCAATTTTAGCAGCTTCATTAAATTCAGAGTCTGCAGCGTAGTGCTGGAACTCCGCAAAATATTCCGAGAAAGGTCGTTGTCGTTGTCTAATCTCCCTGAGATTTCGAGCAGTTAGCCCTATCAAGAGAGCGTTGTCCAAAATTTCAAAAATTCCGTCGTCGAGTCAAGTTCAATTCCTTCATTCGATATATAGGCGGCCTGGTCATGCATGGTCCCTCAGCGAGAGATAGAATATGCAATTTGTTGGTAGGGTGGGAAACCGATCGCGATTAGTGGGTTTAATCTGTAGTTGTCGTTGGAACATCCTCAACCCTTTTTATCTCCCTATACTTTTCTGGGTCCGGAGTTTCTCCGACTTAGTCTTATTTAGGTCGTCGTAGCTCCCGGACTTTCTTTGATCACCTTCCTGAAGCTTCTTGATCTTAGATTTAAAACGTGGGTTTCTTTCTGAAACTCAGAGCGGGCTTGCTCCGTCTCTGAGTGGTGGGTCTGTAGGTCGATCGAGTATTGAATAACCCCTTCATGGGCCCGTACCAATAGGTCATAGATCTGTTTAGCTTCCGGGGTAGCCTCGGGGTCAACTTCGGGGTGGGCAACGAAGAAGTTGACGAGATCTTGTTGAAGGGCTGCGTAATCAAAGGGGGTAGCTGGAGCGGTCATGGTAAACTATAATAGGGGATGAATTGCTGTGTCGGCCGCTTGAGGTGGTCTCGTCTTAGTGTGACGGGGTGCCAAGACTACTGTGGTAGGATGAAGATGACGACGAAAATGTCATGGGGGACACTTGGCAAGATAAGCTAAGTGAGAACCTTGACCAAAGAGTTGAGGGCCGGTAGAAGCGAGGAAGCGAGGACCGTAGAATAACGGCAGAGCAAGGCTATGAGGAGGAGGCGGGGAGGCGAGGATCGTGGGTATCGGTAAAGTCAAAACGAAGGAGGCCACAGAGCGCGACAAGAGGAGATCAATAGAGGTCGTGGTAGTAGGCAACCTTGGCCAGGACGAAGCGAGGACTATGGATAGGAAATGTATATTCCTATATCACGAGAAGACAGGAAGGCGAGGCGAAGAGAAAAGAAAGAAAAAGCCCTAAAGGAAACCGCTTAGCCGCTATTTAACACCTCCCTCCACCAATCCGTAAGACACTCTTACATCGGTACCATAGAATCGCATAGAAACTCGGTCTCACCACACCTGCGCCGTATTCACACCCACTCCTGTAATCCCCATTACCAATCCATCCTACAACCGAACCTCAAAGAAAAGAAATAGCGTCACTATCGACCATTCCACTTATCGCTTATCCTAACCCTCGTACTAATACCTCAATCACGACGATCGGTAGAGTCTTAAAACGCCGGACGTCTATGGGCGTTCTTTCTCTCCTTTCTCTGCGACACCTCATACCTCTGAGTCTAGGATTCAGTTCTCTTCCTTTGGGCGGGAGGAGGCACCTAGGACAAGTATAGTCAACGAGCGAGTTCTTGCGGTGGCCCCTAAGGGCGTGTTCTTACGCCGTCGAAGTTTACCAAATCAACACCCTCCTTTCAGGCTTTTCCACAAAGTCTATCCTCTCCCACGATGCTTTCCGCCCGAAAAGTGGAAAAATTCACTCCTCGCGGGTCCCTTCTTCGGACTGTAACCGGATCCCACCCACCCCCCTTTTACGGCAGCGCGGCCTCACCAGAAAGGCGCCATAGTGAGCTGGCGAAGATGTGAAATGCAAAAAATCCAGCACCTTCCTACTTGGGACATTTTGTGTTCCCACACCAAATTGTTTTTCGACCCCGCACCGGCAATGTTCGGCTGTGACGGGTCATTTTCTCCACCTACTTAAATTGTTTTTGTTATGATTTTCCTTTGTTTTTCTTTGCCGAGTCAGAAAATGTTTGGGGATAGGTTTTTCTTCACGCCATAGGGACTCCCTGCATGCGATATTCTTGTAACCTAGAAACAATAAGAAATTATGATTTAAAAAAAAAAAAAAAAAAAAAAAGTGCTGAATCCAATACCCCTACTTTCATCTGGGTTACCTAGCTAGCCACATTCTTGGCGACTGCTGAATCCACCTATTACAAGGGCTTTGGGCCTTGACCCCCAGCCCTTGACCCTTCCCTAGATCATTATAATTCCACTCTACGGAGTCCCTCACCCTGCAAGGAATCATGTATTCACCGCTGCCTTCACCCTCTTTATCAACCGCTTCAACAATCTCATATCACACTCTACCGCGGCCCCGTCCGTCTGGCCCGCTAAAGCCGGGATCTCGCCCCGAATCCAATCTAATTGCATATCTCGATGCTCAGCTCCTTGAAGTTTCCCGCAGACATGCCAAAAAATTTCATGAGGGTGGCTACTTTGATATAAAAACAATCGCTCAAGATCTTGAGAGGTTGGTAGATGTACTTTGGGTTTCCTCGACTCGTCTGTCTCTCGATTTCATTCCTACTACACTCCAAATTAGTTCTCAGGAGACATTTCTATGGAGCTCTGCTAATTACATCACCTGGTGAAGCAACTCTGCAAATACATTATATCCTTCAGATGGCGAACTCTTTCAACGATTACCTTGCATCGTTTCCCACTGATCTCAAAGCCACATTGTGTCTATTGGACACATTCGATAGATGCTTTTACAACCTTCTAGCTGGATCATCGGTGGACCCATCTATGACTCTCCCCGTATCTCCAGCACATCAAATGAACATGACAGAAAAGGTACGGCTAAAAAGCATAATTGAGAGAACAAGATTGCATGTGGTGAAACTTTTGGAGCGGGGGAGGGGAGCACCTGATTCACCCATGAAGAGTGCGGTAGTTTTTGGCGAGGAAGGTGACCAAACAGATTTCGACGCAGAAATGGAGATAGAGGCTGACGGATATGGAGAGTCCCTCGATGATGAGAGGTTAGAAATTGAGGTTTCAAGGGTTTATGACCGCTCCATTGTGCAGCTTGGGGAAAGCTTCAAGGCGGTTGAGTAAACTCAAAATAAATAAATTTACAGAATATAATCATATTGTAAATATCCTATTATTTTAAATGTTTTTTTGAGTTTTTAGCCAGGGTGATCTCTTTGGAAGGGTTCAAGTGTGAATTAGTCTCGTACCCAATATCCCCTACGAGCAGCTTGTTGCTAGCCGTAGGAGGGCTGGGTACGAGCCTAGTATGAATTGACAATACCCCTCATAGTTCCTTAGACCAAGCTTCATTTATATACAAGTTATTATCTTATAGTGTGGATGGTCGAAATGGAGTGGAGTTGCGAAATAAATAACATAGATGCCCACGTCGTAAAGTACAAATGTATTAGCTACATGTACGATGATGATTTGTGACCGTTAGCGTCTTATGTATCCAAACCTTCGCAGCCCACATCGATCACCTTCCTAGAGACTCGGGGATGGCTTCAGTATTAATGGACTTGACCGCACCAGTTTTTCAGTCCACAAACGCGAGTGGATAAATCCATCGCTTCATATACAAAGCTCTGGGATTTAGTGAGTCGACCCTATCTAATCACTCACTTAATCCCAGAGCCTTGCACCTGGAAAAAAGAGGCCCAAGAATATTGACCATCATTATCAACGACGGAGACGGTGTACTTGGTGTAGCCTACTATACTACTTTTGTTTTGTTTTGGTTAAACCGACGTGGTACGCGGGCTGCCACAAATCCCAATCCTAGTGACAATAACTTTTATCTTTGAAGGCTGTGAGGGGTATATGCCACAGAAGCTTTTTGCGCTGGGTGGCTACTAAAGTCAATTTGGGGCAACGACGGACCTGGGGCAACGACGAAAACACAGGTTTCAGGATTAGATACCACCAGCCTGAGCGCCTGTGCTTTGTCTGCCAAAAATCCCTGTCCGTCGTTCAACCAGTTCGTCGTTGCCCCCAAAGTGACTTTACATCAATAATGGTAATCAAAATAGGTCCTATTGGTAAGGATTGGTATCACGTGATACGTTGCCTCAGCAACCTTTTCAACCTGAGACACAGATCTAAAAAAGCCAGAGCCTGCATAAGTCCCAACTGTCATTATTGTACCCTCCATCCAGACCCGTCCAACCCTTTTATCAATGTCTTCAATATCCACGGCGGATGCGCGAGCTACCAAGCTCCAGATTGAAGGTCAAACTGCTTACCGCAACAAAGACTACTCTAAAGCGCTACAGCTCCTCACCCAAGCTCTCGAAATCCACACAATCACTGTTATTTTACAGCTCTGCATCTTAGATAACCGCGCTGCCGTACAGGAAAAGATTGGCAGTGAAGCGCATCTCAGAGGCGCCCTCTCGGACGCCCGCCAGATGATAAAACTCCAAAAGAGTCATGTCAATGGCTACCTTCGCGCTGGGAAGGTCCTCCAGCTCCAGGGTTCCTATCAACACGCGGCAAATATCTACAAATACGGGCTAGAAAAGCTAGCACCTGCTGATGAGGATGGGAAGAGGCTGCTGGGCCGAATGTATGAGAAGGTTCTCGCCCGGTTTGAAGCACGAAAGACAGAGAAGAAGGTGGATATGATAAGCGTGCTGCCACTGGAGTTACTGGAGATGGTTATTCAGTTTATACCTTTCCCAAGTCTGATGATTGCTCAGGGCGTATCGAAATCGTGGCAAACGGTCCTCCTTAGCTGTCCAAAGACGTTCAGTGTGCTTGATTTCTCTTGTGCAAAAAAGCCGCTGGAAAGGACAACGATCAGGCTTGCAGTCAATCGCTCGAAGAATGGCATTAAAAAGGCACGGTTCAATAAGCTGCAGTCCCGCGGTGTTGAGGAATTGATCCACCTCACCCGTGTAAGCCCGCTCCTAACAGAACTTCAACTCCTAGGATACGAACAGCCACTTCCAGTTGTTGAAATCGTTAAACACACTAAGAACCTGAAAAGTCTAATCATCAAGAGCTCTGTGCGTACAGAACATATATCTGAAATCCTAACTAGCTGCCCGGCCCTTGAGTGTTTTGAATGCTTCGACGTCAACCACATGGGATTCCGTGGCTGGAAATTGGAGAAAAGCAAGCTCCGAAGGTTATATCTTAGAATTGTAAGAGAGGAGCATTACCCATCAGATCGGATGCTATCATCTCTACTGGCACTACTCCCAGAGCTTCGTGAACTAGAAATCTCAGAGTACAGCCCCCGGGTCTCGCCTCAGCTCGACTTCACGGCCGCACCCCACCTTGCCGTCCTCAACTTGCGTAAAATTTCAACCACTAATTTCCCCCTCCTCCCCAGCACAATTAAGCACCTTACCCTCGCACACCTTCCGAACCTTAATATCACGCTTGACGACATACTCAAATCTCCTCTTCCTGAGCTCCAGGAATTCAATATTTCGTACAACCCGCACATCACAAATGACATCTTACTCCATCTCCTTGGTACACTGTCTCCGCGTAAACTGATATTGGACATGTGCCCACGCCTCAATTTTGAAACAATTGATTGGTTGCTTAAGCGCGCCGGGAAATTGGAGGAGCTATCAGTGATTGGAAATTCAACATTTAGTGATAGTGTGAGCAAAGAAATGGGGGAGTTTAAGAGCCTTAGGCGATTGAATATCGGGAACACCCAGATCACGGGTATTGGATTGTTAAACCTTGTGAGGGTGTCCCAGAAGGATAGGCGTGGAGGTGGTCTGCAGTATGTCGGGTGCGATCACTGTGAGGGGGTAGGGTACGATGCAGTCGAGGTGGCCAGAAGGATGGGGGTCACCATTTCACATAGGATGTCAGCTGAATATGCCAGGGGTGGGAGGAGGATCCGGTATGGCGAATAAAGGGCAAGTTAATTCAGTTACTGTATTTAAACATTGATTCTATTCTAGGATAAGGGACAACCCTCTTGACATTTGAAGGCCACCGAAGTCCCTAAATCCTATTTAATGCGGTATACTATTTTAAACCAGTCACGGTTTTCTATAGCTTGCGTGGTTTTTTGGTCGAGTGATTGCTCGTGAATCGTTAGCAAAATACCTTTATTGTTATACCTATTACACCTATCAGATCCCGTCACACTATATTAGCAGCTCTTTTCTCCACGGTCAGCCTATTAGAGCTCCTTCAAGATATCCAGAACCTTGTCTGCCCTGGGCCTAGTCTTAATCCGAAAGCTGATTCTTGGTAGGTTTTTGGGGATTAGGGAGTATGACATTTAAATAGAACCAAGCAGCCCAAGAACCCTTCTCTCCTTGTCATCCCCTGAATCAAATAATCCGTATCCCTTAGTATGTCAATGCTGACTCCCCTATAACAGAAGAATTAAATTTGTATGGAAGATCTATTATTTAATAAGGGAGATAACGGGATCTGTTAGTAAAGCCACACAAAACTTGCTTCTTCTTGGGGGGTCAGCATTTTACTGACAAACTAAGGGATAGATAGATAAATAAGGGACGCCGCTAGGTTGTAGTTCTTTCTAAATCAAGTGATATTCCATGACCACTCGTTGGGAAGGTCAAATCAGCCTTGTTCGTGAACGGTTGCCAAGAGGACAATTTTGCAGAGGAGCTGAAAAATATCACCCCTTAAAGGAAAAGATCAGAGCCTTTTACAGCCAACACTGCTCTTGGCAACCGTCCGAATAAACTTAGATTTTGCGGTACTCCTATGGATAGAACCCTGGGCGGTGTATGTCTTAGACAATACTTGTAGTTAGCGAATTTTGAATGTACTCGGGTCAGGCAAGAAGAACCTGAACATAAAAACGCGCTAGCAGGGGTCAAATTGGTTACTACCAGAAAAACGATGTTCAGGTTCTTCTTGCCTGACCCGAGTACTTCTACATACTTCAATTTACAGAGCTAATCCTTATCAGGTTTATGGTGCGTATAACCCTCGAACCGAGAGGTTTACCTTTCTTTTTTTTATTATTTTATTGGCATAGAGTTGTTATACATATTATGTAGTATACAGGAGAGAGCCATGAAAACCGATCGGATTTTATGTCAAGCCTCGATGCAGCATACATATATGTAGGTACACTTATAAGCGGGATGCTAGAAATACCTACATACATGTATGTTTCACTTCCACCTTTTTGTGAATTTCAAAAAAAAAAAAAAAACAGGCCTGACTAGAGGTACTGATAGATTCCAAGAAAACCAGATGGCAGTTAAATTTTTCTGGTACAGTCGTTCACGGGTAAAGACGGACACTAGGTGTTGACGAACAGGGGGATTTCAACAAATAAGAAATATCAAAAAGAAGCCTGGGCGTTCCTCACTCATAGTCATAATCTTCACCCCATGAACGACTGTACCGTAGGGCTGAACGGCATATCGTGGCACGTTAAAGCAAATGCACAAAAGACTCTACTCGCAACTTCATAGCGTTTCTGAACATAACCGCTATTACATGCCATACAAAAATGTAGTCTCGGCGGTTTTTTGGGTGTATGCAATATTAGTCGGGTTCAAAAACGCTATGAAATTGCTTTCCCGGTAGCCTGGTTGGTGCCAGCCCTTACCAAGCAATAATACAAAGTGCAAAAAAGTCCCCAATAGGATAGCTATCTGGCTAGCAGTCAGGCCGACTTGTAATTAGAGGCATCTAACCATTTCCAGCAACCGTGATATCAACAACACAGAAAATGGAAATAATGTTACAAACTGTCACGCATGCCAGAGACTACCAATTGTACGCTCTGGGCGTTATATTCATCACGACTAGTGCATATAGTGGAAATGGTTAGATGCCATGCCTCTAATTACAATTTGCCTGACCACAGCCAGATACTCTACATGATGTTTCCGAATACGATAATATTGCATACCATACAACTAAGGGGACTTGGCACTTTTTTTGTGTGTATGCAATAGCAGTCGTGTTCGGAAACGTCATGGAATTAGTGGTAGTTGACTATAGAAAGGCAAGCAGGGCCGTCACCGGACATCAGACCGTAATGGTAACATTAGTAATAAAGCAATTATCGACAACCTCCCCCAGCCACTACGCCTGGTCAGGCTTCCCATTGCCCGAGGCAGGTTTATGCATGGAAACAAAATAAAGGGATACAAAAGTCATTGTCCACTTATTCACATACAGTCGGCATTTGTCCTCTGCTTAATATGTCATCGCATGACTCTTTTTTCCCTTACCTTTTTTTTTTTGCAATACCTAGAAACGTGCATATCAATCATTTCCATACAGTACTCCTAATTCGCGACTTAAGTGCAAACTAAAGGTGCGCTGCTTTCTACACGCTAGCGCGCGCCATCATGCCCTAAGAGTCACAGGTCTTTAAAATTTAATACATGATCTCAAAAGGTACCGGTTAGTACTCTTACCTAGTAGAGGTAATCGCAATACAACAAAACTAAGGGTTATCACCTTGCGACCGCGAGTTGTATAAATTTTAGGGAGCAGCGGTAGACAATTAAATCCTCTCTCTTTGGTATGTACTGAGTGTGCACCTTAAATACTGAGACACCTGGATTGATTGGGTGAATTTGTATAGGCACCATGTGTGGCAACCAGTGGCATCCAATGAATTTTGGCCTTGGCTTCAAGATTTTTAGGAGGGAAAGAAGTACAGAGATACTTCACATATTCTCATTTAAAATATCTAAGTATTTTCCTAAAAATACAAAAAAAGAACTGCTGTATAGCGCTCAATCTAAGCTTTATCTAAGTACTGATTTGAGGCCATTGAAAAATTTTTTAGTGAAGTTCAAAAAGAAAAAGAGTAGAAAAGAGATTGAAGAGGTTATATTGTAAGAACTGTGGGGCACACTATTCAAATACCTACTTGGCGGCCAAGTGTTATTTTTTAAAAAATTATATTATCTGCCCAATCAGATCCTTTTGCAAGCTCTCACTTTATAAGATTCCCTAAAATGAGCGTCTCAGTACTTATCCTTACACCCCCCCCCCTCTTCCTCCATCAGCAAATTACTACTTATATATGCAGTCTCCCAACAGTCTCCCGAATCTCCTGAGGGTCTCCTGAGGCTCCTGGATATTTTTTGAGTCTCCTAAGGCTCAGGAGACATCAGGAGACAAATGAAGTCTTGCTGATGTCTGCTCTTCCCCCAATTCCCATTCCCGCCAATTAAACTTATTGCCCTTTAGTCCCCTCTCAATAGTTAGTGATGGGGACTTTGGCTTCCCACTGGCAATTCTCAATTAGATTACTCATTGCCCAGTAGGCCTGTGATATATGTGTTCTGGATTGCTATTATACCTTTATGGGCAGTTTAACTCGCCAAAGCGAGTGCAAATGGATGAGATCTAGTACATACTTTAAAGCCCGATCAGATATTACTATAAGCTTTAGTGAAAAGCTAGTCTAATAAAGACCTTATTGTTCCAGCGTCTTGACATCGGTCCTGATGGTTCGGTAGTAGTAGCACTGTTGTGATTAAAGGAGTAAAGATAAACGAGGAAGGAATGAAGTTTTGTGAGGTTGTCATCATTTCTTTCTATGAGGTTCGGTTGCAGGAGAGATTGGTAATAGGATTTTACGAGATGGTAGGGAGGAATACGAGGTATGGTGATACTAGGTTTCGACGGAATTCTATGGGCTGATGTATGAGTCATAACGGACTGGTGGAGGAGGGTGTTAAATAGCGAGCAGAGGTGTTTCCTTTAGTTCTTTTCTTTCTTTCCTCTCTGTCTCGTCTTCCTGTCTTCTCTTTTAAAGGAATATATCTATCACTGTTATAATCTTCTTTCCTCTAAATGCCATTTCGAAGGTTATTCTGACTGCAACCTCTATTGTCTCTTCTCTTGTCTGGCGTAGCCAGTCTTATAGTCTCGCCCCTCCATTTACCTTTTTTTTTTTTTTTTTTTTTTTTTAATTCAAAGTTTCATTCGTTTCTAGGTACAAGAATATAGCGTCGAGGGATTTCACTGTAAACAAAAGCCTATCACAGCAATACAAAAAGAAACAGTAAAAACCACAAAAACAAAACAAAACAAAACAAAACAAAACAAAACAAAAACAAACAAAAACAAAACTAACAAAACAACCCTAAACAATAATTTTAGAATCCGCCCTTAATTTCCTTCAAAGAAAACAAAAAGGAAAAAAAAACAATTTAGTAGAGATATAACATCCTATTATCCTGATTCCAAATCCAGCGATGATAGTGATGTAAGAGAAGATGATGACGAAAGAGAATAAAGTGGAGATTTGGGACCCTGGTCTTTAATTGGGAAGCCCGTTCTTGTTTTGGAGATATAATCACTAAGCGCCCTTAGTGAATCCATGGATTGGAAACAGTTTTCGAGAGTAGTAATATGTGGTATCGTGAGTGTTCGGATCTGTTCCCGAGCAGGACAGTCCAGGATGGCATGTTGCATAGTTTCTTCCTCTTCTTCGCATCTTGGGCAAATAGGGGAAGCATTTGGGTTCATCCAGGAGGGATGAGCGGCGAGGTAGCTTTTATTGGCTCTCATTTGGCATATTCTGCCGGAGATAAATCTATTAAGTAATAGATGGAGATGTGGTTTGGGAGATACTGGCCATTGGTAGTATTCGGGCGTGGGGAGGGATTGCCACACAAGAGAAGTGTTACGTTTAATGTCCCGGCGTCTTGGCATTCGGCCCGACTGTGCGGTAATGGAAGCATGAGTACTGTGGAAGGGGTAAGGATTAGCGAGGCGGGAAGGAATGGTCTGATGGTGACGTACTCCTTTTCTTTTAAATTGGTAAAAGGAGTAAGGGTAAGCGAGGCAGGAATAGAGTGGTATGATGTTGGCGTCATTTTATTCTTTGAGGTTCGATGGAAGGGTGGATTGGTAATGGGGATTGTAAAAGATGGTGTGAAGGAATACGAGGTGTGGTGATACCGGGTTTCTATGTGGTTCTATGGCTGATGTAATGGCGTCTCAGCGGATTGGTAGGAGACGGTGTTAAATAGCGGGTGGAGTAGTTTCCTTTAGTTCTTTTCTTTCTTTCCTCTCTGTCTCGTCTTCCTGTCTTCTCGTATATAGGAATATAGTCATTTCCTATCCATAGTCAACTTACCGTCATGGCTGAAGGTTGCCTACTACGACCTTTATTGATCTCCTCCTGTCGGGCCCTGTGGCCTCCTTCGTTTTGACTTTGGCTGATACCTACGATCCTCGCTTCCCCTGCCCCTGTTGGTGGCCTCATAGCCTTGCCTCTGCCGTTATCTACGGTCCTCGCTTTCCCTGCTCGGCCCTTGGTCTTCACCTTGGTCGTCGCCCCCACGTCGCTTCTCTTGGCTGTGTCCCTCGCGATACTTTTCGTCGTCATCTTCATCTGGCCCTGCGTAGTCTTGGCACCCCGTCACACTTAATAAGCAGGCCGAGATTGGGAATTACCCCTTGATTCTGAGCAAATTCTGGAGAATTGGTGAGTGGACTATGGCATAGTTGGTCAATTGGAAGTCTGGCGACGCCACGGCGAGCTGAGTTCCAGTGTACGGGGGGGTTGGGGATGCCTTTCAGCAGTTTCCTGTTTTGGTTCTTTCTGAAGGAGCTGGTTGAGGGGAAGTTGTCCGGAAGACGGGCCGCGACCGGATTAAACTCGGGAGGAGCAGACAAAATACGAGCAGCGTATCTAAGTCGTAGAGATGAAATATAAAGATCAATGGGGGGACAAGAGGATTCAGCTTGGAGAATTGCAATTGGGGTGGAGCGAAAACAATTCGTGACCCATCTGAGCACTGAGTGCCAGGCGTTTTCGAGAAGTTTTATTTATTGGCCGGTTGGAAGCATGAGGCTCCGTAGGTAAGGATGGGCAGTATAGCCATCATTGCAAGTTTGCGGCAGTTTGAGGCAGTTAGCCCTTTGCCTGCTGATGAGAATTGGCGAAGTATTGCGAAAGAGGCCAGTGCAGCGGTCACTCTTTTCTTAAAATGCGGGTGAGGATCGAGTGTAGGGGTGCATTGGAATCCGAGCCACATCAGCAAACCACTACTTGTGTATGCAGTCTCCCAACAGTCTCCTGGGTCTCCTGAGAGTCTCCTGAGGCTCCTGGATATTTTTTGAGTCTCCTGAGGCTCAGGAGACATCAGGAGACAAATAAAGTCTTGCTGATGCATCGGATCTCGTTGCCGGGTTTAATAATTGAGTTTCCCAAGACAATTGGGGTGTTATCGGTGGGTGATTTATCCTTGGGAGTGCGCCAGTGCATAAGATCGGTTTTTGGAAGAGAAAAAAAGATATTCAGAGGGTTGCCTATGTCGGTTGCCTTCTTATAGGCATTTTCTAGTAGGTGTATATTTTGGGTGTAGCTTCGGGAGGCGACTGTATAAGCAAAATCGTCTACATAGGAAATGGTAATGCCAGGGTCCGGGTCCTCATGTAGAGGGCTGACATAGATACAAAATAGAAGGGGACTAATAGGAGAGCCCTGTGGAACGCCTACATCCACGGGGAGAGGAAGACGTGGGGATCCGGGAAAGAGAAGGGTAAATTTCCGTTCTGTCAAGAAGGAAAGGGTCCAATGGACGAGATAGAGTGGAGTGTCGTGTTTATGGAGAATTTCTGCCAACTTCATAGGGTTGACGTGATCGAAACCTCCTTTAACATCAAGAAAAAGGGTGGAAACTTTGAGTTTGGCTCTTTGTAGGAGCCTCACTTCGTGTTGGAGTGTGGTAAACGCATCTGCCGTAGAGAGGCCCCGTATGGAGCCGCATTGATGAGGATGGATTAGATTGGATGCTCTGGCGTGGTCTGCAAGGCGGTAACATATAATCCTCTCTAGAATCTTTGAGATTGTTTCTAGTAGGACTATGATTCTGTATGCAGCCGGTGACGAGTAGTCAGGTTTTTTTGGTTTGGGTAGTACCACACCAAACGCGGTTTTCAATTTCCGCTGATTGTAAGAAGTGTGAAGGAATGCGTTGGCTTGTACAGACTTGTTTCCAAACCAATGGAGAAGGAGCCTGACCTGGAGTTATTTGAAGCAAGAGTAAGAGCGCGACTTCAGAAACCGAGATTTCAAGACGCTTAAGTTGAATTTAAGTATTTAGTTGGGGAGGAGTGAGGAAAAAAGGCAATCATCGCTTTATTTGTATCTATTTAGTTATGAAGGAGTGAAGTTTTGAAACTCGTCTCGCACGATCTCTTTAGACCAGATTTGGAAATGAGCCACAAAAGTCGCTCTAACGTTGGTCTTTCCTGACAGAAAGTCAAGAGTTGTTTTACTGCTTTGAGGCTGGGCGAACCCTTGAAGTCCTTCACGGAGTAGATCCCCGAAGAAGTGAAATGACCAGGCGGCTTTGACCAGCTACTCTTTTCTGCAGACATGTTTAAGCATCAGAGGTAGTAATTGCCTTGATTTTCAACCATTCTTCAATATCTGGGTCAACTTAACTCTTTTAATTCGAGATGTATTGCGGGCCAGTTGGCCTTGTTCCAGCTGGGGGCAAGCCGTTGGTTGTTGGGGGTGTAGTAATCAATCGATAATCTGATCCTGATAACCGTGTGATCTGAGCCCGTATGAGGGAGATTATTGGTCCAGGAATCGAAGAGACGGGCTGCGGAGGCATTGGCAAAGGCTAGGTCAATAACGCTATGCCTTTGGAGTGGGTTTGATGAAAATCTTGTGGCAATGCCGGGAATATTAAGCATGAGTCGAGAAGGCCAGGTCGAAATATTTACCGCATGGCGTTCTTCTTTTCAGTTGAGCTTACGGCCGCTGTTTTTTGAACGAATATTAAAGTCCCCGCAATTATACAGGGGTTTGTTGAGAAAATAAAATCTCAGGTTGTACCGGCGAATATCGTAAGGCCTATTATGACATTAATGAGTGTGACGGCGAAAATAAAGATCCCCATTGTTGAGCGCTCAGTCATTGACAAGACATCACCCTCAAGTACAGATATAAAAGGAAATTTCACAAGAACCGAATGAACGATGTAGTTGTAGATATTTTATCCCTTTCGCATTAACGAGTAAAAGGTTTCAGATCCGGGCGTTGGCGAGACTTTAACTAGATAAGCTCCTGCACTACGCAAACTTGAGGATTATTTTTGAAAAGGAAGAAAAGAGTGAAACGAACACTTTATCGCTATTCGCACAATTGCGCCAGATAATCAGAAATGATCGAGGAGCCGTTTGAAATCGACGAAATGGGTTATGGTGAAAAACAACGTGGTGGTGAGGAAGAAAACATTTAAATCTGGCTAACAATAACCCTCCACATAGCCTTCTGGTGAGAAATACGCGAAAATAGAAGAATCGTGTAATAGATGAGGCGATGGGGCAGCGATAGGGGTTGTTGGTGTTTATGGCAAGATAATGGGCATGCATGTGTGGGCCGTTGCATTGATGATTTCAGGTGGAAAGAACATTCGCTAACAACTTTCTTATCAAGCGTTCTTCGTGACAATTGTTGTTGTTGCATCTGTGGTCGTTTTTGTACGCGACCGCACAGATGAAGTCGAGCTTTGCATCCTGCGTGGCGGCATCGGCGCAGTTTTAAGCAAATAGACGTGACGCATACATACGCGACGCGACGACGGCCGAAAAACGCGAATAGTTTAAAATTAATTTTAGGGTGTCTTCATGTGAGCGATAACGACAGAAGTAGTCTTTTGTCGCCTGTTTAGTAAGAAGAAATGGCTGATAACGCTACATCTGCAAACAAAATTGCGTCACATAATGACCATGTCCACGAAAGGAGAAAAGTGACGGCATGACCATGTTCACGCCATGAAAGTTTAAATTCGCCAGATTGGTTTCTTCATTTCGAGAATTCGATAAAGAAGGGTTGGATCTTTGAAATCTGTGTCGATGGGGAGGAGGTGCACGTAACGGTACCATTTGAATTAATGGTGACTTGAACTTTGGTATGAGGGAAAGTCAGTCCGCCATCGGCCAAAACTTTGCCGAACTCGGTCGGAAGGGTGGCTTCGATCTTACTCGGTCGGAAGGGTGGCTTCGATCTTCCCCTCCATTTACCTCTCGCCACTACTGCTCTGATTTTTGTCTTATTATTACAGACTCATATTCCTGATCAGGCCCCTCTTAATCTTTCACCGTCATCTTCATCTGTTCTCCTCGTAGTCTTAGTCACTCCTTCACATTTTAGTTACTCCATCATAGAAGACAAGAAGATGAGACAGAGAGAAAAAAAAAGAAAAAAACTAAAGAAAACGTCTCTGCTAGCTATTTAACACTCTCCTCCACTAGTCCACTCTGACACGTACATCATCCCATGGAATCCCGTACATCAGCAAACTACTACTTGTGTATGCAGTTTCCCAACAGCCTCCCGGGTCTCCTGAGAGTCTCCTGAGGTCCCTGGATATTTTTTGAGTCTCCTGAAGCTCAGGAGACCTCAGGAGACAAATGAAGTCTTGTTGATATAGAACTCAGTATCACCACACCTCGTATTCCTCTCCACCATCTCTTAAAATTATATTACCAATCTGTGACGGAGTAAATAATAATACAAGGAGAATATATGAAGATTACGACGAAGACAGCAGCGGAGAACACAGGCAAAAATATATCAGCAAGATTTTATAAGTCTCAGGAGATTACAGGAGTCTCAGGAGACTCAGGAGACTCAGGAGACTCCAGTCATACTTGGTAAAGCTTGCTGATGTAACCTAGGTGTAAAGCAACGGCCAAGGAGATATCAGCAAACTACTACTTGTATATGCAGTCTCCCAACAGTCTCCTGGGTCTCCTGAGAGTCTCCTGAGGCTCCTGGATATTTTTTGAGTCTCCTGAGGCTCAGGAGACATCAGGAGATAAATGGAGTCTTGCTGATGGAAGACCACATCACATCAGCAAACTACTACTTGTGTATGCAGTCTCCCAATAGTTTCTCTGTTCTCTTGAGAGTCTCCTGAGGCTCCTAGATATTCTTTGAATCTCCTGAGGCTCAGGAGAGCTCAGGAGACAAATGAAGTCTTGCTGATGTACAACCGAACTCCATAGAAAGAAACGACGACATCCTTATGTCATTCTATCTACTCCTCACTTCATCAGCAAGACTTCATTTGTCTCCTGATGTGTCCTGAGCCTCAGGAGACTCAAAAAATATCCAGGAGCCTCAGGAGACTCTCTGGAGACTCAGGAGATCATGGAGATACACAAGTAGTAGTTTGACGAAGATGGAACACATTCTCGCTTATTGACATTTGTAACTCAGAATGGTTTAGCAAATTCGATCAAACCAAGATTGAGAGAATAGATTCTCCAACTCTATTACGGGCCAAGAAGACGAAAAAAACGCCAAAGTCCACCAAAGCAGGACGAAAGCCGAAAGACGCCAAGAGAAAGATAAAGAAAGAAAGAAAGACGGCGACTATTGCAGCGCCAAGACTATGGTAGTTCTTCTGTCCTCGTGCATCAAGAAGACTTCATTTGTCTCGATGCTCCTGAGCTCGTGAAAAAATACCCCTCGAGACTAGGGAGTGAGACTGTTGGAAGACTGCATACGTAAGTAGTAGTTACTGATAGGAATAACGTGAACGATAATGATAAAGGTCCTAAAGTATATATTGACTAAAAGGACAACTTGAGGAAGGTTGCATAAAGAGAAAAGAAGAAGAAGAAAAGTCCTACAAGCGAGGGAGAGAGCTCCTTATATATAGCTCAGAAATCTTTTCACTGACTCATTATATAGAAACCCATAAAAACCCGAGCACACCATACTATTAGACATACATGCATACCATTGACCCACAAACCCCTACAACAGAAACCTGTAGAACCCAACAGAAAACCCCTGACTTATCCTTCTTCCTGCAACCTAGTTCTGTACATTTCATGCAATGATGCACTAGGGTGCAGATGTGCTAGTTCTTCATACTAATATTATGTAATCTTTTTCTCTCTAGTCTAATTCTGTCCCACCCGCCAAGAATTACAAATTTGAGCTCGAAATTTGCCAAATCGGCCGTGGCCAATACACTCTATTCTTACCTGGCTGTTACACTTGCACCGGTTCAATATTGTAGAACGATAATACCACATTTGGCCTAGCCTGTTACTGATCGGCAAAATATTAAGCCTCTCCAGAGGATTTCGGGCCTCCTGGGCGCCGTAGTTAGTACCACACAGTGGTCTGAGCTTCTATACTCGGGCACGAGGGTCAGAACCAGAACATGCAATGAAGTTATTTGTATGACAGAGCGGTGCCACTTCGTACAAATAGACCTGGTTCTTCACTTGCATTTTCTGGTTCTCATTGCTGCACCCAGGTCTAGTTATCTACGCTCACACCTAGCCCCCGCTCCCTGTTGTTGGGTTTCCGGGGGTGTCTCTGGAGACTGGAGGCTATATGGGGCAAAAAAGGGCGTGCCAGCTCACTTCTCCATCGGAGGGACTAACTTGGCTTTCTTTGCCGCCTACCCGTACCATTTCTTTTCTTCCAAGAAGAATATGGTCGAGTGATACTTGGTGAATATCAGGTGGTCGAATCACATGTTTATCATGTCATGACAGCTAGACTTTTTGCTGTCCACTTGACTTTGCATTTTATGTCGGTGAGCCTGAGTTAAAATATTTATCCCGGGTAAATTGTAATTCTTTTTTTCAAAAATACGAATAATTCACCCGCGCACAATAGAGCATTTTTAGGTCACCTAGGGTTTGGTTTCAAACGTCAGCTTCAGCTTGGGAATGGGCGCTGCGAGGGATGAACAAGGCTTTTATTTTTTCCGGCTTCCCCTACCCTATGACGCGCCCTTGGCTTCATAAGCGGAATATCATTGATGTACAGAAGAATTACTAAGAAGGTGATTTACACTCCTCACCCCTAGTACATGCCATCATGCTGATGCTCATCATTGTTTTGAGGATAAAAGCTAGATGGTGACTTCTCAATTTCTCAAGGCATGGTGTTTGTACTCACGTACCCGACCTAGTATTTTCAGAGTTGGTTCATACAGGAAGGCCGAAGCCGTCTTCCTCATTTACTGAGGCATTATATAAAAACCCGGGGAATTCTCCCGCCTCGAGACTCTCCCGGTACCCGCCCATCCGCTGATGTGTTCGTGGTAGCATGTAGTATACCTACATATACATAGGTAGGTACTGTATTCTACTTTACGTATTGTAACTACAGCGATTAGCTGTCAATCCGCCTCAATGCCAGTCTTGCCTAGGGTAAGTAAATACTCGCAAAGAGTCCCGGCCATCCACGGAAAGGTCCCGCTCAAAAAGGAGACCTAGAGTAGTATCCTGTATCCCCGCAACAGGATGAAGATCGTACTTCCTTCAGGTAGCAGCCTTTGATTTTATTCGGTTTGCCACGAAGGCCGTTTAGGTAGAAGTGCGTGCCGTTTTTGATTATCCCTAGATGTTTCATTAAATCTCCCCCCCCCCCCCACTAGCAATAATTTCCAAAAAAGAAAAGAAAAGAAAAGAAAAAAAGTCTGGGGAAAATAAGTCAAAAAAGCTCCGAGGGAGAGCTTTCAGTTGTGGAGTGTCTATATAAACTCCAACAAATCGGTTCTCGGTTCTGAAACCGAATTAAAATCTTAATCAAGGTGTGTAGGTACTGAGTTTGTGTTTACTATACCACACACACCACAGAAACATTTCCTGCGAGAGCAGATTCGACTTCGCCAATACCCGCAAAACACAAAAAACTTTTGTCTCGCAGGGGTGTCCGGGGTTTTGTTTCGCTCTGTCTGTCTGAGCTCGGCAATCTACTACTACATTGCATGACAACAAAACTGGTAATGTTAAGATAGGCCTACCTCCCTCCCACCAGCACGCAAATATGTACTTCGGAGTTCGGATTGAAACGTCAGGTTCTCCTTCCGCTAACATGTCCCTTTGGTAGGTAGATAGGGCAAGCCTATGATGGACCCGGGAAAATACCTTACCCGCTCCCTTGTATCTCATTGGCCCAGCTTTCATGTCACCCTGTCAAAAAAGCCAATCTGGCCGCTGCACGTCTGCATTTCTTGAAACGGGCAGCTACACACGTCATGGTAATTAAGTCGGGAGGCGAGGAGGGGAGTTTGGTAGGTTGTTTCCCGGTAATTCATCCGAATCCCTAGAGATAGGTGTGGTATGTAGAGGTGGGGAGGGGAGGGGAGGGAATACTCCACCACAGAGCGCCCTACGGACGGCCACGAGCCATATCATACTCTACCTATTTAGATCTACAAACTCCCCGGGATCGATTCATTTTCATCTAGACCGATTACCGGCATACAGTACCTACATAGCTCAGCATAGCATGCTAAGTATATGGCAAAGCGTGTGAGCTGTTACTGTAGGTACCTGAGATTAGGCGGGGATGCAGGATCTGGAACAGTGGGATGAAGCTGTGTAGCACCTAGGTACATTATGTAAGGGAACACAGAGAGAATCTAGTCCGTTTGGCATTGGCCTCACGAGGAAGAGAACGCCGTTATTGGATTCCTGAAAGGGATGCACAGCCTTCATGTACTCTAAACAAACAAGTTACACATCAGGAGTCAGCCAATTAGGGACTCTGGATGAACAAAAAATGGGGAGTATGGGCCAACCTGCAAAACGTTCGTCCCCGCACGTCTAAGAAAGAAAAAAAAAATCTTGAAGGATTCTCCTAATTGGCTGGCCGTCGGCCTTCCCTATGGAGGATGATATTTCTATCATTGATCCCCTCATCGTAAAGCGGCGAGTGCCAAGAGACAACCGACTCGTAAACTTAGTACTAGCTGTGGGAGATACATAGAGACTTTGCGCAAATGGAGCCAGCTCTATATTTCGATTATTTGGTTGGCAGGCTATGGGATCGGCAAAATGGAACCATCTCCATTTATGCAAAGCCTCTAATAGAGAGATACCTCCAACGGGAAAAGAATGTTGAGCAGCTTTTCAGGGCTAGGCGGATGGATCCGAGCACGGAGTGTGAAAAAGGCACCAGCATCGGTCATCTCTCATGTCCAATACGGGAATTCATCTAGAAAGATTCAGAAACGAACCTGAAAGACGTCACGCCTGTTCCCCCCGAGATTCTGCTTCACCTGGACCCTACGTTTTGAAACATTGCGTTACTAGTTCTACTACCAGTCCATTTTCCAAGGCTTCTATTCTTTTATGGGGCAACCGCGCGGGGCACTATAATCAGAATCAGACACCCCAGTGCCGGGTGCAACAACGAAACACATTTGCTAGGGAACTGCACCGACTGTATGTAGGTAGGATGGAATTTCCCGCCCCCACTTGACGTGCTGTATACCAAGCCTTTTGATGCCAACTGGACCAATGGCCTCAGGCGGGGGTTTCCTATCTATTCCCTCACATTTTACCCCTTTGAACAAGTAAAGCTAGTAAGGGAACTAGGTTAAGGTGTTTTCTTATGTTTGGCGGTATTAGCGATGGGAATCTACTAGTGTTATCATATAGGAGTACTGATTCCGTATTTCGATATTTTAATGAGGGATGAGGGGGATAAAATCAAATCTGATATCATCTTTTCGCTCCGACAGAATTGCCGATGACTGAGATCACACGCAAAACGGTAGATGCGGTACCCTACTCTAGAAGCATCATCATCATCATCATCATCATCAGGCAGCGCGGCGGAAAAATAAAAGAGCAATGGCAACACGACCCCTGTTACGTTATGCAGAGCAAATGAACGGAAAACCCGAAAGGAGGGGAATCTTTGTTTCATGCAAGCCCTCGTCATTCGAAAAGAAAATAACTGTAGCTCAGGTAAACTGTATAACCCACGTGCACATCTTAAATATAACATTTGTATGATTGAATTTGTCTAATTGTGTCCTGTAAAAACGGCTTCTTTTGATAATACAGCCACTTTCTGAATTTATCAGTAAGTAATTGAAGTTTAGCAATGGAAAAGAAAAAGAAAGGAATGAACCGAAGTGACTGTTTACTACAGATAATTACGTACCTTAAAAAATCTTCTCCACTCCAACGGGTCCCCAGTGGTCTTTGAGAAACGAACTTGCAGGACCTTTGGTGCGATTCTCACTACTTGGACCTCGCCTCTCAATGAACATTTCCTACTATCAAATGTCTTTACCAACATCAAGGTTTCCGTGTTCTCATCTGAAAGGTCACTTTCTTTGAATGATGGAACTGCAACGCCCAAGCGATGTAATGCACCTCCCAGAATAGGAAGTATTTGACGGAAAGAAAAAGCAGAATAAAATATTGTCAGCCGTTGAGGGGGGCATATGTCCTCAAATCTTTCGGCCTTTTGGGTCTGACCAAAAGATTAGTAAAAAAAAAAAAAAAAAAAAAAAAAAAAAAAAGAGGGGACCGCAAAAGGGTACTACAGGGCTACAGGGACTGCTCACCAAAGATACCGGTACATGAGGTTGGGGTGCAAATTGGCTCATTACCGGATCCTCAGCAAGATTTGTCAGGAAATCTCCAGAGTCGAAATTGTCTCGAGTGTTAAGTGGCTGGGATGCAGACTGCCACGGACGATCCCACTCAAAATGGGCGTCATAGTTGGCCGCCTCTGGCTGAGTGGAAGAGAGCCTACTGGAAATATTACTGGCCGCAAGGGATTCCGGTGTTATGGTTGTATCGGCATCAAAATCTACATGAAGTCCCTCAATAAGCTGAGTCGCTAGGTTAACCCCATCATGACAGAGCCCATCTACGGTCAGGTGTGGATTTGGTCTTTGCGAAAATGCCTTATTAACTAGAAACTAAAAGAAGGGAGACAGAAATATCAAAACGGGGGCTAAGGCTTACCTCGTGAACCATGGATGTCGCCTAATCTCTTCAAAGGTAAAGCGATTCGCAGGGTCAATTCTCATCATGCCCCGCAACAAAGCTAAGTTTTGGTCAACGAGTCTAATCTAAGGAAGAAGCAAATTTCCAAGGAAACAAACATAAAACGTCTGCAGGGAGACTAGGCCATGGTTCATAGGTTGGACGCCCATTTGATCGCCTGAATTCTTCAAACTCCCAGGACATCCTGGTAGGTTCATCCCATGGAGTGTTTCCAGCCAATAGTACGAATAGAACCACAGCGCAAGACCATATGTCGACCTGATCGGCGCGGTACTGTCCGTTCAATACCTGTAAAGATTGGATATTAGTGAGGGCAAAGATGTGAATGAGAGTGTTGAATAGACCTCCGGCGCTACATATGGGGGGGATCCGCAAACAGTAGAGTTGAGCTTATATTTCCCTTGATAGCCGAAGAGTGTTGCTAGCCCGAAGTCCGCAATTTTCAAGTTACCATGACCATCTAGAAGGATGTTTTCCGGTTTTATGTCTGAAATCCAATTTTTTTTGTATTTGTTTATAAGCGTCAACGCAATAAGGTTATAAAGCATCCTTTTACCGGATATTTACCTCTGTGTGCTACACCTTGTCCGTGAATGTAAGACACCCCCGCAACTAGCTGGGTGAAGTAGAAGCGGCCAATGTCCTCAGAAACCCCGACGTCCGGTTCTTAAAAGCGCCAAAGCCCATCAGTAGAATTCTGGGGTGACATTGTAGAAAACCGAATTGTTACCAATCTTGTCGAAAAGATCACCACCAGAGGCGAACTCCATTCCTATCCAGGTCCATATGTCGTCCTCCCCAAAATCATAGAACTGGATCAGATTGGGGTGGTTCCCACAATGTTTATGGAGCATGACTTCGGTGGTTATCTGCCGAAGTGATATTCTACCCCTCTCGATGGCGAATCTCTTATGGATGAACTTGACAGCAAAAACCTCCCCCGTTGAAGGTACTCTACCCTTCTTAACACTGGCAAATTTCGGGCAGTTGAGTTAGATTGTGTAAGCTCGAGGCTGAGATCAATAGAGAGTTCTCACGAAGCATATGCGCCGCGCCCAATAGTCTTGGAAATTATCTCGAATGGAAGATCTCGAGGAAGAGGATCAAGTTGCGACTGAGTTGCTGGCGTCTGTGATAAGTTATAAACAAAAACAATCGATACCCAAGGATAAATGTAATCTCTACCATGGTACTAAAGGAACAGCTATAATATAGGGCCAGCGAGCGCGTTGAGAGATAATGGAAATTTGAACTTGAAGTGCACCAGGAAGTGGCGTTATTTGGGCCATTACCGATAGTCCTGTTTAAGTTCCTTAGCGACTGGTAATGACTCGCTATTTCTTAAAGCAGTTAGTGGATGATGAGGCTCAACAGGGATGCTTACGTCACAGATGCCAGGACCTATTCTCCACAGGCCTGGGACGAATGCTTCTTTTTCAAAATTGGGCACCTAAGTTATATAGTAGATAGGTAGTCCTGTTTGTTCGAAGTGTAGTACGGTACTGTATCCCCTGGCATGCAATTGGCAGCAAAATCAAGCCATGTGAAAAGGACAGGGGTCCAGTTGGGATGAAAAAACGTGGAACGCAACCAAGAAAAATTTACCAGTTGCAGGTCAAATCTGTGCAAAACTTTTTTCAACCCTGAATATCCGTAGAGAAAAAAAGAGATGAACGGCACTAGGCCTCCACTCACTCTCGCACCAATGCATAGTTATCCCAGTGTACAATACATGAAACGATGCTGAAAGAACAAAAAAGAAAGAAAAAAGTCAAGGGCTGCTATATAAGGGCAACCAAACCGAGATTCTTTTAGGAACCGATATGCAAGAAAGTGCAACACATATATAATCGGAGAAAGAAAAGGAAAAAAAACAAAAAACAAATTGCGCCAGATTTTATCTCAATCATGCTTAACCACCTATAACTCCAGAATTTGTCCCATGAAACAATGCCAACCGCCTGGCCTTCAGGCATAAACCAAGTTCGCAAGACCCTCAACAAAGTAAAAAGAGTTACAATTGTTGTGCCACCAACTAGCCTGGCAAAGACCCACCGGTGGAGCCGGCTTGTGGTATCGAAACGACACTTGAGCTTTGGTTTCGTTTCTTCTCTTTCCTGGGGGCACAAGTCAGTTTCTTATTCGGGGATAGGTGGTGACAAGGAATAGGGTAAGACGCACTTTGCCCATCTCAGCCCACAAGCATTACAAAGAGTTTTTGGCCCTTTTGGTCCTTTCCTCCACTCTGGACTATCCAGTGTCCCGCAATCTGTGCAAACATATTCGTCCGCAATTTTCTGCTTCTTTTTCTTCTCCGAGGTGTGGCGACTCTCTTTGTCGATTGGTATTGGAACTCCGGCGTCCCCACGAATCAGTGCCGGAGATGTATCACCCGTACTAATCCCCTTAGACCGTTCTCCTTCCCGGTACCGCAGTCCAGTCAACATCTCAATAGTGTCCATATGAGTGACACCCCCTGCCCCAAACCGGGCCATTTTGTCCCTTATGCTATCAGCTTTTGCAAGATTCGACTGCTCCATGCGATCCAAATTCTGTCGAGTAAGAGCTACAGATGCTTGTTGTGTAGGCTTCGCAGGTGGAGGCATGTCAGATCCGTTGGGTGTTTGCGCTGTAGTCATGGGCGTATCATTTCCTGTCATGCTGCTCCCGGCAGTCCCACTATCTGTTCGTGTCCCATTCGGATATTGCTGCCTCTGCCGCTGCTGTTGCTGGTGTTCCTCATATTCCTCCTTCCTCAGCTCCTCAATCCTTTTCATAAGACGCTCGTTCTCAATTTTATGCTCTAGGAAAGAATCTAAAAGGGCGGCGTTGCGCGTGGGATATGGTCTGGACATCATGAAAAATCCCTTGCAAACTGATTGTATGGCTGAAGGTCCGAATTGGGGGGCCTCGCCAATATGGGGATGGCCGTTAGTTTCAAAAATTGCATAAGTCATATCGGTTTTTTGAAATCGGTAGAATAGTCGTAAAGCTTGTCCAGTGGCTATCGATTCATTAAATTCTCGCACAAATCTTCATAGTGAGTGTTAGTGCTATTATTGTCCAAGAGGATTTTGCAAGATGGCAAACATACAGCCCCGAATCATCCGGGTGAATAAATTCAGTGATGAACTTTCCCATTAACTCCTCTGGCTCAAATCCTGTCAAAGATTTTGCAGAAGGTGACGCGTAAACAATTTTTCCAGTTGGTGAAAGGATATGTAAGAAATCCTGTAACTCTTCCAGGATGCGCTGCGACCAATTCCTTCGTTTCGTGAACTCTGTTAAGGTACTTCCACCTCCAAGATTCCCGTACTCATTCATCATGGAAGTTGGCGGAGCAGAGGAAGTCATTGGGCTAAATTGGTCGCCACCACATAGTTGAGGGTCAAGTGGCATTCCGTCGTCCGTCGACATATTCATGGACATCATCATTGCTGGGTCTAGCATTGAGCCAACGTGGTTGTGGTCCGCTAGCATGGCCCCAGCTGCCATGGCTTGTTGGGCCGCAGCGAGGGACGAAATCTGCATGTTCTGAAGTTGACCATTGACACCATTGACAAGAGGCATACTTCCTCCATTGAATAGGTGAGGGTTCCTGGATCCAACCATCCCACCCGGCATATAGCTGTGGGTGGGGGAGGATGATGAGGCGTGATTCATCATCATGGGGAATAGTGTTTGGGGGGGGGGGGGGGTTAGGAGGTGGTAGGAGCAGAGTATGGGAGGAGCAACCAGCCACGGAGGTGTGAAAAGGTTGTTAGGAATGAGGGCGTATGTAAGTAGAGCTGGTGGAGGAAGAGGAGTAGTATGGGGGGAGGAGAGCCTAAAGTTAAGAAGGGCCCACGATGTCTACTAATAAGCTCTAGATGTAGGTGGGACGGGACGGGGAGCACGAGGAGGGGTATGATGACGACAAGGAAAGAAGACAACCACGGGTAGGTGAGAAGAGACGGAGGGGCCGGAGGTCCTGGTCCTGGTCCACAATGTCGACAACGACGACGGCGAAGACCAGGAGGATCGTATCTACATGTACTTCCTTATTTCCTTATTTGACCCGCATGTATGTGGGTGTGTTCTACAGAGGAAATGCTAGTGTCGGTGGTAGAGATGGGTCAGTCGATAAGTCGCTGCCAGGATATTAGAACGTGAGCTAGCCTGAGAGTGGCCGTTGCGAAAGGGAGAGGGAGAGGGCATGGGGGAGGGGGGAACATCAATCAACCAAATCAACCAGCACACTCGTTAATGCGAAGCGTGTGCGTCTGAGTAAAGTCAGCGATAGGTGAGTTGCTAAGGTGGTGCTGGCCGAGTTAAATGTCGTGTCGCCGCTCTTTTCCTACTGGAGTCTACCAATTGCTGTGAATATTTTCTCCTCGGTTTTCTCATGTCACTTTTTCTCGGCTCGTCCATTATTTCTTTTGTGTTTTACCGCTCCTCTTCTGCTTCACACTAGCTCAGTGATAAATACATGTAGTATCTACATACATGTATGTATGTACATGTACCGGGTGCATGTACTCTAGAGTACCTACATATTCCAAGGCCTCTCTTACATGTTATGTAGTTACATGTATAGCACCAAAAGCGCGACTCCATAAAATCAAGTCTTCCATATGACCGGATATAAACCATACAAGTGATTCCACCAGTCCTTGTATTCCAGTCGGTGGTAGTCAAGTTGGGGGGTTTTTTTTTGTAGAGCGCGGAGTACTGTCACTGTATTCTACATAAATCAAGAAGTTTCGGTTTTGTTCATTGTAAAATCTGGTAGCGAGGCAGTTGGATTGTGTTTTTTCTGCATACAGCACATCGCGAGCCTGCGTGTTTTATGAAACAACATCCTCCCTAGCCTACATACATTTAGTGGAGGGTGTAAGGTATGGAGGGAAGGTTGTGGTTTAAAAGTGGTTAGCTGCCGTTGCAATAGCACTGCAATCGAGCTTCCTAGCAGATCTCTAGAGTAGTAGAGATGCTGCCCCAGTCAATTTTATTCTGGCCTAGGGATACATCATCAGCATCATCGTGCTCGTCCAAAGGTTTGTTCTGCGCGAGATAATGAAGGTTAACAGGAGGGGAGTATGGGAGGGGAGGGATTTCAAAAGAGAAAAAAAAAAAAAAAAAAAAAAGAGAGTGTGAGAATGAGCCCAGCTGGGAGGGTCTGAAAATGACGTGAATAGTAGGATGTCAGATTTGAAGAGCTAGCCCACGGATTGTCTGTGAGATCATTTTCTGGCGCCCTGGCCCGAGAAATGTGCTTTTTACTGAATAAGGGCACTAAAGCGGCGGTATCAATTGCATGTATTAAACAGTTTCGTGCCAAGTACATGTATGTACGTGCTGCGAGAATAAGTTTCTGCCACACTTCTGTGTTGCAACGGCGTTTTCTCTCACAAATTTGGCGGAAACTTATTCTCGCCGCGGGTATATACTGTATGTAATGATTTAAAGTGCGCGATGGCAACATGTAAGTTCAAGCGTATGGGGGCTGAAGTTGGAATGCCCAGCCACAGCAGTTATGGTGTAAAGGACCCTGGCCGTCCAACTTCACCCCCCGTAGGCTAGTACATGTAACAAAGCTAAAATGTACTTGTATTGCATGATGCTGCATACACGTATTCTTAGTAGCCTTATCCAGATGTAGATTTCTCGAGTGAAGGTCGCGTCATCCTGCCAAGGCGATCGACGTCAAATTGCTGTCGAACGCGTTTCCCAGCATCTTGTCGCGTTGTTGCAAGAACACCCGTCCAGCCCCTCGGGACCAAACGATCTAGGAACATCAAAACCCCTCCGCTCCTCGAAGACGCGACTATACCTCATATTACCGGTTGTTGAGATCGTTATCAGGAAAAATGTATGGTCTTGCGCTTGTTCTATTCATTTCTGCTCGCTAACCTTCAGCTACAGGTGTAAGTCATATTTACCCATGCGGCCCATCACAGTTTGTAGTACCAAATAAACACTTCTAAACTAATTCATTCCCCCCGATCACTTCTCAGCGTGGATTGATAAGCTTGCAATATTAGGGTAAGAAGATTGCTATCCTTCAGCTCTTCTTGGTGGATCGGGCTCACAAGACCAAACTACTAGTGTCCGTTCTTTCGACAACACCCGGAGTGAGACCATACAATTCACCGCACCACTGACACTAATCGTTGGATATAATGGCTCCGGGAAAACTGTATGTAGAAAAGATGAAGGAAAAATAGAGTAAAGTATAATTTACACCCGCTGATGTCCTTGTCCAGACAATTATCGAATGTCTCAAATATGCCACTACCGGTATTTTGCCCCCCAATAGCATGAAAGGTGCTTTTATCCATGACCCAAAGGTTATTCCCGCTCCAATATCCTTTCCTCTCTCGGTAGCTGATGTATACATTTCTTCCAAAAAGATGTGTGGAGAGAAGGAAGTCCTTGCTCAGGTAAAGCTTTCGTTCAATTCAACCAAAGATATCAAGATGGTGTGCACTCGTTCGCTGCAGCTCAGCGTAAAAGCAACTACTCGGGTGCAAAAGACCCTAGATAGTCAGCTACTGGTGACAAGCAACGGTGAACGCTCGGCAATCAGTTCGAAATGCACAGAGCTGGACACTATCATGCCGCAGTACCTGGGTGTGTCAAAGGCAGTGCTTGAATATGTAATATTCTGCCATCAAGATGAAAGTCTCTGGCCCATGAGTGAGCCTGCTGTCTTGAAGAAACGATTCGACGAGATTTTTGAGGCGCTGAAGTACACCAAAGCCATCGATAATATCAAGGTTTTAAGGAAGAAACAGAATGAAGAGCTTGGGAAGCTAAAGATTCTCCTTGAGCAATACCGTGTGGATAAAGACCGTGGCGAGAAGGTAAAAATGGGTTTATTATAGAGTTTTCGAAAAATAATCGACCTGATTATACTAATTTTTATCTAGGCCAAACGTCGCTCTGATGAACTGCACGAGGAGATTGAAAGGATGAGAATTGATGTGATTGAACTAAACCAGATGATGTCTGAAAATTCCCAGGAACAGCAGGAATTATTTAGTAAGGCGAAAGGGTTTGAGGAAACAATTGCCACTCTTCAGGCTAAGAGACAGGAGGCTCGGTCAATGGGTTCTCACATTGTGGAACTTTCGGATCATCTTACTCACTTAGAAGAGTCAGATGAAGACCTTCAGAGAATGCAGCAGGAATATAACGCAAGGATGAAAGCCTATCAGGACCATATTAGCACTAAGGAAGCAGCCCATCTTGAAGCAAGTAGAGAGTTGGAAAGAGCAAGGGATCGTCTTTCAATAAAACTCAAAGAGGAAGGCAGGATTCAGGCTGAGCACGCGGTATGAAAGGATTACCTAACTACTTCTCAAGTTCGTATCGCTAAGAGGAATAGGCATTCGAAAACCAACTACAAGAGCGCGGAGCTTTAATCAGGGAGATTAGCCGTCGACATGGAATTAAGGGATTTGACAGTGAACTGGATGACTCTCAGATTCAAACATTCATGAGTAAAGTCTCGAGACTATCACGTGATCAAAACATTTACCTTGAGCGCATCAAAGTATGCTTCAGCCCCGGAGTTGATGTAGCGGTTGCTGACCTTTGTAGCGTGAGAATGGAGAAGAGCTTAGAGTAGCTCAAGAAGTCTTAAATCAGATCACTAGCAAGCGAAATTCACTTCAGCAAAGGAAGGAATATGCCAGGGCTGAAATCAAAGCCCTGGATCAAAAAGCGACTTCTCTTCAGCGTGAGCTTGAAACGATAGGGGTGAGCGAAGGCCACGAATCTATCCTCAAATCTAAACTCGACGACAAGGAGCAGCAGCTAGCCAAGGCAAAAGAGGACTATGAAGTAGCTCTGTACGAAGATCGTACTGAAAAGGCGAATGCAAAGTTAAAAAATGTAGAAGAGAAACTAGATGGTGTCACAGGAGAGCTCGCAAAGGTGACCAGACAGGCAGATGAGAGAGCAAGGCTGGGATTCATAAAGAAGGAATTAGAAACGAGAAGGAAAGCCCTAGCTTCATTGTAAGTTTTCTGCCTAGTTCTATCACAACTTTTTATTAATTTATTTAGGACCATTGCCAACAAAGACAAGATAGATAAATTCATTTCTACCGAGTGGTCGATAGGTTCCATTGAGCGAGAATTGCAAACAGTGCTTAGGTGAGTTTCGGGCTAGTATCCAAAGTTTTCAAATACTAATATCATATAGAGATCGGGAGGAAGAGATTGTAGAAGCTAGAAGACAGCGAGACAGCACTAATCAAGAATTGTCGCGAGTCGAAACGAAAATCAACCTAGTTCAAGACTCTATCAAGAAGAAGAACAAGGAGGCAAAAGGTTAGTTATCCTGCTGGGAAAAGACTAAATAGATGTTAATGCATCACAGATTGCGAGGTGATTGTACTTGCATCGTGGAACCCCGCCGCGGAGGATGAGAATATTAAGGATATCACTGGATACCCTAAAGCGGCCATTGACGCCGAGAAAGATCTACAGACTCTTAGAGGGTAAGTTGAAGCTCTTATAAGGCTTTCATATCGCTAAACCTATTACAGAGACTTGAAATACCTTGAGTACATTCAAGACTATTTCAAAAAAGCACTCAAAGCACTCCAGGATTACAATGTTTGTATCACGTGTAAAAGGGGATTTCACCAGAACGAGATCAAAGAATTCGACGAGATGGTAATTACACTTAAGGTCCCGTACATATGTGGTACTTACTACTGTATTGGTGACCCATTTAGGTTAGAAAGAAACTCGGAAGTTGCTCGCGGGAAACCACAGAAGAAAACATCAAGGACGCAGAGGATGACCTCAGGCAAATTCGGAGGGCGGCCTCGAGTTATGATTCTTATATCCGTTTAACTAGGACAGAGATTCCAAGTCTCACCGAGGATCTAAGGAAAAATAACGCCCTTAAAGAGCAACTTATTGATGACTATAATAAGGTAAGTAATTCTGTACGCCTGTGGTTTAATTTTGGCTCACGGCATTCTAGCATGACAAAATCCTGAATGATTGCATATCAAGCAAGTCCGAAGTTGAATCCCTAAAAACGCCTATCCTAGAGATTGTGAAATACATGAAGGAGATAACCGAATACGAAAAGCAAGTTGAGGATGCCTCAAGTCAATTGAAGGATATGGGTGGTTCTCGTACCGTTGAAGAAATGCAAGACGAGATGCAGCAATTGAATGAGGAAGCAAAGACCCTTAAACGTCTCTGTGTTTCCATAGCATCCGAAAAGGAGCTATCTCGTCAGACCATAGGTCTGCTTGACAGCCAAGTAAAGGATCATCGCCTGAAGCTCAGCGAACTGAACTTGAAGCTTCAACAATCAAACGCCCTAGTGGGTAGGATTGACGAATGTCGGGATAACAACCAGAAACAAAATATAGTTATTGACGAGACAGATACCGAGCTCAAAAATCTCGCCCCGGAGTTGGCCAGGGCTGACGCGCGTGTGAATAATATCTCTCGTGATGGCGCAGAGAAAGAAAATCAGCAACAACGTGATGCCTCAAAGCTTGCCGAGAGCGACATGCAACTAAAGAGAGCAGCGCATGGGATTCAAAGTTATCTCAGGCGTGGTGGTCCAGATCAGTTGAACAGATGTCGTTCGCAGGTCCAGACACTGCAAGAAGCTGTCAAAAAATGTGAGGACAACGTAGCAAACATCCGCAGAGAGATTGGCAATCTTAAAATAGAATCTGCAAATGCAACCGCAACTGAGCGTAGTATTCAAGAAAACCTAAGGTTTCGTGCAAACAAACGGCAACTCGAAATATTAACGGAAGAAATCCATGAGCTTGAGAGTCGAAACACCGAGACTGAAAGGGATAGATTCCGAGCAGATCTAAAAGTATTATCAGATACATACACCAGGTTGACTATGGAGGTATGTATGAAAGTTAATGGGGTAGTATCAATAGGTTGCTGACTCCCTTTTAGAAATCGACCAAGGCTGGGGAGATGAGGTCTAAGGATAAACAGCTAGAACAACTGATCCAAGATTATGCTACAGATTACGCCGATGCAAAAGGAAAATACAAGGAAACGTTGGCAAAAGTTCAGGTAAGATTGATTGATATCAATAAAACTGTTATTAATGTTTAAAAGACAACTACAGGTGCTAGTAACGATCTATCAAAATACTGCGCCGCGCTTGATAAGTGAGCTCACAACTCAACCAGAAATAGCAATCCTTGGGCTAATGTAAATTGCTAGGGCTATCATGAAGTATCATAGCCTGAAAATGGAGGAAATAAACCGTATCATCGAAGAACTCTGGAAATCCACGTACCGAGGCACCGATGTGGATACTATCCTCATCCGATCTGATGACAACGAAGGCACCAAAGGCAACAGGAGTTATAATTATAGAGTACTCTCTCTCTCCTAAAATCTATACTGCTGTGTATCTAATTAGCTGTTTTCATTGATTATGGTTAGGTATGTATGGTCAAACAAGACGCAGAGATGGACATGCGAGGTCGTTGTAGCGCTGGGCAGAGAGTATTAGCAAGTATCATCATTCGGCTTGCACTAGCTGAGTGCTTTGGTATCAATTGTGGGGTATGCCTAACTCCTTTCATTCCTTCTCCAATAAAATTTGATTTTTTTATGGGAGCTAAATCACTCTCCTAGCTGATCGCGCTAGACGAACCCACGACAAATCTTGATGCCGATAACATTAGATCTCTTGCTAGAAGTCTTCATGAAATCATCAAGACCCGCCAGGCACAATCTAACTTTCAATTAATTGTAAGATCTACATAGATACTCTTTATACTAGCAAGGACAGTCTCTGGATCACGTGTAGCCTGTCTTCTGCATCATGCTGTGAGGGCAAAAGCTGAGCCATGGGGCCTGAACACTTAGCGCCTTTCCTAGTAGATATTCACGGGCTGAATGGGGCTAATAAAATTATAGGTTATCACTCACGATGAGGATTTCTTGAAAGAGATGCAATGCCAAGACTACTGTGACCATTACTACCGTATTTCAAGAGATGAAAGACAGAAGTCAATTATAGAACGGTAGGCTTTCAGACGCGATATTTATTCTGAGCTGCCAAGGCTAATAACCTATTAGACAATCGATTGCGGAGGTCATATAAAACCAAGCTCCTTAAATCCATTTAACACATGTATCTACCAAATATTCCTCTAGGGCATGTTCTGAAATTTACAGTCCTTCCAACCTTTTTTCTTGGGGAACGGGCATATGGTATGCATTACAATTGTAGAATATCTTAGGGCTAGAGCCAGGGTGATAAGAGGCCTTTGGACCATGGCCCCACAGTTCCAGTGGTTAGTATACCAGATTCAAGTTTCGTATCTGGACCTAATTACATCGACCAACAACCCGTCGCCAGTCCTAGATCTATGTGGTTTTTAAACTTAATGGAAAATCAAATTAATTCTCATCGCTGTCATCCTGAAACGGCAGATACCGGAAGTCCACAAAACTCATTACTTTATCGATGGTAATCATGAATTGCAAGCTTAGAATTCCTCGGCTGTCTCCCCGGATGCTAACTTTGGTAGCAATTGCCATAGCACGGGCGGCGTGCTTTATCAAATTAAATTTGTAACTACATGGATTTTTTTGCCCCAATTAGAAAATTAGGTCCTTGTAAGGTGGAGAGGAGGAATAAACACATACGTATTCTGGGTAGATGTAGGAACCTGGAAAGTTTCCAAGAGACTGCGTTCATTGGAAAATTCTACACTAGTACTTCCCATTGGCCCTGTTGAGCTCAGACTGAAGAATGGGTGGTGGGGACTGGCAGACATAATCAGACGATCTGGGGATGATCCATCCAACTCTTGAATTGCATCGTAGAGCCAGTCAGCCTAGTAGTTGTTTTAATAGACCGAACATGCCAAATAAAAAGAGAAGTCACGTGTATTAAACAACGTTTCTTGGAATTCTAAAGCCCGTACCTTCATGATGATCTTTTTAGTAAGAGGCTGATCCAGCGAAAACTCTTCCATCGATTCTGGCTCGTACGTTGTGAGGGTACAGGAAGTAGAAAGATTGTCTTCTTCTAGACTATTGCGGCATATAGCAGTCAGATACGTTTATTTTATACCCAAGTCAAGACTCACACTACTTGTAAGGGATGACCTTCGCCCTGGTAAATCATTGTGCACTTCCCAGACCTCCTTTCCTGTTCGGTCCCCAGGGCAGGTGCTGGTTGATTCCACCGTTCCCTGGATGCAGTTTCTGCACCGAAGATTTGGAGACATTCTAGTAGTGCAGATAGTGAAATTCCAAACGAGACACCCTTTTCGGAGTCTTCGTTATCATCCTCCGGATAATCACTTCTCAAGCTTTCTGGATCCAGCGGTGGCCTGCCGCTTGCAAGATAGTTAAAAACATACTGTGTGAAAAGCTTTTTGTCCACGAAAACATTGCCTGTGAAAAGGGGAGCTATCAATTTGTGGAAACCCATGAGACCATTAGAGACTACTCATACCCTGCATGACGCGTGAATGCTCAACCATAAAGGTCAGACCATCACAATTAATTTGAATCTGCGCTTTGGGAAGAAATCCAATACACCTAAGGAGAGAAAGTATCTGGCGGATAGATGTGGTTTCAGCAATGAAGGTTGGGACGCGGCTGTTATTCATCGCGTGGGTCACTGGTGAGTCTTGCACGAGGAATGTAGTTGTGGTTGTTGGTTCACGGCATGGTTTCGCATAATTAAGAATACAGGCACGTAACTCAAGTCCAAGTGTCAAGGCAACTATTCCTTTCCGTGAACTTGACGGTTTATATTTATCCCTCTATCCCCCCCTGCTTCTGCGATAAATGCTTATACGTAAACTCCTACAGCACAAATAAGAAATACCGACCCAAACCTGTCATTTAAAACAAAACCACTGGTAAGTATAGAGACTTAAACTCATTTCAGAAAATTAATAAGTTGGGAATATATACCCAAGAGATACAGAAGCCAACAGTGCCAGTAAAGGAGCAGTTGTTATTGACTTGTCTAGTATGGTGAAGGCCATGTCAGTTAAGCGTTTCGAGCGCGAAAATAAAGGTGGCATACTGATTGAAAAGAGTCCAGTGAGGGAAAACCCTAAGCAGAAGGGGTCAGCGACTTTATTGAATTTTACTTGTTATACTGTGATGTACAACGAACCTGTTAAAACCAGTAACAAGGCAACCGACAGCTGGCTGTCCTTAGATACCAGGGGCTGGAAAGGCGTCAATAAGTCCCAGTGAGAGTCCATATTTTTTATCTGTGGCCGAAAAGCTGTAAGAGTTGATTTGGTTTGTTCAGTCCGGAATGGTGAGGTTTAGAGCTTCTTTGACCTAGATGAAGACAGCTGTGGGTTCCATGTGTTACCCATAGCACGGTACATTTGGGCACGTTTTAACCGCGTATCCTTGTCATCAATCACCTATACTTCTACGTTACGGCACCCTGTCTCTAGTTCTTAGGTGCTAACTTGACGGAACTATAACAAGATGCCGAACGTAAAACACGAAGGTATGTCCCCGCTAAAGAGACCTTTATTTTACTTTCAACTTTAGAGTTAACCATGTGCGTATCAGGGATGAAGCGTAAATCTGAAGATCAGAACACACACCCTTCTCCCAAGAGGATAAAATCGTCAGAATCTCCAGAGGATCAAAAGAAGACCAAGGCCTTTTTTAGAGAGTGTAGGTTCTTCTTGTCAGAAAGAATCCTCCACTGATTCACATCGAGGGGCTGACAAAACTGCACTCTAGCAAATGCCGTTCTCGAAGAGTATCATGGCGACATCGAGTTTCGTGTGGTCAACAATGACAATTCCAGGGAAAGTACCATTATATTGACTGGCCTCAAAAATATCTTCCAAAAACAGTTGCCAAAAATGCCCAGGGATTATATCGCGCGGTTAGTCTACGACCGGACTCATCTGTCCATGGCCATCGTTAAAAGGCCATTGGAGGTAGTAGGGTACGCATTTAGAGATGCACTATTGGTATCTCATACTCGCCAAGTCCTTCTCATTCTAACATTAGAGTAATAGAGGTATCACATATCGACCTTTCAAGGGTAGACAATTTGCAGAAATTGTGTTTTGTGCAATTTCTTCAGATCAACAAGTTAGAGGCTATGGTGCTCATCTTATGTCGCATTTGAAGGTGATTTGCAACTTGTAGCTCCCACTAATCTTAACTATTACCCTAATACCGCCCTAGGACTATGTTAAAGCTACCTCAGATGTGATGCATTTCCTTACCTACGCCGATAATTACGCGATTGGATACTTTAAAAAGCAAGGTTTTACAAAGGAGATCACACTCGATAAGCAAAAATGGATGGGGTATATTAAGGATTATGAAGGGGGGACAATCATGCAGTGTTCTATGATACCAAGGATCAGATACCTGGAAGCATCAAGGATGTTGGCAAAACAAAAGGAAGCTGTTCACGCCAAAACTAGAGCTATTTCAAAGTCTCACATCGTCCACGTACCGCCAAAGGCATTCAAGAATGGCCCATGTAAAATCGACCCAACCTCGATTCCTGCAATTAGTAAATCAAACTCAGTGTTTCCCCTTTAGTTATTCCGGGAATTCTCGCAGAGTTTTTACTAACAGAAAGTTAGAAGAGGCGGGGTGGTCGCCTGAAATGGATGAATTAGCTAGACAACCAAAGCATGGCCCGCACTATGCTCAGCTCCTTCATCTTCTCAACGAGATGCAGAACCACCAGTCAGCCTGGCCTTTTCAAAAACCGGTCAGCCAGGACGAGGTGCCCGATTATTACAACGTAATCACCGAGCCAATGGATCTCGAAACGATGGAAAAGCGACTTGAAGAAGATGCATACTCTTCCCCAGAAGAATTTATACGAGATGCAAAATTGATTTACAACAATTGTAGACGATACAATAACGAAAGTACTTCATACTGGAAAAACGCGAACAAATTGGAAAAGTTCATGAACCAGAAGTTGAAGGAAATACCAGAGTGGTCGGTAAGTGTTCCTATATTTGCCCCATGAGGTTGAATGGTTGGTGTAGATCCGAGCTAATTATTGGCACTTTAAAGCACCTTGTTGAATGATATGTGGAATCTGTTTACAAACAGAAGCAGACCCAGTCTATCTCCCTGTGCTTTGCATTATATATCTCTTCGTGTGTTCTCGTTTTTATAACCGATTCGACTCGTGGTTGGGGAGCGATGGCTTTGGCTAAGGTGGATGGCTGTCACGTCAAATCATCCGCAAAGTGACAATGAACACAGACGCCCCGAACTGACTACACAACCGAGAACCTATAACCATAGCTAAAATAGAGGCGATGTGGTGCTATTTAGCCATGATCATTGACGGGTTATCTGCGTAGGTAGTTTTTTTTTTCTTTTTTTTTTCTATTGGATCATATTATTTTATTTCTAGGTAAAAATGCTATGTGCAGCCGTAGACTATTGCCCCTAATAAAGTACAAACAAAGCATTCACAAAAAACAAAATATCAAGAACACAAAAAATTAATAAAACAAATATCATGCAGGGATAGAAGAAAAAAGACTTGTATAAAAGAAAGTAGTTATTATAACGTTTTCACAGTTACTGGAAAACAGTGTAAGAATTGAGTCTCAATGTTCTCTGTTTTACCTAAAAACCTAAGCAAGAATAATGGAAAAAAGTGATAATATAACAATAAGTGCGATGTAACTAAGACTACAAGAAGGACAGATGAAAATGATGACGCGGACGAGATCGGAGAATACAACCTGGAATAACAGAGGTGCAAGACAGTGGGCAAGGTGTGACGGAGTAACTAAGACATACCCGGAGGACAGATGAAGATGACGACGAAGATGTGACGGGGCGCTAAGACTCACACGGGGCCAGATGAAGATGACGACGAAGGACTGGAGGACACAGTACCAAGATACGTAAGAGAGGCGACGATCGGTGAAGACCTAAGGCCGAAGAGAGAACATCAAGAACTACTACTCAGATGCAGCCTCCCAACAGTCTCCTGAGCCTCCTGAGTAGCCTCCTGAGCTTTGAGTGGAGCCCTGAGGCGCGAGACATCAGAGACAAATGAAGTTTCATTGATGAAAGCGGCGATCAGAGGACGGCAGAGCAAGAAGACTACGAGGCCCAAGTGACAGCAGGAAAGCGAGGATCAGAGTAGAAAGCCAAAGCCAAACGTAAGCCACAAGGCCGACAAGAGGAGATCAATAGAGGCCGCAGAGAAAAGAACCTTCGGTACCAAGAACGGTGAGAAATATGACTACGGTAGAGGAATAACTATATTCCTATACGAGAAGACAGAAAGACGAGACAGAGAGAAAAGAAAGAAAAGAGCTAAAGGAAACCGCTCAACCCGCTATTTAACACCTCCCTCCAACAGTCCGCCAAGACACTCTTACATCAGCCATGGAATCCCATAGAAACTCAGTATCACCACACCTCGTATTCCTTCACGCCAACTCCCGTATTCCCCATTACCAATCCATTCTGCAACCAAACCTCAAAGAAAGAAATGATATCACCATCAGACCATTCCATCCCCGCTTCGCTTATCCTAACCCCCTCTAACGTACTAATACTTCAATCACCGAACGGTTGGGCCGAATGCCAAGACGCCGGGACAGAAGACAGGAGCGAGGGACACAGCTAGAGACGAGAGACGCACAGGGTGACGACTAAAGCGAAGACCCTATGCAGACAAGTGAAAACGGCGATCGAGAGGGCAGAGACAAAACTCATGGCTCATGGCGACAGACAAGTGAAGATAATAGAGTCGCAAGAAGAGACAACCTTCGAAGCCGAAAGACGTAAAAAATGGCGACTATGGATAGAATATATGATATTCCTACGGTACATGCGAAGACGGCAGAGAGAAAAGAAAGAAAAGAACTAAAGGAAACGACTCCAACCGCTATTTAACACCTCCCTCCACTAATCTGCCAAAACTCCCTTACATCAGCCATAGAACCTCAAAGAAACTCAGTACCACCACACCTCCTATTCCTTCACACCATCTCCCGTAATCCTATTACCAATCGATACTGCAACCAAACCTCATAGAACGAAATGACGTTAACATCATACTACTCCATCTCTGCTTCGCCTATCCTTACTCCTTCCGCCGCGCTAATACTAGTATCACCGAACAGTCGGACCGAATGCCAAGACACCGGGACACAAGGCAAGGACTAGAATCATAGCAGGGAAAGCGAGGATCGTAGATAAATGTAAAGATGAGACTATAAGTGCCACTGAGCCTGACAAGCAGAGGGACTATAGATGTAGCCATAGTAGTCAACTTTCGAGCGGAATAAAAAGATTGAGGACTATGGATAGGATATAAATATATTCCTATATACGAGAATACAGGAAGATGAGACAGAGGGAAAAGAAAGAAAGGTACTAAAGAAAACATTTATACTTTCTATTTAACATCCCCTCCACTAGTCCGCTCGGACTCACTCATAAGCTCATAGAATCCCATAGAAATTCAGTATTACCACACCTTGTATTTCTTCCCACCATCTCTTAAAATTCTATTACTAATCCCTCCTGCAACCGAACTTCATCGAAATAAATGACGACAACCTCACACCATCTCACCGCCTCCTCGCTTATCACTACTCCTTCCACCGCAACAGCGTTACCATTACCAAACCCTCAGGACTGATGCCAAGACGCCGAGACACAAATATTAGAGGATATGTTTACACAAAATTTTCCATAGGATTCTATTAGAAAAGGTTTGAGTCAATCAGACTGAAGACCATGAATAAGATTGCATCTATCTTCTAATCTTTTTGGTATTCAGGAGATGAAGAATATTCAGGAGATTCTTAGGAGATACAGGAGACTGTTAAAAGACTGTGAGTAAACTCAAGAAACTGTCAGGAGACACAGAAGGTTCTACATCAGCAAACTACTACTTGTGTATGCAGTCTCCCAACAGTCTCCCGGGTCTCCTAAGGGTCTCTTGAGGCTCCTGGATATTTTTTGAGTCTCCTGAGGCTCAGGAAACATTAGGAGACAAATGAAGTCTTGCTGATGTGATGACAGATTTTGTTTAATAGCGAGTATTGTCGTTTCTTTTAGTGTTTTTCTTTCTTTCCCCTCTATCGCCTCTTTCTATCACTTTGATGCATAGCAATATATTTTATTCATAAATAATGATTCACAATTCTGAACCGAAGGAAGCGTCATTTACTATACCAACCCTATACCTTTGTTTCAGATTTCTACTATAAACCTCACTTCGCCTGCTTTCTATTCTTCATATTTATTTTATTTTCAGCCCCGCCATCATACATACGCCTCAAATTTCTGGCCATATCATCCTTATCTATCCTCCAAGTAGTTTTAATCACTCTATTACAAATTAATATGAAGAATATAAATAAAGAAAGTTTTATAAAATTTCTATGTGTTTCAGTAATACATTTTATTGGTAATAGTATTAAGATAAAGAATATTTTTGATTATATTGTGGAATAAATACAAGAGCTTTCTGATAGTATGTGTTATGCAACTCTTGATTCATATTGGACTATAAGAAAAACGATATTAAATAATTCTTTTTATTTTCTTGCTTCACTTTCTTTTTCTGTTCTTATTATGAAAATTATTAGAAGAGAGTATTTAAGAGTCAAAGGAAGGAAGAAGACAATAATGACGCAGACGAGATTGGAGAACATAACTAAGAATAACGAAATGCAAGATAATGCAAGAAGATGAAGACTAGAGCAGAGGATAGTGAAAGAAAAATCGACAGAAAGATAAGAAATCTATAGAGATCTGAATCTTCAGCCTATAAATATTAAGAAATTACAACTCACAGATGCAGTCTCCCAACAGTCTCCCGAATCTCCTGAGAGTCTCCTGAAACCCCTAGATATTTTTTGAGTCCTTTGAGGCTCAGGAGACCCAGGAGACCATTGGGAGACTGCATACACAAGTAGTAGTTTGCTGATGTAGTCTTCTAAGGCCACTCGATATTTTTTGAGTCTCTTGACACTCAGGAAATATCAGGAGACTCAGGAAACTCAGGAGGCAGTTGAGAGACTCCAGACACAAATAGTAGTTTCCTGATGTACTTCACTTAATGGAAACTCATAGAAATACATTATATAACCACTAAACAAACTTCTCCATTTATATCGCAACCACTACACAACATCAATTTGAGTCTAGGTCTCTGAGGTCTCTCGAGAAGTCTTTTTTGAGCACTCAGTAATCTCCTGAGACTTATAAAATCTTGGTGATTTACCACTATACAATCACTATACAGTTTCCTCCACTTATAACGCAATTACTACGTAACAACTACGTACATCAGCAGGGTCTCGATTTTCTCCTGATTTTTCCCAAGCTCCAGGAGACTCTCAGGAGATTCAGGAGACAGTTGAGAAACTATAGATACAAATAGTAGTTTGCTGATGCAGTCACTGCACCACCTCTTCCATCATGACACCATAACGACATAACTACTATGCCACTACTACACTCTTACTGCATACATCAGCAAGACTTCATTTGTCTCCTGAAGTCTCTTGAGCCTCAGGAGACTCTCAGGAAACCCAGGAGACTGTTGGGAGACTGCATTCACAAGTAGTAGTTTGCTGATGTAGTCGCTCAACTATGCCGGAAGATACAGTTGAATAACTTCAATTATTGCTTGCATCAGCAAGACTTCATTTGTCTCCTGATATCTCTTGAGCCTCAGGGGGCTCAAAGAATATCTAGGAGTCCCAAGAGACTCTCAGGAGACTGTACACACAAGTAGTAGTTTGCTGATGTATGGTTCTGCACTTTGTGAATATAGTTGTCATAACTCAGTACAACTAGCTTTGTTTATTGGTTGTTCTTCGTTAGAGACCATGTTAAATCTAAGTAAGTATGTCTCTTTAAATATAAATGTATACTTCAATATGAAAAGAGCAAGTGTTGAATGAACAATTGATAGTCCTGCTTGGATCAGATTTTGCAACCCGAAAAATAAGCTTGGAAGCAATAGACCAATCTTCAAGGACATTAATAAACTCAGAAAAGGTGTGAAATGCCTGATTAATAGTTATGGCTGAAATTGTGAAAGTTGGGGGCTGATATCGAGGTTTGGTTGGTGGGGTTTGGAAGTTAACAACAGGTGCAACGATTATCTAGCCTCATTTCTAAACAGTATTTCCGGCCCTTGAACGCATTGTGGAGGGTTATGCGCCGAACGTGTGGCACTTCTTTCCTGTTTTGGTTTCTCGTCCCATTCGCCAGCGCCCGCTGGTGACAAAGCCAGTGTAAGTTCCGAGCACACCACCAGCAGAACAACGGACACTCGCTCCCCGTTCCTTTTACTACCCCCCGCCGTTTCCTTCGTTTACACGCTCTCCCGTTGTACCTCTTTCCCACCCATCACCCTCAAACGTCCCTTCTATCTAGAGCCTTACTCCTCTATTGACTTTATTCACCCCCGCTTATTTTTACTCCCTGTCCCCCGCTACCAATAGTCCCCGTTACTACCCGTCGCTCCCTGCAAGTGAATGAATCTTGCAGCGCACTTTCTCCTCATCACCTGTCACCACTGCTATACTCTCATTTCCTTTTAACGTTCTTTCCCCCTTATATCTATCTCTACTTTGACTACTGTCGCCTATCAGGACTACACCCAAATCATCGCTGCTCCATTTTCTAGCTTTCGTTCATATTACCAATAATTTCAGCTTGAAGCCGCTCGCTAGTCTAAAACTCTGCCCACTTGGTGGCTCATAACCATCTGAAGACGAGCTCTTGCGGAGGGAGACAGGATATATCCTCTCGTCATTTGGTCGTCAACATTGCCCGCGCTTATTCTCCCGCGGAGCCCACTAGTTAGAACCGCTATACCCATCACTATCGGCAAACATGCCTGGCGTCACGATTCCGGATGGTGGTGTTACTTTGGGCACAGCGGTCAATACTGTTGGTCAAAAGAATTCAAACATTCATAATCAACAAGCCATGCGGGTTACCTTCGCTGATAGTAGCATCTTGGAGGACGTGCTCAAGCATGGAGCCGACCTGAGGATATCCTTCGGGAAGTCTATGGTACGGAACCTCCACTGCTAGGCCTCATGTTTAGTCATACTGCTTGTTGTTATATATGTTACACCTGAATACTTAGGTATATCAGGTTTAGAGGGAGTGTGGTGGTCTGAATGAGTAATCTGGGTTTTGTGATAGGTTCAGTTTGGCTAACAGTTTTCCTGTGTGTTTTACCTCTTTCTCTTATTACTAGAGGTTTGTCTATGGGAGTCAGACCATGGAGATAGTCTCTATAGTGGAGCCCAACCGCCATGAACTATACCGATCGTCGACCGCCTCGCCTGAGGAACTAGCCTTTGCAGCAACATTTACGCATCAACTAGAAGCTCGAGAGCTTGAGGATGAAGTCAAAGACGAAAGTTTGCTGGCTCTCCAAGAATCATATCGCCGAATCAACCAGGAAAAAGAAGCCTCTACGTAAGTTTTCTTTACTTATATCTTGAGCAGGTGGAATTCTGTGGATTGAAACTCAATTTGAGGTCAATGGTTATGTTTCCTTTCGCTCACAGTGTCTCCGAAGAACCGCCGTTGTTGATAGCACGTTCTCAGCGAAGGGGGGGAAGCTTGCATCTTACCCGAAGAAGACCCCCCAAGTTAGTCGGGCAAAACCTCAGCACTCATTATCCAGTACGCCTATATCCAAAGGTGCACGCTCCCCCGAGAATCCAGCCCATGTTAATGCGAAACTTGAGGCACTGCGCATTCCGTTAATTCACCTCCTTGCAATGGGCCCGGATTCTGAACAAAACCTTGCATCTAAAACAAGGGTTTCGAATGAAATTTGTGTCCGGATTTTACAGAAGATTGCGAACAGGGTAGGCAAGCAATGGCAATTGGTTGACGACATCTTCAAAGACCTTGATATATGGGATTTTCCATATCCTTCCCCTAGCGACCGCGATCAAGCCATCACAAACTGCAGAATAGCATTCAATAGGTTGAGATTATCAAGGGAAGCAACCGAATGGCAAATGATTCTAGCCCCTGAGGACAGAGGAAAGGTTGACCCAAATCCACCACCACCACCGCCCGTGAAACTACCCTCGAAACCGGCTACACCGAGTATTACCGTTACAACCGAAAGCCCGGAGTCTAAACTATCTAGCCAAACAACTGGCAAGAAATCAGGTGGTGGTGAATCGATGGCTCGAACAGCCTCCTCAACCAAGGCGGGGAAGGTACCACCGAAAGATGCCATATCACGGATTATAGGGAAGAAAGGTAAAAAGGCTGCGGCAGTAAAAGCTACTGCAAAGCCAAAAGGACCCATCGGCAGACCTCCAAAGTCGGCCACCGCTAAAACAAGTAAGGCGAATGCCGCAAAAGAGTCTACTGTTAAACCTAAAGTCAAATCGGCCGAGAGAGTTGAGGATTCTGACGAAGATATCGATATGGAAGATACTAAACAGCCTCCTCCCCATCCCCCTCCCCCTCCCCCGCCTCCGAAAGCAGCGGAAAAAAAGGGAGTTTCTCCCCCTCTACGGCAATCACCAGTTGTGGTTGCAAGGCCTCCTTCGGTTGCAGGCTCTGGAGCCTCCGATCACGACGTTGAGAATCCACGACTCAAGGCGAAAAAGGCAACCACGCCAAGTATTAAGTCCCCAATAAAAAAGCAACGTCGTGATATACCCGGCTCTAGTGGCACATCTTCAACAACAGTCAAAAAGAAGAGTGCGAGCGCTAAAGTTACTACTGGCGTCTCTAAAGCTCCTGTGTCGCGGGAGTACGTTCCGCGGCGTAGCTCAAGTAACTCGCCGCCAAAGCCGTCTCCCCTGGGGTCCTCCCCACCTATAAACGCATCTGATATAGATAACACATCAGCAGCGTCATCGCCGTTTCTCGCCTCGATTGCAGGGACGTCGACGCCAGGTCGATCACCTCTAGATCCAGTAACAGTTCAATCAAAGGCGAACAAACGATATCTGCCAGTAGCCTCCCCACCATTGAAGAGGAAAGCGGCTCCAGCTGAGCGCGATGACCGTGCTCCTCCTTCTCGGACGGGCTTAAATAAACCACCAACATCTTCTACTCCTAGTAGAAACTCGAGTTACTCCAGCAATAAGAGACGGAATACAAGCCCTCCACCCGAGCTCATAAAGTTGGCGCGAAAGTTTAAGGAGGATCATGCTCGTTATGAGCGACTTTACAGAGAGGTCCAATACATAACAGATTCTCTCAAAAAGAAGGAGAAGCTTGATCAGGTATGGAGCATGCATCGAGACCTGGTCTCACTCAAGGCTCAAATATCTGCATCGACATGATTGCGTTGATGATTAATGGTTTCTTTTATCTCCGCTTTATCCCTCACATAATTTTAAACGGGTTCGGGTTTGGGTCCACTTCTTTATTTATTTTTTCCTCCGGCCTTGCATTCCCTTTTCCCCCTGTTTCTTTTATTTTGGGTGCTGGAATATTTTATGGTTAACACGAATTAATGCAATGTGGGAAAAGGCCTAGGTACCATAAATTAGCGGTACCCGAAGCTTTAGAGTGAGTTTTTTTTTAATAATTCAAAAGAACAAAGGCGCGTGCCGGTTCTTATTCTGTGGTTTTTATGGTAAATCAGCCATTTTCATACCTGGGGTGGGTGCTATCCATATCTTGATGAAACCTGTTCCTCTTTGGGGACGCTTGGGGTCTCTTAAATTCCCTTGCTGTACAAAAGCACTTTCCAAAACGGCGTTTTCCAAAATGTTTTTACTACTGACTCGAGGGTTGGGTCAAAAATCTATTGGGCTTTCAATGTTGCCTCAACCATTGCCCCTCTCTATTTGGAGGTGTAGGCTTGGTGTCCTGATATATATGTATAGTTAGTCAAATACAAAGGAGCTCAAATTTGTCATGCGGAAGATGCACTGTAAGGGCCCGTTCGGCGGCCACCTGGGCCACCGGAGGCTCTGTTTCTGCGGCCCCGTTAAGTCTTTGGTGGTTGCTTCTCACAGCATAAAACCCGGGACAAGCGTCACGCGCCCTAGCTATCCGAAATGGGGTGAGGGTTATTTCCTATGATTCGGATCAAGAAGACATTCCACCTTTACGTACTTCTACGCGGAAGATCCTAGAGAATCGAGTAGTACAAAAGAGGAGTGGGTTCAGTTATTCCCGAGTGTGCGCAGAGGTTTGAGGCGGTCTTAGCCACAGCCCATCACTCGCATATGGGCGAGGGTATATCTTCCGAGTGTTTGCAGGAGGTAAAGCAAGGTGGGTCTCTTATAGGAATCTACGGAGCCTATACTCCCGTAACACAAACCTCCTGGCGGGGGAGGTCCCGATATAATCACGTAAAGTCGCTCGCGTTGCAGGGTTGGGGTGCTTCCGTCAGGAAGCCTTCAGGGACAATTGAACATCGATATATAAAGTACTACGACTATTTCTCACCTATAGGCCTCTAGGTGGGGTGAGTGAATTTATTGTATGACTTTTGGCATAACTAAACATAGACCGTTCGGTCTGTTGTGACATCTTTTCTACTCCACCAGCTTTGTATGAGCGGGTAAAGGTCGGCCTATTGAAACTAACCGGCTATCCCCGGGCCCATCTTGCGTGTAGCTGTTCACTGTGATGGGAAACTGACCAAACCATAGAGCTCACTTAAATGATACCGATATATCAATTCTTGGTAGGTTACGTGTATCACATCAATTTGAACTCGTGGGTGGAAGAAAAGGTGAAGATACGAGCGCTTCTGAGATAGAGTTTGGTAAACACCTCAAGGATCCTGCACCCACAATCAAGATTTTTATGGCTATACGAAGAGTATTTATATCAATTTCTTTATTTTAGATACTGTATTAATTGATTTTGTAGGCTACAATTCGGCCGAAAAAGAGATCCTGGTACGGTTCGGTCTGATGCAGAGCTTTCACAGTCTTGGATTATTTATTTATATTTTATACATGCATGTAGTCCTTAGGCTGTGGCATAGATTCTTGGATTGAACGGTTGTAAGGGAAGCTGTTGGTATACACCATAAAAACTTGAAATTGGAAAAAAATAAACGATAGACATTATTATTTACTGAGGATTCTTTATGTTGTCATAGCCGTAAGGCTGCATACAACTAAAGAATTAAAAAAAAAACTGGATAAGAATTAGCCTCCGCTGCCAAAGTAAAAATTATTCACCCAAGAGCAATATCTTGAAAGGGAAATAAATGCAGGCTGAAAGCGAAGGTACGGATCATCTAATTGTTACAGTTCAGTTTTACAACCATACATGGTATTAGAGGAGAAACGGCGAAGAACGCGGAGAACGGCAGAGCGCTATGTCACATCACGACCTATCACTCGCTGGGATAGCGGTTCACTAGAGGTCTCTCTTCTTATCGCCCAGGGAAACAAGTCAGCAGATAAATGTTGCGATACTCCTTAAAGTATGTGAATGCTGCGTTAGCTGTGGTAGCAGGAAGTATCTCGAGTGATTTCTTGTGAAGGAAACACAGTTGCTGTCGTTGTTAGAGTTCTTAATTCATTAATATGTAAAGTATGTGCCTAATCGCCGCGCACGGAATTTTATTTAAATAATGTCTCTATCTATCTATCTACCTAATTATCATCATCATCATCATCATCGTATCGTACACCACCTCTAAAAGGGGCACAAGCTCTGCAGCCAAGAACTATACATCTTCATGTATATAGAAAAACTACACAAATCTTATAAGGCATCACCATAGGGCCCCTGTACCGAGAATCTTTCTGGCGCTGGCACCGAAAAACGTTCCTCAAACCTTCCCCTCGTCGGTCGCGGAGCAATCGGCAGTTTCTCGCTCTTATCCTCATCCTGCTCATCCTCTGGCCCCGGCTCCAATGACGGTTTCTCCCCCACAACCGCCTGACTGCTCACTCCCGTATCCGCACCGGAGCTCCCCCCTCTCCTCACACCCTCATATTCACCGGTCTCCCTGCTCGCCTTACTCTCATCCCCATCTACTGTTTTCTGGTAATTCTTCCTCTTACTATGGCCACCCTCATGCCTACCTCTCCCTTGATATGCGCAGCACATCACACAACTAACTGCAAAGGCTGCCGCTGATGCAGCCACTGCTAGCCACATAAAGACAAACATCTTTACGCCGAGCTTGCCGTGAATATTGAGATCGGGGCGGTTCTCAAACACCCGGCGAAATACACAGAACAGCGCCGTTGCAATGACCGCCGCAATGGTGATGAACAGGGTCGTGGTCCCAGCGATCAACGCCGCGAGAAGTGGCAGGATGTGGTACGAGTTGTGGTTCACCAAGTCAACTATAAAGAAGACGGCTGAGAGGGCGATCCCAGCGAAGAAGCAGCCAAACATCCAGTGGCTGACATTGCGGGCCATATTTAGTGCATGGTCGATATTGGGGGGTACTACGACTATATATATTATCGGCTCTTGTTAATACACTGAACCGCACACACTACCACACTACCACACCACAACACACGACAACAACAGTAATAATAATGTAAGAGCCCCCCTAAAAAGACGAAGAGGGATAAACGTACCCTCTGCCCCAGCTAACAACTGGCTCACAAGTATTTTGACAGGATCAAACGAATACAGCGCACGCGGCGGCGAGCAGTACGTAATGCCTTCCCCAACATTACCCTGGCAATATCCCCACAGGCCTACCTGGTAAAAGTCGCTCAGGCCCAGAGTCTGTGTAATGCTGTTCACCAGCGCTGCCTTTGGGTACGACCGCGGGATGATGTGCGAGAAGTCGATGCGCAGGAAGTAAATATCTCCCAGAACACTGTTGGCGCGGGTGCTCCCGATAACCACCAGGATGAGGAAGACGATGGCCGTGAGGGTGAAGAATGGTGCGAGCAGTTTCGTGGGGCAGTGGGAGCGGGGGGGACACAGCGCGGTAGCGGGGATTGTTCGCGGCGGGAGGAGCATGGACATGCTGTCTGCTGTGCTCTGCTGCGGGTAAGGTGGGAGGTTGGGATGGGTTTTTATATTGCTCAGGTATTAATAGGGTATTTGTGTAGGAAAATTTAGAGACGCGAGATGGAGGGTATGTAGATATGGATATTGGGTGTTAGGCAGCTAGGTATCATACGCATTATGCGCTGATACTTTGTTTATTGATATCACTATTATCACGATCACAGTAAGATATAAACGGTAGGAGAAGAGAAGGGGAAGAAGGAGAAGACGCATCCGATTGGAATTTTCAGATTCCCATCTATGGCTGCATTAATTGTGGACATTAAGCTTTATCTATCTATCGGCTGGTCGATCATTGATGCTGGCTCCTCGTTTTTCAAGATCCAAGTACTTTGTCAAAATTTAGCTTCGTCCCAGCTTCGTAACTCTAGCTAGTTACATGTATCATACCTTAACAGCACCACCAAAACCTAATCAAGGGCTCTGGCGGCAGATTAGCTAGTTAGCGAGAGCAAAGTGAACAAGTGGATGTGGGCGTCCCCACGTATGTCATGTCGACCCCTCCCAAGACGGGTGAATGGAAAATGGGTTGTTCGTTTGACAATCTGGGTGGAGCGCCGGCGATTCAATGCTGAAACATCACTATCAGTGAAAATTGGCTGGCCAGCAAGTTAACCACCCTGAGATGCCAGGGCCATCCCTCATCACGGAACCCTGTTGATGTGCGGCCAGCACACAGCTGCAATAGAGCAGCCGCACGACAAAATTTTGCGACGAGAGGTACGCATGAGGTAAAGGTGATGGAGAAAGAGTGAGTTGGCGTAGGGGGAAAATCGAGAAAAGTAACCAGGTAGGCTTCTTTGTGTTTATATACAATTGGCCCACTACACTTTCGCTGCTCATTTTTGCTCCCTTCCCTTCTTCCTTGACCCCATGCTGCGGCCGCCGCCGCCATGCATGTCTATCACTGTGGTGCCCCATCTCTTTCTTTTCTTCGTGTACTTGTTTTGCACGCCGATCTACTGCTACGGCTACGTGAGACATTAGGAAAATCTAAGGTTCAACCCATCGTCCCATCTCAGCGCAGCCCTCCCAAACCACGTTTCAGATGCAATGCATATGTAGGGCCAGGAAGCCTAAAAGGGAAAAAGCGGATGGATGGAAAAGAAGGGAATATAAAAATATGGATATAAAAATAAAAATAAAAAACAAGAAATACGTACATTTACAGATACTGGTTCGTCAAGATATCGTATTGGTTGCCCGATGCGGTCACAGCTTAAACACTGGGTTGGCGTGTTAATCAGGGACTCGATTGAGCGGAAAGAGGACACGGAATGAAAAAAGAAGGAATGAAGGAGGAGAATTGTTTGTTGGAAAGGCAGATAGATAAGCAAGGTAGACTCACGGAGGGAGCAAGTACTCGGCGTATGAACTTGCAAAGACAGCGACGGCAGCCTGTATATATGATACGCCCCATTAGAACCACCCCCCCATCATGTAAAGAGATATTGCGGCAAGATTTCATACCGCAAAGACAGCAACACTCTTCACGACGCTTGCATTCTCGGGCGCCCTGAGCTCGCTATAAAGCCACGGGATGAAGCTAGGAGAAGATTTGGCGGGGGGACTGGCAAAACGGGACTTTGGGGCCATTGTTGTCGTATTTTCTTTTTTGTTTCGAAAGGTGAGTTGTTTCGGGGGCGTTCGATAGTGGGGTGGCTTGCTATGAGAATTGTGATAAAGGTTTTACGGATGTTGACGTCGTCGGCTGCCAAGAAAGTCACGTGTAAGTGCTGTGATGTTATTAACATATGAGGCGGCCCTGTTCGGCGGTTTTTATGGCTAACTCCGCTATGTCCTGGGCATGAGTAAGATATGTATGTCCGGGTAAGCTATCTTAGGCAACGTAATGCTTAGTGAGACAGATGCCCAAGCCGTTACTAGTTTTCAAAAACTCCGTTTCAGAGTCCCAATGGAGTAAGAATTGTATATAAAATTTCTCGCTAAACTCCGTTTTGAATGTAGCCGAACGGGCCACAGCCCATAACCATCACAGACCGTTGCCGTTGGGAGGTTGAACCTGGACGCTAAGTAGATTAGTTACTCTAGCCCTCATGCCCGGGACTTTTGAAATCCCAAGTCTTTCTATCTTACCCAATCTAATTATTATATTAGATAGCTATATAGTCTTAGAGTTAGCTCTTTTAGTCAAGCGCCCCGCCCTACAGAGCAACTGCAGGTTCAACTGCGAATTATTAATTGATCGATTGGTAATTTTTTACCTGCCAGCAGCTCAGGACATCCGGGGAAGGATGAGAGGAAGGGATGTTTCTTGGGGGATGCCTACCATAGATATTGGAGCTCTAATCATTTGTTATCGCTCAAGCCTCGGCTTCCTTCCCGCTCGCGGGACACGACACTAACTATAGATTGTCCCAATCCCTTGATACTCTACAATTCAGGAATTAGTTCCGCGTGAGGTCTGGCCGGATTATGGCCTTTTGCCAAAATTATGTCGATGGCACATATTGAGAATCGCAGAGCATGCAATCCTCGAGGTGTCGAGGGTACAGATGGCTATCCACCACTCGGGCTGCTGCCATTAACCCACACTCTTTGATGCCGAAGATGTGTCGTCATGGCTCCACCTAGAAAACTAGGGGATTATAGGAAATACCCCATGCAACCTATCTTCGCCTTCGTCGATTCTACATCTGTCGTGGTTGACTCTCTGCCCCCCCCCCCCCAACGTCATGTAAGAGCCTAAGAAGAAGAAAAAACTGGAAGGATGCCATCCGGCGATTACGGAGAAAGCGGAGGGGGTTAAGAGGTTGCCTAGGGGTTTGAAGGGTTTAAATACCTGCGTATACTTCCTGTCCTTAGTCCCTCTTCAGAAGCATTTTCATACCAATCCCACTGCAACACCACAATCAATAAACTTTTTTATAATCTATATCTCCTCATTAATCGAATATCAATCAAAATGCCAGCTCAAGACTACAAATTCAAAGGATGGGTCGGCCTCGACAAGGACTGTGTCAAGAATGGCTCTCTCGTAGAACAAGAGTTCACTCCCAAGCCTTTCGGCGACTTAGATGTCGATATCAAGATCACCCACTGTGGTGTCTGCGGAAGCGATGTGCACACCCTATCTAGCGGTTGGGGGCCTACTCAATACCCCATATGTGTCGGCCACGAAATCGTCGGCCACGCTGTCAGAGTAGGAAAGGACGTTAAAGAGATCAAAGTCGGCGACAGAGTTGGTGTCGGTGCCCAGTCATGCTCGTGCTTGCAGCCCGACTGCACACAGTGCCCCAACAACAAAGAAAACTACTGTGACAAGTCCGTTAGTACCTACGGACAATTTTACCCTGATGGTAAGTTGCCGCTTTTTGAATGATATCGGTGTACATACTAATGCAGTCTTTCTCTAGGGTCAAAATCCATGGGTGGATACGGAGACTACGCTCGTGTTCATGAGCACTTCGTCTTCAAGATTCCCGATTCCATCCCCAGTGAGGTTGCAGCTCCTATGTTCTGTGCTGGTGTCACCATGTACAGCCCTCTGAAGCGTCACGGTGCTGGCCCCGGCAAGACTGTTGGTATCATCGGTATCGGTGGTCTTGGACACTACGGTCTTCTCTGGGCCAAGGCTCTCGGTGCCGACAAAGTAGTCGCCATTTCCAGGTATTCCAACAAACGCGATGACGCCACTAAGCTCGGTGCCGACTCATTTATTGCTACCGCCGAGGACCCCGAATGGGCCCAACACAATGCCAACTCCATTGACCTCATCGTGAACACCACCTATGCACCCAACATGCCCATCAGCGACTATTTGACTCTTCTGAAGACCCGTGGAACTTACATTCAGGTTGGTGCTCCCGAGGACCAGGTTCCCGGATTCAGCATGTTCCAATTAATCCTGAAGGATGTAAAGATTGGTGGGTCCTTGATCGGCTCTCCTGCAGAGATCAAGGACATGTTGAAGTTGGCGGATGAGAAGGGTATCAAGGGATGGATCAACCTGTGGCCCATGTCAAAGGTCAACGAGGCATTGGCTGCTTTCCACAGGGGAGAACCAAGGTACAGGATTGTGTTGGTCAATGAGAAGCATGCGAACTAGATTCTGTGAATGGTGCTAGTTATGTATGTTATACTACTATTATTAGGAACGGGCACGTTGAATATATGGAGAGTCATCTGCTGGGACGTTTAATTGAGTCTTTAAATACCAAGAAGCTGTGGTTTTCTTGTAAGATAGATCAGCGAGGGAATAGGGGCCGGAGCTCATGAGCTACGGGAGCTTGTACGATCTAGTCACGACACTTCTCTTTATCGTCAGTTTGTGAGGCCACAACACCAATCGCCTAATGATCCAGAAGGACTTAATTAGGAGACCAATTACAGTAAACTATCCAAGTCCATCGAGTTCTCGAGGCTCTCTCTTCAACGGACCAAACAAGGGGCGAGCCGGTCACGAAATATCACTCGATCGATACGTGAATTGTAAAGTGTAGGTAGTCAAAGCGCACCAGTGTCCCGGGTCCCTTGACCACGGCTTCGTAGTCCATACAACGGTGCCGAGCGTTAGCTAGGGGTCAGGAGCTACGCTCGACCTGCTGGGAGGGGGTTAAAGTTGAATTGCTTATAGTTCCTGGCCAGAAGTCATTGGAAGTGGACACCGCGCAGAATACACCAAAAATGGCTATTTTCACTTTAGTATACCAGTAGGTTCTAAACGATCAATATGAGGCTTTTTCTAATAGAAATCTGTAGTGAGGCAAATACATAGGTATTTAAGTTGAGAGCTCTTTTGATGATTGCTAGATATCATTTAAATTTGTGATTTATACTATTTATAATTATATCTATCTATCTGAGGCATCGAGGTCCTATTGCGTTGTCATAATCTGGCCTATTCGATGATTTATTTCACACCTGGAAAACGAGATGAGAGATAGTTAAACTAGATTTCCGCAATATCCCGGAGTGTACAAAGCGTAATGGCTAGTTCTAATTTATCTAAAAAATTCCCGAAGTTTACAGCCAATTGATAACAATACATATAAAGCTTATATAGCTTATTGAAAATGGGAGGAGGTTTGGGAGTAAGAAAAATAAGGTGCATACAACGTAGGAAGCGATAGCAAATACTCGGCCGCCCACTAAAGATTTCTCCCACTTAGAACTCCAACTCTACAAAACCCGCTAGCGGCGCCTCCCCCTGGTCCCCATCGTTATTCGCAATATCTTCCGCTTTTTTCATCTGTGCTTGTACCTCCTCCTTATTACAGCGGAATACTCCATCAACTCCCACATATATATGGTCGCTGTACTCCCACCACACCCTTCCACTCGAAGCGATGTGGGTCATGGCCCTAAATTTTTGAAAGAGATCGAACCTGTTGTAAATTTGCATTAGGTTCAGATGGGCTGTGCGTGCCACCATTTCCATTCTTGAACCAGCCATCGCCAAAACTTTCGCTGCTTGGCTCGGCCCCCCACGCCATTGCTGAGCTGGGAAAATGGTGGTCTCGAAAGAGATATTGAACATTCCACTACCGTTGGCGTATGACAATACCTTTTCGAGGCCAATACCTTTCAAGCCAGAGTCAAGCAGGGCATGGGATCCGAGCTGATTAAGGAGGTTCCCGTAGCGACTGTTAATGATGACTGCCCTGGGCCTGTGTTTGATACTTGACTGGTTTTCGACCGCGTTGATGATCATGAGTATCCCGGTAAGCCAGGCGCGCATAACCATAAGATCTACCTCCCAGGGCCGCCCGTCAGATCTGGACTTACTCATCGCAGCAAAAGAGTTGTATGCCGAGTTTTGGTCGAAGTAGACGCCTAAGCCGACAATTGCCGAGTTGAACACCATGGGACCGTTGCAGACTTCCAAATAGGCTACGACTTTCCTGTCACCGGTCATAAGAAGCTCGTACCATTTGACGGGCACTGGAGCGGCCCAGAAAGGGTGGGCTTGGTCTTCGGCGTGATGCTTAGCTTGTAGGTTTGCCACGATATGTGGGTACTGGGTGAAGAAGTCTCTTCCCAAGAGGATGATTGGTTCATGAATCATACAGGCTGGGTTGCTCACATTCGGATCAAATAAGATCGCGTCGTCAAGTTGCAGGACCATTCCAGGGTAAGGTATGTGGTGGGGGAGCCTAAATCTTAACCGAATGTGTGCTGAGTAGCCATTATAGTTGACAAAATCATTACCGCCTTCGCCTGTGCGCCACCAGTATTTGCAGCGTTGAAGCTTGAGGCCGTGAATATTAACGTCAATGTCATCCTTGACGGAACACATGGCTATGGTTGTTCTAGAAAATGGAAATAGAAGGAACTGGACGTTTGAATGGTAAGGCGGCGCGCCGAACTTCAGCAAGCCTTTGAAACCTTGGTCTTTGAGGTCCAGGGGATCCGCGTCAAAGACAAGGTTTTGCTTCAGGCTGGGTCTACGAGAGGGCATCAGGTTTTCAATAATGGTAGCCATTTGACAATATAGTACGGTGTCCGTATCTACAAAATTAGCAATGGGATGAAATGGTGGTTTACTAGATATATCAACTTACATTGTGGAAGGAAACGGATACTCCGGAACTAGGCCAGAAGGGCGACAAAGGTTGGGTAGCCGCGGAGAATGAGTGGGTATTTGTATTTGATCTCTTGTTTTATTTCTATTTATTGCGGGGTACAGTTAGTTGTTGGACGATAGCCGCCGAAGAGGTTGAGAATACTTACTCTGTAGCTGGTAACCTGAAAACAAGGGCAGCCAAGCAGCAAAAGTGATAAACGCCAGTAAACTCAGATGATGTTTTCTCCGGAAATCTACTCTCAGTTATTAAAGGACAATTTTCTAGGATGTTGTTTTTGCTTACCTAGATGGGAGTTGGGAGGACGAGAAATAACACAGAACCACCTGAAAAAAGAAAAACAAACAGGCAGCCGAACAACAAAGGCGTTGACCTCAGGAGATGTTTCAGATTCTACTTTAAATCAGTAAAGGGGTTCAATCTCTGCTCACTGATAATTAGCGTTTGGAGAGAGAGAAGAGACGACGCGAAGAAGCCCGCAAAGTGGGAGAGAGATGACGCTAACAAGCACTAGTATCCGAACCCCTGAGGTGTTCTATGCTATACAGCGGGTATACAAGAGAGAGAGGTGTATCTTGCGAAGCAAAACACACCAGATGTGATATTTACGAGGTACAGGCGAAGAGAGGATGAAGGGTAGGGATTGGGAGGGAAAGTGATGAAGAAGGAAGAGAAGATATGGAGGGCCGGGAAGAGAGTGTCAAGAGTCTAAATATCTAATCCGCGCGTTACCACACTCCCGTCAAACCTAAAAAGTTTAAAGAATGTTATTGAATACTCTGGTTTTATTTTTTGTCTTTCTAATAGATTAACGCCTCTACACGGGAATGTGAGGGCCAATATAGTCCGAGTGATCATTCATGACGCGAGTGATATACGGTGAGTGCTTTATAAAATTCATTTCCTTGGTGCTGCCCGAAGGTGGACACGATTTAAAGCGGGGAATAGGGGAATAATACATGTAGTAACTTGCAGCATGATCGATTGTGTTATGCAGCTCCTTTGATTTGCTTTTTTTTTTATCTCTGCGCATACATACATACACGTATGTACACCAACAAACTGGTACATGTACTTACATGTAATGAATGCGTGAAGTTTGTTGCACCTCGTCTGCCATATAGCCCACATTATACTTGCATACATCATGTATGTAGATTAACATGTGAACGAAGGTCCACAATCGATCAAGCAGACCCGTGCGGGCCCAAGATCCCATTCCCCTTCCCTATAGCCATGGCAAACCCGATTGGTGAACCCCCCACCATCAATAGCAATCCCCAAACCGGTATTTGGAGGAATGCGGCAAGACACCACCCGCATTCTACCAGCTCTAAAGAGTGGATCTGTGATGGCGGGGCCCTTCGCTTCTGTAATACTTTCTATGTAAATGAGTTGATAAGTACACATCTACAATTGGCTAAGCGTGATTTTTTTTTTGGCGGGGCCGGGGGGGAAGGGTAAAAAAAGAGAAAGGAAAAAAAAACTGGACTGAATTAACGCCCAAGGCAAAACCAATTACTAATTTACTATTATGAATCCCTCATCCCATCCATAAAGACTTTTGCTATATACATATTCTCCCTCTTTTTTTTTAAAAAAAAAAAACCACTTCTTACCGGTCCTACATCTCCTCCTCCATACCACCATCCGACTCAATCTGTATCTTCTTCTTCCTGTCCATGCGCAACTTATGCAGCATCACAGCTCCCGCCTGTCTTGCCACCTTCTCCCCCATCCTCTCGATCTCCTCCTCCGCATCGGCTGCCTCCACACTCGCAAACTCCAGCACTAGCCGCCTCCCCAGCAAATGCGTATCACGCAGCGCCTCCATCGCCCCCTCCGCCTCGCGGCTCGTCACAAAGTCCGCAAACGCGAACCCCCGCGTCGCGCCACCAAACTTCTTTGGTACCCGTACGGTGCGCAGCGTCCCGTAGTGGCCGAATAGGTTGCGGATGTCTGCCTTCGTCGCTTCGAATGGTAGATTCTTGATGATGATCTTGGTGCGCTTGCCGGCGTCCTTCTTGGCCTTGTCGGATGCTCTGCGCTCGGCGGCGGCGTCGTGGCCCTTGTGCGAGGCTTTGATGAGGAGCTTGTGTGACTCGAGGACGAAGCCGTCCATGGCGGCCATGGCAGCCTCGGCAGTCGCCTTGGTGCGGAACTCGACGAAGCCGAAGCCCATAGAGAGGACCTGGCCGGGGCGCTTGGGGTCCGTCTTGGTCTTGACACGCGCAGACAGGAATCCGTCGATGGGGCGGAAGGTGTCTGCGAGGAGGGCACTGGTCGTTGAGAAGTTGAGGTTGCGTATAAAGAGGGTTGCAGTGTCTGCGGAGGAGGCGCCCTCGGTGCTGAGGAGGTCCCTGGCAGACGGCTTTGCGTCCTTGGCGGCGGTGGAGATTTCTGCTGCGGCGGCGAGCTGCGTGGTGTTAGGATTGGCGGTGGTTGGGTCGAAGGAGGCGGTGAAGAGGCCGCGGGGCGCCTTCTCGAGGAAGAGGACGCTGTCCTTGAAGCGGCGATAGGCGAGGCCAGCGAAGGCGACGCGGGCAGCAGGAGCGCTGAGGAATTCGGCGATGGCCATGGTTCCGGCGGGGGGCATAAGCACGCGACCGAGCTGGCCGAACTCGGTGAGCATCTTGCGGAGCTCGTCAGGCTTGGTACCGTAGGGAAAGTTCTTAATGAGGATGACCTTGTCATCGCGGTCCTTGCGGTTGAAGGCATCGAGGCCGATACCCTGTGCGCGGAAGTAGGCTTTGGTCTCCTGGATGACGTGCGTTTCGGCGTGGGCCTGGCGCACGGCAGCGTCAGAGGAGGTGGGGTCAAGGAGGTCGGCTTTTGATACGCCGAGGCGGTCGGCGACGGAGGACATGACGGCGTCCGCGCTCATGTACAGACTGTTCCAGTTGAACTGGGAGGTTGCGGCGCCGGCCTTCTTCTTGAGTTCGCGCTGCTTCTTGAGGGGGAGCTTTGACAGCGCATATTCGTCAAGGCGGTTTTCGCGCTTAGGGGCGGAGGGGAGGATGTGTAGAAGGCGGCCTTGGAAGATCTTGCGGTCGAGGTGTTTGAAGGCTTCAACGGCGTCGATGGGGTTCGTGTATTGGATGTAGGCGAAGCCTTTAGAGGCGTTGGTTTTGTTGTCGATGGGGAGGTGGACCTGGGGGAGCTGTTAGTGGGTGGAAAGGTGATTGGGTGATCATCACTTATAGATTAATCATTGACACCCGAATATAGGGAGGGTGTAGAATATTACCTCTTCGAGACCGCCGTGCTCTTTGAAACATTCCCGGAGGTCGTCTTCGGTCACCGAATAGGATAGATTCCGTAGGAATAGTCTCCCGTTCTTGGATATCGTATTAAAGGCAGCCTCCTCTTCGGTTGTGCCCTTTTCCTCCATTCCGTCTGATTCTTCGGCTTTGGCGGGCTCGACCATTTCTTCGTCGATACCTTTCCACTCCCCGGATTCGTCCTGTGCAGCAGGTACTCTCTGTGGGGGTTCCTGGGTGGTTGTAGTATCGTTGAGTGAGACTCTCGCAATCTCTGCATCCACATCGTCCGTCAGGTCTAACAAGCGGCTCGTCTTGGACCTCAACCAGTCCGCGTCCGATACTGGCGCCGTCGCTACTACTTCAGCTTCTGCCTGCCCCGTCTGCTCCTCAGCAAGACACATCTCGACATCTTCCTGCGCCGTTACTGGATTGCTCTCCGGCTTGCTCCCCAACTCCTTCTCCTTCAGTCCCTTCTTCTCCTTCTTAACCGGGATACTCTCATACTCGTCATCACTCTCTCCGGCCTCGACCACCGCAACAGTATCCACCGGCTCCACTGCTCCCTGCCCAAACATCGTCAAGTCCTCGTTCGCCCACGTCTTACTTTTCGACGCCGGCGCCATCGCCTCCAAGAACTCCTTTAGCTTTGGATTATCCTTCTGCATCTCCTCTACTCCCTGGTGCGCTCTCTCTTCGTCGTCTTTCTTTCGCTTTACATCTGTCTTCCCCGCCCGCGTTTCGTGCTTACGTTTGTATGCCGTAGACCCGGGGGTGTGCTTGCTCCACGCCCTCGGTAGCTCCTTGTCGGCGACGGGCCGCGCAATCTCAACCCAGATGCGCGACATGCGGATGAAGGACTTGTTGAAGTACTTTACGGCGCGCTCAGCATCAGCCGCCGTCTTGTAGCCTACATAACCAATTCTGCGCGCAGGGAGTAGCTTGGTGTCCGTTATGGCGTTGGGGGAGTGCGCGGAGAAGTGTGCGCGGAAGTCGGGCTCGGTGATGGTGGGGGGGAGGCCGCGGATGAAGATACGGGTAGACCTGTGAGGGGGTGGGTGGTGTGAGCTGCTGCAGATTGTGGGGTGGAGGGAGGTGGGCTTACATTTTCCGGGCAGGTTTGGGGGGGGGGGGGGGAGGAGTGGCGAGAGGAGGGTCAATTGGGAACGGGTCTGTCTATCTGGTCTGTATTATGGTGTGCAGTGTGCTGAGAGAGGTTTTTTAATGTTGACGGTCGTGGTGTTGAATTTGAGTGGGATCTCTTCTTTTCTTTTTGGTGGTGGTGGTGGCTTGGTTTTGAACGTGTGAGGAGGGTTGGTCTAATGGTAAGCGGTTAATGGTGGGTTGGGTTGATTAGTGCTGGCTATCAACCTTTTTTTTTTTTTTTTTTTTTGTAGAAAACCCTCTTTTTTTTTTTTTTTAAAGTGATCGTGCATGATAAGCAACCGGGGTTACGTAATTCGCTATTCGATCCAAAGCGAATCCCAACAACGACGATGACGAGAAGTCTGCAGCCAAATACCTGAGCATGAGCGTTAATAAAGGAACTGACGAGAATCTATCCGTGCCGAAGATCAATCAGGCAGGAACGGATACAAGCTGAGGGTGGGGTAGAGATATTTAGAGAAATCGATATCATGTAGATTAAAGATTAGCTGGACCCTCAAATAAAGGAATCGAGTGATGTGCAGGTGTGCTGCATATCGTATCATCTGTAGGGTCGGGGGGGGGGGAGACGGAGGAAGAGAGGGCGTCGGGGCCTCTCTCTGGCTTTAATCTCAACAACTAGATTAGGGTCCCTTTGATCGCTCACTCGCCTGCTTCCCTCCTCCTCCTCTTCCTCTTCCTACTCTTCCTCCTCCTCCTCCCTCCCTCCCTCCCTCTCTCCTTCTCTTCTCCTCCCCCTACCTACTGCTATTGCTGCTACCTGCTGCTACGGAGACAAAGAACCCCCTTCATCATTATCTTCTTCCTCCACTCACACAATCGTCTCTTTGTTATCATCAACACCCTTCTCTTTTCTTCTCATCTACCCGCCACACTCTCTCTCTCTCGCTCATAACCACCGAACCATCAAACCTATCCAGCACAATGTCGACTGCACCACCCACAACCGAACCCACAGCTCAGAAGAGTAAGCCCCCCCCCCCCCCCCCGGGTCACTCCTCACTCGCCTCCCCTCATACTGACGCCCAGCAGCACAGGTCAAGAGCGTAGATATGGTACGGCCTCCGGTGACATTGGTACTACCATTGGGGATAGGACACCTCTAACATTGCAAACGACAGTCGGAAGAGATGGAGGCCGAAGCTCTTTCAGTTGGTATTTCGCCCTCTCGTCCTCTCTACATACAGCTGCTAATTATACCCCCTACTTATGTAGCTAAGCAAGCCGTTCAATCAAACAATGTCGAGAAGGACATTGCCCAGTACATCAAGAAGGAGGTTCGTCCCCCCCCCCTCCCAAAAAAAAAAAACCGCACAATAGGAACTTACACAAGAAATCACATACAGTTTGACCAGAGGCACGGCAACACATGGCACTGCATTGTTGGGAGAAATTTTGGAAGCTTCGTCACTCACGGTATATATCGATCTACCTACTCCCCTCAATTCGAGCAAATGGGAGGGAAAAATGATAGCTAACAAATATGGGGGGCGTAAAGAAACCAAGCACTTTATATACTTCTACGTCGGCAATCTCGCTGTGCTCCTCTTCAAGACGGCATAGATATGCTAGCTAGCTCCGTCCCCTCCCCTCCTCAAACCCATGTTCTGGAAACCCACCCACTCCAGGGATGGGCAAAAGAAGAAATTTAAAAGCATGGCTAGTTTTCAATGTGGTTTTATCTGTCGAGCTACGTGAGCCTGAGGAGGACATATAGTATTAGTTTTTCTTTTTCCTTTTTCCTTTTTTCTTTTTTCTCTCCGGTCTCTACTACTACTCTACTACTACTACTAGTACTACTACTATTTACTGTCCTACTTCCCGCTTGCGATTTTAGGAGGGTGGGCAAGAATCAAAATAACGTGTAAGCTGGGTTCTTTGTGGTGTAATTCATAGCAATGGGAACGATTCTTTTTTGTTTTTCCTGTTTTAGCGGAGTTTGAGTAAAAGTGAATTCATCGCTCAAAAAAAACTACAACTCTCATTTATCCGTACCAAGCGCGATGCCCTCTCCCAATTGAGTCTGTCGAGCAGGTACTCTCATCTGTAGAAGGAAGCAATCACCCCCAGGCCCCCCCTCTCTTTCCCTACACTACACCACACCACACCACCTCCACATCCACCGCGTTGCTGACAAAAGCGACGCGTCTTGGCAAGGCCAAGCCCCCCCAGACAAAGTGTAGCCGCACCCACATGAAAGCTCTATCTGGCACTCACACCCAACCCACCCACCACACACGCCGCCCCGTCCATCCTCTTCCTCCCCACCCCTCCCATCACAGCGGATACAGACAGACAGACAGTGACTCCGTTCAGAATCTGTTTTGCTTTGCTTGTTTCGATCACGTATATACTCCGGACCCCCTACTAGACTACGGCTAGAAAAACGACTATTATATTGCTTCAATTCGCGTGATTCGCCTCCTCCCCAGAACGAGACCCCCACTACCACCACCACCACCACCCCTCTCGCGCTCGTGACGAGAAGAGTATCATCATCATCATGGCTGACGCGGACTATAACGATGATATTGCGGCGGAAGACTGCTGGCAAGGTACATCTACATCTTCCTTTGTCCCCATGCCCCTTCTTCTTCCATCACACTACACCCCTCCCCCCCCCCCCTTCCCCCAATTGACCATTTCCTATCTACAGTATCAGCGGCGTTAGTAAAGAGAGTAATGAAAACTGACACTCCACATTCACACCATAGTCATTTCCGCCTTCTTCGACCAGAAGGGGCTCGTCTCGCAGCAGCTCGACTCGTTCGATGAGTTCGTCGGCACAACCATGGTCGAGATGATTGAAGAAGACAGCGTACTCACGCTCGATCAGAACACGCCGCAGAGTGACGATGGCATCGTGCTCCGCCGGTACGAGATCAACTTTGGGCCATGCTTCCTGTCGCGGCCGACCATGACGGAGGGAGACGGCAGCACGCAGCCGATGTTACCACAGGAGGCGCGCCTACGCAATCTGACTTATAGCGCGCCGATGTACTGTGAGCTGAAAAAGAAGGTGATGGTTGCGAGGGAGGTGGAGGTTGGTAGTGATGAGGAGGAGGAGGATGAGGAGGGAGGTGGGGCTGGAGGCGCGGCGGTGAAGGAGAGGGTCAGGTATCAGTGGGAGGTAGAGGACGAGGATATGGAGGCGACAAAGGTCTTTATTGGGAAGATGCCGGTGATGCTGAAGAGTCATTATTGCATCTTGAAGGACTTTGCGGAGGAGGATCTGTATTCGCTGAATGAGTGCCCCTACGATCAGGGAGGGTACTTTGTCATCAACGGGTCAGAGAAGGTGCTTATTGCGCAGGAGCGATCGGCGGCGAATATCGTCCAGGTTTTTAAGAAGGCTCTACCGTCGCCGACGCCGTATGTCGCGGAGATTAGGTCTGCGGTAGAGAAGGGCTCCCGGTTGATCTCAAGCATGCAGATCAAGCTGTACTCGAAGGGGGAGGCTCGAGGTGGTTACAATGCGACGATTAAGAGCACGCTGCCGTATATCAAGAGTGACATCCCGATTGTCATTGTGTTCAGAGCATTGGGTGTGGTGTCCGACGAGGATATCCTCAACCACGTCTGCTACGACAGAAACGACACACAGATGCTCGAGATGATGAAGCCGTGTATCGAGGAGGCTTTCGTCATCCAGGACCGAGAGGTCGCGCTTGACTTTATCGGAAAGCGTGGTAGCTCTCAGGGTATTAACAAGGAGAAGCGTATCCGCTATGCCAGAGACATTATGCAAAAGGAGTTACTCCCGCATATCTCGCAGAGCGAGGGGAGCGAGACGAGAAAGGCCTTCTTCTTGGGATACATGGTGCACAGAATGCTGCAGTGTGCCTTGGAGCGAAGAGAGGTCGATGACAGAGATCACTTTGGAAAGAAGCGGCTTGATCTTGCGGGACCACTGCTTGCAGGTCTGTTCAGGACTCTGTGGAAGAAACTTACAAAAGATGTCTACAAGTATCTGGAGAAGTGCGTCGAAACAGGCAGGGACTTCAACCTCACGCTAGCGGTCAAGAGCAACACCATCACCAACGGTCTCAAATACTCGCTCGCCACTGGCAATTGGGGTGAGCAGAAGAAAGCCGCCAGCTCAAAGGCTGGTGTGTCGCAGGTGCTTAACAGATACACATTTGCGTCTACACTTTCCCATTTGCGACGAACCAACACGCCTATCGGTCGTGACGGTAAGATTGCAAAGCCCCGCCAGCTGCACAATACCCATTGGGGACTTGTGTGCCCTGCCGAAACGCCCGAGGGACAGGCGTGTGGTCTCGTTAAGAACTTGTCACTCATGTCCTATATCACAATCGGAACGCCCGGATACCCGCTCGTGGACTTTTTATCTTCGAACGATATGGAGCTTCTGGAGGAGTATGAGCCGCAGAGATCGCCGAATGCGACAAAGGTCTTTGTCAATGGTGTCTGGGTCGGAACGCATCGTGACCCGCTCATGCTGCACAAGGTTGTCCAAGACGTAAGAAGGCAGGGTGTTGTCAACCATGAAGTTTCCATCATTAGGGATATCCGTGACAGAGAGTTCAAGATTTTTACAGATGCTGGGCGTGTGTGTAGGCCGTTGTTCGTCATTGACAATGACCCGCGAAGTGAGAGGCGAGGACAGCTGGTGCTCCAGAAGGAGCATATCGAGAAGTTGGAAGACGATCATGCGCTGCCGATGGAGGACCGGTTCGGGTGGGAAGGTCTTCTGTTTAGTGGTACCGTGGAGTACCTGGATGCAGAGGAAGAGGAGACGGTCATGATCGTCATGACGCCCGAGGATCTGGATATGAGTAGGCAGATGCAGCTGGGTTACGAGGAGCCCAAGGATGAGTTCAGCGCAAAGCGTGTCAAGGCGCCGATCAACCCCCACACTGCGCACACATGGACACATTGTGAGATCCACCCCAGTATGATCTTGGGTATCTGCGCCAGTATCATTCCCTTTCCCGACCACAACCAGTCTCCGCGTAATACGTATCAATCTGCTATGGGTAAGCAAGCTATGGGTGTGTTTCTTACAAATTTTTCGGAGCGTATGGATACCATGGCAAATATTTTGTACTACCCGCAGAAACCGCTTGCCACTACGCGGTCTATGGAATATCTAAAGTTCCGAGAGCTGCCCGCCGGGCAGAATGCCATCGTCGCTATCTTGTGTTACTCTGGTTACAACCAAGAGGATTCCGTCATTATGAACCAGTCGTCGATTGACCGTGGGCTCTTCCGTTCACTCTTTTACCGTTCGTACATGGACCAGGAGAAGCGCATTGGTATGCAGGTTGTGGAGGAGTTCGAGAAGCCGACCCGTGCCAATACGCTGAAGCTCAAGCACGGAACCTACGATAAGCTCGACGAGGACGGTCTCGTAGCTCCTGGAGTACGCGTTTCCGGAGAAGACATCATCATCGGGAAGACCGCGCCCATCACCCCCGATGTCGACGAGATGGGCCAGCGGCAAAAGTACCACACAAAGCGCGACGTCTCCACACCCCTGCGTAGCACCGAAAACGGTATCGTCGACCAGGTCATGCTCACCACCAACGCCGAGGGCCTCAAGTTCGTCAAGGTCCGCATGCGAACCACCAAGGTCCCGCAGATTGGAGACAAGTTCGCTTCCCGCCACGGACAGAAGGGTACTGTCGGTATCACATACCGACAAGAGGACATGCCGTTCACTTGCGAGGGCATCGTGCCGGACCTCATCATCAACCCCCACGCTATCCCGTCCCGTATGACAATCGCCCATTTGATCGAGTGCCAGCTATCGAAAGTCTCGTCGCTGCGTGGGTTTGAGGGCGACGCCACGCCCTTCACCGATGTCACCGTTGAGAGTGTCTCCACCCTGCTGCGCCAGAATGGATACCAGAGCCGTGGGTTCGAGGTCATGTATAACGGCTACACAGGGCGCAAGTTGGTGTGCCAGGTCTTTTTGGGGCCGACGTACTATCAGCGGTTACGCCACATGGTCGACGATAAGATCCACGCGAGAGCGAGAGGTCCCGTGCAGATCCTTACAAGGCAGCCGGTGGAAGGTAGAGCTAGAGATGGTGGTCTGCGTTTCGGAGAGATGGAGAGAGATTGTATGATTGCCCATGGTGCTAGTGCGTTCTTGAAGGAGAGGTTATTTGAGGTTAGCGACGCGTTTAGGGTTCATATATGTGATCTGTGTGGGCTCATGACGCCAATTGCGTAAGTTCTTTTTTCTTCCCTCTCTACCTAATTATATGTTTTGGATTTGGGGTGAGTGGTGGACTGATGAATGTGGTGTTACAGGAATCTGAAAAAGAACCTTTTCGAGTGCAGGCCATGCAAGAATAAGACAAAGATCTCCCAGATTCATCTGCCGTACGCGGCGAAGCTACTTTTTCAGGAGTTGGCGAGTATGAACATTGCGGCGAGAATGTTCAGCCAAAGGAGCGGTGTCAGTGTGAGGAACTAAGCCGGAGGAAGGGTGGTGATTAAAAAGGGTGTTTTTTAAGGTTAGAATAATTTGTGTCTGATTGTAGGGGATATTACATACCTTTATTTCTTTTTTCTTTTTTTTTTTTGAGCTTTTATTTTTTTCTCCAAGAAAAAAGATAGTTATTTCTTGATGTCTTTTTTTTTCTTATGTTTTATGGTATGCTTACGGATGGATGGGTGGCATTGGTGGGGGTGACGGTGAGGGCAGCCGTGAGGCTTTTCGGACGTTGGTTGCTATGTGTGGATGTAGGTGGTTATCGGCTATTCTCCTTTCTGCTTTGGCGATCATGGCGGATAGGCAGACTTAAGAGAGAAAAGAGACGCAGGGGTAGACAGACAAGCAACGAGATGTGACGGCTACGAATCAGATGAAACCATATACAAGTAGTTTATACGAAACGACCAAGGGGATGTGCATTTGGAAATTAACGCGAACTGCGATGAGAGTGTAGAATTTCCTACCTACCCACTATTAGGCACTACCAAGCCAGACAGACCCAACGCCCAAGTGGAGAGGGCTGGTGGGGATATAGAGCTATAGGGCTGGACGAAAAAGAAAGCGCCGCCTTAACTCGTTGTTCGCCAGGACCGGTGAGGTTATATGAACGGGCTTATCTATGCCCCTCCTTGATCGAACACCACTATAGAGGTATATAGCGCATATAGAGGGGTGTGTTGAGGCACGAGTGATATTTCATGAGCCCCGAACATGCGACCAATGTCTTCCCCACACCCGAGCAGAGATACAGCTTGGCAGCTCTGGTAGAATTTGGCCCGTTGTTTGATATTGCGTCCTCCCCTCCTTCCTTCTTCCCCTCTGGCGCATGGTATCAAAAGATTGCCTACACCCTCAGATTTTGTGACCTGGGAAACAATGGTTCGGGGGGGTGCATGGCCACACTCTTCTCCGCCACTGTTGTGTAATCAATTGGTCAAGCCCGTAGCCCATATGCCCGCTCTTTAAGTAAGCTTGATTAGACAGACATACATGTAGATTGATAGAGCATCTTGAGCTTCATAAACGTACGGGTCTCACGCAGGGACCACGGCCACTAGTAGGCCATGCTAATCCACATGTATCTACTATGTACTGGATTAAGTTTCTGTAGTCGGGCACGAAGGTACCGAAACTCTACCCAGAAAGTTCTATAATTAACATGGAGGAAGAATGCGGAGAGGCCCCCCAAGGCTAAAAAAAAATAATCAAATGATAAAAAAAGCCGGCAACAAAAGACTTACGTGAAAGAGTATCATCCCTCAAGAGCGTCGCTACCATATTGGGCTTTCTCATCACTGCTCCCACCAGGGTTTGAACCTGTTGTGGTCATATGACGAAGCCCAGTGTATTACCACTAGGCCACGCCACGATGCTTCTCTTTGTGCCGTTGTAGTTTATGGGCGGAAAGATCCTTTCCTTGGCAAGGCCAAACTGGCGGGAATTGGTACATTATACATGTATGTACCTACCATAGAGAGAGCTAGAGGATTAAAGCTTGCACAACTCGCGGTCGCGAGGTGGTAACCCCTAGTACTAGTATGTACTTTAGGAGGTAAGATGATCTTATCTGGACTGGATTGTATCAAATCTGACATGGTTGAGTTCATGATCACCGTCTTGGGTGTGCGTGCCTCTAGTGATGAAGATTGAGATTGTTATAATGTCACCACTGGCCATCATGGTCATGGCCACATTCACGGGTGCCATCGTCTTCTCACCCGCTATATAAGGATGCCCCCAAGTCCCTCTTCTAGTCTGCTATATACATGTATGTATGTGTATGTGCAAATCTCCTCTATTCGGTGCGGTTTAATGGCATTGGTGTTCTAAATCGACCAATCAAGCTGACTCACGGTGGGGCACATAGTAGCTGGTGCATGGTCAGGCACATCCCCCAGTGGGAAAACCAACGCTTCTAGATTACTAAGTACATGTAGGTGCACTTTTGAACACAGTTATAATTACATGTATCCCAACCATGACAGAAAAGAAAGAGAGAAAAAAAGAACAAAGAAATACGGTCTAGATGGTCCGCTCCATATTATTCACCGCCCCTCACGCACCCACGCACCCATCCTCCCAGCCATAAACGCCGTACACCAAAGTCTTAATATTGTTTCTTTTCACACTTTGCAAATTTCGACTCCTTGCACTGTGTATCATCTTTGCTGCACACCATCGTAGCCTCACTGTAAAAAAAACCCCCCATCAGCAAACGCCCCCCCCAAAAAAAGAAGAAGAAGGGAATGGAAGAGAACATACATGCAGGTTTTACAGCGCGCCCCAAAGTCATCCGCATCCGCGTTGTCAATCTTGTAGAACGCGATCCCCTGGGGGGTATCATAAGTCACGGTCATACAGCTCGAGTACTGTTCACCGCCCATTAGTCGCTGCTCTGGGATCTCCTAGCAGCTAGGAGAGGGAAACATACGCTAAAGACCTCCCCCATGTCCGAAGACGGCAAAGGCGCTGGGGCAGCATTGATGACGCCCGCAACGGCGGCGAGAGAGAGGAGGATGTTTGTGAGCTGCATTTTTTCTTTCTTTCTGGGTGCTGAAAGGAACGGTTGATATTGGGGGGAAGAAATAAAAAAACGAGAGAAAAGAAGAGGGCAAAGATCTATGGGATAGTATTTATCTAAAAACTGGCAGACTGACGGGTAGGCGACATATATATATATATATATGCCCTTCTCTATAACACTTACCAAGATATGGATATCAACACTAGTACACCTATACATGGGTGCATATTCTTTCTGTCGCGGTCGGTATGCAGGACCACGTACATTATTCAGCCCTTCCATATTGGAATGGGCTATCGCGGTTTACGGGCAGATGGTGTGTTTCTTTCGGGATTCTGGCTGTGGGTCGAGAAGATGGTGAAGCAATCGTTGGCTGTGAGCTACATGCTAGTTGCAATTGGGATATGCGATGCACACATTCTTCTGAGCTGAAATATACATGTAAGTAGCTAAGTGCAGGGATGGGGGGAAGCGAGTACGGCAATATTAATAGGGCTATCTACATGTGGTGGCTAATATCATTTAGGTGCAGTTCTACAGGCCTGGGCTGGTGGCTAGAGGTGTGAGGATATCTCCCAGATACTTACCTGCCCAAAGCTGAGTGAGAGTTACCAAAGGGAAAAAAAGAATATTAGCTATCATCATGTGCTGCGAGCCAGCACCACCACCACCACCACCACCCAGCCATACATGTATTTATATCCGCCCCCATCTTCTCCACCAGAATATCCAGGGCAGTTGGGAGATTGTGTGTGGACCAGCAGTGCCTTTAGGGCTCGGTCGGCAGAATATATCCAGAGATCCCTGCACCAGCTCGCAGCCTACTTTGCTACACCCAGAGGAATGCTGACATGGCAGCTGGCCGACCGACCGGCCGATCAACCGATCAACCAGGTACATGTAGTCAATTTCTACATCTCTGGGGTATAGGAGCACTGTAAAGTACTCTTTCAGAGGCTTGTTAGGCTAGTTCTTGGCATCTGCGGTGAGTGATTGCTTGTGAAGGCATGCTTCTCACGTGACCTATGTGAAGGCAGTGAGAGCCCTAACCCATTCTCTTCATGTAATCTACCATCTTTCATGTAGTAGGGGATGAGAGATCTATTACTTGATCCACATGAAAAGGTTAAAGCAGACAGGTGATGGAGCAGTACAGTGATCGATTCTCGGTTTGTCTCGTCTATTTCTGAGAGACGCTTTACTTTACTGTGAAATGATATGTTTAGGTTCCCGCCTACACACACCCCCAACTAAACGGCCAGGCTTAGCCACACCGTCAGGCGCCATACATGTGGATGCAAATAGCTTTCCCCGCGCCCCACCGACCGCGGGGTCTGCGATCTACACAGTCATCATGGGTGTATAAGGTACATGTAGGAATGCACCTACTATTATTAGTACGCAAGTAGTAAGGGTCGACTTGGCACCGCCGTTACTAACGGACTACAGACATGCGTACTACATGTACTAAGTGTATGTCTGTTGGACTGTGTCTGGGGGTCTGCAGGAATAGAGAATCGCCGGAAGCGATAGTATAAGTACGGTGCGGGTGTGTCTAGTACCTGGAATACATACCATGACAGTGCGGTATTGCATTGCTATAGTTTTTCACGATGCCTATATGGTATCTATCACATCCATCCCTTTTTGGTACTGTACTCCCCACAGTCATGAAGCCTTGGAAGATGTATCAATGACCCCCATACCTAGTGCTGTCCCTGGGGGAAGATGGACCATTTCTTCCTACCACATGTACATGTGTACAAGACCCTCTTATAATTAATTAATTACAATACCCCACAGCGTTGACCCCCAGATGCAACTGTTCACCAGCATCATGCGGAAAGGAAGAAGTAATAATATAATAATCCTCTCTTTCATGGTTTATGTCACATGTATGAGTACCTGTAGGCTGCGATAAGGTGGATGATATACCCTGAAAAGGGTGATCTTTATAGCTACTTGACTGCATGTACTCTGAGGCCGCGGTACTACTGGCTGTAGTTATAACTACGCATCTGTATGTGGGCTCTTCTTGTCCGCGGGTCTGTATCGAAGGCTACATGCGTAGAGGCAGGGCCGTCTCAAGGGCTGGCCTGCGTCAACTTCGGTTTTAGGTCATGTAAGTACGTACCTGGGAGCGGATCTTTATGCTGGCTGGTTGTAGTTTACTTCACGAGAAACCCCACAGCCCTCCCTTTAAAAAAAAAAAAAAAAAAAAAAAAAGACAAGGAAAGGAAAGTCTACCACTACAGCTTCGCCCTCTCCCCCTCCACGGGCAGGCCCAAAAACGCCCACATGAACGCAAAGCGATCACTACCAAAGAACACGCTCTCCGCCCCCTCCCCATTCCTCACAACGAACCAGGGCGCGCCAAACGCGCCGCTCTCCAGCGCCGCCTTCGTGTTCTGCTGGAGGCGGTCCTTCCACTCCGGCTGCTCCGCGGCGGCCAGCACCTCCTGCAGCTGCTCCTGCGTAAACAGCCCCGGCGCGGTCCATGCGCGCTGCAGGAGCTCGGGGCGGGAGATGTCTGTGTCCTTCTCCCACAGGGCGACCCACGCGAGGCGGAAGGCCTCGTGGTAGATGTGCGGCGGGTGGTGCGCTGCGATGAACGTCAGTCCGCGTTGGGCCTGGTGCGGCGGTTAGCTGTGTGTGTGTGTGGAGGGAGGGAGGGAGGGGGGGGGTACGCGGAGGGAGTTGGTGGGGAAGACGCTGGGGCGCTGGATGAGGTTTGGGAGGCCGAAGTGGCGCTTTGCGTGCTGGAGGTCGGTGGCGGCGTAGGCGGCTTTGGCGGGGAGGGTCCAGGGGGGCTTGTTGCCGCTGCCGGCGTTGATGCCGCCGAGGAAGACGGGGACGTAGGTTGTTGCGATGTTGTGGGCGGAGAGGAGGGCGGCGTGGCGCTGCAGGTGGGTGAAGGCGAAGTAGGAGTAGGGGGACACTGGGCGGGGATTGTTAGTGATTTGTGGGGGAGGCGGGGAGGGGAGCGGGGAGGGGGGGGAGTACCGCAGTCGAGGTAGCAGGTGATTGAGGGCTGCATTGTGTTTACTGCGGTGAGGTTGAGGTTGAGGCGGAGAGAGAGAGCTTCGGACATGTAATTAATCAAGAGCCGGGATTAGTAAATCCGGGGCAGCGATTAAAGTTTACAACCGAGGCACGGCACATGAAAGCGCGCCGGGCCTGTCGATCTGCGGTGCCGGGTGCGACTTACGCCCGGTGCAGCTTTACAGCTCCACAGCACTGATCTGATAGTAAAACCGGTAACAACAGTAATAGACCAAGTACCGGGCATTAATAATCCCACCCACTGGCCCCGAGCGAACCTCGGTCGCCGATCCGTGTAACCCACCCGACCGCTACGTACAAATACATAAACAACAGCTCCCGGCAGCTCCCAACAGCCATCGTCCACTCCTCTCTCGCAACCACCGCAATGGCAACCCAAAAAGTCGCCCTCGTCATCGGCGCCTCCCGCGGAATCGGCCGCCAGATCGCAATCGACCTCAGCAAAGCCGGCTACGCGGGTCAGTCACTCCCTCCCTCTCCCACCTGCTGCGGCGATCATTGACCCCATACCCGCACAGTCGTCGTCTCAGCCAAGAGCTCCGGAGAGCCGGCGGGGGACGCCCCGTTCCCGCCCGACCCCGACTCGAAGGACGTTCGTTCTCCCTCTCTTTTTCTCTCTCTGGGCGGGGGGGGTCATTATATACTGACGGGTGCAGTCCACGATCACGACCGTCGCCCGCGAGATCACCGAGCTGCACCACGGCCGCGCCCTCGCAATACCCGTCGACGTGCGCCACCTCGAGAGCATCGAGTCCCTCGTCGGCCAGACCATAACCGTACCCCCCCCCCCCCTCCCCGGCTCCCCCGCACCACACCACACTACTAACCTCCCGGGTAGGCCCTCGGCCGGATCGACGCAGCCATCTACGCCAGCGGCGCCATCTGGTGGGGCCCCGTATCCACAACGCCCACGCGGCGCTTCCAGCTCCTACAGCAGGTCAACCCCGAGGGCCTCTACAAAACCATACAGACGCTGCTCCCCGTGTTCGCGGCGCAGGGCTGGGCCGCGCGCGTGGTCGTCGTGGCGCCGCCAATCTACTCGCGCTTCTTCCGCGGGAAGACGGCATACGCTGTTGGGAAGGTTGGCATGAGCGTGTTGGCGGTGGGGCTGGCCATGGACTGGCGCCGCGAGGGGAAGGCCCACATGGCGATTACGGGGTTGTGGCCTGCGACGGCGGTTAGGAGCGCTGCGACGGCCGCGGGCGGCGTGGACGCGCGGGAGCTGAGGAGCCCGGTTTGTTTGCTTGCCCCCCCCCCCCCTCCCCTACTGCTGGTGTGTGGCTGATGTACTGGGGGTGTAGAAGGTGTTCTCTGATGCGGTGCTGGCGGTGCTCGAGGCGCCGGCAGAGACGGTCAATGGCCTGCTCGACACGGACGAGGACTTCCTCAGGCGCCACAGGGGCGTCACGGACTTTGGCGGGTACGCCCTTGTGCCCGGGAGTACGCCGCGGAGGATCATGCCCGTCGAGTTTCCGGACCTGACGGTGAAGGAGCAGGACGACGAGGGGGACCGCAGGGATAGCGCGGCCGAGAGGGCAAAGTTGTAGTCCTGTGTTCCGGGCCGTAGCTAGATTGCCCCCGGGGGGGGAATGTATGTATGTAGTCATGTAGGTAGGTATTTACTATGCCTAACCCGCCCAGCCCAGATAACGCCCCCCCGTGACGGTGCTGTGATCCTTTTTCATTACTACTACGACATTTAGGTAGGTACTCTGGTCACGAACTATCACTCGACGCCCACACTGCATAGAACCAAGAGACCGGCTGCAACGCTATTACTTTGTGACAATAATATACACCCCACACCACTCCCCCCCTCTCCCAAAAAAAGGATGTTTTATACAGCTTGACAAGCTCCCAATACACAAGTATATAAATAGTAGAAAGAAAATAAAATAAAGAACGCCGTGCCATTATAATAAACCGAGAACGATGACCTTACTCTTACTCCAATAGTGTGGCGGTGGTGGATATGGTGACGAGCGAAGGGGGGGAGAGGGGGGGGGGGTACTGTCTGTTGTGTAGGTAGAGGTACGAGCAGTAATAAACAAGAAAACCCCGTGCAAAGAGAGAGATATCAAACCAAAAAAAAAAGAGCAAAAAAGCCTCAACGCTCGCAAGAAAAAAAACCTGTAAGAACTACATGTACCTACAGATCCCTCCTCGCGACCCTCTTCCTCGGACTCATCCTAACCCCCGCCGTCCCTCTTCCGCCCCCCCCCTCCTCCCCCTCCTCCCTCTCCGCCATACTCTTCCTCTTCCTCCCCCCGCCACCGGCACCTCTCCCCTCCTCGGCCGCCGCCGGCAGTAGTCTATCCTGGAAATCTTTATCCCGCTATATAACAACAATAAAAAGAAGCACACCGCCATATTAGCAAACACCATCCCTCTTATATACACAGCACAGCACCATCTACCGCTTCCCATCAAGGGAGGAGAAGAAGGAAATCAAAGAACTCACATTCCGCAGCGACCTCCTCCTCTTCACGCCTCCGCCTCCGCCTTCCCGCCCCTCCTCCTCCGCCTCTTCGTCCTTCTTCTCCCCCTTCTCCTCCCGGCTGCGCGTGAGCGCAACAGCAGCCTGCGGCACCTCTTCGTAGTGGGTCGTCTCGGCAGGGGCGGTGTTCCCCCCCCGCCGCGTCGAGCGCCGCCGCGCGACACCCACAAACGTGTCCTCGAGCAGCGTGCTATCGCCTGTCGCGCCGTCGTCGGCCTTCTCGCCCCGTGTCCGCCCACGGAGGGTTCGTGGCTGTGTAGGTTCCGGCTGAGGCTGTGGCGCCTCGGACTCGTCACGGATGGCCCTGGTCAGTAGCATATCGAGGTCCTCGGCCTCAGTCTCGGGCTCGGGCTCGGGCTCGGGTTCGGGCGCTTTCCTGCCACCCCTTGTCGGCCGGCGTCGCAGCTTCAGTTTTGGCGGGGCAGAGTCCTCGTCGGCCATGATTGACTCAAGGGCTGAGATCTCCGTTGTCTCGCCGACCATCCTGACCTCGTCGTCGGCGGTGCGCCGAGTGGGCTTGCATCTGCGGCTGCGGCTTTGGTGGAGGTCGGTCGAGGTCTGGGGTTCCTCGGGGCCGGCGGCGGCGGCGGCGAGGCTAGCGTTGCGCGTTCGGCGAGTGGTGGCTGTGGTGCTCTTCTTGAGCTCGAGGACGCGGGCAGGGGTGGCTTGGAGCTCTTCCTGTACTAATTGCCGGGCGCTGGCATCGATCTCGGGGGTGGAGCGCGTGTGCTTTTTCCTGGGGCTCTTTCGAGACGGCGTCTTGGAGGGTGCCGAGGTCTTTGGCAGTACCGGTGCCATCGTCAACGCCGGTAGTTTTGCTTTAGCCGGTGTCTTTGAGACGGCGGGGACTGGGGGAACGGGCGGGATGTCCTCCTCGGGGGCAGCAACACCTCTTCGTGACCGCCTTCGTCCCTCGGCCACTTCCTCTGGCTCGTCAAGGGCAGTGAGCGTAGACCCTCTCCTTCTAGTGTTGGGCTTTGGGGCCATGGAGGGGGACTTTGTGGCAATCTCCCGGTCCTCAAAGAGCTGACGGAAGGGCGTGTCCTTTGCGCTTGAGGACTTGCGCTTGCCGGTTGGGGTTTGCTGGGGCTCGGGCGTGAGTGTGGGAGGAGTGGGCGTGGAGCGAGATTTACGTTTGGGTTTTTTCCCCGCGGGCTTTGCGGCGGGAGATTGGACGACGACTACTTCTTGGGTGGCCTCCTCGAGGAGCTCGTCTGTTTGTGAGGCGGACTGCTCGCTCTCGAGATCTTCTTGTTGGTCTTCGGCTTGGTCGACCTCTTGCTGCTCGTGGGACAATTGCTCCTCTTGCTCGACTTCCTCAACTGCGGGCTCGGATTCTTGCTCTGCTTCCTGTTCTGCTTCCTCGCTATGTTCTTCGTCCATTTCCTTCTCGGCCTCGACCTGGGCTTCTTCCTCTGGAGCTTGCCCTTCCTCCCTTGCTTCTTCGGCGACAGACTCCAGTGGCTGCTCCTCCTGCTCCTCCTCGTCTTCCTCGTCTTCCTCCTGCACCATTGACAGCACAGCCCTCAAGCCTTCATTCATCTCTTCCTCCTCTTCCTCCTCTTCCTCGGCCACGCCCCTTTCCTTAAAGACCTCCATGACCGATCTTCTCGGGCTGACCTTCTTTGGGCTATTCTTGAGTATATCCTCCGATTGCGCCAACGCCTTCTCCCTTTGCTCTCCGCCAACACCATGCGTGAAGCCGCGACTCAGCGTCCTGTTCCACTCATCGACCAGATCAATCGCCTTCTTCCATTCCGTTTCCAGCATCTCGTTCTTCGCCGTGAGCCTTGTAATCTCCTGTTCTTTCTCCGCCAGGGCCTCGAGTGGCACATAGTTGGGCTGGTTAATAACCTCCTTCAAGCTAAACAGCACCTGATCCAGCTCCGTTGTGAACTTGTCAAAGTCCGCCGGCAACGCCACGACCGGTCTCTCCTCATCTCCCTCCCCGTCCTGGTCAAAATGGTCATCATCGGGCAACCCCTGTATCGCCTTCAGGGTGGAGAGCGTCGTCCGCACCAGCGCGATGAGATTATCGTTCTCGTCCGCCAGATTCTGGCTCAGCGTTGTGAGGAAGTCCGCTGTCTCCTGCACCACGCTTGCGGCCGCCTCCGCTTCCGCCGTCTCCCCGCCTTCCTCCCTTGTAGAGGCGGCGGAGGAGGAGGCACCGAGGTTAGAGGGGTTGATGATTGTGCAGTTTGCCGTCGGGGCACGTTGACCGCGCGGCCGCGTGTCGGAGAGACGCTCCTTGAGTTTTGTGATCTGGATATCGCGCTTGCGGATGTCGTTTGCGCAGTGTGTGCGCACCTGGCCGAGCACTGTCTTGATGCGTGTTGCTTCGTCACGGAGCGCCCGCTGCTGGGCCTCGGAGGTGCGGAGTGTATGGTCGAAGGAGCGGGCTGCGGACTCGAGGAGCCCGTTTCGGCGGGCGAGGTCTGCGTTTTTTGCTTTGAGGGATTCCTGCACACATTACCCGCCCCTTTGTTAGCTTCCGTCCCTACCCAATTCCACCCAATCCCGCCATCCCCCCCTCCCCCCCCCCCCCCCCAAGAAACCAGAAACAGGGCAGAAAAAAAGAAACCCACAATAGTATCCGCCATCCTCGCCTCCCCCGCCCTCAATGCTCTCAAAGTTTCTGCCAGGCTCTCGCGCTCCTGCTCTTCCACGTCCCGACGTGCAACTAGCTCATGCACCACATTGATAATCCTCGCCGCGTCCTCCTCCGCGGGCTTGTGGAACGCGATCGTCTTCCCGCCGCGCAGCAGCCCGCGCGACGCTAGCTGGTTGTTTATGAGCTTCGATGCCTGTTTGAGGTCTCGGGGATCCATTTCGAGCTCTCTTTGGTGTGGGTGGGGGGGGGGGGGTGAAGTAGAGCAAGATTGATGGATGGATCGATGGTGGTGAAGTAAGCAACTGATGGCCAAAAACAAATACAGGGGTTAGGGACGGATCGTGTTGCTGTGGTGATGAGGCGTGGGGAGGGGGTTAGTAAGCACTAAGTACACGCGAGTGATGGAATGTGAATGCGTTTGCTGCGAAGGATTGGAATGGGAATGTTTACATGAGTTTTACTCGTTGCCCGCCATTGGTTGGTTGATAAGTTGATAGCACACGTCTTGGTTCGTTTCGTGGTGTGGTGCAGTGATCATGAGCTGAGTTTGTTTCCCAGGGACTCAACTACAGACATGCAGACGCACCCTTAGTACTTAGTTAGAGTTACTTATCTTGCCCTTACCCCTTACCCGCAACCCCAAGAACCCCTCTCCAAACTATATACATACTCTACACGAAACAAGTCCAGTGTTTCGAATAGACAATTAATCATCGCCGTTTCAATCACAAACTATCACTCGCCATGATCCCTCCCCCCTGCGTATACATAGGTCCCCCCTCCCACTTATATGTAACTAGACCAGAGGTTTCCCCATATGCCTACATGTAGTCTTTTCGCTAGGCATAGTGTGGGAAAGTGAATGTATCAAAGTATAGAGCACTGAACTACATGTAGCTTCGCTGCACAAGTGTTGAAGCATCCCAGTCGCAGTAGCGAGCAAAACTACATGTAATGAATTACAGTCCTGAATTATGCACACAAGTACTTACATGTATATACACAATACAACATTATTAGCGGGGCGCTTTTTTTTTTTTTGTTTACATCATTAATTGCATCCAATTAACGGGGCGCTATCATCCAAGTACATGTACATTGTATGTCGATAACTCCCTCCACGCCTACGATACATGTATATAACCCCAGCACGCACACTCACTACATGTAGTGTAGGCGACCACCCCCCAGTCACGCCGGGGAGAAAGCCCTCCCTCACACGCACGGGTGGATTGTGCGAGTGATATATCGTGATCCGCGCACCCCAAACATCCCACGACCGACTCCGCCATGCATAGGTGGGCGGTATGAGTGGCAAAAACAGTTATTTCTAATTATGAATGCCCCACTTGGGCAGTCCAGAGATTAAATACTAACATTGTAGCGATCGCGACGGGGGTGCCAGTGGGTTCCCGCCTGCGTGGAAGGGAGGGGCGGCATCGCCAAGCTAGCGTCATTCCGTAGCCAAGAACGTAAAAATAACGGCTGCTTTCACCGGGGGTTGTTGCCTGAGCGGTATAGAGTTCACTCTCTGATCGACACCGCTCAGGTTCAATCCCCCCACTAACCCCCTCCTAAAATCTAGGAAAGCTGCCCCGGGTGGGGGCGTAAGTCTTTTGCTGATCTTTTTTTTTGGCCCTGCCCGCCCACCCAAGTACTTTCCTGTGCCCGCTTGCAGCATGTGAGGTTTGAACCCGGAACCCCATATTTGTTTTAGATTTGAAAACCGCCCTTCATCCGCAACTCTAACGCTTTACCACACACAGAACCTGGCATGACATCACCGAGACCGATCCTCTACAGTATAAAAAGTACAAACATATCAAGTAACTCTATAAACACTAACTGAGATCTCAGTCAAACTACCGACTCCACTTCCCGTTTTCCTCCGCAAGCAAGCCCAGCAGTCTGGGCACAGCTCAGGCCAGAAAGTCTTCACCATTAAAATCACCACACTTGGATATAGTCGCAATAAACACCAACACAGTCGTCTTTTTTTTTTGCAAGGTTTATTAGGTATTATATTATTAAACTACTCTATCCCAACGTCCATCCTCCAACTTCCACCCTACACCATCCACCCATTACATCGCGTGTCGACTTTAAGCTGATTTTCCGGCGGTGTTGACGGTAGGAGCATCGCCAGCCTTGACGTCTGAAACCTCTGGGGTCGTGGCTTGAGGGATGACGACCTTAGGGGGGGCAGCTTTGCTGGTGTCGGCCTGAGGCGCATCCTTGGAAGGCTCGAGAGTGGTAGGGAGGCCAGTGACGGCCTCACCTCTGGCTTTAATAGTCTCGCTATCCACAGTGGGGGCCTCCGCAGGGCACTTGGTCTCGAAGAAGACTTCGATGTCATCGGCCCCCGGGTGTGGCTGGTTCCTGTAGAGATCCCTAAACAGAAGCTGTCAGTAGAGATAACTATTGTAACTCTTCTAAGTCTGGATAACATACCAGCAGGCGTTGCAGGCGTTGCTGAGTTCCTTCTCGGCCTCGCTGAGCCCCTCAGGGTGGTGCCCGTCGAGGTATTTGGTACATTCGCCGAACTAATTGGCTGTCAGCCTGCTGTCTATCTTTGTCGAATGGATTTTAATATACTCACATTGAGACCCTCAGTAGGAGCCGGGGTAGTGTTGGTATCCGGTGTGTCGACCCCGGAGGTAGAGGCATCGCCGGGAGTAGCGCCGAGAGCTTTGATAGCAGCAGCATGATCAGTGGTTTGATCAATAGGAGCGGCGCTGACCATGGCCAAGGCGGCGGCGGCGGAAAGAATGATGTTCTTGATCTGCATTTTGAAAGAGTGTTTGTTTGGAATAAAACTGCTTTAAAAGAGAGTGGTTGATCTGGTACTTTGCTTCTGAAGACTGAAGAGACTGAAGGAAGTTGATGAAGATGGGAGATGTTAGTTGCGGGAGAAGGTGCTGGTATTTATCCACAGAATTCCCCCTACTATCTCGCCCCCTATGAAGTCGATCTCATTCCATTTCCAACAGCAGTGTGTTTGTACGAGTAATTCCCGGTTCGGAAATCAACGCCTGAATCATAACCCGCCCCGGCGGTCATTGCCGACTGCTACGTACTCTACCCACAAACGTTTACGACTTCCAGTAGTGTAGAAGATATGCTGTTCCAGGTCCGAGTAGCCCTAACTATCTCCCCCTATCCCCCAAAACCCCAAAACCAACTTTTCCTATGAAGCTTGACCCTGGTATGATCTGAGCTCCATCTTGCCGAAATACTTCTCGTATCGAGCACCGAGTCCCGCAATAAACTCTATTTCGCTCAGGCTTGGCCCGTACCCTTCTGGCTGAGACCCTCTTGTCGTCGCCATCCTTTAGCAATAGGGGGGGAGCGCGTTTACCACAGGTGGGGGTAAAGTTCTGAGAAACGAGTGAATGTCTTGCCTCGCGATCATCAGGAACACCACGTTTGGCAAAGCCCAGTGGTCGTTGATGTCTTGATGTCTTGACAAGCTCAGACATGCATATCCGGTATGTCCCAGACCGGCTAGTGCCATGCGGATCTACAACACAAAGTGCTAGCGTTGATTGACTAACCTCTCATCTCCGACCCGTGCCAAAAAGGAACTTGTTTTGTTCTAGACGATGCTTATCCCTTCGGTTTTCAACCCCAGGTTTTGTTCTTTTTTGAACTATCGATAGAAATGGTATGCGTAAGAGAGAAGCTTTCTTGCTTTTCCTGTTTATCCCAGCAGAACAGGAATGGTGACTAAGGGGTTTCTCATGCTGTGTAGTATGTAACTTGTATTGGATCATGGATGGGGGACCCCGATGGAAGTTGCACGAAACTCTATTGTCGACAGTTTAATTAGCTACTCACAGAATTAATATTGTTGAAATGTTGAGAGATAATCACACAAACTATTGGCAATTCGAGTTGCGGTAAGATCCATAATTATGCCGGTGCGTTTAACTGAGGTGTAGTAGTACTACATGTAGTCAGGGGCTGCAACACTGAATATCGAGTGAGATTCTATGCAATTCCGTACAGCTTGGCCTGTATTTAGGGGTATATCAACCTTTGATTGATTCGTCTGAGTTGCCGCGTAGTGGTGAAGTAACTCCAAGCGTAAGTGAGCGTATCCCCCCAAGAAAAACCACATTAAAAGCCCCCAAAATTCAAAAGTCATTCTTTCAGGAACTTTGGGTCCGCTCTGCAGATCTGGAGGATTCGTGACCTACCAAAATCCTTTACTATATAATTTAATCGTTTTCCTGATCTTGTCTGCATGGGTGGGGTAGTTGATAGACCAAGTGAAGATGGAGAGGTTGTCGAAGGCGAGTCTTCACGCTGAAAACCCTTAATATCACAGCATAGTAAACAGTTCCTAAATGGCTGTACCAGGTGCCATCCGTTCTATGTATGCACCTTAATTCTTGAGGAATTCCATGGTATTCTGTTCGACCCAAAATTATTACTATTACAGAAAATAAAATATTTAGTCTTATCCAAGTACTGGCGTCAGGCTTCACACCCAGCAAACAACTTTCGATAACACCCTTTTGCACTCTCTGGTACACTCGTAATCCTTCCATGCCTCCCAACCTCGTTCCCAGGCATATCGCCCTCGCGATGGCAGTATTCCATAAAGCCCTGGTTGCTTCACGTACGATCACTCATGTTAGTATTCCCAGCGCCTATTAAAACAGAAAAACGACCAATTCCAAGACTTACAAGCAACTCTGGCATTTAGCCAACAAATCTCCTTCCGCCCAACTTGCTCGTGCGATATCCGTCAGTCTCTGCTGCAAGGCGATGCAGGAATCAAACTGTTTGCTCGCAATTAACGGATTAGCGCCACTTGACCACCCTAGAGAGATCTACTCCTAGAGGAGCGGATACATGTAGTTACATCAAGGGTGATCAGGGGCCTAGAAAACGTGGTGACCGGTTCCGCGTTAGCACCCGCGACAGGGACAGCATTGGTACCGGCAATGACCATGGCAAAAGCGACAACAGTGTATGTGATCTGCATTTTCGTTCTTTTAGAGGAAGCTGTCTGGTCGTTATGTTTGTGGAGCGAGGGTAAAAAAAAAATCTCGATAACGACGTCTGTAACCGCGCGCTGGCACACACCCACACAAACACACACCCTCGCGCACGTATTGGCCCTGTGTGTCCATTTAAGTAATTTTCTGTGCGAATCGATAAGACGCACGATAACTTCGATAGGGGGTATTTTATCGGTCATGTGGGGGAAAAATATTGTGGAGATTATGTCTTGGCTCGGCCGAGGTCCTCAGGAGGTGGGGGAGCTCGTGACTTGTCCATTCTACATACCAGCCTGCTGTGGTTTCCAGTGCGTTACGTACAATTATTGAGTGTAAGTTTTTTTTTCCTTTGATGTATTTATTGGCACTTTGTTACGCGCGGTTGTATAGGGGGTGAAAAGCCAAATCATGAAGAATCACTCTGCGCTTTAAGCGGCTGTTTGCTTTGCCGGCGGAGCAGTGCGCTTATGTATCTACAGTGGCCATTGACTAAATACATGTACATGTACTACATGTATGTACTTACTGTACATTGTACGTAACTTGACATCTTATCTCTCCCACAAACCCAACCCTCACAAACCACCACAACCTACATATACATTCTATCCTACCACCGAGTACCAACGCAAATAAAGAGCCCACTCCCACTAATATCACATGCTATCAACGCCATATAGGAATTTAATAACAGGAATTTAACGGCGTGGGCCCGTGGATCAAGCACTTCCCCGCTCCAGTTCTGCACAACATACACTTCAGTTTCACCTTGCGCGGTGAGGTTCATCTCAGAATACATATGGATAAATGGCTATTGGATGACGTTAATTGGGCAATTGTCTCTTCTGTATGCAATCCCATGCTGTCTCGTTGAGATCTCGGCTGGCTACATACCGCGGATACATGAGTGTTACATGTAAGTACATGTTATGCCACATGTAAGTAATGAATTTCCCCTCTTATCTGACCCACTATGTAAGGGATGCTCACTGACATGTAGGAATTACCGCAAGTAGAAAGACTCTCAATCACTCGAAAATTCTTATAGCGTGTTAAAAAAAATTGTACGCTTTATACAGCGCGCACATGATTATAATATACATGTAATTATTAAACATTAAACCTCCTCGCTCCGTATATCGTACATATCGTTTAAGAAATTAAGCAGTGGTGCCTTCCTTAGTCGACAAATCGGTTATGTGACCTGCCTCATCTTCAACAGGGGCATGGACTGGCTCCCATGTAAACGCCTCATTTGGCTTACATTCCTTGAAGCTCTTCTCCACGCACTCCTTATCCGTGGCACTCATCTCCTTCATCGAGAAAGCCGTATCCGAGCAGCCCTGATATGCTATGGCACTATAACGTTGTTAGTAGTGGAATCACGAGGGACTAAGAGATTGTGTGATATGGAACTTACAGGCAGTGGTCGCAATCAGAGACAGCCTGAGAAACGGAGGCTGGAATCTCCCTGTAGTTCCAGTGGCCTTCCTTCACTGACTTGTATCCATAGGTGAAGTCATAGCAGTCAAATTTCTGAAGACATGTCTCGGCCTATTGGGACCGTTAGCTCCTTTGTCCTGGTATTTTCACTTGAGGATGGAAACTTACAGAGAAGACCTCGGGCGCGACATAGTTGGTAGTGCTCAGGATCTCATCGCACTTAGTCAGGTCGGTGGTAACGGCGCCGCCAAAGGCGTTGGTATCGTGGGAAGCCCAGTCAGGGTGGGTAGAAACCTGGGCGTTGGTGACGGCGGCAGCGGCGATAGTGAGGAGGAGGGCGGAGATCTGCATCTTGGATATTGTTTGAGGGATTAAAGAAGTTGGAGCGGTGGTTAAGTTGAGAATCAGGCTTCTTGATTGATATTGTTGAAGATGAGGGGGATGATAATGGGATGGGGATTAAAACTGAGGGCTATAGATGGGGGTATTTATCCCTAAGAAGATCTCGAGGAGGACCCTTGAGAATGATCTCCAAGATCACTAGCTAGATGCCCTATCGACACTATCATCCTGGTGTCTCCATATCTCCCTGAAGGCCCACTCTAATTCTAATCCTAACCCTGCGTCGCTACTCTAGATCGGTAATCGAAAACCGACTTGGCCTGAAAGCCTCCGGGCAAAGATCTACCAAAACAGACTCGCAAGCTCTCGAAACTCTGCCTAAATAATGGCTAACCTAACCCTGGGTTACTATTCTCTTGGTAAATAGTGGAAAACTAACTTGACTAGAAAGCCTCCGGACAAACATCTACCAAAACAGAATCGCGACTTATCGAAACCTTGCACCACGACGTCTCTCTGCTCGACTAGCCACTGGCGTTGGCTTTCCTGAACCATATAAGGTTGTTGTCTTAGATCGGGATCGTCAGGGGTGGAAAGGGATTAGCGGCACCAACCGAGACATCGGGATTGGGGCTGGGGTGGCTTGACTGGGATTCTCGGATCTGCACTAACCATGGTTTAACTCCTTCTCCACATGGAATTAACACTCTTTCAAGTTTTCATGCTGGGGAGAACATCTTACTGGATAGGAGATACCACCAGTATTCGACCTAGTACGCGGAGGGACAGTGTGTGCTTGCTTGGGCCCGGCTGAATCCAGAGTTGCATTCTGGAGTTACACAAAAGCCGGACCATGATGCCCGGCGATTGGTATGTGCGTTAAAGAAGGTCTACTCTACATGTATTCATTTCCGACCCGTGCGGTCATTCGCGGCATAAACCGAAGATAACATCATGATTCACGAAAGCGCCTATGTAGGGGGCTTGTACCCTACGCACGATATTGCGTATCGCCGACTTAGAAATTGAGACGCAACGTTTATGTGCTTCATTCAACAGAAAAGAGAGCAAACGACTAGCTTAGCTATATATGGATGTTAACTTCCGACTTAAGACAGGCCAACCATACAAGAACACAAATTACAGTGACCAGCAATTACTTGGTAGAGCCATGAGCAAGATGACGATGTCGACGAAACAGTTGACCCAGAGGGCTGTCATAATAGGAGAATAAAGTGCAAGATCTTGTCTAAAAGGGATAAGGCTTTGGTACTAGTTCCTAGGTCGACAGGATGAGTCTCTTCAACCCGACCAGGTGGAGCACTGTGTGTCAAGCAACGACCGCACATCGAGCCGATTCAAGAGTCAACCGGTCTAGATAGCCGAAACGCTGATCCCTATATTATGAGAATTATAACACGGATGAAACCACCGTGACTGATATTGTTGGATGCGAGTGATACGTTGTGTTCGTCACACACTTCACGCACTTCACGCGTGTATTTCTTGGCGTCACGCATACACAGTAGGCATATCTTACATGTATCTTTGGTATGTATATAAGCACGTATACTAATTAGCCTTATGGGATTCTTGAGAAAGAAGAGGCATGAGCAAAAGGTTAACACTCTGACGCGTTGTAGGATCGCGAGTACTACATGTATATATCGAAATCCTCTCTTTATTAAGGTATTAATTCCAAAAATTTACGCATCCTTTGTAATTTGTTCTATCTACCTAGGATACCGAGTGACCAGTTTTGGTTGGCGCGGGTGATGCATGAGCTTCATGAACTTTGGAGCCCTGATTCTTAGAGAAGTGGCTAAATTGAAGGAGAATAGAATGGTGTCCTTTCGTCTGGCAATGCTGCCCACCCTATAACGCAGGAACCAGATTTGTATTGGAGATCTATCATTCGATAAGAGAGATAACAGGATCTGTTAATAAAAAGCCATATATAAAACTTGTTTTTTTGGGGGGTGGGCAGCGTTTTTTGCCAGACCAGACGAAGGGATAACCATATGCGAGTGATATTCCATGAGTAGTAGTTGTAACCCATCCTAATAAAACCAATAGCTACATATAACCACCCCTTGATTCTCTCCAACAAAACTCCCTTCAGGATCCTACATTGCTAATCCAAACATCCAATCATTTACCTAGCAGCTTTACCCCACGTCAACAACGTGGCACAAAAGGGTTAGGGTTTTTCTAATTCCCCCCAACGTCGCCCGACTGAACAAAACATACCAGTAATCAAAAAAAAAGACCCACCACCCAGCGAAGTACGTCTCCAAAGTTCTTAGCCAAGCAAATGGCTCTGATAAACAGACTCACAGGCCTACGCAGCCTATCACGCACTTTCACAACCACCTCGTTCCGGCCGTTGGCAACGCAGGTGAAGTTAGACCAGCTGCCGATCCCAAAAAGTAAAAGTAAATGGAACGAGGAACCAACGACTTGGTATCGCCAACGCGGCTTTCACCCGACACGCCTCGGTGATAAAGTCGGTGACCGCTACCTAGTGGTTAGGAAGTTGGGGTGGGAGGTTCATTATACGGTGTGGCTTGCTAAGGATTTGAGGTGTGTATGCAGTGAGAGTGCAGCGTGACTGAAATGATAGTATGTGCTGGTATTTCCTGTATCAGCGAGTTGCAACGCAAGGCCTCCCTGCAGAAACCTAACCACCAACTACAGCTGCAGGGGGGGGGGGGGGCAGCTCTTTGATACAGGGAATATTGTATAGTAAAAAAATAATACATCTAACAAAGACTTTCTAGCACCGATCGTCATGTTGCCCTAAAGATCATGGAAGATATGTGTTACGGTGGTTCACCAGAGGTGTTTGAACTTTCCATCCTAAAACATATCAAGACTGCGGACCCAACCCATCCTGGCCATGGTCGTATCCTCCACATATTAGATAATTTTGTGCATCGTGGACCAAACGGGAGCCACGTATGTATGACCTTTGAGCCGATGGGACATGATGCTCTTGTTCTTTCGAGTCGCCTGGAAAACTACCAACTGCCAGTACCAGCTGTGCAAGAGCTGGCAAGACAATTATTAATGGCGCTAGATTATCTGCACACAAAGTGTGGGGTTATCCATACAAGTATGTCCATATTCATCGCGCCTTCCTTTCTATGGGCACTAGGTCTAACCAACAGTTACTGGTGGCTGGTAGACCTCAAGCCTAGTAACATTCTTATGGCTATCGATGATACAGAAAGAGTTATTCGGGATTACTTGCTAGCGACGCAGCCCCCCGACATCCAGGTTCAGGGTAGGGACTGCCATCTAGTTAGATCAGAGTATCTCCCTACCGAGCTTCCACAATGGCCCAACCTGTTCAAGTTCAAGCTCACAGGCTTCGTCGTCTGTTAGTGATGCCCTCATCCTAGTGCTAAAGTGAGCTGACCTGTAAGTTTTAAGCCTGCTGGGTCGATAAACACCTTTTAGAATGGATACAGCCTGCGGCATTCCGAGCGCCAGAAGTCATCCTGGGCGCGAATTGGGGCACAGGTGTGGATATATGGAATGCTGCGTGTATTGTATGGCCCCCCCTTATCCACGGGAAGCGAAGTGTATGCAGTAATTAACTGCTAAACATAGTTCTATGAACTAGTAACAGGAGAACGGCTCTTTACTGGTGTGGCGTTGAACGTGAGTGAGCAAGAAATGGACACTCCGGACGCAAAGGAGCATCATATTGCGCAAATGATTGCTCTTTTCGGGCCCTTGCCCGAAGATCTGGTGAGAGTGGGGAAACACCGGCTTGATTATCTGGGACCTGATGGTATGTTTATTGTATAAGAAAATGGTTTACCAACGTGCTAATAGAAACTGGCAGGGAAAATGGCTACATCACGTGTTATAATGCCTCGTAGTCTGGCGGGGAAGATTAAGGAGTACCGCCCAGATATGACGGACGAGGAAGTACAAGAGTTCGAGTCGTTCCTGCTCAATATGTTGAAGTATAGACCCGAGGACAGAAAGTCTGCGGCAGAAATGTTGAAGGATCCATGGGTGGAATGCCCATGGGCTGGATGATACATATAGTAGTAACATATGTAGTTGCTTAATTGAATATATGATATCTTTAGAGAACAATGCTTCTATAAGCTCGTGGCCCTCAGGCCACCCGGAAATAAATCTGTGTGGGGAAGGTCACGTATATCTGAGGTATGTTTTACTAGAATCACGAAATATCACTCTTTGGATTTTATGGTCAGATTTAATTACAAGCCCAGGCTCAATCTTCTGGTGTAGCATATATGGTGTATCCCAGGGAAGTTTGCTATCTTCACGATTCCGCGGCAAAGTAGAACTGCGCACATACACCATGATGTTTCGGGATCATGGGGTATCAATTTTATCCATTTATAGGTTTTATCCTCCCCGGGTCTACACAAGCAGCCACCACATAGCACTCACGCCAACGAAGAAATGGCAAACAGACAAACATAGGGCATCCATCAATGAAAGCGAAATAAAAGAAGAGAAATAAGAAATCAAGAGAGAGAGAAAAAGAGAAAGTAGGGGGCTGGAGGGCGTACGCACACTATCTCTTCAGAACAGTAACTTACGGACAAACTCATACGATGATAGGAAAAGAAGGAAAAAACACCTGGGACTAATATACAAGTACACTTTAAAGCTATCTTCTCCCGCCTCTAAAGCCGGCTCCATGGGCCTCTCTCATGCTGTCCTTTTGGCTGGGCAGCGGCGCCCTAACTCTTCCGCCGCCAGTGCCGCTTCCACCGTTATTATTGTTATTGTTGTGGCCGTTGTCGTCCATATCCATGTTTATACCCATATTCGCCATCATGCCTGCGTTTGCCATCATTCCCGCCATCATCCTTGGGTCCATTGGTGGCGGAGGCGGAGGTGGCGGAGGCCTTGGTACACCGTCGCCTCCTAGACCTGGGATTCCTGGCATATTGGGAGCGCCTCCTAGCACCGGTAGTCCAAAGTTTGGTAATGGTGGGATCAGGCCAGGTGGCAATGTTCCCATAGGAGGCATTGGAATGGGCGGAGCAACACCCTGCGCGTTCGGCGGAGGCGGCGGTGGGGGGACGCCAAAGAACCCTGCCAGGGTTGTAAGGTCGCCCAGACCGGGTAGGCCTCCAGGCATTGACATTGGCATTGGCGGGAATCCTGGAATGTTGGGGGCCTGCCCGGGCAACGGCATCTTCTGGTCGACTAGGGCATCTGCCTCATCCTGCTCCTCTTCCTCCTCCTCTTGCCTGTGGCGGCGGCGGTTGCGGTCGTATGTGCCCATTGCTGCGGCCGCCTCGTCTCCGATGTGGTGGCGATCCTTGAAGCCGTCAACTTCGCCGGGGCGGGGGCGGGTCCAGAAGCGGGTGATGCGGTCATTAGAACCACTGCAGAGGATGTGACCAAGGGGATGGTATTCCATGCTCCAGATTGCGTATTCATGGGCATATGGGATTGAGGCCGCGGGCTGGATGATGGTGGAGGAGATGTTGGCGGTTAGGCCTGTGGGGGCTTCGTCGAGGAGATAGTGGTTGATGGCACCATCGCTACCCCCCGTAGAGATGAGGCCGGGGTGAATTGGGTGCCAGGCAAGTGTAGAGATATCTTTTTCGTGCCCGCGGAGGACACAGAAGTCTTTCATGGCTCGCAGATCGAAAATACGACATGTTTGGTCCCTTGCACATGTGGCAAGGAGCTCTCCACGCGGTTGGAAGAGAGATTTAGAGATTGTATTTTTGTGGCCGTGCAGCGTCGTCAAGCAGCGCGCTGTACGGGGGTCCCACAATTTTACCAAATGGTCCTTAGACCCAGAGACAATAAGACCCTTTGTAGGGTGCCAATCTACACTCTTGACGTCCCAACCGTGGCCGGTGAGAGTACGCTCTTCAACACCCTCGTTGAAGTTCCAAATTTTGAGCGTACTGTCATCACTAGCGGTGACGAATTTTGCATCAGTAGGTGAGAAGCTGAGATCACGTATTGGTTCTCCATGAGCCTGTAAAATTTTTACATTGTTAAAATTAGGCTGCCAGTATTTGACTATACCATCCTGATCTCCAGAAAGAAGCCAGTCGCCAGAGTGCGAGTACTGGCAAACACGAATAGCGCAGTCGTGAGCCTGCATGATAGTCTCGAAATTGAAACCCATTCCGTTCCAAAGCGTAAATTCTCCGCTAGAAGAGCCGGTGAGAAGCCGACGGCCTTCTGGAGTCCACTATTATTTACGGTATTAGTGATAGTTGAGAAGAGACCCACGAGATATTCCTACTTTGACCACATTGATGGGATGTTTAATTTTGTTCAGTGATGCGTGAATGTGTTTTGTCGGCAGTGAAGTTGCTGGATTGTCGGCGTACGCAGCAGGAGGTAATAACTATCCGGAACCATGTAAACCTTTAGTATAATTATCTTCTATCTTCTATCTTCTAAGTTTTTTTTTTTCCCCTTCCCTCTTTCTTTTCTCTCCATAAGACCCCGCGATGATGATGGTACTCACATCAATAACGAATGCCGGCGCGGGTCGCAGATAGTCACGCGTCTGCCCTCTCCAATTCATCCGGCGCTTTGACATCCATTTGGCCACTGACGTTCCGTAGTCCGTAACAGGCCCTGTTTACACGTTAGTCTTCACTACTTCCACTCTGCGCGACAAGGGCCGGGTGGCCGAGTGGGCTGGTGGATTGGCACGGGTACACACGTCTATGCAGTGGTCTTCCCCGATTGTAGGGGCCATCTCGGTCACCGCCAGCACCGCCGGCGCCCCCAGGGGGACCTTTATCATAACGGTCATGGCCACCACCACCTCCCCCCCCTCCACCTCCACCGTAAGCTCCACCATCCCTATCCCTATCCTCGTAGCGGGCCATTGATGTTGTCGGAGTGAGGCAAGTCGCCTACACGCGCTTTGCAGAGTAAGAGATCTAGCTAGGCGCTTATTGACTGAATTGGGGCTTTCCTTGGTGGTTGCTTACTATCGTTGGAGGTGCGCTGCGCTGGTCGGCGTCGTTCGTTGTTCACTCAAGGCAAAGCTCACGCGAGTCGCGACTCTTTACCTGAGACAAAGGGGGGGTGTTATTTGCGTGGTAGGATTGATCAAAATATCAGCATCACACTGATAGACCAAGGAAAATTGATTTGGTTCCAGGGATGTGGATTTATTGGGGTTTTCTGGGGATGTTGCATGGAGGTCAGGTTGTCGCCGGATTATTGTTTTTCCTGTCGCCGTGCTTGGCGGGCGGAATCATGAGAGAGCACTCGGTAGATTGGATACTGGAAATTTCTTCCACAAAAACGGGCTTAGGAAAGCAATTTTGTACTTTCCACTACAACTACTCCTGCTTCCATAAGAGCATTGATAAATAAAGTTAATTCTTTCGGCGCAGTAGAGTATAATTCTAGTCGGGAAGGCTTAGAAAGGTATAGTGTAGTCTAGATCATTGGGCCCAAGTGATTTTATAAAGATTACTACATGTAGCTCAGGGAGGTTCGGTCAAACCATCACTACATAAGTACTTTAACGCCCGATCGGATATTCCTATAAGCCTTAGTCAAAAGTTAGTCTAATAAAGACCTTATATATTCCTCAAATCACTCTTGAAAATTCTTGAATAAGGTCTTTATTAGACTAACTTTTCACTAAGCCCTTTTTAAGGCTGAAATCAGGCCCATACGAATATCCGATCGGGCGTTAAAGTATGTAGATAATTGAAATTACATGTATCATAGGAGAGTATAAGTTACGTAACTAGTTAGTTGGTGTTTGGTTTATCTTGCTGGCGCTACCAAAGTCCAGATACACATAGAATGTGGTGGTGGTCAAAGTCTACGCCAATCCCCGAACGAGCTGGACACGCCAGGATTAGTTTTGGTTTTCGCCGCCGCCCAGCCCACCAAGCCCAAGACCTACCGCACTGTCGGCCAATTTTATCCAATAACAATCTTGGCACCACCAGCTATAAAAATCCACCGCCCTCCACACCTCTCATTCTTTCCTCATACTTACCTTGCTACGATCTCTGGTGCTCAAGGTTGCCAGGGATCCGGAATGCAAACTCCCCATTGCACATTGGGGAGCGAGCTTCTGTCAGAGATCTTAGGGTCTTCTGGGTGGCATAATTTTTGATTTCTTCTTGTGTCTTGGGACTTCTGTCCGAGGACATGACGAAGAGATCATTTGTTGGCACTGTGGGCTTTTTTTTTTGGCTTTGGCTGCTGTGGGCATTGTGGGCACTGCGGGAATTGTGGGCATTGTGGGCATTGTGGGCATTGTGGGCATTGTGGGCATTGTGGGCATTGTGGGCATTGTGGGCATTGTGGGCACTGCGGGCATCTGTGGGCTCTTGTGGGCACTGCGGGCATCTGTGGGCTCTTGTGGGCACTGCGGGCATCTGTGGGCTCTTATGGGCTCTTGTGGGCACTGTGGGCATCTGTGGGCACTGTGGGGCTCTTGTGGGTATCTGTGGGCACTGTGGGGCTCTTGTGGGCATTATGGGGCATCTGTGGGTATCGTGGGGCATCTGTGGGCACTATGGAGCATCTGTGGGCGCTATGGGGATCTATGGCCGCCGTGGGACATCTGTGGGCGCTGTGGGACATCTGTGGGACACCTGTGGGCACTATGGACTCTTGTGGGCATCTGTGGGCATCTGTGGGCACTGTGGACACTGTGGGGCATCTGTGGGTATTGCTGGAGCATCTGTGGGCACTGTGGGGCATCTGTGGGCGCTGTGGGCTCTTGTGAGCATTGTGGGCATTGTGGGAACTGTGGGGCATCTGTGGACATTTCTGCAGCATCTGTTGGCGCTGTGGGTATCTGTGGGCGCTGTGGGCTCTTGCGGAGTTTCATGCTCCCCATGGTCGCTTCATTTTAATCTGGGATGCTGTCCGATGTTACAATGAAGAGATTTGGGTTCGTGGCACCTGCGGGAACCTGTGGTAAGGGCCTCTGGGTTCTTTTGGGTTATGGGAGTCGTGGGCTTTTCAAGCCTTTGGCTACATGTAGTTGGCCTTCTGGGTTAAATCTTTTTACTCAGGCGTGGGACTTTTGGCAGCTGTGGGTTCTGACTTAGTTGTGCTTGACTTGCACTCAAGGGTACCTTTTTTCCTCAACTAAGTAAGGCAGAGAGCTACTACATACATATATACCATAATAAAGACCGATGGGTATATATAAGGGAGGGCACTCGGGAAACTAAGGTATGTAGAATAGCTTTGCCGTCGAAACATAACCCAAGATCTACTCTCTGCTTGCTTCCTCTGGGACCAGCATAGACAAGTGTTTAGGTATGAAAACCGCAAGAGGGGCCTCAAGTAGTTGTGCAGAGAAGGGGGGAAAGCTCATCTACGCAGTATGAACCTCTTCGGCCACTTTGGGCCGCGTTGATGATGACCAACGAACCCTCCACCCACACCTTTGTCTCCCTCTGGTATCTGTAGTTGTATCCCCACCCCGCCCCCGCCTATCTAGCCCTAAGCGTAAAGGAAGAACTGACCTGGTCGAGTAATCATGCTGAGGTGAGTCCTGGGTTCTGTAGCTCTTCTCACTGGGGGTTGAATAGGACCCCATATTGCGGTCGTGTGCTCTTCCATGAATGAGAAAGATGGAATATATGCATGTCCTACCTCTATGCTACTTTTGATACTACGCTCTCAAAACGAAAGGAGGGTGGTGCTGGGGTGGAAGCATGAATCACAAGTAATCACTCGGACATTTCAACCAGCCACGATCACACACGCAAACTTAGTGCATAGCTTCTAGGAGAGGATTAAGTCTTTGTTCTACATACCAAGGATATTTTATAAAAAATGCTGGGAAATTAACGATGGGTATATATATATATACTTCTCTACCCCGCCTGTATGATGGGTATTTTTACAAGCCCTCTTCGGCTAACATATCTGCTCCCCCCACCCCAATAAGTAAATAAACCCGTAAACATCAGGAGTAAGCCTTACCAGCGATATCGCAATAAAACGCAATCGCATTAAACCTGCTCACCCCCGTCAACACCCACCACCCTCCCCACTTCAAGCAGAAAGGACAACTCACGTCTCCTTATTCCCCGTCAGAATCCACCGGAGCCTATTCGTCCAATTGATAATGCCCAAATGCGTAGGTCCCACTAGCGTCCCCTTATAGATGCCCCACTGCGCAGACTTAACCGACACAAGCCCTACGCCACACGATCAGCGCTCTCCCTCGTCATTCACACACACAAGCCAGCAAAAACCAAAAACTAACATACCGTCATTCGGTCCCTCCTTCTCCGCAATGATGCGGTGGCTCTGCCTAAACATTGAAAAGATGCCTGGCTCCGTCATGGCCCCGTACGAGAAGTAGCGTACAGAAGGGTCGTCGCGGATCAGCTTGTTGAACTCCTCGTCCATGTAGCGGGTGGTCAGCTGCGAGAAGGCGCCGGTTTGCATGCCGACGGATTCAGCGGCGGCGTATACGCGGGGGAGACGCTTTTCTGGCGCGTGCGTGGGTTAGTGAGGATGGTGGGGGAGGCGAATGGGTAGAGGGGAGGGGGTAGGTACTTCCTATGAGGTCGAGCATGTAGTCGGCGAAGGAGGAGCCGCGGTGCGGGGTGGCGACAGTGGTGAGGGAAAGGACCTTGGGGAGGTTAGTATACGGGGAGGAGGAGGAGAGGCGTGCCTTGAAGGCTGTGGGCTGAAGCTTGCTGATCATGTAGCGAGCGTCAATGCCTCTAAGCGTGTAGAGTTTGTTAGCATAAATGGCACCCACCACCACTGCCGACGAAAGATGTAAAGCAGAGAACTAAAGAAATAACTAATACCCCTAAAGCACCCACGCCCAGGTCTCAGCAAAAGGAGAAAGAAAAAGAAAAAAAGAGAAGTAAAGTAAAAAGCACGAAGAGATATTCCAAATTCATACCATACTATGCCTACGAATCTGTTAGCAATATGATTCATCACTCGCAAGCCTAAACCAATGGAGGTCTGAACCAGCCCAAAGCTTCAAAGCTTACCCAATTAGATTAACACTTCTCCCCTTTAGCTGCTGCTCGATCCCATCAATCAATGCCTTTGCCCGAACCTCTATAGACCCCGACGCCGGCACACTCGTTATGATAACCTCGACCCCGTTCGCCATAAGCACCTCCGTGATGCCGCGCCAGTACGAAATCCCGGGCAGCATCTGCCCCGCAAGATGGAGCTCTTTGAACCCTAACAGTCCATGGCACTACTCCTGCAGCATCAGTATGTATCAATAACATGAGCCTCCACTCCCGCCGCTAGCGATAGGGTTCTCATCGCGTACAAGCACAATCGGGTTTTTCGGCGTTCCTGTTCAGGTTAACACTATCCTTACATCCGCCCTAGGCCTCCATAGTCAAATAACCTACTATAGTTCTCTTTGATAGTTGAAAACTCGTCCGAGAGTGTTCTGCCTAGCTCCTTTAACCGGGGGTCTTCGGTGAGCTTTTTTTCGGGGTGTGTTGGCACTGCGCTGTAGCTTCTGAAGTACTGGATGCGCATACGGAGGCGCAGGTGGAGGGTTGTTGTTTTCATTGCTGTTTGGCTGGCGATTGAGTATTTGGGTATATGAGTTACAGTGCCAGTAAGGACTGAAGCGGTTCCTGGATCGATATGCGCTACTACGTCATGGGCTAGGGTGTAATTAGTGGGTTAGGGTTGGAAGGGAAACTTGGACAAGGCCCGTCGTAAAGGCTCGAGCTAGGCGGCGAGAACTAGGGCCACAAAAATTCTATTTTTGCGGCAGACGTGCTATTTGATATACTCACTGATTATGGAGAAAGTTTAGAACAAGCTCTTAATGCTACAGGTATCTATCAATTGATCAAGTAAGGGAACACTTAATTAACTTTCAATGTAGTCATTTCTTTTTAATTACATGTATCATTAAAAAAATCACTTAGTGGATGTAGTACTATAGCTATGGAGCGGTAAATGTGCCAAAGTAATTTTACCACCGGTGGTATAAGCACTGAATTTCAGTCTTTATGCTGCGCTATTACAAATGCAGTTGCTCAGGGCAAGGATAATTTGTATGACTGGCGGTGATCTCTCCTACTGTTTCAGTTCTTCCTGCCGCGGACGAGTACATTAATCATCAGTGCCAATACTATGGAGGTTTCCCGCCGGTGGTGTGAAATTCCCCACCGTTGGGCAATTGGACTCATAGATTGGCATTATATATTGGTATCATTTTCACCATCGGTGGTAGAAATATTTACCGCACCATAGTAGTACATGCATGTAGTCCCATAAAACGATGCAATCAATGATTTTTTTATTTTTTTTATTTTTATCTCATTTTGGCTGTTCTATCAACCGAAATAATTATAACTATCACTTGCAATTGGGGGATGACTTCTGTCAAATTCGCGGTTTCCCTATTACTCACCTTCTATGGTAATTGTTGTGAATTCGTAATTGGCTCTGTCCTTACTCTGAGGGCGCACGGTCCAGGGACAAGTTTCATCCGCCCAGGCGATAAATGACTGCCTCGCAATCCCAAATATATACTCACAGGAAACAAAAACCAAAACAAAAAGTAAGTGGCCCTAAAACTCCCCTTCCCTTTCAGTTGACGTTAGCCCACACCAGTTACCCTACCTCACCGCCAAGCCTCCGTCCAAAGCCAGCTTTCCTCAAACATCACGTATCCTCACCCGCCCTACTGCTAACTACCACATACAGCTCCCAGCTCCCAATTCCCAATTCCACACCAAACCACCATCGCCAACCACCACCGCAAAGATGTTCTTCGGCCTAATGCCCCTCATTAAATGTATGCCCACTCCCACCCCCAACTGGCAAAAAAAAAAGCTAACTACCACCCACCAGTCTCCATCCTCATAATCAACGCCATCGCCATCCTGTCTGAGGACCGCTTCCTCGCGCGCAGTACACCTCCCCCACACCCACACCCCTCATATCTCTACCACTAACAAGACAAATAGTCGGCTGGGCAGGCTCAGCAGCTTACGGGGCAGGCCCTACATCCCCAGACCCCCACAGCTTCGGCATGCAGATGCAGCAGGACAACCAGAGCATCAAGTTCAAGCTCATCAACCTGATCAGCTCCACGCGGACGCTCATGCGGAGTACGCCCCCCCGCCCTCCCCCTTACCCATAGGTGGTTAAGCTGACCGCCGCCGCTAGTACCGCTGATTGGCATCAACACGCTGTTGATCATTTACGAGATGCTGTTCGGCTAAGCCCATCTTTTTTTATTTATTTATTTTACCCCGGGCGTGCGAGTCGTAGCAATGCTATCCTAGAGCCGTCGCTGTAGTTAGCTTGAGCATTGGCGTTTTTGGGCCGGATCGTGCTAGTAAATATTTCGGTTTTTTTTTGCCCTTTCCTTTATTCTTTCTTCTAGGACAGTAGACACCCACGGACACAAACCAGAAACAAAAAAACGATACCTTAATAAGCCAAGCAAAAAACAATTGGTACTGCGTGTTTATCCAGTAGTGTCCCATCACGAGCCATCACTCGGCTCGGTTCCAACATGAATGTAGTGTAGGGTAATGTGGCCGTTATATAGCTGTACCTACATACACAACCCAGCTCCTACTACCTTAATCCCCATCGCTCCTCGTTGGGGATATATTCCGCGCCTGGATTCGTTACCTGCCAATGATAGAACCTGCAGCATTTTATTGTGGCGATCTTGTGTAGTAGGCAATTAAATATTTAGGTAATTCAATACTTAGGCACAGTATAGTACATCACGCATCCATTGCCTTCATTGCCTTCATTGCCTTCATGGCTGTGGCTAGCTGGTGGCATGTATCTACCCTATGTATATGGGTATACCATCTAGACCATCCAGACCAACCAGAGCCATCTAAGTACATGTAGCTACTATAGCCATTCACCCAGCTAATCAAAGCTACATATATCCAACCATCTGACATGACGAACACAAAAACAAAAAACAAGAAGTCCAATACTCCACGCCCCACAAGACATTATTAGTAGCTAACAAAATACAAAAATAAAATACAGGCGCCGAAGATAGCTCAGCGCAGGACAAAAAAAAATTATACTTGTGCCCATCACCGTAGCGCTCTCCTCCGAACAGGGGTCTCCCCAGCGGGTAGCGCATACTCCAACCTCTCCGCGATCGGTGGCACCGCCGCCGCCAATATCGGCGCTGGATGCCCCACGGCCCGCGCTCTATAGAGGCCCAACGCAAAGTTCGGCACAAACAGCGCGCACACTCCGACCACAATCGCGAATCCCTATCACCCCGCCTCCGAATCAGCTCCCACCACTATGACAAGAGGGGGGGAGGGGGGGAGCAAACATACCATAGTGCGATAGCTAACTGGGGCGACAAACCCCTCTATAATCTCCGCAAACGTCTGCGCACTGATTCGCGCCTTGCCGACCCTGGAATGGTCTCTCTCCATGCAGCGCTCCCACTCGCTGCATGCTTTTGCCAGCGCCGGCACACGCATGTGCGGTGCGCAGCGATTGATGAGGAACGAGTGGGCGCACGTGTTAGACGCGGCGACGAGTGCGTCGCTCTCGGCGGAGAGCTTGTTTTGCACGTCATGTCGGATGGTCAGATATGTGCTAAGCACGAAGTAGAGAAAGAGCAGCGTGAGGGAAGCATTGAAAAGGACCTGGACGAACTGGGAGATGATGAGGGGGAGGTCGCGGTGGGTGGCTGTGTCTGTCCAGTACTGTCGTGGGCCGCGCGGAGGTGGGGGAGTGGCAGGGTCGGCGTCGGAGTCGGAGTCGGGGTCGAGGGGGGGGAGAGGCTTGCGGGGGGTGTGTTTGGCGGAGGTGGCGCGCGGGGGGCGTTTTAGCTTTGTGATTGCGCCATCTGTAGTGCGGCCGCGCGTGGTGCTGGGGGTACGGCTGGGGGTGGTATTAGTGGAGCCGCGGAATGTGAGCTTGGGGAGGGCAGCGGAGGTGAAGAGTTCTGGGTCCGTGAAATCGGACATGTCGAGTGGTGTGCTGCGTGGAGTTGTAGTAGAGGCTCTCCGGAAGTGGGGCGGTGGTGGTAGTGATCGCAGCGGCGGCGGGCTCTGGTAGGAAGATCTGGGAAAGAGGAAGGGCTCAGAGTTGGGGGGCGCTAGAGCTGGGGGGTTAGGGGTGGGTGAGCGGAGGTCAGAGTGAGTGCCTAGAGAGAAGGTAGACGGGGTGTAATGGTTAGTTGATCTATAATTTGGTGAAATTGAGGGGGAGGGGAGGGGGGGAGGGGAGGGGGGGAGTACGTTTAAGAGCGGTGAAGCGCGTGAAGGGAGAGTTGGGGTCAGAAGGGACGCGGGGATTGTCGTATTGAAAGTCCATGGGAGCTTCGGTGCCTCTGTGCGCCATGATCTGCAGGATGTGTGTATATGTAGGCTGTTTGCCTGTCTGTAGATATGTGTGGTTCTTCTGATGAAGGATTGAGTGAGTAAAAGAGTGATTGTGGTGGTAGTAGTGGTGGTAGTAGTAGTACGCAGAGATATGTTGGGGGGGGGGGGGATCGAGTGAGCTAGTATAAATGATGTGAGCGAGTGATGATCGATTCTGGGTGATGATGTGCAGATTGTACATACCTATATTGGGGATGAGAGAACGAGTGAGTGATGATGGATGGAGGAGGTGTTTGATGATGTTTGATGGACGTCAGGGTTCAAGTGAGGTAAGGGAAGGTCAGGTAAAGTAAAGTAAAGGTAAGGGGATGATGGAGGGAAAGAGGTGTCTTCTTTCTCTTCTTTCTTTCTTCTCTTTTCTTCTTTCTCTTCTTTCTCTTCCTTCTTTGTCAAGTTACATGTACACATATGTACCTGCTTAGCTACTAAATGTAGGAACACCATACGTGACACAGGGACACGACCAAGTTCGTAGTCGTCGCCATGGCAACCGCAGTGGATTAACATTTTTCCGTCAGCCTTTGGGGCCACATGGACAGACGTACATGTACGTACATCGCAGCTCTTCTTCTGCTTCTTCATCATATCATGCATCAACGACATCTCAATATATAATCCATACAACATATATCGCTACAAAATATATTCCCCATAGAGCATATGTCCATACAGTAAACCAACAACAACAGCAGCACCTGTCTATCTGCATACATACATATCTCTGCGTACATAGCATCCATACTACTATACCATAGACAGACTGACTCTACATCTCTACATTCTGTCTTTCTCTACATCGCCCTCTCTCTCTCTCTCTCTACGTCTCTGTCTTTCTCTCTCTCTACGGCTCTACAACTCATACCTCTTTATATAGAACATAGTCCTAATACAATACACAGCTATACAATGGATACCCACGTCAGCTCCACAAACCTCACCCGTCTCCTTGACCGTCTCTCCTCCAAGCTTCTCTCCACTAGCGGTACCTCAGCTCCCCCCAGCTCCCTCGAGCGCACCAAAATATCATCTGTACCCCCCCCCCCCCCCTCCGAGCAACCTCCCTCTCACCTGCTAACACACGCTATCCAGAACCTAGAATACGCCCGCCAACTCCTCCTCACCCTCGAAAAGGACTCCACAACTATTCGGAACCCAACCCACCGCCAATCCCTCCTCTCAAAGCTCGGCGAGAAAAAAGCGCTCATCCGTCGCCTCAACGAGAAGCTCCAACTTCTCATCCAGGACGCCACCAGTGACTCTGACTCCGACTCTGGCGCCGAATCTGACGCTGACACCGAAGTCGACTCCGACATCATGTCCGATCCCTCCGTCCCCGTTCCCGCCTCAACTGAGCTCCCCGACGCCACTATGACCTCTGGTCTCCGCAACCGCCACCAGCCCACGCACCAATCCATGCGCGCCGCGCTCCTCCCTGCAGCCGAGGACGACGAAGTTCCCCCAGAGAAAGCGCTCGACGTGCATCGCGCGGAGCAGGAGGCGCTGACGAGCGACATGCTTTCGCTCGCGCAGCAGCTCAAGGCCAACAGCATCCGCTTCGGTCAGGAGCTTGCAAAGGAGAAGGGGATTCTCGAGCTCGCCTCTGAGGGGCTGGACCGCAACGTGCTCGGCATCGAGGGTGCGGGGCGTAAGATGAACAGTCTGCGCAGGGACGAGAATGTGGGCTGGCTGTGGGGGATGCTGTATCCGGCGATTATTGCGGCGCTGATGCTCGTGATATTGATGATTTTGTTGTTGGCGCCGAAGTTGCGGTGGTGGTAGTGATGGGGGGGAGGGGAGGGGAGAGCTTGGATTTGGTTGGCTTGGGTTTGGGGGAGTTGTGGGTGTTTATTTATATTTTTTATAGTCGCTCTTTTATGCGTAGTTTTGTCGCAGTGCCCCGGCGGGGGGTAAAAAAATGTATCTATTTCCTATTCCACAGTGGACCGAACACTCGGCAGCATCCCAGTAGAGCTTCAATACTCATAATAATACATACACACATGCCTGCAGCTAGCCAATAATGCCCCATGCATGTTGCGGGTGGTACTTTCCACACCCCAGTTTTCATGCATCCCGATCATTTCCACCATCCCCTGTTTACAAACGGGGGACTAAACATCCCATGCCCTCTCGCCCCAGAGCAGTCTATATAGATCTGATGCACCTATCCGCTCCACGGCGGGATACGGGGCTCCCCCCTTAAAAAAAAGAGAGAGCTTAATGCCGGAAACCCGGTCCTATTCTAGAAGCTGCAATCTAATCATTGGCCCCTGGAATTATCGCTTCCATGCATACGTGCTTATGGCGCGGAACGGCTGCCTTTCTAATTAAATGTAGGTAACTAGGTACATAGATGACGGGTGAATACTAGTAAGTAGTAGTGATAGTATAGTAATAAAAGGAGAAGTAGTAAAAGAAGGGGAAGAAGAAGCGGGTAGTCTCGAACCCAGCGGAAGAGGAACAAAAGAATGAAAAAATAAATGGGGAAAAAAAAAGAAAGAAAAAAGGAAAAAGAAAAACTACAACCCCTCCCAATCTCGGTCCTACCAAAGCCCAGCTTTAGCTTCCCTCTCTGGCTGGCTTTTCTCAATCACCTAACATCATCCGGCAGCGCCCCATAATACTCCCCCTGCTGCTCATACCTCCTCCTCGGCCCATCCACCGGCCCAATATCCTCCGCCAACGCATCTTCATACGCCGGTGGCGGCAGCACATCATCTCCTCCTTCTTCTATGCGCCCCACGCCCTCTGTCATCCCACTGACGCCGTCACCACCAGGCCCCCACTCGCCTCCCGCACTACTATGCGGCCTAGACAAATCCGCCACCATAACCGGCGGGGGCACCAGCGGCCCCTGACCAGAGAACGAATGCGGGCGTCTCGGGAAGCCCGGTGCCATGGGCGATGACGACTTTTCCGCTGGGTACCCCGTGGCAGATGTAGGGACAGTGAGGGATGTGGTGGACTTTCCTGTTAGTGCCTTTCGGGGGGGCATGAATGTAGGGTCTGGGTAGTTGTAATTGGCGGGGTTGGGGTTGGGGTGGTATGCGGAGCGGGCGGAATCGAGGAGCTTTTGCGGGGGGGCGATGCCACTGTAGATCTCGATTGGCATGGTGAGGGGGATCGTCTATGTGCGATGTTAGTTATTTTTTGATGGAGGGAAGTGAGAGGGAGGGGGGGTTAAGACCTCAACAGCCCCGTGAAACCCATACGACAGCCCTAGTACCACTTCCATCTGATACTTCCTCCAGATATTACACGTCCGGAACCCCGGCGGCACCCAATCGGGAATAACCGCGCCCCTCCACAACTCCTGATCCGCCTCCATCTCCACCCCTACCTCTGCTCCTATGGCCCCGAGCGGCGTCCTCAGCTCCCCCAGACTCAACACTGGAACAACCGCATGCTCGTCCTGCTTCAGTTCGTGCGCCCGAATCTCCGTGTACGCATGCACAAGCACCTGTATGCTCCTCAGGAAGACCGTCTCACGGTACGGCTGCAGCTTTGTGAGAATGATGCGGAGCGGGAGCTGTGTGTTTGGAACCAGAATGGCCGGTGCGGGGAGGCGCGCCTCGATGCTGAAGTGGATATGATGCGTTTCCTGGGGCATAGGGGCAGGCGCGGGAGTATAGGCGGTTGGGAGGATACTGGAGAAGATGCCCCCACGCTTCTTCGGGAAAGAGGGAGAGCGGGGGAGAGGGGGGGTGTAAATCATTTGATGTTGGCGTTTAGCGTAAGTTTCATTTGTGGAGGGGGGAGCGCGGGGGGGCTCGAGAGGGAGGAAGACGAGGGGGTCATGCTGGGGGTTTGTTAGTATCTTGGTTCCAGCTTTTCTACAAGGCCCAATTAACACCGAGGGCACCATACCGCGCGTATATTCATCCTATAAAACTGCGGCCTAAATCCCATCCACACCTATCAGCACCCATCTTCTTCACATTCCCCCCGCCCAACAAAGGAGCGCTCACCTATTAACCGTACACTTCAAAAAGTACCTCACCCATGCGCGGTCCCCGGGTATGCCCGACAAGCTTGGTGGCAGTGTTGCCTGCGCATGATTCGTGGCCTTCTTTGCAAAGTCCACACTCCCCTTCTCGAAGCTGAACTTCTGAAAGATGCCTGTTCCAGCGCCTGATGCCTGCACCTCGACGCAGTTCGAGTTGATGGGGATACGGATGCGGAATGGGTACTCGTACTGGCCGGGCTTGAGCGTGTAGCCGGTGTGCGAGGTCGAGGTGTTTTCGCGGAGCGAGGCGGAGGGAAAGACTGTTTCTACTAAGTATAAGAGCTGTTTTGTATCTTCTACGTTAGTAGGGGCAGAGAGAGAGGGGACGGGGGAGGGACGGAGGGACGGAGGGACGGACACGGTGGATCTCGATTTCGGCACGCTTGGAATCACGGCTATCGTCAGAACGACGAGGTGGGAGGAGGCGGGTTCGTGCTATGCCCTCGAGCTTAACGGTGATAGAAGAGATAGTCTCTTCAGTGGGGATGTTCATGATCACCTAGTGCAAGTCAGCCCAGGAAGGGCACAATTATTAAGGCCGCAGTTGGGGGAGTATGGGAATGAGCATACCCGCCCAGTGACATAGTCCAGGCACGTAAAGGTCCCGCGGTTTTCGAGCTCGATCCTGACAGACATTGCTTCTGCTTCTGCTGGTTTTGATATTGTTGTTAGCTATAATACTAGCTCGATTTGTAGGTATTATAGCAAGTAGCAATTAACGTTGTTTGTGGATTGACTCGTAGTATAGTTAGATCTCTAGGCCAATTCCAGTGAGTTCTTCTATTTGTCCTTCTGTCTGGTCTGCCCTTCCGTCTGGCTGGCTGGCTGGCTGGCTGGCTGGCTCGTGGGTCTGTATAAATCCAAAAAAAAAAATCTCTGGTGCAGGTGCTTCCCTCTTGTATTCCACATGCAGTTTCAGCCTTGGGGGGGTGGGGGGGGGTCGACGTTAGGGCTCTGCTCATATCATTATGAGGCGGTGACACCATCGAAACACACCCCAACTAGCCCGGCCCAGCCCGGCACAGCTTAGCCTTCTATTCATTACACTACACCTAACCCTCACACTCCATATTATATTAGAAACCCTCACACCTCATATTATCAATCCACATCCTCATTCCTATTATTCTATTATTTCCTTAATTCACGGTCCTCAGTGCACCTCACCCGGTCCTGGCTAATATCCCCTCCCCCCCCCCCCTTCCCGGAGGACCCCACCAAGCACAGCCCCGCATCCGGCACAGACATCTCTTGGCACGCACGCACCCAACCCCCTGTCCAATCGGGTAAGCGAGTGATCACCCGTGACTGAGCCTCTCGAGACAACAGGAGGGGGATACGTAAGCTCTCTGTGCAAGCCACGATGCATTGTCGATGCTCTGTCCATACATCCACCCATATTCCAGATGAGATGAGGAGAAGATGAAGATGATGATGAAGAAAAGAAAGAAGGCCTCGCTATATATAGCGATCCGAGGTGCAGGGTATGTAATATCGTCAATACGTACATACCGAATCCCATGCAAGCCCTCCAAGCGAAACTTAAGAGTAGCCAGGCGTACTCCTGGTCTGTTGCCTGTCAGAACTCTAAACTGCCATGCCATGGCTACATGGTCCAGCCAGGGTCGGACGGGGAGTTTGACTTGGAGAATTTCGACATACATAGTAGAAAGACAGTATGAACCCCGGTACATATAAAGTTACAGGGTGTAAAAATAACTATGTATGTAGATCGTGTTCCAACTAACGGGGCTCATCCCGAACTCCATGGCTGCTATCCAACCTTCTACCGCTCTTTCCCCCTATATACCTCCAATCTCCTAGGTTACTTTGTAGCAAAAGAACCCTAACCCTTGCTAGCCCCCTTCGGCTATACAAATCTCGGATAAACCTTCAATACGAGTCGTAGAGATAATAAGCGAGAATGTAGTGATATCGCGAATTACATATCAATATATAGGAGGGACGCGAGTCCTTTCAGCTGGTGGTGGACACCACGGCGAGGCTTAGCTTTTTGTCGTTGGGCTTAGGCCGATCAAAGAAGCTTATTTTGGGCATTCGGGATTCGGACGCCGGGGATCGGATGGGTGGGGTGCCGGGGTGGGCATTGCCAGGGCTAGGGAGTGATATGGAAAAACAATAGGGGCAGTAGTTATATAATTATATAACAAGGCGCGAGAAATGAGGAGGAGGAAAAGGAGGAGGAGGCTTGTGGGAGTTATGTGGGTGGCCATGGAGTTAAGGTATGTGATTGCGTGTTTTTGGGTTGCAGATGCGGATTAGATACTTGTACATGTGTTCTAGTCATGAGCTTAGCTGTTCGCTATGACATATTTCTCGGGTCGGAATTAAGCATGGTGTTCGTCCGAAAGAGCACTGAAGTGATATTCTTCACACCACCAATGTTTCCCTATACAGGGAAGCCATAAGAGCGATGATCATAATTATGATAATGAGGGGAATAAGACAAGGTTAATGTGCACCCATGTGGTAGTATCTTGCCAACCTCCGACTTCTAATTAATTCCGCCCGTGTGCGGGTGCGCACCCGTTCGTTTATCTTGCCTTGGCCGCTGCAGAAGTGAAAACCTAGAAAAACGCTCTCCCCGCATGTGTAGACTTGTCCTGCAGAATAGTCAGACTCGCATGGGGAGATATTGCGTCATGTGTTCGTTAGAACCTTTGAGAGCTCCGGAACCCTATATTTAAGTATATATACTAATATGTGCGTAACCGGGGAATTTATACAACCCAGAAGACCACCCCGCCTCCACCACCACCAGTACCGCCAGTACCGCCAGAGCCACTACAAAGATGTTACTCGACCCAAGTAATCCCTATGCTACACTTCTACATACATGTAGCAATACTTACCTAATCCAGCGGCACCGCCAAGCTAGCGCCGCCCACCCGCCCACCCGCGCAGCCAAGAGCGTGAAAACAACCTCTGCCATCACTGGGGTGGTTGTCCGAGCGGTATAGAGTTCACACTCTGATCGCCGCCGCTCGGGTTCAATCCGCCCCCAACTAACCCCCTCGTAAAATCTAGGAAGCTGTCCCCGGGTGGGGGGCGTAAGTCTTTTGTTTTGCTGCCGTTTTTATTTTTCCACCCCCCCCCCTCTCCCATAAGAGGGGCGACAGATACGGCAAAAGTAAGAATTTACAAACCTGCATAGCTCGCTAACAAAGGGAAATTGTCTTTCTAAAATACCTAAGCTACCTGCCCGGTCCATTTACTTTATGTCTACCCAACCCACAATCTAGTTCACAGGATTGAACGGTTGGCCATGCTGCTCGAAGTCATTTTTAATGTGGGGTAGTTATTACTGTTTATTAGGCTAGCTGTTGTTGGCAAGAAATTGCTCCAAAGTAGAAATGATCTTTCAACGGAGGTTAGGGGCTTATTGTACTCACCGTGCACTGCTGTCCAGGGAGGGGGGGGGGTTGTTGATCACCGAGGACACTGGTACGTCTCTCATCTTCCTGCTCGTAAGACAACACCGTATACCGACACGACTCTCAACTGAAGAGCAGTATATACATGTAGGCAAAAATGGACGCCGCGCAGAACCAGACTGAGCCTGTTTCCGGATCCCCCGTCGCAGATGGGTCTTGGCATCGAGTGATAGCTCATGATCTACTGGCCCGTTTCCCTATGGTGTATTCTTATGGAAGTGATAGGATATATAACATATTTCATTAAATTAAGGGGGGGGGGAAGCTACCGAATATGCTGCCACTGTCTATTAGTAATCTTAGCCCCCCCCCCCGTGTAGCTAGGCTGACCTCTATAGATCTACCACTCCCGCAGTCCTTCTGCTTCTGGTGTTAGATTTTACTTCCCGCGTTACCTTCTACCGCGATTCCTACCCAGCCCTATTCTACCTCGCCATACCTACATGTAAGCCTAAACGTCCTTGGCACCCCCTTCCTCCCAGCGGGTAACGATGTACGCGTAGAGGTTATGGTTTACTCTAGGCGAAGGCTCATGCGGGGGATTGAGGAGTCCTTTGAGGCCACCCTTCTTTTTTTTTTGTCTCTCCTGGACTCCGGGTTCGCACGGGCCTGAGGATCCAAGATGGGAATTTTCTAACTTTGAGCCTTTGGGCTCTCTTTGGGCCCTGGGGTTCGGCCTAGTACTAAAGTACCCAGGGGGCCTTTTTTCTCTCTTTTTCTTTTTAGTCCCTCTTTCCTAGGCTTCGGCTCGAGGTCTCAGAGGGACCTCTTTTGGAGAGAGGTCCTTTTCGGCCTCGGCCTGGGACTCGAGGGGGAATTTTTTCTCTCTTTTTTCTCTTCTTTTTTCGGTCGTCCGCCCCCTCCCCCGGGCTCTGAGCGCTGCCGAGGGTTAAAGGGACTCGTTTTGGTCTCACTTGGGCTTCTGTGCGCGGGAGTCTCTCTCTTTTTGTTTAGTCCTCATACTCCTTCGGCCTCTCTTGGACCTTGAGCAGTTGCTCGAGATCCAGGAGGGACTTTTTCCTTTGTTACTCCTGTTCCCTTTTGAGCTCTGAGCGACGCCGAGGGTTCAGGAGAGATTCAAATCCACTTCGTGATCTCCATTAGGCTAATTCGGCCCGAGGAAGACGTTTTAGAAAGATTTCGTCAGCCCCCCTTAGGCCCCCGACTTTACCAAGCTCTGGGAGGTCCTAAGAGGAAGGCTGTCAACTACATAGTGGGATAGAATAGTGACTATCCTACAGTAAGTATCTAGCCCTTTCCTATCATCTAAAACGTAGCCAGCGCTGCAGCCTTCTCACGAGAGATAATATAACTCGGGACAAGTGCCAGAGCTACCATACGTGCCACTCATAGATTGTAGATACTGGAGCATCAACTTTACACGACGGTACAAGTAGCAATCGCACAACCCAGCCGCCAAACAGGACAAAACAAAACAAAACCGACTAGCTGCCGTACATACATGTACAACAAAGCCTTATTATATACCAGCTCCGCATCCCGAGTGTCCATCCCTCCCCGCACTGGCACCATACCTACATCCTCCAAGGCCCCCCGGCCAGACTCCAAAAGCTAGCTAAAATACATCGAGTGATATACTGTGAAGAGCCTCTCTGCAGCGCCGCAACGGTCTTACCTCGCCTTATATTGTAGGTTACATGTAAGTACTCATTGCCTAGACATATGTACTTGTATGTACGTGTACTACCCTCACGCTCGCGGCAAACAGTAAGTATAGCAGCATTTTTTAAATAAGCTAAAAAAAAGGATCTAGTAAATACATGTATTTACATATAGCTGCTCTTGAGGTCCCCTGACGTCCTTTTTTGCATGTTCTGCGACAGCGTTGGGAGCAAACATGTGGGATATACAGAGCGACAGCCACACAGCAAACTACGGCTATACATACATGTATGTATCTCGGATGCCCAGAATCGGGCTCGATATATGCCGGGACAGTGCCAGCGTTCCTGAAGCGATAATACGCATGGCCCGCGGTGGGAGAAGAAGCTAAAATCGGCCGTACGATGAAATTGATCTCACACTTGGTGGTAGAATGCCAGACTAAGGGGTAGGTACCTCGTCGATCCTAAAACCTTAGCGAAAAAAAATCCAGGAAGTCTGGAACACTGCGGGGTTGAGTGACTGACTAACAACCACGCATGTTGCCGCGCAGCACAGCACAAGCCACAAGATGGTCCGGGAGGTTGGATTGATAATCGCGAAAATTTTTAAAAGAATTTAGCGAGCAAGGTATCTGCATTTGTGATAGAGTACCGGCCTAAATAAAAAAAGAAAAAAAAAGAAAAAGAAAAAAAAGGGAAAAAATAAATGACTAACATGTATATTTACATTCTCAACACAGGCAGGGATAAGGAGATAATGTGAAGAGATGAAAGAAAAGATGAATCCACATACTACTCGTCACAATACACATCTCGCATCGGGTCTCGGATCTTTCACCGTCACCACCCTACCCGAACCCCCGGTACTTTGCCGCCAGCAAAAATTCCACCGACCGATTCTGACCGCCTAATCCCAGCTTCAACTAATGTCTGGAAAAGAACAAATGGACGGATATGGGTCGAGAAGAAACTGTAGGAAAGAAACTATTTAACAGCTGTAATTTCTCTTTCGCTCCTTGTAGATACCTGAATAGAGGGGCCGAGGCAGACACGCCGAGGGAGGCAACTTGCCATGATACAGCTAGAAAGAAACGGAAGCTTCAACCTGATACAAAGGACAGAGAGGAAGGATGTTGTGATAATAAAGAAAAACAAAAGCCCTATGAATCCTGAAGTATGAACCAAGAGCAAAAAATTCAACGCCCCTAATTTTTCAGGTAATCGTTACTAAGATTAACAAACGCTCCAGGACCCCCATCCTCACTAATCTCGTTGATCAATACTGTAGATTGTTGAACAAGTCTTTCCAGTGCAGCTGCTGGAGATTTTCCGAGGGAAACTAGGAGCGATTAGTATCGTGACGGTCTAAATAATAAATATTTACGTACCTAGGATAGCTGAATTAAGTTCCTCCGCAACCGATATACGGCCCTTTTCATCCAACAAATGCGAAAGAACGGAGTTCTTGGGATCTGTATATGCCAGCAGACTGAATGCCTCCTCCAAAGCCTTTCTGATTTCTGGCCTAGTATCTGTTTGGAACTCAACCCTCAATTGTTGGCCATACTCGACTGCAGCGTCGAGAGCACTTTTCCCCTGGCCACCCGTACCAGACCCTACACCCCCATACTCGTCTTCAACGTCCATCTTCTCCCATTCCGCCGCAGAATTTGCCGAATCATCGATCTCCATGTCCTGCGCAAAAACATCAACCATCGTTTCGTCGTGTCCATTGCGCATTGGGGGCTCATGTACAGTTTCTGCAAACTGTCTGATCATCTCCACCAATTTACGGCAGCGTAGTCGAAAATAGATCTGCTCATTATTCTTAAAAACACTAGGGTAGTATTGTTTGGTGAATTTGAGCGCATGATCCACATCACCACCAAGGATCGCGCTACGAATCCCTATATAGTCACGTGATGGTTAATGCAACTCGCAGTACTATTTCGAATGTTGGACATACTTTGGCGATTTATAGCATCTCCATCTTCTTTTAGTTCTAAAGTTTTCGTATTTTCTTCCCGTCCACTCACAAGTGCTCGTGCTTCATTTTGAACATCAGTTGAAAAGGCTCTAGCTGTCTCGACATATCCGTCATGTGCTAAATACTGCGCGACCAGAGCTTGAACTAATGCCGTCTCATCCATCGCCGGGCAAAGGCCAGCAGTTGGATGGCTGTTAATTTCCTTGTATACCAAAGCCTTCTCCTCCTGTTTATATATAAACGTTAGCATTCGGTCAAACCCCCCAGATGAAGATAACTAAATGGCCTTGGAACCCTACGTTCATGTAATTGTCAATATCATAAACAAATCTCTCCTGTCCGAAGTTGACTCTAATGTGCTCCCCAGGCCGCTTCATTCCTACTGCCGGATATAGCCTTGTACTCTTGATGTCCCGGAAAGCGGTTTTTAAGAAGAGGCCGTTTTTGGTGAAGAACGCAGTCCCAGTCCGAAAGTTAACGCCGCACCCGATAACATCACTAGTTGAAAATTGAGGACCGTACTGCTTTCCAGTCCCTTGACAACAAAAAGAGTTCCCGTCATCACCATGATACCCCCATGACTCCGGTTCCCAGCCAGGTAATCGGTTGAGAGGAACCTTTTTAGTACAGAACCCAACACCGATTAATCTGTCCAACAATTCAGTCTCAAGGGTATAACAATTATTCGGGAATAGCTCACCCTTCCTTCCCTTTGGAGACAACCGTAATTTCGTAATAGAATATGCCACACTGAGGCGGCATAAAATGATCTGCCCGGACAGCAGCTGCATCATTATCACTCGGTTTTGGCGGGCCTGGTAGTAAAAAAAGGGAAAGCGTTAGTGTTTCAATCCCTTCCGGAGATACACTTATTCAATGGTCTCATTTACTAGCGGCGGACGAACCAACAAACTTCACCTCTAACCCATCATTCAACAATTCTATTCCAATACATTTGTCGCCCTCATTCCAGCGAGTCGGCAATGGTGTCAGGGTTTCCTCGTCTCCAGGAACGTTCTCAATGACATCGTATGCTAGCCCTCGATGCGTTTGTGGCAGCTTCCCGGGTATGGTAAAGGATGGAGGTGGCGTAGGAATGGGATTAAACACAGCGGCTGAGGATGCTAGTCGTTCAGCGTAACTTGACTCGGCAAGGTAACTAGGAACTGTAATAGGTTGTCTGATGCTGTGCTGGTGTGGGCTCGAAGAATAACCATTCGAGCCTGGAAAGTTAAGATTTGATAGATACCGAGGGTGAACCCCGACCCCGTTGTGAGTGATCCCGTCGGAATAGAGGCGAGGTTGAGCTTGACCAGCAACGACCGAGGCGTAGGAACCACTAGGTGCCACGATAGGCCTTCTCATAGATGATGACCCAGACATCGTGGTAGCAGCCTGACTGGAGGCTGCTGGAATCGAGTTTGTCATGGACTGGTCCTAAAAACCTGGGGCGGAAGAAGAATTGCTAACTCGCAGGGTGCCACCGCTTGGGTGAGGGAATCGAATTTGATCGAGTTCCAATAACGACCGGTTACGCGAAACGGAGCGGGTAGACAGTTTGAGACGTGTAGGTTGGTTCGCTCTAAACAGCTAATCCAATTTTGATGACGGCTAGCACTTTTCACTATTTCCTTTCTTAAACAGTAAGTGGGAGGGGAAACGAAGGAAGATACAATGAGCAGATGGTGGGGAACGAGAATAGAGCGAGGAGGCAACAGGAGGATGGACGGGTATGATGTCCAAGATAGAGAGCCACAGTATGATACTGTATATCGTGGGACTGGGATGAACCTAAGCTAAGGACAGCAAGACAGGTAGAGGTAAGATTCAGAGTAAGAGCAAGTGAGTTGACTTGGAGTGATAGGTAAAGGCGAGCTGTAACTATCTTGAGGCTCTCTGTTGCTTACCTACCTGACTATCGATCTAGGAGTTCCCCGTATTTTCTTCTCCGTGGATCCTTTGAGAAGTTCCCTTTTCTTTTTTCTTGCTCACTCCAGTCGTCACTCTCACCTCTCCCTTTCTCAAACTATCTCTCCCAGCTCCAACAGGCACGGAATGATGTCGTGTAGAGTTACGATGAATGATGTGTATGCAATGTAAGGCCGAGAGCAAGCGATCAAGTGCTCAAAGCAAATGCAAGCACGTAACTCAACACAACCCTTGTAACATGTACCCGAACTGGCGTGAGGGGAAATGTTCAAGCGACCTTGTCTTAAGTGGTGATGGGATGGTGGGGCTGGAGAACTGCGTGGCGCCTACAGTACTTCTGAGACGCTCCCACCTGTGGCTCAAGCTTATTCAACCGTATTATTTCTAACGCTCATAAGCTAACCCCTATACGGAGGCTTTGTACCACATGATGTCGCCCATGCTAAACTCAAGATCTGCTCTGCTCGAGTCTCGTGCGCCAGTTGGTCAGAGAGAACTTTTCCGGTACCTGTTAGATTGTATTGTGCTCTACTGTCGCTCTAACCTACATTCAATAACTACGTGCACCTACTACTACTACTACCAGCTTGTATGCGAACTGTGCCTATGATTCCAGAATTTCACTCCAGCCCTGGTGCGGATGTTCACTTTTCTTGATGCTTGCGTCCCTGCCTGTCCGCTTCTCATGCTTCTTGCGGCTGGGATGGAGGTAATAAAAAATCTTCATATTCATGGGTCCCAATTAGAAAAATTGCAGGCAGGCAGGTACGTGCATAAGTCCCAAATGAAAATCTCTCTATTAGAGCTAGTGAAACAGCCGTGTAGTAGCAAAATGGATGAAGTGTAGCCTTTAGAGGGGCCAGGATAAAAAGAACGCACACAATGCTAGAATTGTGGAGCGAGTGTGTAGCCGTATCTAAGACGTGGATAATAAAAAGGCAATTTGTTGCACACTTGCCTGAGTTGGCTGTGCCAGGATTTTTGCCAGGACAGGATTACGAGAGTGTTTGGGACGACAGTTTAATATTTCAAAGGACAGAAACCACCTACAGTACATCATGTACATGTACATGTATGTATGTAGTTGTATGTAGTAAGGGATAAATACATACACGGCGTTTGAGTTTTCATCTAGTACAATACATGTACATACTATTATATTGCTACTATCTACTACTGCTACAGCTATGAGTACTAAGTGCTACTAAATGTACATAATACGACAAAGTACTCTACTGGCTCCATCCTATATAGTATATACTTAAATGTACGCTTACGATGTTGGGTTTTAAACATGTAGATCCGACGGTCCTTGAGAAACCGAAAGTGCACCGAGCAGTATGAAATCTACTATAGCTATGGATATGGCAGGACTGCCAGAAGATAAACACAGAAACTCCAGGTGAAGCCTACGGTGGTGATAGAGTGTATATTTTCGAATTATCGCCAATTCACCCGTATTTCCCGACATAAAATTATGCCTAAGACCTCATTTAGAAAGTTACTACCCCCCATCGACCCATTTATTAGCGATCCAGAGTGGGTTTCCTGGCAATATTGAAGGTCGTGTCGGGTCTTCTTGGCCGAGTCTCAGCAACAACGGGAGCAACGCAAAGCTTCACACACTTCCACACCCAGCCATCCCACTGGCATCCGCCGCACACACCAAACCCAACCCCAACCGACTTCGGCCTTACCCCTAGAGAGTTCCAGTGCTCACGGCTACCACCACCACTAAAAGTAACAAGCACAATAATAAAATGCATTCCCTCTCCCGCTCGCCTCCTGTTTTCCCTTTCTCCTCTCCTCCCTCCCACCATCCATCACAATCATCACCATCAACTCCGCAACACTTTCGCAATAATCGCCTTTTGCTTCACCGTGACCGCTTCTTGCTTCACAATCATCACTATTACAACAGCAACCGCACATCACCTGCTCGCTAGCTGTCATTCTTGATTCTCGGCTCCACTCCACCCCCCCCAGTGAAAAACGAAATCGCCCGCGTGCGACAAAATCTATTCAGAATCGAGTGGCCTACATTCGCTACTCTTTTCCCTCAGAATCGTCGCCACCTTTAATTACCGTATAGATTTTGTTTCCGGTATAATGGCCGGCTCTTCAGATTTTTCAACAAGTTCGTCTCTGCCATCGCTTCCTCCCTCACCCGGGGAATCGGGATCAACTTCCTCTTCTGGGGCCGCTCCTCCTCCACCCCCTCCACCGCCCCCCCCTCCTCCAGCAAAACAACGTAAGAAGCCTGGGCCGAAACCGAAGCCAAAGGTTCCTCCGTCGTTAGTTATCAAACTTCGACTTGCTTCTGAACATCTCAAAAATTTCCCACATACGGCGAATGCACTTGCAAAATCTCCGCAAGATTTAACCCCGGGGACTGTCCCAGTATCACCACCGCAACAGGCGGACGCTATGTCGCCCATGAATTCAGACTTGAACGCGACACCAGTCCCTCCCGCTTTGGACAGGCCCAAGGGCACCCCTGGCCCAAAACCGGGCTCAAAACGTGGAAGACAACCAGGTGCCCAGCCAAGTAAGCCAGGGAGAAAGAGGACCAAACTGTAAGTTTATCTTTTCGGCCTACATTTTCGCATATAACTATATACTCATATCATTTAGTGACCCCAACGCTTCCCCAGCGACTCACCATTCGAACCACGGTAAGCTTGGGCCAAAAGCGAACCAAGGTGCCATCAATGCAGGTCTCCGTGCCCTAGACCGTACAGGAAGGCCATGTAAACGTTGGGAGAAGTCTATCTTTCGTTTAAAATCATTTACAGGCGTGCAGTGGTCTGTCCCGACTTGGGGTGCCCCCTTGGTTGATTCGTCGGCCCCTCCAACACCTCCCCCTGGGACTACGCCTGAGGTCGCTTCAGCAGCCCCATCTGTCACTTCTGAGACCCCAGAGATTAGAATTCACCCCGATATGATGAGCATAGACCCTCCCAACCATTTTGAACAGCCATATGTGGCTGAGAGGCTTACAGTATAAAAAACGTCAGTAACTCACGTTTCATTTCTGATTACTTTGTTACTAACATCTCATTATCTAGAACCACACAAGAGTCTCCAACTAGGACCACCATCAATAATAGCCAGTCATCAAACTTCATCCTCCTGACGCCCAGACTGTTTACTGAGGCGAGTTAAATCTCAAACTAGGAGCCGGCGTATCTCGTTCCTATTTCTCTCGGCAACCAGCATCTTGCCTCCAAACCCTAATACTTATTATTTTCTGTATAGATTGCTCACTGTACAAATTTCTTTACTTCTGATCACTGCCCCTTAGGCACATGTTTCTTTTGTCAACTTATTTCCTTTTGCCAAAAAAAAAGGTGTGGACTTTCTGTTTGGATTCTTGTTTTTTGGTTCTGTTTTGGGGGTGGGACTTGATTAGATTTTCCGTTTTTCTTAGGGGTTAGTCACTGGAAGGACTTATCAATTAGGGCGGTGATCCGGGTTAGTGTGGGGGCAGGGCTGTATGTATGTAATCATACGGTACCTCCCAGTACTTGTCCTATTCTTTAGGTTCCGTGCTTTCATAGTCACTGTCAGCTTTGGTACTTGGTGGGTTAATTGGAAAGAGGGGAAATGCGTTTTTTTTTTTCGGTTTCCGGGTTTTCAGGGGTTCTTTTTTCTAAGAGTTCATATGTGGTAATATGAATACATGAAACGCATGGCTAGGTGTTGGCATTTTTACGCATTGGAACAGTTCCGGTGGCTAATAATTCTGCTGGTGGGGTCATGTTGATAAAGCAACTCTCAACAAAGAAATATCACATGACACATCCAAAGCTCTAGTAACCTATAAAAACTAAGGAATTCATTAATTCGTCCCCTACACGTGTTTCATGACTACTCCATTACTCCAATGATTCCAGTTCATCATTCCACGCCTTCGTTGTTCAGAAAGCCGGGACATCTATTGAGCCTTGAATTTTGCAACTCTGAACACTCGCCAGCCCATTAGACCCAACAAAGACCCACGAAAATAGAAAACACACCCCCTAAAATGAACGTAACCGCTACGGCCTGATATCAATGAACTAACAGGGGAAAGATCTGGAGGCTTGCTTAATCTTCGGCTTCCTGATGACGGAGCATGAGAAGACGTTTGTATTCTTTGGGATCCTTATCCCAAAGTTCCGCAGCCTGTCCGTTGAGGGGTGATTTGCTACTTGCTATTAGTCACTACTTCCCCCGAACGATTCAGTGAAGTTGCTTACTTGTTCGGCTCTCCAAGTAATGATTGCAGCGACAGCAGGATCGATTGTACATTGTACACTGCGCTCCACTTATCTTTCAAGATATCCAAACAGATCCTCCCCGCCATATCAACGTTAGGATGGAACATGGGCGTAGTGAACAGCACCGTTGGGGGCGACATGGGATAGTTTGACGGGAACTCGAGAGAGAGTTTAAAGGTGAGCCCATCGTAAGGTGTGTCTGCTGGGCCCTGGATTGTCCCAATCCACGAGAGAAGATTGCCACCTTGTGGGAAGGCGGAGATCCCAGGAGTGGAGTTCATCTGCTATTACATTAGAGGTCGTAATTTTCAAAATATGGAGAGAGAAATTACCATCAGCTGCATTAGTTCCTGCTGGAGGCGCTTAGACACTGATTGCCCAGCGTTTATACCAGATGGGCCGGAGCTTTTTGCATTGGGGGCAGTGGGGACTGAAGAGCTGTTTTCGGCATCATTATCCATAGTGACAGTTTTAATATGTATGTGTTTTTGAAGGATCTATGTGTTTTTGAAGGATCTATGTGTTTTTGAAGGATTTATGTGTTTTATGAAGTGGGTTAGAAATGGAGCACTGCAGGAAGGAGGCTGTGGAGGAGGAGTAGTGAGAATGGCTCTGCTAAGAACGATAAACAGTTAGACGTGGTGGTTGCCCTGCCAACCAACGCAACAATTCGTGTGGCTTGGCGCCACAGATACGAATCAGATCTCCTGTCGAGTGATTGTACATGACACGACACTAGTTCAGGCGCGTTTATTGTCAGAGAACAAATTTGTTACCTCTTATATAAAGACACATATACTTAGTCTATATATGCTAATCGCCTTATAATATTATGTGATAAGCCTCGGCCTCGGATATCACAAAATACAAATATTGTATACCCATTTGAATAGCTCGATCTATTTCGTGACCAAGTTTTATTGGAGGCCAAGTCCTCGGGGTCTATCACACTTATATTCCCCTTATAGCTTACTATGCCTTTCTACTCACTTACTTATATCATGCAGTAAACTCCATATAATCGGAAGTGAAGTACATCGATGTTACAATTACAAGTACCAGCACATCACTCATCATGAGATAATTCTTCAGGCCAAGGTCACTGTCATCTCGCAATATCTTACCCTTTCCAGTCCCGGCTTATCACACTGCTTATAAACTTGGGAAATGACTACTATATACATGCATATACACTTACATAAGGTTTTGCTAATAGTTCCGTGATGGTCACAGCAAACAAAGTATAAACGCTCACAATAATATACTACGTTGGGCCCCACATCACTGTTACACCCTGTCACTAGTGCTGGTTTTGTAGAGTATTGAGGTTGACCGTTAGTTATAATTTAAGGATACCATGGCCAGTTGTTACTCTTACCGGCGCCGCCACAAACACCAGCTTTTATAGACATCCCCGATGCAAAGGTTTGGAGAAAATTGCATGTAAATTGAAATAATCCACAGCAACTAAGTCGCCGATTCTGCTCTTGATGTTATTCATAGGTTACTATAATAAATATCTAAATCATCAGTTATCACTCGAGAGTTGTCTTCCTCCTCCCTTTCTTGATATTCCAAAACGATATGTGAAACACTTTCAGTTTGTACACCTTGGTTACTTAAAATCACAGACTGGCTTTGCCACCATAAACCTAATAGCTACCATCCAAGAGGACTATATCTCGAGCAAAACTCCAAGGCCTATTATTGCCTGGAACAGCCAACTCCCCCAAAGAGAGAGGGAAAGAAAAGAAAAGGAGATTCATATCGGAAGCCTGTAAGGCTATACAAGGTCATATAATGTGATTGACAACTCATCCGGAGAAGTAGGTTTTCACCAAGCATAAACGTGATAAAGGAGATGTTGGGTCTCGTATTGTCATAAAAACAGCCTAAATAAATTATTCAAAAGCTATCAAGCTGCACTTCAACAGCATTTACGGCCTCACTCGTCCTCACTTGTTTAGATTGCAACACCGGGCGGAACTTCCACCTGTAACACATCCGCTCCACCAATAATATCGTTTTTCCCCGGCATCATCCCCCTCCTCATTAGCTCCGCACACTGCATGGCAACTGGATCCATCTGCATGGTGGCTACTGCAACAACGGCTTCTCCAAGCGTATAATATGCAGCAAAAGAATATTTATCCTGGTTTCCCTTCACAACTACATCGTCGAATCCGTTTGGTGTAGCACCACAATAGCGTAGCTGCGCGCCCAGTGCAGACCAAAAAACGGGTATGAAGTGGACTGGCTTTTCTGATGTAGCAATATGGAGTGCAGCTTGACGCCCAGCGTTTTGTGCGACGTTCCAGTGTTCTACGCGGATAGTGGTAGAGGATTTGGATCCGGGGCCGTGGTAAGGGTAAGTTGCAATATCACCTTCACCACTTGGTCAATGGTTTTGCTTATTAGCCCTAGGAAGTTAACTTGCTTACCAACAGCATAGGCATCCTCAGTACCCTTGATTCTGAAGTAGTCATCAACAAGGACACTTCCATCCTCCTCGAGTTTTACACCGCTGTTCTTCAAGTACTCGGTTGCAGGTGCAACACCGATCCCCAGAATTACAAGATCGGCCTCAATCTTCTCACCACCCTTGAGGGATATGTATCCAACTTTACTAGAGTCTGATGCAGAGGGAAGTGCAGACTCAACACTGGCCGACATTTTGAATTTGACACCTGTTTCTTCGAGTTGACGCTGAAAGATCTTTCCAAGCTGTGCCCCCATTACGCGTTCTAATGGGTAATCTTCCATGCCGATGACGGTCAGATCATGACCTTTCCCTGCGAGACACTTGGATACCTCCATCCCTGTGACACCATTAACACTTGTTGGCAGCTACATGTAACATGGCACCCTGAAAAAAAAAATCACTTACCAATAAAACCTGTTCCTACAACAACGATCTTTCTTCCTTTCTTCTCGCCGACAGCTTTATTGATAGCTTCCACGTCACTCAACCCCCGCAAGCAAAATATGTTACCCAATTCTTTAAACCCATCCATGGGCAAGTTCTTTGGTGTTCCGCCAGTCGCAAAGAGAACCTTACCATAACTCCACTCCCGACCATCTTTTGTGTGGAGTTTATGCGCCTTAAAGTCCACACTGTCTACTTCGACTCCAAGGTGGAAATCGACTCCAGCCTCACTAAAGTGTGCCTGATCTCTCCACTCCACCTTCTTCACGTCTGAAATCAACGCCTTACTAAGCTTTGTCCTATCAATCGGCAAGTATGTCTCTTTTGAAAGGACAGTAATACGCCCCTTGAAGCCCTTCTCGCGGAGGCTTTCGATTGCGCCGATCGCTCCAGAACCGCCACCAACTATCAAGACATTTTCAGAGCCAGCTGTAGTCACTGGCTTACAAGTGATATCTGGCTTACGACGGCCAGCCTTAATGATGGCCTCAGTACCGGTAATGTATACTGAGCCATTCTTGACAGAAACGGGGAAGGAAGCAAGATGATCGAGAGCAGGAGCATTTTCGATATCGCCTGTAGATGTATTGAAACAGGCACCGTGCCAAGGGCAGGTTATGCGGCCGTCGCTGGCTATGACACCCTTGATTAATGGAGCACCATAATCTAGGTTTATTAGTGTCCGAGGCTAGGATACTGATTGAGGTGAACTTACGGGTGCACTTGGGCCCCAAAGCTCGTAGTTGATCATTGACCTTAAGAAGCACAACCTTAGCTCCTTCAATTCCCTCGACCTCAGCCTCTTTCTTTTGGCCGTTCTGAAGATCTTCTTTATCAATTTTGAGACGGTATTCTTGTACTGTGGCCATTGTTCTCGCTGAGATTGGACTCTCTACAGGAATGTATGATCTAGCAATAGCAAAGCGACGTCCGATGATTAGAGGGCAAGGAATGCTACGTGTGTTATAATAAAGACTAAAGAGCTGGCGTGTGGTTCGCATTCGGTGAAGAATCATAAAATCGACTGTCTCTTGAATAAGGCAGCGACGTTATTATATTATATTGTATCCTTTGAGGTGGGGTAAGATGGCCTGATGAAAGAGCGAGGTCATTACGTCACATTGTGTATGTGGGTAAGTGCTCATAACCAGATCTGGGACGTACTCTATGTAATGATAGCTAGCCAAATACGCGCACTACATTTGGAGACTACATAGAGTGATACTAATCATTTCCAAACTTCCCTAGTTCATGGCTGCTTAATTAACAAAATTGATCTTCGCTATCTTTGCAATGGGCTATCTTTGCTATGGCGTCTAATAATAAGATGTATGTATCTACATGTAGCCAATCGATAGCTTCGGATTTGATCCGATTTTAGTGCGGCTCTGTGTGGTCGCGACCAACACTGGTAGGAGTACATGTAACTAACTACCAAGGATTCTTTACCGAGTGTAATAATATAATAAAGCACCCTTCCTACTATACAGCATGGGTAATAAGTGACCAGACCAAACACTAGTGTTTACAGGCACAATTGTGGCTACGCCGTCCGATGACTTAATACCAGCACTGTACTGCACAGTGGCGTTGGTCTAACCCTGTAGTCATGATTGCACCCGTTCCTTTCACACTAAAGTACATCAGAATTCATGACCAGGTACGTATCCAATCCCGCCAATGAACGTTATGGTTTACCAAGTCCTGAGGTCTAGATATGAATAGAAGCACGTACTGAGACTCACATCATAGCTACATGTGTATCTACATCTATACTACCAAAAGTTTACCTAGTGCAGTTCGAGTGATACCTTATGATTAACACGCGTTTTATAAGTACATACATTCCATCCTATCACTCTACATCCATACGCACCGACCAAAATCCATCTACACAGGACGTATATACCTAACTAGGGTAATGCACTTGCAAATTAATCATAAACTTTACCCAAGCCGAGCAACAAAGCCTCGCCGGCTAGTTCGCAACCACATATGCGCACTAGAGTACGCGGTCCTCGTGATTTAACATGTAGTTTTGAACTTGGGGGGTATAATAGAATAATACAGGCTCTAAGAGCAGTAATTTGACCTCTAGCTACATATGCAAATACCCATATAGAACCGGGCGGACAATTCATAGCCATGGAAGATGATTACACCCTAGTTTCACATGTAGGACTGTAGGCAAACAAATACAGCACTTGATATGGGTAATAGATGAAGCAACCTCCATCCTAGATAGCATCTAGATCATGATCCTCGCTGCACTTGACCAGCTCACAAATCATATTTTCCTACGGAGTGCCGTCTCCCACGGGCACCCGCATCTGAGCCCGACGGGCATTGTAACAGGGTTACCCTACCCCCCCCAAAAATAAAGTCTATTAGTGGTTTAGGTGCAGTTGCCACACAAAACACCAGGGACTTTATTTTGCGGAATAACGAATCGGACTGGGCTGGACTACCACTTACCCATTGGTCAAGACGACCAAAAGTTACGCTTTGGCTCTGTCGGACCGAGGCCCAACAAGCATTTGACCAACCCGAGGTCCAATATTCTGGTCCAGTTCGTTCCGGTATTTTGTGGCATTCTATCTAACCTTACTAATTATACGCATCTTAATAGTTAGATCATTGCCTCTCACTCGGCCAGACTGCCCCGGTTACAGCCAAGCAGACCGGCCCAGAAGAAAGACCCTTACCTGAGTATAATAACCTTCTTAAGCAGCGGCTATGTGCGTGTTCAGCTGCGGCTGACTCGATTTTATGGCCACCGGTTGCTCTCCCGGGCGGAGATGTTACCGGGGAAATGATATCTGATATTTGGAAACAGGTGAATCTACTCTAGAACAAGACCGTCAGGCCGATATACCAGCATCAGTGTCATGCGCGTCCGATCACTAGGTGACACCTCCGGCTGATGTTTTTTCCAGATACGCTCGCGCAGTCATGCATGATTGGCATTTGCGCTGTACCATCCTAGTAGGGGATTAGAACTTTGGTGGAGATTAATTAATTAATTGGTAAGAGATTTAGGGTAGGCCATGTTGTTGGCGCCTATGCCCGGATCCCTTCGCCTGTCAATGCTGCCAAAATTTGCCGAGAGTCTTAATAAATAGATAGCGAACTATTGCATGAATGTAGGTCTTAGTTGAACCTCGAGTGTAGTAGTGGATGGAGAGTGTAGCGGGGTCGAGTTTCCCCCATAACTTTAAACTGTCCGGCAGTGCAATTAGGGGAAACTTCTGTTTTGGTAGACGAGCCTGTTTTTTATGGTGCAGGAAGTGAAGATTTAGGTGTAGAGGAGTTAGACAAGAGTGCCGGTGAGGCACTAGGTAAGGATGCCGATGAGGTACAGAGTGAAGGGAAGGAGACGTGTATATTCCTCCTTCCTTGGAGCCCTCCCTGACTCCGAATTATCCCTCATCGAGCCTGTTTTCCGGTCATAAGGTAGAATAATTCGTCCCCAACGATACCAATAGATCAAATTCTCGTTACGTAAGAGCACCTTGAGCTATTCACCACGAACGCCAATGCTAGCTTATGCTCAGTCCAAAAAGAGAAAAACAGAGTTCAAAAGCCCGCGTATGTGGTATGAAGCAAGGGCAAAAGAGTTTATGATTTGGTTTGGGCCATTGACCTTTATGGGCCTGGTTAGGACTGGTGCATAAACATCTCGAATCGATGCCTACTAGAAGCTAGACCAACTTTCAGTACTTCACTTCAACCTGCCAAGTACATGGGTTAGTCCGATTCTAGCAATTGAAGCGGTCCCTCCACCTTCCTGCATCAGTAATTAAGAAGGCGAGCATTATGGTTGTCACACTGTATAGTATTTCCTCCAGACGGAGTCTAATAGGTGCTCTCAAAATATCTACGATGTCGATTCTTTGGGCAAATGCCAGGCCTCGACATCGTGAGACGCGCCATAGCCGAGAGAATATGATCTCCCTTAATATTTTCACGTAGAAATATATAAGATAGAAAAATTAGGCCAGCCATCACCCTTGGTCTTTTTTTCTGGGCGGGCAAACAGCCTTTCTCAATTAAAGCTTGGCCTAAAATCTCTAATGACATTAAACTCAAGTTCATGCAGGTCATGTATGGTACATCGATACGAGATGGTCCTAAAACCCCATGCATGCGGGTAGCTATGTACTCATACATACATGCCAAGTTGAAGAATTTCTTGTAATAAGCGCGTCCACTTTCTAATCTTGATACATTGTTTCTTGAGATCGGTTTCCGGCGACCGGGACACCGACAAGGATGTGCATGCTAATATATACGCATCTCCTGGTACCAGTATTTTGTGCAAAAAAATCTCTAAGTGGGCCCGGTGGCGCTGTAATCAGATTCTCGGCACTAGACGTACAAAGTTCTCTTAAAGGAGGGTCCTGCTGCTTTGAAAACGATCAAGTTGAATGTATAGAGGAATTCAATTGACTCCAGGCTCGCCAAAGCTCCACTACCGAAACTCTCATTTCACCAGCTGCAGTATATAGCTCCCGGGCTCCCGGGCTCCCGACTCGTCGCTCATCCTTCGGGAAGCAAACCTTAAAAGTGTAAGATCGAACGATACCGGGCGGTTACTCCCGTGAGACTCTGTCTGGCAAGCAGCGTGCATAAACCACACACACACTCCGGGGCAGTCCGAGATGCAATCGCTATGTTTCTGGGGGGAGAAGCAGCATCGCGGGAACGAAGTTCACAGGATGCAGCCGCCTATACTTCTAAAGTTCAGGAGCAGTAAAACTTTCATCATAAGTGCAGTCGCTATGGCAATTTTTACTGTTTGTGCTCCCCCCCCCCCCCCCCCCTCCAAACTTCTTTTACTTTTGGGCCATTGAATTAAGAAGGCTAATACTCTCGTGCAGGATATTTTCCTTTACGGATTGGTAGCATTACCTCCATAACTATTTGGTGTCCTTGATCTAAACTAACTGCGCTCCGGCACGCCATAAGATTGTCCCCGTATTTCCTTTCGCTCTTGAGTCCCGGGCAAATATTCATCCTGATGGTATGGTACATATACAAATATAAAAGCGTTATATACCGGTTTGAGTAAATTTTGTTAATAGTTAGTTACCTCCAGACGTGCAAACATGGGTTTCGGTTCTCTTAGCAGTATATGGTGGTGGTATTCTTGTCGCCTCTCGTAAGTATTTAATCCCCACCCCCCCCCCCCAACACCACACAATTCTTACTATCATTCATCTTAAGCCATCTGTGGGTTTTTGGCCGACCGTACAACAACGCGGCGTGGACCTCTCCTTTCTGGCTTAGTAGCCCTTGCTGCTTCAACTGTAATGCTATGCATTGGTAAAAATATTGTCCTATTTATTCTCGGCCGACTATTCCAGGGGATCTCTGCGGCAGTTGTGTGGGTAGTTGGGCTAGCCTTGCTGGTTGATACAGTTGGAAAGGACGAGATTGCAAGAAGTATGGGGATTGTAAGTGTTGCGTTGAGTGCTGCTACTTTCTTAGCGCCATTATTAGGCGGTATAGTATATGATCGGTGAGTTCTTGATGGTGAATTGGGTTGAATGAAGGCTGATGTATGATAATTTCTTTTGCGGAATAGAGGTGGATATTACGCCGGTATATAGCACCCCTTTTGAATCACACACACACACACACACACACATTATACAAGGCATGCTAACAGTTTTTGGACTCCGAGCAGTCTTCTCAATGGCATTCGTCCTTGTAAGTCTGGCCAACCCCTGTGGCTAGAAAGCCCCATTGGCTCTAACCGTGGATCTTAGATCGGCGTCGATATTCTCTGGCGCCTCGTCCTCATTGAAAAAAGGGTAGCAACGCTTTATGAAAGAGCTGTACTAACTGACAACAATGGACGAGTGGATCCCTCACCATCTCATAGCGCGGCTCTCCACGGGAGCGGAGAGAGAGAGATAGAGCCTATTCGTAAGTTTGCCTATTAACCTACTAAGATGTAAATTTACTCTAGTTGAAGCGATCATTGATACTCAGAATATTACAACAGCAAACCGTAGGGCTATTGAAAAACCGCTAAATCGATCTGCTTTTATAACATTGCTCCGTTATCCTCGTCTTCTTGCTGCCCTGTGGGCATGCATGGCCGATGCGGCCCTTTTGACCGCTCTTGAAGCTTCTTTACCACTTTTCACACGCGAGAACTTCCATTTTGGCCCGATTGGGGCCGGTTTGGTATTTCTTGCCATTGTAATTCCTACTTTTTTGGCACCATTGGTTGGTATGGTGAAGGGACCCCCCTGTCTCAAATACCGCTAATAAACAATAGGATGGGTGTGCGATATGTACGGCCACCGCTGGATCGCAACAATGGGTTTCGTTCTCTGTTGCCCCTTCTTCATTCTACTTAGACTACCAACCGGAGATTCGACGAGTAATATCGCATTGATGTGCGCTCTGTTGGCTCTATTGGGTGCATCCTTCATAATGATAACCCCAGCGGTGATGGCTGAAATTACATTCATCCTGCAAGACCTAGAGGAAAAGAAACCAGGCAGATTTGGAAGTAACGGGGCCTATGCACAAGGTGTAAGTCGTTCGTTTCATTAATATTGTTGATATTGAGGTTGATGCTAAATTCTATAGTATGGTTTGTATAATGTGGCCTGGAGCGCTGGAACTTTGGTTGGCCCGCTGTGGGGTAGGTCTATCCCATGTTACTGGTAACACATGTATATATATTGGTAACGATTTGCTGATCACCCGTGTGTGTAACCAGCCGGATTTGTAAAAGACGCGGCTGGATGGGGTACTATGACTTGGTCACTAGGTTTGAGTTCCTATCCCAGATAAATGTATTTATTACTGACTTTGAATTCAGGCCTGCTGAGTTTTGTGACGGCTTTTCCAACTGTCTGTGCACCTTCCTCCTCTTTTTTTTTTTTTTTTTTTTTTGTCCAATTACATACATGTATGTTAAGTTATGCAGCTGACATGATCAACCACATAGGCCTACTATACAAGCGGGAAGCTCAACTTCCGGACTGACTTTCGGATCACAAAAAAGAAGCAATCGGCCCAGGCAGACGGTTCTGGTAGTGATTTGCCGGCTAGGATTGATACGGTATGAAATCTCAGCTCGAAATGTTCCTCGGCCTTTGTACACATATTGAGAATCCCCGTGCGCATGTTCTTCGCGCATTGCTGCTCTCGCTTCGCTGATTCGAGAACCACCCCTACATTGCAGTACATATTTGTATATAATAGAAATATAAAGAACGCCGCTCAGTCTATCGATCGAAGCCTGCTTAGTACCTACATGTGGTGCCCTAGGAGTCGTCTAGCCCAAATTTTTAATGTAGATCATAGAAGTACCAAGAAATACATAGAGAATCCGTGGTTCCCGGGCACGAGCCAGGGTGCCTCCTAGTAATGATTATTGCGGCTGAGAAGCCATGACGCCATAGAGATCCTCCCGCGCCCCTGACAAGCCTATCTAACCCCCTTGGGGGTGAATAGCGAGGATTAGAGTTAAACGAACATCAACCCAAGAAAGTTACGGGCCAAGAAATTTAAGACCCTGCCTCTTTTACTCCATGTACAGCGGTAGATAATAAGTGATGGAACATAGTGATACCTGTTCCGGTAAAACGCCACCAACCTTTGGTGCCTGTATCTCAGGGCGTTCCATCACTTATTACCTGTCGTTGTACATTCAACTCGACTGCATCCCAATTAAGAACTTACATGTACTTGTAGGTATGTACCGGTACGTTGTAAGTTGACATATATCTCTACTCGCGTGTTAATTTAATTCTCCTTACGTCTGTCTTGTTCCAATCGTTTCGACGGAGGTACATACGTACATGTATACATACATTCATGATCAGCGTGGAACTCAGCAGAAGAATACATGTATCCACATACACACTCCGAAAGGGATTCTGATGTTTCTATTTTTTTTTTTCAACTCATAGTTTCATTCGATTCTAGGTACAAGAATATCGCAGGGAAACCCTATGGCGTAAACAAAACCTATCCCCAAACCCGGCACTATCCCCAAACCCGGCACGTTCTGATGTTTCTATCAACGTCATCAACTTATAGGCCAGAACCGTTGCTAGAATAGTACTACATACCGCCCTTTTTTCCTTTTTTTTTTCCTTTCTACTTTTGTATGTACAATTCATGATCATCGCGTCTCACATCCCAACCTGCAGTATCCTATACACGTTGATAAGGAACTAAATGTCTCTCCCCCTCCCCCGGGTTTTACGGCACTACGGCCTCGTGTTGTTGTCTATTGCTTGTCATTGCAGAATCGCATCCACTGCCCTACTCTAAGGTGCTTGGCGTTGGTACCCCTGGAACCCGATCAGTTGTCTGGGTGCAGCAGGACGGGATTCATGCTGGACCAGGTACCCCGATCAAATACGATCTCTCTTCCTCTCCCTCTCTCGGAGTTGTGTTTGCCGGCAGGAGCTGACACCGAAGCAATGCAGCCCTGGGCTCCGGCTGGGCGATATTAGAAGGATGGCTTTTGTTTGTGGGATGAAGGGGGTATGCGTATACTCTACATATATGCACCAACATATCACCTGTGGTATTGGGTAGGTATTCCCATGGAGAAGAGCTGTGGCGCCTGTAGCGTCTATTCGTGCTGCATGCATGCTGTACCCAGTAGAGTGAGCTACAGTACCTACCTCTCTACTCAGAGCTAGAGTAGAATACATGTAGTCTTCCTAGGCTGGGATACTGCTCCTGGAATCTGACAACCGCCCAGCCTATTGGCGGGGAACAATTACAGGCCCGGGATAACGAAGGAAACCTGTAACACGGATTACTCTTGTCTGCTGCCTAGCCTCATAACGCTATTGGGCGGAATACAAACATTGAAAGACAATGTATGAGAAGGTAGCGTACTATTTATACATCCATATGGTCCCACCATCCCCCCTCCCCCCCTTCATTTTAGTATTTAATTCTTTCGCATAGCACAAGACTTTTGTTTTGTCGGTATTTCTCATCAAATATATATCCTCCCTTTACCTATATATCTAGCTATCCTAACGTCTGCTTTCCAAAACTTCTCAAGCTCAACTTTTCTGTCTTTCATCCAATCAGCTCGCTTCACCTACGGCCAGTACAATGAAGCCCCAATTCTCATCAGCCCGGCTCCTCTCGATAATATTAAGCACCATAACCCTCATCCCCCTCACCACCGCTGTTTGCGAATGCGGTTACGTCCTCACCACAACTAACCAGTACTTTACCCACACATTCACTAACAACTTCACCGACCTTCCTGACACTACAAACGCAGCTAACCTCACCCGCTCTCTCCCCGATTGGGAAATTCAAGAATACAAATTTGAAGCCGACAAGGAGGCCGGTATACTGGGGCGCCAGAATGCGATGAGCTCTGTATGGATCAAAGATGGCATGCTACATTTGTTAGAAAAGGGGTATGCGGCCAATGCCACTGGGCCGGTGCAGGTTGCGGAGCTGCAAAGTATAAGACGAGACTTTTTCCATGGAAGCTTTAGGGCAAGGTATAGGGTCGTGCAGGTACAAGGAGCAACGGGGGGGTCGGTAGCAGGTTTCTTTCTGTATTATGTGAGCTATTGCCTACCCTCTCTTTACATGGTTGGGATAGAGTCATTAACATACCTTGTTACGCACTGCAGGATGATCAGAATGAAACTGATATCGAAGTTCTTACCAAAGACGGAGACCGGGCAATTCACTACACAAATCACCCAGGTATGTATCCCCTAGCTTCACCTCCTCCCCAAAAAGCAGACCATACTTATCCCCGCTCCAGCATACGAAGTTTCAACCGATACAGTTATCCCAGGCGCTGCCTTCACGCATCAGCTCACCCGTCCATGGAATGAGTTCCACGAGCACCGCTTTGACTGGTCTGAGGGCCTCTCTGCTTTTTATGTCAATAACGCACCAGTATTAAATATCACAACAAACGTCCCTACTCATGAAGGGAAGTTAATACTCAACGTCTGGGCCAACAATGGCAGTTGGTCCGGCCCCCCATCCTCCAACGACGTATACATGGATGTTGAATATATCATTATGTATTTTAATACAACCGACTCGGCGGCCGGCAACGACGAAAGCTTCAATCGGACCTGTGAGTTTGCAGGCGGCTACGAGCAGCGGGGTACAGTGTGCTATGTGACGGATCAAGCGGGTAACAGTACTCTGGAGTCTGTGATAAGTTTGGATGCGCCTGTGGAGGGTGCGGCGGTAAGGATAAGGGGGGTTCAGATGACAACGCTGCTGGGTGTGGTGGCGGCGGCTGCTGTCGCGGTGGGAATCTTGTAGGCGCAATAGTTCTATCAAAAAAATTTTGGGTTTGTATTTTTGGGTTTGCATTTGTTTTCCTCTTTTCTCTTGCTTTTGGGAGGCTCGTTTAGTCGGATTTTTTTTGTTTGGGTAAATGTTTTTAATGACTTCATTTTGTCACTCCTTCTCAGCCTAATCTGGCTTGTTTCCCTTTCTTTTGTCAGTGATCAACCTCTACCCAGTCTTAATCTCTCTAGGAAGTATGATATCTTATGGTACTGATAAGGAAGGATACATATTTTACTAATTCTGAGCGACGAACTAAAATACACCTGTTTAACGCTGGTGTATCTTCTAGGCCCCAGATTCAGTTTGTTCTAGAGTCAGGTCTGATCTGGTATACATAAATAACATTAAACTAACCCAGTGTTGCTTTGGTAATCGCCAACCTTGCCGTATGAAACATTTCCCGGCGGCCCCTGACGATCACGCTAGTGTCTCACATGTTAGCGACCCGCCTTAAATCATTGACATCTACAATCACTACACTAAATATCACAATGTGAAATATGACAGTTCACCTGCAGGCGCCCCTCGGTGAGACCTTCTATCTATCAATGAACGTTGTATGAGGCTCGAGAAAAAAAACGTGAACCTGAAGATTGAGTCATGAAATATCACTCACTCCGAATAGCGATGGGTACATACATGTATATAGTAAGTCATCGGATGACCTAGCCACAATTTTGCCTGCAATTTAACACTGGTGCGTTCCGTCCGATGACTTATTGCCCACCGCTGTACTAAAGACGGTCACTTCCGTTTAGCGCTAGCGACACAAACCCCGAAGTATTCTTGGTATGTACTGGACATAGCTAGAAGAGTTGATCTGAAAATATACACTGAGGTGAATCGGCTAGATCGATTAATTAAGCTATCCCTTCCTATGTTTTCAAGGAGGGCCCGAAAGGGTGGTGTGGGTCAAATAGAGTTGCAAGGGTTAGGGTTGTAGGGTTAGGGTGGTTGTAGCAACCGGGCGCTCCATCATTGATAGGATAGGAGGACGGAGAGGACAAAAATTACACCGAACAGCAACACAACAGAGTTGAATATAGAAAGTCTATTATGTATAGATATAAAAGGATGTAGATTTTAAATATTTAGTCAAATTTAACCCGCCAGCAATATTCAAGATTTTATGATCATTTTTGAAACCAATAATTAACAATTTCAGCGGGGAAAAAACCAAATGCCCATTGTTCAAGGTCAACATTGTTGTATAACAAAGTGGTAGATACTTGCATAGGGGTAAAAAAATGCGTAGAATCTAAATTTTTAGTTGTATTTGACCCGCCAGCAATATTCAAGATTTTGTTACCCTTTTTGAAGCTAGAAATTTGCAATTTCAACAGAGAAAAACCAATTGCCAGTCGTTCAATGTCAACAATACAGTAGAATAAAGTGATATGTATCTGTATAGGGGTAAAAAGATACGTAGAATCTAAATCTTTAGTCAAATTTGATCCGCCAGCAATATTCAGGATTTTATTGCTAACTTCAAACCAGAAATTTGTAATTCTAGCGGGAGAAAAATCAATTCCGATTGTTTAATGTCAACAACATAGTAGAATAAAGTTATAGATATCAGTATAGGGGTAAAATTATACGTAGAATTCAACGCTATAGTCAGAATTCACCCGCCAGCAAAATTACATATATGGTAATAGATTTTGTTGCGCAACCCGTTAGTTATATTTTGGAACTTACTATAGTACGGAATGGCTTGGAGACAATGAATAAATACCTTAAAAGTTGTCAGATAGGTCATGGAACAGGCGGAAACAATGGTTTTTGCAGAGCGGCAATTGACAATGCGAACATTGAAATCTCAGATAACTACTTCTTCCCTTTTTGATAAACCATGCGCAGATCTTTGAATCTTTCTGGTGTCAGATTTTGATACTATCCGGCAAAAATAAGAAAGCTTTGTCTACTCTTCTCAATTCTTATTAAGTTGTGAGCGCCAGGTGCTTTGCGGTTGAACGGAAGTATCGTGTGTTTTCCCACATAACCTATCAGGATTTAGTAATTGAGTTAAAAGATGCCGTATAACCTTACCTCTACTACGGCTTTCTTTATTATTACCAGATGGTACTGTCAGGGACAGTAGCGTCATTCTTTGTTGGATTGGAATCTGCTCCAACGAAACTATTCTGTCTGGATTCAATTGGGATATCCATCGAAAGTATAAGTTACGCTAAATTGATCGCTGAAATCGCTTGTTGGGACGATAGTTTATAGTTGAAAGAGTTTTTGTAACGGATTGGGTTGAGATTTATTGGCGATAATCAGAGTTGATTATAGTAATGTCTAAAAGCCAAAAAAAGTCCAGGCATTTAATGGGAGTTGTGTTGCGTAATAGCATCTATACTGATTCGCCAAATCCACTCCATTCATCTTCATGTTGTAATCAAGAGCTACCCGTGGTATTGGCATTATCCTTCTCCCTAATCCTCCCCATGCCGCAATGACATTCTGTTGATTGTATTGAGTTACACGAGGTCTATTCCTGTCCTTTAAAGGCCAGTTATTCGGTTTTGTTGTCCACCAGTAATTTCATGAATAGTAGTCAAGAATCGACCAAATTATTATCTTGCCAAACAACACAAAGAACACGAACTACTTGAACCAGGTAATTGTGTTGTGTGGAAAACAAGTGCCTTCCGGAACTTCAGTTGTTTTGGATAGTAACGGAGTTGATTCTCACTGTCCCACATAGACCGTCTGTGGGTTTTGAGGCGTTAAGTAGCGGATATTGGTAAAGTAATTGTCCATATAAATGATGAAGCGATGACTGTTATAAGGTAATGAGAGTCGAGTTGATGAATTTTAGAGGTTTCTTGAGGTTGAGTGGAATTATAGAGGTAGTATCTAAACCCGCGATAGAGGCTACGGATGTAAAAAGAAAGTTATAGGTATATCCGGTGTTGACGAGAGAGAAAAAATCTTATATCCGTATGGTATTGGCTTTCCAGATATCGTTGAGTATGAATCGATCTTCCAGGTAAACGAACCATCATTTAAATCCACTAGTATACATTGCAGGCAGAAAATATTGACGGAATTTCTTGATGAAACGATGCCAAAAGGTTAACGAGATACCATTCTTGATCGGAATGATTAGGGTGTCGATATGTGAAAATATCGTTTAATCTGTTCAAAACGTGGTTGTATCGTATATGACTCTATTGTATGTTTAGGATAACGGATATCCTTCGTCTAATCCATACATCGTCGTGAGAACAAAAGACGGCATATAGATTATGATTCGATAAAGATTTTCAGTTCATATTCTGGCCAGCGTAGGGGGCGCTGTCAAACTCTCACTGACGCTTGGTCTCGGCATACATATTTGTATTGCGTGTCAAAATCTCAAAGTCTAGATCGGAAAAAAAAAGTTCAAAAAAGGCTTTAGGAGAGTCAAAAGTGTCAAAATCTTCCGGTAGGTTGGTTTGTGATTCATGAGGACGATTTGGGTTTGAATAAGGCTCGTACATTGGAGGTGGCGGCAAGTTGAGAATATTTCCTGCAGGTTGTCCACTGTGACTATAATTGTCTTCTTCCTGCCTATACTCTCCGTAATCTGCTCCCTCTGCATCATCCTCCTGCCTATACTCTCCGTGATCTGCTCCTTCTTCATCATGATTGTCTCGCTCCAAATCTTCCAACTCACCCTCGTCACTATCATCAGCGTCCTCAATCCTCGCGTCACCTTCCACATCCAACTCAAATTAGACCACCGACTTCTATAATCTGATTCGTGATCCCAATGGTGTTGATAAGGAGTCTTACAGGTGAGAACTACTCCCCATCTTGCAATGTCCGAGTCCTGATATCCACTAACGCGTTCAGTAAAAAGTTGTGTTGTATTTGTGATATGATTTGTTGTGGTTCCTATTTAGGAAGGGTTGGGATCCGAATTTGGGTGATCGCCAACGCTAAAAAGCAGTGAATTTTTTCGACAGCTTAAGGGATCTGCCAGTTATCAGTGTTTGCAATGATGTATGAACGATAGATTTCTAATTAGAAATATGGGTATGACGTTTGGGCCCTTGAGTCGATAGCGGCCGGGGGTTGGGTTACGAATTAATACTCGTGCCTGACGAGTGATATCTGGTGACATTAAGGTGATCTGAAATCCATGGGGGCACGCAACAGAACGATATTATAAAGGAAGGTGTAGCCGCCGCAAAACCAGGGCACCATGAATATTCCGCCCAACAATTAAAATCATCTACTTGCGGTGAAATTAAGTATTGTCTCTCGTGATTGCATGGTTGCCACCGCAATTAGGACAATACTTAATTTCACTCCAAGTACATCAACGCCAAGACTACATACAGCTTTTAATTGTTAATCCACTTCAAAAGGCTAGATCCGATATGGCCTGCTTGCGGGGATTGAGAATACTATATGTATGCATATGAGTGAATACATGATTTATCTGTCGAAATCGGGGTTGGCGCGGGTTTCCGGGCAATATCATACTATGTGTCCGCCGAATTCCCATATCATGAAATCATGACTATGTATGTTAATACTGAGTTGTCGACGTACATAGAACCATCATAAGTCGGCTTCCGAGTAGATATATCGGTAGAGTGGGTTTGTATGGAGCTGTTTAACGGGCCACTGGTTCTCGGCCATGAATAGGATCGATATCATCACTCTTTACCGACGGTGCATTATTGGATAATGTGCTAGGTGCATCAACCGTGGCAAAAAAAAAATATAATGCACGACCGTACTTATTTGTATGACGCGCCGGGCCGGTAAGGCACAGAAAAGACAATCGACGCTTATGATCTCAGCAATTAATTGCGCCTGACAAAAAAGTGTGTTTTTGCAAGGAATTGAATATATGATCTCGTCCGGCAAAAAAGTACCTGTATGCCAAGGGGATTTCGAAAAAGGCTCGGCCAATAGGGTTTGGTCGAATCAACAGCTTTGGCCTCTCATTTAAGATCGAGGCGCAGTGTTCCACAACGAGTCCCAGCGCATGTGCTTTCGGAAAAATTTCATGCGGTTTGCTACATGTGAGAAATATTGGGGGGCAATCCTAAGCGGAATCTAGAAACCAAGGCTGGCTTTGCATCTGGGTATATAATCTACCTTACATGTAAGAATCAAGTAATAACCAGGAAACGACATATTTAAGAATAGGCACTCCCGAGATTGTGTCGGGTACTCTAAGTGCCAGTTAAACTACATGTATGAGATGTTCGGTTGTCAAACTTTGCTTTTCGAACCATTCCCCTGGAATCTGACGCACGATTTTTTCCACTCGTAAAAAAGCTGCACTGTGAATCATGATGGTAGAATTGAAACTTGACGGAAAGGGTCTCTGCCTTCAGATCTTATATCTCCGCTTACATGTTAGCGACACACCAGCTGCAATTGGGAGAAAGGGTCCTCAGAGATCGACTCGAATTAACACCGCTCGAGTTGTAACACATAGGACAGAAACGAAGTCAATACATGTATGCAACCCCCCCCCCCCCCAAGCAAGTAGGACCGGCTATCACTTAGCTACTCTATTTTCATAGTTTGGCGGCGGGCTACCGCTGGGCGCACGAATCCGCAAAAGCGGCCCGTACTCATAGGGTATATACATGCCTATGTATGTACAGGAACCCATCCGGTGGGCAATTTTGCGATGGTTTTTTTATATGATTCATGGTTTATAGATTGATATCGAGTCCCGTATCTCACATGTATAATATAATATATGATTGGAGAGCACAGTAAAAACCACCCCCCCCCCTCCCGCTAAGCCTGAGCATGATGTTTGGAAGATTCTCCAAAGGCACACATGCAAATATATGTAGTTTTATAAAATATGGTAGTAAGAACCGAAACTAGTGGGATTCTGCGCCCGACAAATTTACGTCCTGTAATTACAGTTATTTGGGGGAAAGGATTAATATGGATGCGTATGCATACAAAGGTTGTATGTTAGATGCAGGGGTTGCACCTGGTCCGGAGGACTTTTTCGGATGTGAATGGCTTTGAAATTTGGCAGCTTATAAATACAGCATCTCTATAGACAAATATCGACCAACTAGATGGCAGCCACTTGTGTGGGGAGTATTTTGAGCCAGGATAAGTGGGTTTTTATTTAGACTAATGAGACGTCTCGTATCATGGTTAATCACTCGACCTACTATTTATTTGTACATTGTTGTCGGCATCGCTAACCCACTAATTGAATATCTGTCTATTCTTAATAGGTCATAATGATAGCAAGCCAAGATTATCTCTAGATATTAACGTCGTCTTATACTATTATAACGTAAGGATAGAGTGATTTGGCCAACACCCTCTGAATCTATATATTTAGTTCTTGCGATAGATTTTGGTGTGAAAATCCCGCCAAGAACTCAAAATTTGAAAAACAGGGATTGGCCAAATCACTCCAATATACCACATTACTTTACCTATCACGGTCGCGGTTCCTTCTTGGGCTTCGACTTCTCCTATATGAGTGTCTGTGGCTAGAACCTCTTTCTCGGTCTCTGTCTCGGCCACCCTGTCGATCGCGGCTTCTACTCCTCTCCGAGTGTTTGCGCCTATACCGATCCTTACTCCTATGTCTACTGCGGTCCTTATACTTGTCACTACCCCTGTTGTCTGTTTTTGTGGAGTACTCATGTTTCCGGATATCTTGTTCGTCAAAGACAAACCCGGAGTTCCCGCTCCCGCTGTGGGTACGGTGCCCATGACCACCTTCCTTATACTGCCGTCGCTTCTCCAAGTGGTTGGAACCGCCAAAACCACGTGTTTCGGCTGCGTTTCGGCGTTTCGCGTTGGTTGATGTTCGCCACGTGTCTGATAGCTTCGAGACCTGCCAGACAATTGCATTAATACTCGGGGGGCGCGCAATCAAGGATAGTAGGTTAGAGATTTCAGGGCTTTGAGCTATTAAGGGGTAATATTCAACCTAATCGAGAGAGGAGCCGATAGAGATAGGGAACTAAATATGTAAACACTTACACTCTGTGAGAAATCAACGTGAATCCTATGGTCATCAATCAACACCCCTTGCATCTTAAAATAGGCTTGCTCACAGGACTTCTGGTCCTCGAATTCAATGAACGCATATTGCAGGCTATCGCCAGTTCTTTTGTCGCGAATGACCTCACACGAGAGGATGGTGCCAAAACGGCTGAATATTAGATGCAGGTCCTCGTCTATACCCAGAAATCTGTTAGTCTGCTGATTAGAGGCGTGGATGGTAATAAATAAGGTACCTTGGGTAACGGGATTAAGCTTGCAGACAAACAAAACGTTTTCAGGCGGTTTGACATCAGCAAATGGAAGATCTCCCACCATCTCCAGTGTTAACGCTTGTGCTCTAGCTTCTCGCTCCCGTCTATTTCGCTCTGCTTCCTCTGGATCTTGATCCTCATTAATATCCTCATCTTCTCCGATCCTGACTGTCGCAAGTTGTGCCTTGGTTGGAACCGGGTCTTCACTAGGTTCTACAAGTCCCGGTGGGTCCTCGAATGGGTCTTCTAATACAATGGTATGTCGTATTCTAATATCCTTTAGTGGCCTCCCCTTGTCGTCGCAAAATGCATTGTTTATTTTCTCCAGCGCATCAAATCCTTCTACTACCTTCCCAAATATAGCCGCTTTTCCGTCAAGAAAGTCCAACTCATCTCCTGTTGTAATAATGAATTGACTCCCACTCACTCTTTCATCAGGGTTATTACCAGGTACAGTGGCCATGCTTACCGTACCGCGTTCCGTATGCTTTAGTTTTGGATGAAATTCGGCAGGAAAAAACCGCCTGGATGGCCCATTGAGAAGACCCCATATTGAAGTACCCCCATCCGAATCAGCCGAGTCGGGCCCAATAGGGTCGCCGGTTTGGAACGAAAAGTCCTTTTGCACGCCGTAAATTGGCGAAAAGTTGTAATATTTCATCTTGCACCTGCCATCAATGACCCAGTTTTAGTTCTCAGCCCATATATCGCATGTTCCCGAGGGCGATCTGTTTATTGGCGGGCAACTAGTAAAGATGTGGGGTAAAGGCTACTTACAGCTTTAGGAAATTTTGGCACGCTCTGGGGGCCAGGTCGACTAAAAGATCTATGACGATATCGCCTGTTTCGCCTAACTCTAGTAGAACTGACATGATTGTGGGCAAAAATTCAGGCTGGTAAATATAAAAGATATATGTGGTGGGAGTGGAAGTGATCCAAGAAGGAGAAGTGAAGTAAGGGAGGAGTCAGGACAGGAGTGAGCTAGGTGCGATAGTTGCTTATTAACATTGCATACATGTGTAATAGGTTAGCGCGCACCAGCGTGCATACATGTACATTTAGACCTATATGGGTATATTAAAATTACATGTAAGCATAACACTCGCAAACAAACACAGACATACAATTACATTGGTGATTATATGGGCCATATACGTGTAGCTTTAGACAATAATACATGTACATGTATGCATGGTGAGAGGGTTTGTCTCCCATCCTAGGGCAAATTATAAGAGAACTCGAAGTTTACCTACATGTATGAATATATGTGTTTGTAACTGACCCACAACATATTACGACTGAAGACTACATGTATGAAACAATGAAGAATATGTGGCCACAATAGTCACCTACAAAAACCTATATTTTTATTTGGGAGGTAGAAGATGGGTGGCTCGAGTAAGGGACGGAAAGATCGTGAAAGCTCGTGGCTACAAGCATACAAATCAAGGGTTTACAACCACAACCCCACACATTCTATAGAGACTACATGTGTCCATCATATCAGCAATAGAACATATTATATTCAACCCCTTTACACAGCTTTCAGCCGCCTAAACTCGATGCTACATTTTATATGTCTGTGCCGGAGAGGACTAGAGGGCGGAATTAATCGAGAAAGCTTTTTTTCCCCTCTAAAAGATGATAACATGTACGTATGGAGGTACTTTGGTAAGCCTAGCTACATGTAGGGTAGGGTACCGACCATAATATTAATTTCTAGCTAGATAGCATAATTATTCAATCTGGTCAAGTCTACTGTTTTCAGTATTTAATTACTATACTACTGATCTAATTAAGCACCAGGGCCCTTTTTTTTTGTGTGTGTATATGCGAGTGTGTGTGTGGGGGGGGGGGGGGGGGATGCACTCGAAGAACTTGATTATCGAAGTTCGAGAAACTGCAATTGCTTTCTTTGTCTGCATCTTGTTTGATCGAGCCACAGCTAGTATGATCATATATGATAGGGCTTTTGGATATGTCGAGCATGGGGTTAGTGTAGTGTCCGCCACCAGCACCGAGCCAATTTGTGCATCTACCCGTTATTCGTGTACCATGCAGTTTGCTTCTATGGTGGATTTACGCAACTAAATACATGTCGTTCAATCAATAACGATATCGATCGCATGACTCCTACAAACGCATTCGGTAGCTTGCGGCAGTACATGTAGCTATTACATGTAGTTCTTTGTGCTTTGTACATGTGTAGAGGCAGCACGGGATGGCTGAAAAAAGGTCCACGTCTAGCTACATTTATGTTATTAGCTGTACTGCAGAGAAAATTACATCTAGTGTCCTACCAATATACAAATCCATACACTTTTAGGATCTGACTTCAAGTTTGGTTATAATTCAACCACCATCCCTACAAAACCTTTAGCTTGTGCGCTTCTCTCCTTCCTTCTTCCCACCTACATCTTATTTGAACAACCCGCAGTGCGGGCGTAATCGAGTTCTACTTAAGCTAAACCCGCATCCTCCCCCACCCCCATTACTACTCCCGACTCGTACTCGATACGTCCCTCAATCCAACTATGACACGGCATATGCCCAATCAATTGAGCTATCCGAACGTCGAAAGCCTAGAGCCGTATAGGCATCCATCCAGGATTCCTCCAGCTCCACCGGCCCACGAGCGGTCATTTGTTATTGCCCGCCAAAACCCACGCTCGTCGGATCCGCTTGGGCGGCCGCCGAGGACAAACTCTACTTCGCATGTTGCTAGTAGTGCCACCAGCAGTCCGCGACGGCGAATTCCAGTAGCTGTTTGTCTCTCCAAGTCCCCTTCTGCCCTCTAAACACCATACAAACTCAGATATATCTTTTTTTTAGAACCCTTTCTCCTTTTATCTCAAAAGTATAACTAACTTTATTAATAGTGTGGGCGATGCCGTAAACGGAAAATTCGGTGCAGTGGAGATCCTGGAGACAACTCTGGTTGTCAGAATTGTAAATCAGCTCAAGTTGCACAGGGTCTATGCGTGTTTTTAAGAGTACAATGCGAAATGCGAGAGCTCGTCCCGGACCATGTGCTCATGATGGGTTACGAGCAGGTGTCTTCAGCCCAAGTCGACCTTCATCACCACCCATACTCGTCATCCTCGTCTGCATCCTCTTCGGCCTCATCTTTGGCCATGGTCGGTGTATCTCATCACAATACACCGTCCAGCTATAATATGAATGCTCATGCCCTTAGAATAGGACACAATGGCCAAAACCATCAAATGCATAACAACACAATGCCTCTCAGGTCGTTATGTCACCAAGATCCGTTGGGCGGAAGTGGTAATGGCGGGGATAGTACCACTGGATTGCTTCTTTCAGGAAGATATGATGGCCTGGGAGGAGATATGACGGGTAGTGTAATCCACGGGTCCAATGGTAACGTGATGTCTACTAGTAACGGAGACATGTACAATGGGCCATATGCCCCCCAATACCTTCATCCCGATATCGGACAAGGTATGGGAAACAACCTCCACAGTCAGCAGTGGGCTTCCATGGCCACAGGGCGGAATTCAAGTCTTTACTTAGATCAGGATCAGTCCTCGATGAACTACCAGTCTGTCGGGACTTTCAATGTAGTGTTTCCGGCACTCTCTTCCCTATCTTCATCTCTTCCCGATGGAGTATCCCTAAGGGCTCCTGGTGGTGAAAAGGTCCAACTTCCACCGCCAATTCGGACGCAGGCTTCCGAAGCCACTGCCAGCAGCATAGTAAATATACGTCCTTCACCTGGGAACTCTCTGGTGAATGACCCAGTATCTTCGAGCTACGAGCGCCAGCCAACATATAGAGTATTTCCTAGTACTAGCTGGACCGGGGACGCCTTTTCGTCGGCTTCTCAGTCAGCTGGTATGGCCGTTCCTTCGAACGCATCTGGAATGCCTTCGCAGCCAACGCCTGTACAGTGCCAGATTAACACTTTCAATACTCACAACCCCCCAACATTCCCTCTATCATCTTCGAACACTTCCCTACTCCCATCCCTATCCCACCAGAATACGATTATTTCGAGTTCTTCGGTAGATTCATTCCCCCAAGCTTTAACGCATCAGCAAAACCAGAAGAACCGCAGCAATTCCGAGTCTAGCAATAGCTCCAAGATCATTGCGCCAGTTCGAACGGGTTCCACGCCAAGCTATACGCGGTCGAGCGTAGGTGGGTGTCATCAATCCAATGATCAATTTGGGGAGGGCTATACAAATTTAGTCTAACATAGAGGAATTACTGTTTAAAGACACGGATTCTCACGGAAGACAATCGATGCAACAGCATAGAACTTCGGAATTTAATAAAGTCTACTAAGTCTAAAGGGATAGGGTATGGGCACAGAGTTACCTAAATCAGATTTTGTTTTACGTTTTTTTTTTTTTTTTTTACATTTTTCCCCATTCTATGCGTCCGGCGTGCTCTCTTTCAAACATCCCGACGTATCCTCTTGTTTCCAGGTTCGATATTTCCTCATTGGTTCTTTGTGGTTCGATCCTTTTGTCCAATGTCATTTTTCAATCTTAAATTGCACACCCTGAAGGATAAAATAGGAATGGGCTAAGGTGTTTGGGTTTTGGTTTACGGCTATTTTCAGTTACTTTGTGTTAGGGCAATATCAGTATATCGGTAGTATTTGTTATCAGAGGAAGATTACTAACGGGGGGGTTCGAGAATTCAAGGGGACGTATATGGGATTGATAAGGCTTTAGTATACAAGAAGCGGCGCAAGTCGATTGGAGTGGAATCTGGTGCTTTGATTTTATCTCTCAAGAGTAACTTTATTTTCATTTGATTGACCTACTTTGTTTTTCTTTTCTGGGGGTGTTAGGGACTCGAATTTTCTCCCAGTTCCTAGTCAAAACAGCCACTTTTTAATTTGCTCGCTGTAGTATTTTATCTACATGTATACCTCGCTTTTCTCGCATGTCTTTATATCTTTTCTTGTCTTAGCCTAGTAGGAGTCAAAGCCAAAAATTTCCCCAGATATTATTCAAATTATAGCATCTAGCTTTGACCTACCAGAAAAGGTCTTTCAAGTTACATTTCTCTGTCGTGTGACTACATGTAGTTTCATGATCAATGTCTCTATTATAAATTAGGAATAGTAACTACTTCCGCTGATCCACACGTAACTAAGTAGTATATTAGATTTGATACTTTCTTCTCCCGCTTTCTAGATATCCATTTGGTTATGCAAAGATGACCAAGGTTGTCGACCCTTACCATAGCCAAGAAGCTATATATGTACTACGTTTAGGGGTAAGTCTGTAGGCGGTGGTCGTGGTTGCAATAGCAGTAGGTGTCTACAGATTTACCCCTACACCCGTAGTACTAGTACACTAACAAAGACCGAGTGATAAATTATGATCCGGGTTTTTTGTGTCACTTTCCTTCACGGTCAAGCAATAGCAACCTCAATATCAAGGAGAGCCTACCTAGCTCCACTAACAACCAACTTATGTTATACACTGTATGTGTTTATATCAGGTAGCAATTAAAATCAAAGAGGCCGTTTAACTAGAGGTGTGTAAGAGAGCGGTTGAATGCAGGTATCCCTGCTTACTGAACGAAAGGAAAGTAAGGTTGCTTGCCTTTGGGCGCGCATACTTGTGTTGAAGATCTATCTTTGTGTATCTTTAGACGGCGGGGAGAGACGGCAAGTAAAGTCGAGGAGATGAAACCTCTCGGGAAAAGAGCGTTACTGGATCTTGTTCCAGACAATTCGAGTAACGTCTTTTTCTTCTCCGGCGAATAGTAGGGAGAGGATATTAGTGTTGTGCTTTTTTGAACCACTTCGCCGTTCTTTTGAATTGCCCATCGTGATCTCTTTCACAAATTCTTTTTTTTTTAAAACTTAAAGTGCTGCATTAAGTTCTTACTTGGGGTTACAGAGTTCCATTTCTTCCGATACCTCGATCCCGTTATCCCCCCCCCCCCCCCCTTCCCCCGGGTGAGAGGAGTGTTATTGTTTCACAGGCTTGTGTGAGCGCTTGATCATTGCGTGAACCAATACTCCAGTGAATGGTGATTCAACCTGTTTTATTTGATTATCGACATCGGATGGCTGGTCATAATCCGATCAAGCCGTCTTTTTTTTTTTTTTTTTTCATTCCCGCTATCTTAGCCACAGGAATTCCGGCAATTTTCCCTCGCCCTTTTTTGAGATTCATTCGTCGCCACCCCACAGCAAAGGGACTGGATTTCACGGTATCGAATGAAACAGCACTCCATAATTTAACAGTCGCGAGTTCCGCTGTTATAGGGTGTATTATGTTTTCTGCTCATTATTCCGAATGGCCCGGACCGGGAACATGTCAAAGAGAGACGGAGGGAGCGGGGGCATTGGAATACCTCCTCCGGGGGGCAAAGATAGTTCCATCAGAGGAAATAACTAGATATGGCACACAAATGAGTATCATGTTCGTGTGCGTATGTAAAGCACTTTTCTTCCCACTTTTCGAATTATCATCTACTAAACAAAGCTTCTCGACCAATGATAATGAGCAACCTCATTGCGTCCTTTATCTCATTCTCCGACTTGGTTTACGGGCTCTTGGCTAGTAATATTGATATATATCCACTGGCATCTCTCAACTTAATTAAAATACCACCTAAACGCGGCAATCGAAATCGAGAGGGGAGAATGTTCCTCAGCCGGTTTAGAGCGCTGATACATGCCACACGTGTACCGTGTAAAGTTCCCCGCCGCAGCATGTTTCCGTATGCAGAGGAAAGTAGGCTGGTGGATCGCCCCCTGGACTGTTCCGGATCAGAGACCAGGATGTTTCTGCTACCACACATACATAGAATTTTTAGTCGAACGATTTTTGGAGGGTGGGTGCTGGCGTGATCGTAGTGATAACAGATCCTGCGGAGCTTCCGAACAGAAGGCATTGTCGTAGTGCAGAACTGGAAGCAGCGTGTTCATCTATTGATCTAATGTTGGGTGAACCCGGTCACTGCTGTTGCAGTCCTCCTCCGACCGGCGGTGTGAGTACCAATTAATTAATATGTAGTGTCAATATCCACACGAAGACCAGGTTTATAGCGGACGGGGCGCAAATTTGACAGAATTTTCCGGGAACCTCTATGGCCAAGCTGCTTGAGGGGGAGGAAGGCGATGATATTATTGGGGAAAGCGCGCGGCCGGAGGGGTGGGGGTGGAGGCTTTGTATGCATTAAAGTGTACGTACGTATTAAGGCATTAATTAAAGAGCTAGGCTATATAGCTATATATATGTACTTATCGATATCTGCGTTGTCACACATACAGAGTAACGAAGCACAAATTTGTACGTGGGTGTAATTTGTTTGGAGCTAATCTTCTAGCACCGCTTTGAAGATTGAATGCTGTTGATCATGCTACCTGCAGAGATAATTGTGCTTGACCGGTTTTTCGAATCCGCTGTGGCCTTTGGATTCTGAGGGGTTTAAATTTTTGGTTGCAATATTTGGTTTTGCCTGCTGAGATGATAACACACAACAGTACTGGGTGTGTTGGGCACGGGTACTTTCAATGGATTCTATTTTAGTTTTCCCCGTATAATATAATTCTTTGACTTTATGTAAGCTTAGATTCTCTTGGGCGGGTCTATTGGGCTAGTATCGAAGGTTTGGGTAGTATTTAGATATGATCAGTAGCGCGCCACGATCGAGTGATCCCCTATGACCTAACTGCAATATCATTTAGGCTCCACTTTTAATTTGGGTGCCAAGTGTTAGCTTTTTAAATATGGTAAAGATCAGTTAAGTAGATACCCATCTCGAGACGTGAACATATCACAATTAAATGCACATTTTCCGTAAATCCCCGTTATAGTATGATCGCCATCGTACTAGAGTTATCAGGTTGGCAGTGGGGTATTAATGTAAGTACAGTATGCGCATGCAAGCACGCATTATAAATAAATTTTGTAGGCATTGGGAAAGTTGGAGGTGGTAGTGGTTAATGTTAAAGTAGAAGGAGGCTAATATTAATTAAGGTTAATTACTTAGGCGTTTAGTAAAGAGTTGTGAAAACTGGGGTTGCAACGCTCTAATAGCCCGATAAATGTGTATTTTATGCCTTTTCCCATACAAAAAAAATCGGTAAATGAACTAAAAGATGCATTTGCATGTGATGTCTGATGTAAATGTATCAACAGATGCTTTTACATACACTTTTACTTTACAGACAGTTTTACATACACTTTTGCAAACGACTTTGCCTGTAATATCGTTTGTAAAGTCGTAAAAAAGTGATATCTCTTCGCGAAAATACATCTAAAGTTAAACAACCTGCACCAAAACAATGGTATAGTGGTTATACGCAGTCTCTAAATGTCAAATAGTCTAGGTTCAGTTCCTGATGCAGCAGGTTTTTTGAATATTTTTTTATTTCCAGGGCTAGGGTTTTTTGGTAGTTGGGAAAGGTGTAAAGTCGTCCAATTTCCCTAATTACACATTTCCTGATTCATTTACATGATTCATATGCCAACGATTTTACATGATTCATTTACCGGGCTGTTAGAGACGGGGCAAATTTTCACGACCTTTTACTGAACGCCTAAGTATATTTACTTTATACATGTATGTACTAGGGGTGAAATTAAGTATTGTCCTAATTGCGGTGGCAACCATACAATCACGAGAGACAATACTTAATTTCACCGCAAGTATATACATGTATGTTATCATGCGCAATGTGCAATATCTTGATATATGAAAAATTAACCAAAAAGGGGGGTGGGATCACTATGTATTTCCGTCAATACACTAGCAATGCGGTGTATATTGGTACAGTACTCCTCCTCCAATGCCAATTTAATTCGGTATTCGTCAATAAACTCCGTAGTAATTTCACCCCGTACGCGTTTTTTTCATACTGTAGATATCATCGGTAGATCCCTGCCCATGAAAGTGTTCTTCTAATATACATGTATTATTAAATGAGACGTTATACATTACCTGCCCTATTCTATTATTTATACTTTATGGTTAGCCATTGCAAGATCCAAATATCATCTCAAACAACACCAGCAATTTTATGTTCATTTAGTATATGACTGATTAATTATTACATATAAAGTATGTATTGCATTCTTCTATAGATTTTTTCCTTTATAATATAATTAGCTTGAACGGATGAATCTCATCTATTTGCTATTTAATTTGGACGTGGCGCACGCACTTATATAGTATATAAGGGAATTGGGGAAGGGGGATCGATAATCTGACAAAAAAGCACCCCAGGTGTTTTTGGATTATCGGTCTATGGATTGACTGCCCAACAGTACACCCTGTTTACTGTTTACAAAACTACAGATTCAATTCTAATCCCGAATTATTCCCCGGGTTTAATGCAAAAGAACAGACCAATAGGTCTGTCCCGCAACTTTTAAGTAGTACTCGTACAATTCAACCTCGCGACTTCACTGATCTCGTTTGTGCAAAACAGCCTTCGATATAGACTGTGGGTTTAAAATACTATAGCTTAGGGGAAGCTGAAGGGGAGAGTAATACTGTGGTTTTTTTTTCTGCATTTTAAAAAAAATAAAAGTGAAAGTATACCCTCCAGCAAAAATAGCCAGCATCATTGGTTGTCACAGATGGATGGCGCTCATACAGATACGACCAAAGAGCAGGGGAGGTTCTCGTATGGTGCGCACTAGTCCAAGCGTGGTCAAAATAATGCTCGCCAAGCCAGGCTTAGCGTTCCTCCTGGCCTGTCAACTATAATTCTCGAATCTACGAACGCGTCTTCCCTACAACACTCTCTCACTGCAATACCCAACCCCATCTGTCTAACATGCGCCTTCGGCTGGTTATAAACCGTAATTCTCTCCCCACCATGAAGATATGGTGGGACACATCCGCATTCCAGCCCGACGATGATAGAAACATTTCTTCGTTTCTAGTCCGTGTATCTCAAATCGTTCCATTGGAATTTTCAAAGTGGGGTCTCGAGGACTATGCCGTGGAGATTGGCGGATTTGAATGTCTCCATTTCCAGGAGGTTGATAGCATCATCAGGGATGGAGATGAAGTTGTGTAAGTTTATACATAATCCTGCGATCGTTCTATAGCGTGCTAATGACCCTAGGATACGGCCACTTTCATCGCATGAGATTAAGGAGCGCCGACTCTCGGGTAGGCGCCAGATTAGCTCATCTGGCCGGAAACTAATCGATGGCACTCCTTTTGGTCGTAGCTTTCTTCGACCAGCGCCGGATCGACCAGCCCTAATAGCTCGACCGGCCAAAAGGAGGAGAATTGGGGATGATTCATTTACAGTCCAAATTGAGTCCGAAGACGGTGAGAGCTATACCGAGGAAGAAGGCGACGACGAAGGAGCTGAATATTCAGATTCAGAGGATGATGGTGAGATCGTTGGGGGGCGGCGGGTTATTCCGGTGGTGGGGAGGGGGAAGGGGGGTCTAGTACAAAACGGCGAACATTTACCAGACAGGATCCATAACAGGGATTATGGGGATGATGGTGGGGCGGTCTCTACGGAAATGGGGCAATATCATAACCCTTTAATGGACTTGCATTGCAAAGAACCAAGATACATCGCGAGGGAATCTATGGATAAATTGAGGAAGGGGCCCTCCTCGGATTCCGAGCAAGGTGGAAGGGACCCCAAAGGAACGAAAGTATTACCCGCCGTAGAAATTTCAACCGTCAATGATGACTCTTCTGACTCATCTGATGATGACGACTTCGATCCTAACCAATCCTCGGATTCCTCATCAGATGAGGACAGTGAGCGCGAGGACGATGAAGATGAGGATGAAGCAATAGTGGACAAGACTACTACCCCCGCGAAGAAAAGGCTTGTGTCCCAAGAATTCAAGATTGCGGACATGGTAGCCCCCTCAGAAGATGAGTCTTCAGATAGTGATTTCGACCCAAATACTGCCAAAACTGGGAGTTCAGACGACGAGGTATACAGCAGCCTAGAGTCATCATCGGAGGAAGAAAAGGACGAAATAGTTCTCCAACCTAGAAAGTAAGTCCTCTAGAGTCATTATCACAAGCTCAAATAACTAAAAAAACAAAACAAAATCCCTAGAGGACCGCCACAATTGCAAGGGCAGGGATCGAGTACACATTCATCTGGTTCTTCTAGTTCTTCCAGCTCTCCTGGACCGCGAAGAAGGGCCGCCTTGCCCATGTCTTCAAGCTCACGTAGCTCCCGAGAACCGTCGGAGAAGCTACCATCTCACTCTAAAGGGCTTCCTGTGGCATTGGGTACCCTTCCAAATGAGGGGGCAAAATCCACGAGAGCAAGAAATCAACGTAAGAAGTTGCGAAAATTGAGAGAGAAGGGTATTATCCCAATGGATATGGATGTAAATGGATACCTAGCCTGGACTCCTGGGAAGTTAACAACGGAGACGGGACCCTTGAAGTCTCCACCTCCACCTCCACCTCCATCCCAAAAGCAAGCTATGGCTGAGAGACGTACCGAAAAATTAACTGGCAATGAGATCTCAAAGGATGCCAATCGCCGCAAGCGATACAGAAAAATCTACAATAAAACAAGAAAGACTGGTGCTACTGATTTGAGCTTTGATGAATGGGTCAAGGAAAGGGAACAGAAGCGTTCAGTGGGGCTACAGAATGAAAGGGGCAACTATAAGGATATTGATGGTGACATCACGATGGACCCTGTAGACGACATCCCAACAGAAGAATCTTCCAAAGAAAGGCATATACCTGGCCGACCTAGTGTGAACTTTTCGGCTGCTCGGCCTATGATTCATCATGACCTTGCTACCACAAAAGGCCAAGCCGTAGAGGAAGAAATCAGAAGCCGGAAGGAGTGGGCAGCCGCACACAAAGAAGATACAATCAATAAAAGAAAAGGATTTGCAACAGATCAGTTTGGAAAGAAGCCAAAAAAGATAGTCTTTGATGAATATGGGGACCCCGTTTCAGTTTCTGTAGATACTGGACCGGTCGTGCAGGAGGAGAACACAGATGCATGGAGGCAAAAGTTGGTACTCACAGCAATAGAATGCGAGTGGGCTGATGTGGTACTTCCTGAACCGAGCTATCCTTTTAAGCAACCCCGGTTCCCTCAAGGTCATATTTTGGCAGGTCAGAAGAGAAAAAGAGGCGGCGGAAAAAAGAGGAAACAGCAGCAGGAAGAATATAGAGAACATGATGGCTATGGCCAGTACGATGATTACTATCAGCAGCAGCAGGGTTACGAGAATTGGAACAATTATGACTACTACGACGATACAACTTACCCGACGACCACCAACAATAAAGTTGTTGAGGGCCCGGCTCCCGTAGACGATCTCCCACCTCTCCCAGCGGATTTATCTACTCTTACTCCGCTCTCAAAGCCAGTTCTCCCGGGAACAGTGCTTGCATTTAAACAATTTACCATGGATAAGAACTACACACCGATAATAGCTGACTACAAAACTGCCATTATTGAAGAAGTCATTGACGAGCCAAATGGTCCATTTCTTGTGATGAGACTAGCCATTAGAGATCGTATGGAGAGAGAGGTAGATAAAACGACGGGCGAGAAGGTTTTGAGGAAGTTCGAAATGCCTGGGGATACTAGATCCGATGAGGGAAAAGAGGAGTTGATGTGGGGGGAGCTCATCCAACCATTGTTAGTGAGGTTGCCCGAAGGTTCACAAACAAAGTTCCATGATAAAACAAGCCTAGAGACAAATGGAAAAAATGCGAACGGGAACGGGGGAAATGATTCCCCGGGTGGTACGGGCGGGGAGGGCGGAACTGGGACTGGGGGGGAAGTGGATGGTGCCCCAAATGGAGAAATGGATGAAACTGAGAAGAACGGTGATGAAGAACCCGCCCCTGGACAAGATGATGCCCAAAATGACGAGGAGCCGGCTTCTGGACAAGTAAATTATGAAACCAGGGCTGAAGTGGTGGGGAAGGCTAGTCCAACTCTTTCAGAGAGAATTGCAGCAACCCTAGAAGCAGAGGAAGAAGAAGCCCTTTTAGAGGAACTCGCTGCAGATATGGCAGTCGTTACAGATGAACATCCAGCTTCCCAGGAAGAGGCGGTCGATACACAGCCAGACGCACAGATTACAAACTCCCCGCAATACTCGTACTCCTTTAACGAACTCAAGTCACCTGAGTCAGAAGCACAGGTGGTCGACACTGTGGCAGTAGTTCCTGACACTCCTTCACCCTTGGAAGCTAACAGCACGGGGCGATCTGTCTACGATTCCGACGATTCCGATTGCCTCCCAAGCCTTGAGCATATGCTCTCCAAATCGCAGCGAGCATCGGTCAAGGTTGAAGCATCAACTCAAGATGAAACGCAGCTCCCACCACTGCCTATTTTCTCGCCGTTTGGTATGAAAACGAACTCGCACGAAGGGAGGCCATTGGACGAACAGCAAATTCAGCACGAAGTTGAGGGTGCCAGGGGGGTGAATAATGGCCCAAAGAGGATTACAGTCAAGAGTGGGGTTACTCAGAGCCAGGTACAGGTTATTGATTTGACAACCAGTAGTAGTGATACAGAAGAGATCAAAAAGAGAGAGAGAATTAGGAGGGGGAAGAAAAGGGCTGGGAATGATGCGTGGAGAGCTGTTGGGAGCTAGAACTACCTGCATTCAATTTCTTTACCTCCTTTTTTCTTTCTTTTTTCTTTGTCCCTTTTTCTTTAGAGAGACCGTAAGGGTACTGGATACAGAGTTGTTATCTACGGTATAGTTATATGTGATGCATATTTTGGACTCCAAAAGACGTGTCCCCAACGCTCACTCACCTTGCAAATTGTTCGGATTGAAACAAAGTTTATTGAATTTTACTTCAACTACCGCATTACTAAAGCCTTTTGAACTTTGGGACTTAATAGTGTACAGAACAGTCCTCAAAACCCGCCCCACTCAACACAAAACGTTCTCACCTCTCCAGGCTTATCTTTGTTTTCACCTCCTACCATCCACGCTTTCTTCACGCCAGTCCCCAACCTTCCCCCACCCACAACGTCCCGCATCTCAATCTCTTCATCCCATCCCAATCCCGTCACAACGAAGTGAGAGTGAAACCGCAACGGGTCCCCCGGGTATGCCATGAACTGACATCCGAACCGGAGCCCCGGAGAAAGGAAGTAGTCATGCGCGTGAAGGTGTTTGTAGAGCGGATATGAGGTCTCCGAAGGCGCTGGATCCAATGCTCTAGCCTCTAAAGGCCCTGGTGGTGGGGGTATAGTATGATAAAGAGTTCCAGAGGTGGCTGGGACAGGATAATAGCGAAGTGTTGATGAGGTAATATCTGTAGCGCTTGGGGGTTTTGCTTTTGGAGTGTTGATCTCAATCACAGAAGTTTCCGGTTTATCCCCTTCTCCTCCGACCATTCCATTCTCCCCAGTTTGTTCCTCCTCGCCATCGTTATCTTTTAACGACGCTGGCTTAGGGGTTCTAAAGGCCTTCTTCCGCTCTTCGGCCACTTTCTGGAGGGCTTGCATCTCACGTATCGACTCTGCCTCACGTGCTTCGAGATATGCAGCCTTGTCGCTTTCGAGCATGGATTTAAGTCCCTTAGAGTGCGCTCGGATATCATCAATGATATAACCAGCGCCTTTCTCGACGAGTAGGGCAGCCTCTTCGGTCATGAGCTCCAGAGGGAGGCCTAGGAAGACATTCTGTTGGGGAATCTGGGGAAGGGTTCCAGTGAGGCAGCCGCACATGCGGTGGGATGCTCGGACATGTGAGACAACTAGGCTTGCGAGGGTGTTAGATTAGTTTCTTGAATATCAAAAGGCCAGGTATTGGCATATATGTATCGGAGTTTTCATCCTTCCTACAGCTCTCCGTCGGAAAGCGAATATTCTTTGAGGGGGTTGGGAATTTACATACCATTAGCATCATACAAGAAATAGCGACTCGTGACAAGGTAGATTGGAAATGGCTCCACAACACCCCATTGAGATGCCATGTCTTTTTCCTCCGATATTTCTGAAGGCTAAGGCTAGTAAAAAGAAAATAATACAAGTAAAAACGCGGGGACGTTCAATACCTGACCTGGATGTCGCTGATCTACATACAAAAATGCGTCATACAGCATTTCGTGCGCGCCAAGCCGTATTTGCCTGGCGGCTCTGCAACTCAAAGTTAACGTGCAGGAGAGTAGAACTACATGTACAACCAGAACACGTTTTATATCGTACTGCAGCAACTAAAGAAACAATGTCAAGGGCCTCAAAAACAACTCTCGCTGTTACCACCGCCCTTTGCGGGGGCGTCGTTTGGTTCGTACATTACTTTCAGCGCGCCGAGAAAGAAGTCTGCCCCTACTCGCTTTGTGTTATATTTCAAGGAGAACATTAAGCTGATGGAGATTGGGGAAGTGAAGTTGATGCACGCAGGAGTCATTCGTGATGAGGAGCGATCGAAGATCAAGAGGGAGCGTCAATTAGATTTTGACATGCAGAGGGAGCTTGAGAAGGAATTCAAAAAGAGTCAGAGTGTTTCGCCTGTAAATACTTCTTCGAGTACGGATGGCAGTAAGCACAGTACAAAGGGATAAGGAAGGCCCAGAAAGGACTCTAGAGAGTTCGGGATACCTTATCAGAGTGTGAGGGACTATATAGTCTTTTTTTATATAAATAGCAGCGCTCCCTCCCCCTCCCCCACCACCTAATATCCGGAAAGACTGTAGGTACTAGAAACATTATATATTCAATCAATCAAGACCACAAGTGATAATCAAAGGGTTGCACGATGATGGCGTGACGTCTACTACAGTATGAAAAAATGGGGTGAAATCACTACCATAGGACTACGGGATTTAGTGACAAATACCGAATTAAATCGGCATTAGAGGAAGAGTACTGTACAAATACCGTATTCTTACCGCAATGCTATCTTTCTGGTACTGTATATAGAGCTCTTAAGAGAATTAGAGGTGGGGAGAAGACACGCGCACGCCTGCTACAAGTCACATGTTTTTATACGAAATGGGAGGCAGCAAATATTATATATAGGAATTAATTGTTCACGGGTAATTCAAGACTAAGGCTCAGCGCAATTTTTTATGGCTAAGGGAAGGGGAGATATGGTCAAAGTTCTAGAGCAGTGGGATTTTATATTTCTTTCTTTATGTACTTTACATGTATGTATAAGGGAAGAGGGTGAATCGCCATACATGTAGCTTTCAGGCTATATATGAGTACATGTACTTGTATGTATTAGTAGATGAATTAGCGGACTAGATTGGCGCCAGCAGCAGTACATGTACCATATAGCTTCAGGGTCGGGATAGCAGTACTATACATAAGCTACTCTTGTATATTCCTTCGACGAGAAACCAATAAGCACATTATACTTTGACTGTATCTCTTAAGATATTATAAATACATACTGAGCTAGCTGGTAATTGATATGTTTTTAAATCCATTAATTTTTTGATAAACCAACCGTGTTCAATTAACGATCTTTATTATAAGCTACTACTGGAATATATGTATATATTTTCTGGTATAATACTATTACATATATACGTAGTAATATGACAGGTTGTTTTTGTTCTTGGTTAATTATTGCTTGCAGCCCGTGGACAATATCGATCTGACAATTGAACCTCTTATAGCTTAGCTCTCCTCCCCACCATTTGTATTTAATTTAAACAAAGGATAAAGGAATAACAACAGGTGAGCTCAACTTAGAACAGACGAGCTCAGACTAAAGCTACATACATGTACAACGGCAGGCAATAAGTCTCAGCGTTTCATCACTTATCAAGTACCTGTCTCGCGCTGTACATGTAAGTATATATAATAGGAGTTTTTCTCATGATCAGGCTAGCAGCTTTCGGGGCGAGTTAAAAAAAAAACGAGGAAGGTGTTAAATTATAAAGTCCCCTTCTCAGTAGATAGTTCCTAGCTAGTGGTACGGTATGAAGCCTATAGGTCATTCAAAGACGGTAGCTTTGAATGAAATATATAATAAGTTGGAACTAATGAGCTGTATTTGGGCTATTGGATGTATTCAGTGCCTCCTCCCGAAAGTATATACCCCATAAGCTATTACTTAAGTGCTGCCAACATGAGACATAAAGCACCATGGCCAGGGATTTCTCATGCGTAAGCCACAAAATTGAAACAAGAGACTTGGCAAGGTTAGCAGCTCTAACAGTATATAGGATAGCCTTCACCAGCGGTTTTTGGACTTTAGGTTCTCCTAAGCTCGCGGAAACCGACTTGACAGTACTATCCTTCATGAAGCGCTATTTATCTATTAAGACATTGAAGCCAATGAGGGTATGTTCATTAATTAGCTACATGCATCTCCCCCACCCCTAGTGTCGAATTGATATCATACCAGAGTCATGTCACTCCAGCACATAATGCAATTCCTCAATACTCTTAATAGGGTCTAGAAAGCATGAAGGAAGGGAGAGGTGCTTCTAGTAACGTCATCAGACCACGTTCCCCTCAAGAACTCCTTACTGTTTACGAACTCGCCCGCAATCCCAGGGTAGCACCACCTGAAAACCCATGAACATGCCCAATGATCATCCCAATCGTCTTGGTAATTCCAAGGACCTTAGTACATTTACGGTGAGCTACTGTTGGGTTGTCTAAAGTACGTACAGCTTCCTCTATAAGATATACTGTGAAATCCTCCTAGTCCTCACTTATACCTTGAATCTCTGGTAAATACGTGTGTCCTTGTAGATGGCGGCGGAATACATGTAGTTAGATCCATAGAATGTACCGGAGGTGCTGGAGTTGATGGCATGGACCATTTGATTATCACTATCAAGTCGAACATAGATGAAGACGTGGATAGGGTATATACATTGAATCGTTCGAATTTTTAATTCTAGGTTCGCCGCGACTATTACATATAATCACTCAGTAAAAGTGTTGTGATTCAATTTACATGTGTGCGGCCCGTCGGCTATGACAATATCTCCCTTACCCCCCCCCCCCTAGCTGACTCGTCACATTTATATTGAACAAAGGGAATAACAGATATGATTAAACAACGGTTCGAATCCTCGCTATTTCTCTCTGCAATTGTACTAGTGATCAATGGCTATCTTCTTTTTTATATATAACGAAGTATAGTCCCTTTGTTCAATATAAATGTGACGAGTCAGCTAGGGGGGGGTAAGGGAGATATTGTCATAGCCGACGGGCCGCACATAACTACATGTACATATAAAAGAAAAAGAAGAAAAGGTGTGTTTGGATCATAGTATCTCGCTCGCTCTAGCGTATGGCTTGGCAAGTACCACATATAAGGAGCCAATCAGGATTTAGTGATTGGGAAGCTCCGAATTCAATTTATAGGCTCATTCCCTACGTGGGGCATAGGCTATGTAATTCATTCGGCAAAAAAAAAAATATCAACGCAGAAGTGATCGAACGTTTGGGGTGGTTATTTCCAGCTATCCCTCGTTCAATGATCTTGGACCTTTTCGACCTTTAATATCCATGGGTATAAGGTCGAAAAGAAGGTCCAGGATAGGTGTTGATATACCCGTATCCTATATAACAAGATCCTGCTAAATCACAAAGAGACTCTTGCCTCGAGCGGGCAGAGAAAAATTGATTCTTCGAGGCAAACACTTGAGGTATGTATGATACATTTAAACTGAATGTAAATATAGAATGATATTGTATCCTAGGATTTGGCTTTTATGTAAATAGATATACATAGTGCAGATATTTAAGCTTGTGGATTGGGTTAAATTATTGTCAATGATACATGTAACCCAATATTAATGATTGGTAATTCTTGGATTCTTCATGGTTATAAGCTATATGTACCTATCGCCGCATCCGTAAAGTCCTGGCACCCTCAGCCGCGGGCCAAACCTACGAAGCAGTCCTTTTTGTTTTGCGTCCGTCTTATATGCGAGACGAGACCATAGTAAAGAGAGGGCCGCAATGTCTCTATTACGGTCATACCTACCAATTTTTGGGTATGCGTAACAATGGCTGCTGGTGCTGAACGAACTTAATATAGTAGCGCTCTTCGAGCGCGGCTGTGTAACATCATTTACTTTATTAATTCGGATAAGCATAGTATCTTCCGAGCATAAAGCTTATAGCTTCTGTGTAGAGCCTATTGATGGCTAATGGGACTTCTATAACCAAAGGGCCTGGTAAAGCTATTTAGTAGGGCTCAAGTTTAGTTAAGAGGATCTTAAAAAGGTATCTTTGATAAACAAGCAAACAAACAGACCACAAAAAAAATATAGATTGACCTGCACACAAGCCACATGCCTTGTAAAAAAATTGTAGCACCTTAAAAAAATTAATGACTTACAGAGCAGATCAACTTCTTCCCAGGCTTGATTTTGTCTTATATCAAATATATCCGCCTCTGCACGCCATCATGATCCACTTAGAGTATTTCGGCAGATGGGATTCGGGGAACCCGGGAATAAAATAGCACTAGAGCAACGGGGTGCTAGGAAATAACCTCTTTAAAAAATGCCGATTTTGGTGGGGCGGCCTTCCTATGATCCTGATGCTAATAGAGCCGTCGGCAGGGCTAGGGTTCACACACTAATCTCAATGCCGAGAAATGTTGTTGAGGGGATGACACGTGAAACCCGATCGCGTTGGTTCGAGATTGAGTTTTCGTTTGGGTCAATCGTATTCGTGGGGTCCACTTTAGAAATTCCCGGCAGAGTCATCGTGCGCGTGGTGTTCGTACTATACAGGCGAAAAGCAGGACTCTATAAAAGAGGAAATCTAAACTTCCAAGGCGATTGAGGAAGAAGGTTTCGGCGAGATATATGGAGGGCCCACACTTGCCTGCTGGAAAAATAAATGATTGAAAGAACCGATGTTATGGTGAGATAACTGTAGCCCGCCTCACCGCATGGGTTAGATAGATGACAGCTATAAAAACGATCAGCGTGCCAGGTAGGCAGCCACCACAAGGAGAGAGGGAAAAGTGGTGCCTGCCAATTGGTGTGGGGTTTGGTAGATATGTAGCCACCAATACGAAGATCGGCGAATTTACCCAAGCTCCGGGGCAGTTTGTTTGCAACAATTGTTTCTTACAACACAATTTTGTGCCGTGGCCAGCAACGAGTCGAAGAATTTATTGAGGCTGTCATGAGAAGAAAAAAAAAAGTAGTAACGGGATCATAAACCCTACGTCAGTTGCCAGTCATTTTATATATGCTCTTTTGTCTTCAAATAATAGTTTGTTTTTCTTAGGAAAACGCACATACACCCATGTGTTGGAAATCGAAGATCATAATCAAGATCACCAATTTCAAGACAAAATAAAAGGAATAATAAGGGATGCCAAGATGGTAATGAGGAAGTCATTGCAGCTGATTCGGCGGGCTCGAGATGAAGTCTGGAGGAGCAGTTGAAAACTGCGTCTCGAGACTCGAAAGACGTGTTTTACTTCCACACGCCTGGTCCCTGGATTCCATGAGGCTCGGGCATTCAGAGTTCTTACGTAAGGTAGAGGGGTAGACAGATGGGTGGCACAAATGACGATGTATTTATGCATGCTGCAGTAGGATCCTGTGACTTGTGAACACTCCAGCTACCCTAAAACGGAAGGGGGCCGAACAAAAAAGGTCACGATTCACTCTCTCAGGTGTACCTACTCTAGAGGGGTAGAGTACCTACTTTTGCATGCATGCAGTGATATGGGGACTTTGCTTGGTGTGCATTTGACAGCAAAAGTACGAATAAGTGGACTGTGGAGATGAGAAAGCAGAGAGATTCATAGTTTTGTTCCCCTCTTGACGGCAGCGTTCCGTTCCGTGGCCACCTTATTTGTTGGGCCACTGTTCACTGTTGGACATGCTTTTCTAAGGAAGAACGTAATCGTTGCGCCAGCAATGGAGAAAGTTCCTCTAAGTCTACCGAGATTTAATTTTCAAGGGGCTTCTACGGGAACTAGTAATGGGGGGGGGGGGGTCTTGGACCCTGGCTCGGGCCTTAGAGGTCGTTGAACCAGAACGACAACCACTGTCCAAAACGAATAACGGGAGAAACACAGTTAAATTGGTACTTCTACCGTACAGTACACGCGAGTAGGCAGGTCCAGGCAGGAACCTTTGATGACGAGAAGGAGAGAGGAATGAGAAGAGAAGGGAAAGGAGTAGGAGGATGGGGGGGGAGGGGGAGGGGGAGGAGGAAGAGGAAGAGGAGGAGGCAAATGTAAGACATGCGGGGCGGGGGGAAGAAATTTTGAAAGGGAAGAAGCCGAGAGGGCTTTGGCGGTTTGAGTGTCGCCAGAGCGTGATAAAGATTAGGATAAAGTGTATTTCAATCACCAGGGGTGAAAGAAAGCACCACTACATGTATCGGCGTGAAAGACCATATCTACATGTATTTCCTACCTGCTGAGCAGACTCGTAGTAGAATGGGCGGGCGATGATGCCGGTACGTAAGGTGGAGTATTCTCACTCTCTGGGGAACTCCTTGCTGTTTTTTAAATTCCAGTATCGTGCTGAGGAACTGTTCACGCCTGGATACTACATGTAGTGACACCGTCTGCCGGATTGTTGGCTGGGGTTCCTGTCGCCATGCTGCACAATGAACGCCTACCCAGTCACTTTACACGGTCAGAGGTCCCAACAGCAGCAGGTCGAAGAAATCCTTGCGCCGCGGTCGTCACTCTGAGACCTCACACGCACATTTGCAAGCACACTCATAGCCATACGACTTCCCACTCGCTCTTCAAATTCCACAGCCATTTGGCCTGACCCCTGCCAGTGTTTTTTGTCGTCCCCTCGTTTGCCTCTGTCTTCGCAGCAGCTGCTTGGTCCACTATTTTGCTGCGCTTGTTGCAACTTGCCGGCCACCCGCTACTCTGTCTTGCTGCCCGCCTTTCTTTCTTTCTTTTTTTTTTTTCTTTCTTTTTACTTTCTCGCCTACATTCGCGTTCCCTTTCCCTCCGAAGAGCACCCTCCTCCCCTTTTCACTCCATTTATCAGTTTGTTAACCTCTTTTTAACCCTTTCATCCCGCAATTACCCTCTTTCCAACCTCACCGCCGCCCTGTTATCGCTATCTCCCTTCTAGGCGGTAACGGCTAACCAAAGAAGGTCAACAACGCCAGGGCGAGCTTCTACCACCCTTATCCCCCGAACCCCCGTCCCCTCTCTTTCTTCTCTCTCCTCCTTCGTATCTTCCCACCCGAAATTAGAAATCAACTAAGTGAAGTTCGGGTTTTCGTACCTGTTATCAACTCACCCAGACTTCCACCCCCCCCCCCCCTCCAAGAAAAAATCTCAAACCCTTCTACTTCCCCTCCAAATATTTCGGTCGTGACTTCAACCGTCAAAGGTTCCCTCAACTTTCCTTCAACACCCCGATCCTCTCGGTGGTGAAATAGACGACGAAATATGCAGAACGACGCCGTCTACCAGGCCACTACGGCTGTCCTTAGGGCGGTTGCGAAGGGTGATTACAGCAAGTTCAGCGAGGAACAAAGGCTCACTCTTCCCGGGCATGATACCTTTGAGAAAAGGTCGTTGGAGAGGGAGCTTATATCGCTGGTACAACGGATACAGCACTTAGAGTCAAAGGCCAATGCAGTTAGCCAACACTTTCCTGATACTCCCAACGAAAATGGTGCGCTATTTTCCCCCTTCTCGCTTGTTGGTCGTCACCCCTCACCAATACCTATCAAAGGCGGTCTTATACGGGACGAAGAAGGGAATGGCAGCAGCCCGACCAGCGATTCCAGCGAGCAATCTCACCAGCTCGAGTTTCTGCACAAGCATGTCAAATCTCAAGAACAAGAGATTCAGGAGAATAGGAAAATAATGAAGAATTTGATGGAAGAGGCAGAAAAAGCGAAACAAACCCCACATATTCCTATAGACGAGGCAACAAAAGTGGAGAGACTTCAACGGGAACTCAAAAAATCACAGCAAGCGAATGAGGCCTTCTCAAAAGCTCTCCGAGAAATCGGAGAGATTGTCACTGCTGGTATGTGGCCAACGAGCAAGTATCAAAAAGTGCTTGGTGGGGTAACTTCGTACTGATTTGAAGTCCGTGCGCAATAGTTGCAAAGGGAGACCTAAACAAGAAGGTTACTGTCCACGCTATAGAGATGGACCCAGAGATCACTACTTTCAAGAATACTATCAATACTATGACAGATCAATTGCAGACTTTTGCAAGTGAGGTGTCCCGAGTGGCTCGAGAAGTAGGAACCGAGGGCCGACTTGGGGGACAGGCTAGAATTGCGGGCGTAGAGGGAACGTGGATGGAGTTGACAAATAACGGTAGCTCGAGTTCCTTGTTTTTTTCTCTCGCCTAATCGATCAGAGTGGCGACAGTCTACCGACCTTTAGAGATACTGATATTTTACGGTATTATATAGTGAACGTTATGGCTTCGAACCTCACGAACCAGGTCCGAGAGATTGCAGATGTTACTACAGCTGTTGCTAACGGAGATCTTTCTCGAAAAATTCATGTTCATGCCCAAGGAGAGATTCTAGAGCTACAGCAGACTATCAATTCTATGGTCGACCAACTCCGAACCTTTGCTTTTGAGGTTACTCGAGTTTCTCGTGAAGTCGGAATTGATGGTATCCTTGGTGGTCAGGCTGAAATACGCGAGGTACAGTTACTCTTCTTATGATATTTCCAGGGTGCTTATCATGGATTATAAATTATAGGTCAAGGGGACATGGCGAGAACTTACCGACAATGTAAACGCTATGGCTGCAAACCTTACAGATCAAGTGCGGAATATCGCAGCTGTTACTACAGCTGTCGCAGAGGGAGATCTAACCAAGAAAGTTAGCGCTATTTGCAAGGGAGAAATTTTACAACTCAAGGAAACTATCAACAAGATGGTTGATCGGCTCCAAAACTTTGCTACTGAGGTTACAAAAGTAGCCCGTGAAGTAGGAACGGAAGGGAAGCTTGGTGGACAAGCTAGAGTAGAGGACGTGGAGGGCACTTGGAAATCCCTCACTGAGAATGTTAACAGTATGGCCCGCAATCTTACAACCCAGGTGCGCAGTATCGCTTCAGTTACGACTGCTGTGGCGGAAGGTAATTTGGCGAGGAAAATTGATGTGCACGCTCAGGGAGAAATTCTGCAATTGAAGGAGACGATAAACAAGATGGTGGAACGTTTGCAGAATTTTGCCACAGAGGTCACGAAGGTAGCCAGGGAAGTCGGTACGGACGGTATTTTGGGAGGTCAAGCAAGAGTATGTTTAAATTCTTGGAATGAAAACGAGCATGCTGACGAGAACATAGGTTCAAGACGTAGAAGGTGTCTGGAAGGACCTCACCGATAACGTCAACATCATGGCCAATAATCTTACTACACAGGTGCGAAGTATTGCCGATGTCACAACTGCTGTCGCCGAGGGTGATTTGAGTCGCAAGATTACTGTGCACGCTCAGGGAGAAGTACTCGCATTGAAATCAACTATCAACAAGATGGTTGACCGTCTTGAGGTGTTTTCGAGAGAAGTCAAGCGCGTAGCAAGAGATGTGGGGATAGACGGGAAGTTAGGTGTTCAGGCTGAGGTGAATGATGTCGATGGGCTCTGGAAGGAAATTACCAGCAATGTAAACACCATGGCGCAGAATCTTACAACCCAAGTCCGAGCCTTCGGCTCCATCACCGCAGCGGCAGCTGATGGCGACTTCAATCGTTTTATCACCGTTGAAGCTTCTGGCGAGATGGATGCCCTCAAGACCAAGATTAATCAGATGGTCTTCAATTTGCGCGATAGTATTCAGAAGAACACAGCAGCTCGTGAGACTGCAGAGTTGGCGAACAGGACTAAATCAGAATTTTTGGCGAACATGTCTCACGAGATTAGAACACCGATGAACGGTATTATTGGGATGGTATGATAGATTCGGCTTCCTTGGTACACGGAGAGAACTGACATTTTTGTTAGACCCAGTTAACCCTCGACACTGATTTGACCCAATACCAGCGCGAGATGCTAAATATTGTGCATAATTTGGCCAATAGTTTACTGACCATTATTGACGACATATTGGATATCTCAAAGAGTATGTCGTGTTTTAACTTTATTGTGCATCATTCTATGCACACAAAATTATGCAATTCTCGCAGTACACTGACGTAAGCTTGCAATGTAGTTGAGGCAAACCGCATGGTCATGGAAGAAATTCCGTTTTCACTCCGTGGAACAGTCTTCAATGCCTTGAAAACATTAGCTGTCAAGGCCAATGAGCGCTTTTTGGATCTTGTCTATTGTGTCGACAATGTTGTTCCTGATCACGTGGTTGGAGATTCCTTCCGTTTGAGACAGGTCATTCTTAACCTTGTTGGAAACGCTATCAAATTCACTGAGAGCGGAGAAGTCAAATTGACCATCCGTCAGACCGATCAATCTCGCTGTTCCGAGAACGAGTACTGTTTTGAGTTCTCGGTTTCGGACACCGGTATTGGAATCCAGTCAGATAAACTTGATTTAATCTTCGATACCTTCTGTCAAGCCGACGGCTCTACAACTAGAAAATTTGGTGGTACAGGCCTTGGATTATCGATTTCAAAGCGCTTGGTTAATCTTATGGGTGGTGATGTTTGGGTCAAGAGTCAATACGGACAAGGTAGTACCTTCTACTTTACATGCATTGTTCGACTTGCTTCAACGGATCTCGGCGGAATTATGCCACAACTCAAACCATACAAAGGTCATCACGTCCTATTCATAGATAAGAACCGTGAGAATGCCGCTATCCCGGAGATGTTGAGAATGCTCGATCTGGTACCTATTGTCGTGCATTCGGCAGAGGATGCACCATTACCGGACATGAACAACGGAAGGAAGGGCGTGATGTACGACGTCATACTAGTTGACTCTATGGAGACTGCCTTGAAACTAAGGACACTGGACGACTTCAAGTACATTCCACTTGTACTTCTCTGCCCGATAATCCAGGTTTCGCTCAAGTCTACACTCGACTTAGGCATTACTTCTTACATGACCACCCCATGCCTCCCGATTGATCTTGGGAATGGTATGATTCCTGCTTTGGAAGGGAGAGCTGCACCTTCGGTTTCTGAGAATTCAAAATCCTTCAATTTGCTATTGGCGGAGGACAACATCGTCAATCAGAAGTTAGCTGTGAAGATCTTGGAGAAGTATCACCACACTGTAGAGGTTGTTGAGAACGGTTTGCAGGCTCTCGAGGCTGTCAAGAATAAGCGGTATGATGTGATTTTGATGGATGTACAAATGCCTGTTATGGTAAATAAGCATTCTTTCAAATTGTAGTTCTTGGATAAGTATTCTGACAAATCTGTCTATAGGGTGGTTTTGAAGCAACCGCAAAGATTCGCGAGTACGAAAAAGAGGCCGGGTTGTCACGGACACCCATCGTTGCCTTGACGGCTCATGCCATGTTGGGTGATCGAGAAAAGTGTATTCAGGCTCAGATGGACGAATACTTATCCAAGCCCCTGAAACAGAATACACTAATACAAGTCATCCTCAAGGTAATAACTCGAAATGGACGTTACCATCCAGAGGGTATTAGGGAAGGAACTCCGAACAGACTTACTAACATCGGAACAGTGCGCGACTCTTGGAGGTCCACTTCTGGAAAGAGGCAGCGGACTACTATCGTCGATACCGGACGACAGCGAGCGGGTGAACAGAGTCATAAACGGAGCAAACATGACCAGGAGTCGGCCGCCACTGGAGCCTCGAGCGGTGACAGTAGCAGTCTCGACCCCGGCACCAACCAACCCGCAGCAGATAATTGAGCTAACAGACGATGATGCGATCGAACATGAGCGGGTGAGCCAAGACGTAATGGTTTTCTTGTGATGGAAACCCTAAGTCTCTGATCGCAGGCTAAAATAATAGGTCGCTCCTTGTAGGCACTGTATCGATCGCACAGCAGCTGAAAGGAGAACAGAAAGTCAGTTGTGGATTTGGAAATGGTTAGGATATCGTTGATTTGTTCGAGATCTACATAGTTATAGTTGCATGCAGGGAAAGGCCTATTGGGTGGCGAGTCCATTTTGCGTTTATTTGCGACGAGGACCCTTACTTGACCCGTCGCTGCGGGACATCGTCGGACGAGGGATTTTTCATCAGCATTTCAAAAGCTTTCTTTTTCTTACATCGCCTCCTTCCGGAAAATCCTGCGAAGGTAACTGTGGCAAGTGGGTTAGCAAAAATTTCGGCGGCAAAGTGTTCTGGACGTTTTATTTTCCTTTTTGTTTATCTACTCATTGGGTTGGTGACGTGCATGACTTAAATGGGGATGATATCCTCGCATGTGGTCTGCGTCTTATCTGTTTTTTTATCATTGTTGTGCGGTTTTACGGTGTGGCTTTGGTTGGTAGGGTCTGTTGATTTTATTTTCTATTTTGTTTTTCTCACTGAGCTTTCATATCTTTTTTGATTAGTACAGGGTTTTTGTGTTCTTTTACTGGATATTTGGTTGTTTTGTTTGATTTGCTTTGCCCTGATGCTTGAAATATTTCATGTTCTCCAATATACCTCTGCATCTATTGTTTTGGCTTGACTGTTTTCTCTACTCTTCCCATAGGGCGGAAACATTATATTGCATATCACCGTTTTACACATCGACCATAGTATTATTGTTTGGTTATATACCTATTTGCGATACATACTAACTATGCTCCTTTTCCCTCTTTCTTTTCTTTTTTGCCTACAACACCTTTGAGGAGAGGAGACTAGTGTCTGGGAAATTTGTGATGAGTCCAGTTTTCCTTTGAATACAACCACTCAATATATTCTTATAGTCTTGATTTTGATCAAAGTTTCTTTAGCCTGCTACAAGTATTTGTAAAACAATGAGCTAAAGCAGAATGATTTAAGGCAGTCACCTATATTCCTATCAGCCCTAACGCCAGTCTGTTGATCTTAATGATCGGTTTTTAGGTGAGAACGGAAGAATAAACCAGTTTGGTTGATCCTATTCTAACTATCTTACTCTAATAAACTCTCTAGGATTAAAAATTAGAGTTTGAGGGACATTAGATTCTTATAAGGTAAACTGCATGTGCTTTGATGATACTAGGATGGCCCTACCACAATAAGGCCCACCAAGAGGACATCGCAAGAATCAAATCCTGAAGTACCGATAGTTGAAACACGGACTATCTCTTTCCAAACTTAAGCCCGAAGGGCTTGGATTTAAGTCTGTGTATCAAGAATAAGGCTGTCAAGGCAGGTGGATTCTCGTGCGGTTCTACTATTGGAAATAAAACTGGGTAAAAGTATATTCTCTTTAGACATTCTGCTGAATGAGGACATATCCTGCTCTTTTTACAATAATGGGAGTGCTTGGTACTTAATGGGTGCGTAGTACCCTTTGAAGTCCTCATTTTTGTAGAACAAATCGGAAACTTCGCTGATTTAATTCTTCTCTCCTCCTTGCTCTCTGGTGAGCTCCTCACTATAAAAATAAACGTCAGCGGACCTGTCCAGGAAATTCAGAACCGGAATGGCTTACATATGAGCGTCCAGCTCATCGAGATGCTTGCGCTGCTGTTTCAGCTTCTCCTTCAATTGGAGCTATAGGAACATTAGGAACGGAAGTCTAGTGTAAAAAGATATAAGAGATACATACGAGTTTTACTTTCTCCTGCTGACGGACGTAGAAATCTTCTGCGGCTTTCTCACGCTTGGTGAAAGCATCACTAAGGGTAGCCATCTGTTAGTGAATGCATCATACTTGGCCCACCATTAATCCATCTATGTTTTATCACCACTCATCTCGGAAAAGGGTCTTACTCACCCAGCAGCCTCACCGGCTGGGCGCGAAAAGCCGCTTCCGGTAGACCCCTCAGAGGAGTAAGGCCGGGCGGACATAATGATAGGTGATAAGCGATTAACGCGGAGAGAGCGAATGATGGTTGTACGAAGCATTGTTCCTATCGTTGGCGACAAATGATCGGTTGAAGAAAATGGGTGTATGTGGATGGATATCTCTGTTTAAATCTCGGGCCTTGGATGAGGTCGTCGGGGTTGTGGAGCGTCAGGGCAAGTGACGACAGGCCGAGCGATGATCAGGCCATGCGTTGGTGAGCCCCACCCCACCTCCCCCCAAATTGTATGGGTTTGCTTGTGGGCTGCTTAGGACATAAGGATCAGATTATCACCATGTTTGGTGCTTTATCTCTCTTGATTGATATTTTTATCTCTCGTAGGTTTCACTCTTCTAGGCTTGAGGCTCTGTTCCTTGTTTTCTTTAACACACTTCTCCTGTAGTAAAACGTCATGGCCACGAGCCCCGTGTATCTTTCTGTCTCCTAGCGAGTTTACTACATGTGCATAAGGTAGAGAGGTGTATCTTTACGAAATAGCCCGCAATCCATCTCAAATAATTGGTAAAAAGAGGAAATAGCTTTCATACAGTATACACACTAGGTGCAAGAAATGCATTCCAGTGTGCACAGGGTCTTCTTTGGTTTCCTTGTTTTTACTTTCTACTGACGGTGATGAATCTCGAATCTTTACACCCAGATAGCAACCAGATCATGCGGTCTACAGATGCGTCTACAGATTTACCCTAGCTGGGAAGTGTCACCATGTCTGATGTCTGGAGTTTTGGACATAATTTGCAGCAATTTTCGGGGTCCTAAACCGGCAATGATCATCATACCTTGGTTGTTGTCTCCTTTCCTCTGCCGCTCACAAGCCCACCCAACGCAACTAGCCCACTTTCCCTCCACATCATCGACGACCATCTAAACTCCTTCCCCCCTCAATCTCCTTCCTCCGTATCTGCACCTTCAACTGCTATCACCGTTCATCATCTACTATCACCTTCTTCTCTATTACCTTTAAACCTACCGAACACTTTAATCGACCATTCAAGGTAAATACTCATTGCTTCTATTCAACTTCTACATTTGTATCTCTTTCCCCTTTTTGCCATATAAGAGCTTCATCAGGGCCTAGAACTCTTGGGAGCACCTGCAGACCCCACGAACTCTAGAAGAAGCTTCATTTCAGAGGGTTGATGATATCTTCCTCTACTGGGAGTTTTAATATTTCGTTGCTGTTATCGGGAAAGCAGCATAGAGCGGGGTTGTTCCTTTGCTATCAGCACTATTAACTTTATCTAAACCTACCCATCCCTTTCGTTCCATCCCACATACGATCCCTATAGGCTTTTCTTGGGTGCAACATCTTATTAAATGTCGTTGGGATAGCGAGCTGTTTCTAATTTTGTCGATTTCATCTATTTTTCTTTTCTTTTACCCTCTGCTCCCTATTGAATGGATCGCAGTAAATGATTTTGGTTAATAGACCTTTACTAACTGGATCAAAACGCAGAATCAAAATGGGCTATGAGGACTCAGTTTACCTAGCCAAGCTCGCCGAGCAGGCGGAGCGCTACGAGGGTCAGTAGCTCCCCAAATATCCCACGTACTTTTAACAAGTTTAGGTTGCTGAAAATACTGCAGAGATGGTCGAGAACATGAAAAATGTTGCCTCCGCTGATCAGGAGCTCACCGTGGAGGAGCGCAACCTTCTTTCTGTAGCCTACAAGAACGTCATCGGAGCCCGACGTGCATCTTGGAGGATTGTAACCTCCATTGAACAAAAGGAGGAGTCCAAGGGCAACGAATCTCAGGTTACTTTGATCAAGGAGTACCGCCAAAAGATTGAGGCCGAGCTAGCCAAGATCTGTGAAGATATCTTGGAGGTTCTTGACAAGCATCTCATTCCCTCTGCCCAGTCTGGCGAATCGAAGGTCTTTTACCACAAGATGTAAGCACCAACTTTGTAGTTTTTGATCAGCGTGGTGAAAGCTAACGGGAGTTCAGGAAGGGTGATTACCACCGTTATCTTGCCGAGTTTGCTCTCGGTGACAAGCGCAAGGAATCCGCCGACAAGTCATTGGAGGCCTACAAGAATGCAACTGAGGTCGCGCAGACTGATCTTGCCCCCACCCACCCCATCCGCCTCGGATTGGCCCTCAACTTCTCTGTTTTCTACTATGAGATCCTGAACTCCCCTGATCAGGCATGTCATCTTGCTAAGCAGGCTTTTGATGATGCTATTGCTGGTATGTAAATTGTGCCTGCCCAAATGCGTGATACAACATGCTGACAGGTGTGTAGAGCTCGATACTCTGAGTGAGGAGAGCTACAAGGATTCTACCTTGATCATGCAGTTGCTACGAGACAACCTGGTTAGTCCCTCTGAATCTCTAGTTCTGAATTTATACTAACATCTGCAAGACCCTTTGGACTTCATCTGAAGCTGAGACCGACCCTGCCCCAGAGGCAAATAAGGAGATGCCCGATGCCCCTGCGGCCGCACCTGCGACCGAAGGGAAGGTAGATGCCAAAGAATAAATTTGAACAAGGGGTGGGATACATGGTGGGAGAGCGATAAAATCAAGAGATGGGATCATGGCTATAAAGGTCAAATGGGTCGTGAAGCTAGGTTGAGATAGCCGGCCTCTAAATATCCTTGGTGTTGAATCTACATTTCTCTTATATGGTCCCACGAGCCCTCAGTCTTTTTTTTTTTCTTTGCCGTTTGGCTCAATTGAAATAGTTCCTTTTTAACCCTTGAGTTCCGGTTCTTTTCTTTCTATTCCTTTCGTTTTTTTTTTTTTTTGCCTCCTGGTTTTACATGGCATGGTTTGTGCGACGTGCAGGTTCGTCTACTGTGCTTTTAGCACGGTCTGTTTCTGATTGTGCGGGGATTCCTGTGCTGTAGAATTGATACAAATTCCCACGCTCTTCCCGCAAGTATTTCCTTCTAGGGACGAAACTTGATCGCACTTGTGATCCTGATGCTTATGGTAATTACTAATCTATGTAGGTACCACCTCCTACATTGTTGTTTTCCAAAACCAGTATGCTGGTATGCAAGGGTATTTGGTGACTAATTTCAAGTGAATTCTTATCATTGGTCCCTTGCCGTATCGCGCTGACAGGGATAGACTCCAATAAAGCTCCAGTATCATAATCCGCACTACTCCCCTTTTCGAACACAACTACTATTGCATGCCAATAGCGGTTGTGTTTGTGAAATGGGGAGCACATGTAGCTATATCACCTCCGCTCAAATACCTACGTAGAACCACTTCGCCAAATATAATATAAACCCTACAAAAGGGTATGGCGAAGCAAGTAGTTGGAATAGACAGTTTTTTCCCCCCCTCAATCCGACAAGTTTATTCTGGGCTAAACTACAGTCTTAGACTATGGCATAAGGAATAGACAGTTTTTTAGTATATTTTCATATATCCATATCTGATAAAACCGCCCGCACAGCTAAACCCTTATCCCAAAGAATCACATACATAACCCACCCCAAATCTTTGGCTATTTGCCCCCTTAATTACATGTAGGGCCCTAGGCTTCGTTTCAAGATGTATGTATAACATATGTAACTAATCCCCGCGCTCGTAATGTACTAGTACAAGAAGCCCCTTGTGCCAATACAGGGAAGAGAATAAACTCTGGCCCGACACGTTTACTCCCAACAGCCAATAGTGAAGCAACAATTTTCTCGGAACCTTTAAATATGGTAGGTGAGATAACTACGGAATTCAGTAACAAATGCCGGATTAAACCGCATTGCAATTACTGTATTCTTGCCTCATTACTAGCGTGTTGACGGGGATACAGTACTTTTATCTTCTTAATAAATGTTTATAAGATATTATAGTCTAATTAAATAGAGATGCTAATCCCTGTACCTGTTTGTAGGGGCTGATAGATGTAATGTATCAGCCCCAAGCCTCGGTCCAGTCTCGCCGGTAGCTCAGTATAGAGATTGTAGTACAGCCCGAACCCAGAGTCTGAGCCGGCGTGGGGTTTTCCCCAAGCTTGAGACCACTTTATAGTTAAGTTTGAGTCAAAACGGTGTGCTTGTAGCTGGGTTTTGGAAGTCATGAGGAGTCATGAGGAGTACTGTGATGATGGCCATATGGATATCTGATATGTTGGTGGCTTTATTCACCGGAACACCTACAATCCCGCAGATCTTTTTTGGCGTTAACGTTCATATGTGGTCGACTCTGTAGCCCCCAATTCCCCAAAATTAAAGGTTTTTTTTTTTATTTATACTTCATACATGCATGTGGCCCAAAGGTTATCAAAAATTAAAAATTGGCGTTGACTTGATGTTATATTTAATATAAAGAAACGGGGTAGATTGATCAAATCGCTATGTAATTTAGTGATTAAACCGGCATTTTATGTAGCTATAGCGAAAAAAAACCAGGTGTCTTTGTTTAAGGTACAAAACATTGCGTGCAGTAAAAACTATGGCATAAAAAACCTCACCTTTTGGTGCTGTTATTATGTGTACTAGCCAATAAATTCAACAAAGTTAATCATATGTTAGTAACAGTAATATCTATTTTATGAGTTAATGAACTTGCAATTGCATGTACTTGCGGGGAAATTAAGGGCCCGTTCGGACAGTCTGATAATCGCGATAATCCGACGGATTATAGAGTTTTGGATTATTGTAATAAGTAGAGGTGTTCGGGGGAATGAATAATCTATATTCTCTAACTTCTGCTTATTCAATTAATCTGCCAAGAAAATAATTAGCTCGAGAGGTGATTATTTTTCTCTCTCTTCTCTTCAAGACACCGAGCTTCTAGCTCTCAGCTGTGCCAGTCGTGACATTGCGGTGTACTGGTGTGAGATTATCCTCAAGTTCTGCTTATTTGAATTATCTCACCCACCCATTGATAATCGACACTTTGGAATAATCCATCAATATAATCCGTGCCGGTCCGAACGGGCATTAAGTAATTGCGCTGGCAACCATTCAACCCACCAGGCTTGAGACCCTACAATCACAAGCTAAATCCAAGTATACTAAAGTCACAGCTGTTTCTACACCCAAAGCAATTATACCACACACTTCAACTATCATAACTATCATGGTAATGATTGTTGGAAATGGTGAGGTCGATGATCATGATTGCTATCGCGGGAGACAATACTTTAGTGATCCATCAATTCTATTTGTTCATGTGGAACTTGTATATGTATCCCACAAGCCTGGGGTAGTTTCTTGCTATATTGCTATAGAATCTTTTTTTAAAGATAACTTTTATTGATTTGTAGCATGACTAGCTGTGGGATATCATATAAGCGCAGCGCCTCGACATAAACCGCCGCCAGAAGCAAAACCACACAAAGAGTACTGTACAAATACCGTCTCTTATTGCATTATAATACTAACGTATTGACTAGACCGAATATCATAGTGATGCCACCTCCCTTTTTGGTACTGTAACCCACATGTACCCAGGGTGCATATTGAAAAGTAATGCACATTTTGACTTGGCCCAGATACCTCAACATAAAATATTTGCTGGGTGGAAGTTTTAAGTATGTATTCCCTCTAGCTCTAGTATTGTCTAGTATGTATCTAGAGATGTCTGGATACTAAATATTTACTTCATAAGGGAGAAGTCACTTCAAGGTAGCAAAAACGAGCGGTAAAGAAAAGAATTAATAACATACTGTTCGCCTTAATTCCTGATCACAAAAAGAATATAAATGCTCATAGTAACCTATAATCTCCTTTGGCATGTAACCCTCTGGTGGTTGATAAATCGCCGAATGTGCATTACTTTCTGATAGCTTAATTAAGTCCACCTTTATGATATATAGCACACGTACACAGGGGTTTGTACATAGTATATACAGATATTTTAACCACAGGAATATCATCTAAAGCTACAGTACCGGAAACGGGCAGAAATTGTCTCCCGTATTCCATTCATTACGCTAGTGATTCTGTAAGAATACGGTATTGATGCGGTATCGATAGGGTATTCTACTTACGATGCTGGTTTAAATCGGTATCCTTGACTGAATACCGTGGCCCCACGGTTACATTTTTACCCCCATTTCCGAGACTGTAGGTAGGTCTTAGATTTTCTTGATTTTGTCGATATGTCAAAAAAATGCAATTTGACAAGCTGCAAGATACTGCAACATACTGAGCACTTTGTTGCACTACAGTCAAAGGTTCTATATAAAGTACCATGACTTTCTAAATCATGTACTTCCTGCGAGAATGAGTTTCTACCACCACTCCTATATTAAAACCACAGAAAGTTATTCTCGGCGCAAGTATATACAATACCAAAAAGAGGGGTGGGGTCATCATGGTATTCCCGTCAATACGCTGGCAATGCGGTAAGAATATGGTAATATTAGTACAGTACTCTAGCTCTCCCTCCGGTGCAGGTTTAATTCAGTATTCGTCACTAAATTCCGTAGTCCTGTATATAGTAGTGATTTCACCCCGACCCGTTTTTCATACTATACTGTATCCATGTACTAAGTACATGTATATTCCCTTATTCCCTTATTGAAAGTTTTCGCTATACACAGAGTACAGGCTAAATTTAATTAACCAGAGAATAGAAAAATGGTTCCTAAGTTCTTCACATTCCCTCTATATACATGTATATATAAGTATTGATGGTGCATGCATGATGAATACATGTATTTATATTGTAACCGTAACGTACATGTAACTACAATGTATAGACAAGATACCAAAGTGACTAGTATCACGAAATTTCATAAATCAGAAATACATATATACCTCTCTAATTTTATACATCAATCAATTGTTTTTCTTCTTTTTTCTTAGGTAGGCGCCACAATCTTTAAACTATGAGGTCTACAATTAAAATTGTTTGCTTGATACTAATAAGCATGGGAGCCTAGAGCAATGTGAATCACCAACATATCATGGGTAGGGTATGTTGTGTAAATGTGGTACCCGCATGAAGGGTGGAACATGTGACTTTCCATTTCATTTGTTTTTATGCAGGCGCCTACTTTTTGAAAATCTGAGACTCCGATCCGAGGCGAGAAATGCTAAACGGACTGCTAGGTGGCGCATACAAATGATATGGCACGGACGGCTGAACTTCACCTTCTGGCGAGAACCTATTAGGTACCGAGGCAGGCCGGAACGCAAGAAGACAGGCCACCGAGTACCACTGGCCTATCATAGTGGGGCCGAAGAGACGATGCATTCAGATTGTCGACTATTGATTGCCGATAATTGAGGTTGTTATTGGTTGCTGACAAAAAGGGCAAATCTGTCCCGAGCATGGTTCCTTTGTCAATACATGTATGTAGGCATCAGAAGCTGTATGCAATAGTACTTACTACATTAGAGATGGGGGAGCGAATTGCTAATGAACTACACCTATCGAAAATGCCCTCTAGACATTGTTTTTCAGCCGCGGGCCTCCTAGAGCTCTAGAGCGCTATAGATATAGAATAGTAGATTTGCGGGTGTCTACCATACAGTATGCTTCTAAGATGTATTGGAATTCGATAATTACTGACCGAAGATATATATTGAGGTCAGGCGTATTTTCAAGCAAGCCACTGGGGGAGCCTGCTAGACGGAAAGTTGCAGCAATCCAGGACATTTGGATACTGGGGTAGGTGGTGTTGAAGGGAGTAAGGAAACAAGTAGTATCTTGTTGCGCTGTGAGCGGAGCACTAAGTCTGTTACGATGATGCTTATCATAAATCAATCGTGTGGAAGCTCGCGGACTGGCGATCTTGTATGCAGTTCCTGGAGGGCCTTCCCTTTCGTCCAATCTTTCATGATGGCTGCCACCCATTTAGGTGGTACGGCCGGGTCCGGTTGCGCACACTCTTGCTTCAGGGGGTTAAACCTTGTCTTTCCCCAGATTGCGAATGAGGAAGCAGATCTGATATATGCGTATGGCCTGACGTCTTCTTCTCGCCTGTTACTCAAAGGGTTTCTCCCAATATCTTCGACCTATCACTAGATTACAAGGAGGAGAAAGGGCACGTATGTATTGGGATGAGATGCATTATGTTACCTGCTCACTCTGAATTTTGATGCATCGGAGGCCTCCACTCTCCTTTATCCGCTTTGGATGTGGTCACTCTCCAGCCACTAGATACGTAATTGGCATTCCCTCCAGTCTGCCAGAGCAAAGGTCGTTCTTCGTTTAATTGAATCTTATATTGGGGATTTCTAGGCTTGTGTGCTCAGGCCTGGATGTTCTGATCCCCAAGGGCAACATTCCATTCGGCGCCACATCTAACTACATGTAGTTCACAATCCATCCTCATCATCATAAGATATGGATGACCTCTTTGAGACCCGTGTTTTATATCATAACCAGGTATTCCTCTGATAATAAACACTCTTTGACTCCCATTGAGCCCAAAGGGAGTGCCAAAGTATTTTCAAAACTAAAAGGGAAAGGGTTGTTCCTGCTGGGCCCTGCGTCAATCGGAATGGTACGACTAAATAGGTCGGGCTTCTTACTTTTTTTATTTTATTTTTTGAATCCCAATTTGGGAGAGAGGTGGGGGGGGGGGGGGTATCTTCTCTGGACGGAGCACTCTCCATATCATACCAATCTTCTGTTGTGTGTACATATGTACGACGACTAAGACAAGCGCACTGCCAATTACACGGTGTGGACACCATGTGCCTGACTTTCTGAAATTCGGCTTGAGTTCGTGGGCAAAGAAGAAGACTCAGACGAGATATTTCCCCCCATAAGACTACGGAAGCTGGATACCCCTACCCTAAACTCCTCACGTACCTCCGTTCCCCATTTCTGCAAAGGTGGCCCTCGGCCAGCCAATCCGTCAGTTTCTCTGTCAACCCGAATCCTGTTCGACCACGCGCGAAACAAAAAAAAATTCTTCAAATTAGCTTTTCTAGGCACTGAACCTAAAAGGTGACCCCCCCAACCCAGCTCCGCCATCATAGGTTACATAGCGCACACGCACCCGCCCTCGTACATACATTCTGCTCTAGAGTACATCTAGTACTAGTAGTACGCCCCACCACCACCCACATCAACCCTATTTATCTTTCGTCTCCCCTCTCTGTCCCCCCCTCTCCATCCCGGATTCCTATCACCATCTTCGACAAACGTCGTTACTTTGAGAAGGATATTTGCAGGGTGCGGTAGTGGAAGGAAGTGAGTGAGTGTTGAGAGTGTGAGTGAAGCTGCGAGAGTGTAATGAGAGTCGTGTAAGCGGAAGAGTGCTGAGTAGGGTGTTGGGAGTAGAGTCACAAAGAATCGTTGATTAAAGGTATGGGCCTCTTTTCTTCCACATGTTCTTTTTTTTTGTTTCCCTTTCATCATCACGCCTACTTCCAAGAGACTGATCTCATATCCCAGGCCTTTAAAGAACCCTACCGAATTTCTTATATAATTTTTCGAGTTTATCACCATGTCGTCGTTGTCTCGCAGAGCCTGTTACAAGTCAGTCGCCCCTCACCTTAGTGATTAACAACATTACTCTCTTTACAGTTTATAGTTCTAACATGCTCATATCTGATACAGGTGCGGATCTATCGGTCATTTTGCCGAAGTTTGTTCATCGGCAGAGCGCCTTTGTTACAACTGTAAGGAATCCCTTTCACTGATAAAAAATTTGCAATCTCTTCCATAATTTAACAACGCTGACGTGTTTTACTGGGGTATAGGCAAGCAGCCGGGTAAGCGTTATTTTAGTAGCAGAGATTTCTTTTCTCTCGGTCTGATTGTTTAAATAACTCGACGATAAATAGGGCACGAATCCAACACATGCCCCCATCCTAGGACCACTGAGACCAAGCAGTGCTACCACTGCCAGGGGCTTGGACACGTCCAGGCTGATTGTCCTACATTGAGACTCTCTGGAGCCGGTGCTGGTGGAAGGTGCTACTCATGCGGCAATCCGGGTCATTTGGTATATTCCCGAAAATCTTTTACTCATGATAACTTGCACTCGAGGTTTGACAACATTGGGTTTTACAGGCCAGAGCTTGCCCCACTCAGGGAGCTGGAGCTGGGAGGGGAGCCGGAGGCTTTCCCCGTGGTGGATATGCGGGAGGCTTCCCTCCCCGAGGAGGATTTCCTGGGAATCCTCGCCCTGCCACTTGTTACAAGTGTGGTGGTATGTTGTAATCTGATCAATGAGAAGACGTCATTGTTGCTTACCAGATATAGGCCCAAACCACTATGCTAGAGACTGTCAAGCCCAGGCAATGAAGTGTTATGCTTGCGGGAAGTTGGGACACATCAGTAGGGATTGCCAAGCACCCAATGGAGGTCCCTTGAGCACTGCTGGAAAGTCATGCTACAGATGCGGCGAAGCTGGTAGGGCAGGATCGGACGCGTGTATATGACTTCTATACTAACAAGTTGCTTTAGGTCACATCTCTCGCGACTGCCCCCAGCAGGCAATTGAGCAGCCGGACCAAGCAGCCGCGGTCAACCCTACGGTTGTCGCTTAAATATCATAAGATATATATTTCTCTGGCCTAAAATGGAACTACGGATTTCGTTTGTTACTTGGGAACATGGAAAATTTGATTCTATGGATTCTGACTACTTAGCCCCCATACTGATTTTTCATGGAACTTACAACTGGGATCGGATCTGCTACTTTACTACCTTGGTTTCATTAGGGCAACTGGGTTTTTTACGTTTTTCAAGGGTTGGCTAGGACTTCTCTTCATTGTTCATATTTTTATACTTCCATCGTTGAATTTCTTTCCATATATCTTAGCAGCTGTGATAAGTAAAGATAAATTTTGTCAAGGCTATGGTTGTTGGAAAAACGATATGGGGACAATATCGTAAGGGATCGATCTCGTCGTAGTAAGTGTACTCACTCTCCTAAGTCTCAGGCGTAAGGACTTCACATGCATAGCCGATCTCTCCAAACTGGGAGAATGGATTACTATAATCAGTAATGAGTGATTTTCCATGATTGAAACAGTGGTTTCCAATTGAATGCTTTCAACGCGGATGAGATCTCTGAGCATTAGCTCAACTCAGCAAGTGGGTTTCTACGCAATTATTTCCTTCTCCGCCGAAAATCGTACGAGCACTGCAGGGAGAGCGATAAAGGGGGGCTTGGTCGCACAGCAGAGCTGAGTGTGAACACGCGACAGTGATTCAAACTCCATGCATAGTTTTAATTAATTTGTTGCGCGAAGCGTCCCAATAGAAAAAAGATCTGGGGCGAAGCTTTCCCGAATCCCCGGGTATTGACTTGCGCAACAGAAGCCACACTGTGGGTAAGTAATTAGCTTGGGTGAGCTTAAATGAACGTCTAGTCGTATATGAGAGAGCGCGTATACCCTTCTCTAGGATAAATTCTCCAGTCAAGAGATATTATTGCGCAGATAGAGAGCCTCGTACAGACATACTAAAATTCCTTCCGAAATCATTAATACATATGAGTTTTCTCCCATTATTCCAGCTAAGCTATACTTTTATCACGATCCGTGTTCCCACACCCCAATTCCACCCCTTATTTAGCAGCTTCGGGATCATTGATTCCACTATATTTCCCATATTCAGCTCATGCTTCAAAAAATAAAAAAATAAAAAAGGAACACCGGGGGGCGAACCCGTTAGTGATAACGTAAGTAGCCTCACGCTCTGGGCAGTCTGGGCTATCTTGTAGCTTGGCAACACGTTCTTCTCCGCGACCTTTGCGCTGTGAAGAAGTCAGCAAAACTGAATAGACCTATGAACCAATATAAAGCTAATATAAGAAGGGTTAAAACCAATAAAATTCGGGTAGCTGAAGCATGTGCGAGAACGTGTCTTTTGTGTAATTAATCATTAGCTAACTAATAAGACCCAAAATTCGAGGAAGAAGTGGTTCCGTTACCCGCCAACTTTTGGACTTCTTAGGTTACTCTATTCTTTAATATGAACTTTTGATATTTCTTGGGAGGGCATACCTGGTTTACGCCTACGATTGTTAGTAACGGTTATTGTCTTAGCATTTCTATGAGGCACCTACCCATCTGCTCCAGCAAACAAAGCACTAGCACCTGGGTCACTTTGGACCTGATTGGTCTTTATTGAGGTTAGCAAGGGCATGCATACATGTGTATTAGGAAATTGCATAAGTAATGATACCAAAAGAACCGCAACATTAAACTCTTCAGCCATATGTGAGAGTTTTGACAACATTTGTCCAAGCTTCTGTTGACGTCTGTTTAAAGTTTAGTCGCTAATATGAGCATGTATTGTCTGGTAAAACTTACTCTGAGAGTTCCCCGCGGCCACAATAATCCACACGAAAACATGCCATGATACTGTCGACAATCTTTTCCCTTTAGGATCAATGGAATCATGCTTAGAGAATGCTGCCTATACTCACCAACAATCTAAATTCTCCGCTGGCAAAGTTCTGACAAAGCCCGTTCAAGAGCTCCAACTGATGTTCCGAGTTTAATGCCCTTCCGTAAATTATATTCTCACATGCTGCATCTCCATCAACACCAAAACGTTCACTGATCTGCTTGATTCGCTCTGGACGGAATGTTCCCTCGGTGTCAATGTACGCAACTTTACCCTCCGCCCCGCCATGATCCTTTGGGAGTTGGCATATCACTGCCGCGGTCATCGAGAGTTGGGATTTTCCTGTGCGAAACTCGCCGAAGACTTCGGTTATTGACATAGTTTGGATGCCACCACCAAGCATTGAGTCAAAGCTTTTAGAGCCTGTAGAGATGCGGCATACTTTACGGCGGAGGTGACCAAGTTCAGAAGCAGTAATGAAGTTATAGGATGCAGGCTACAATGACTTAGTATCTTAAAATCTAAAGGATGGTGCATAGACATTGGAGAGTCATACAGCGCATTTTACAGCAGCTTCTTTGACTTTCTCTGTTTTTTGCTCAGAAAATCCTTTGTGGTACATGAGTAATTAGCTTCATAAGAACCACCAAGAAACGTAAGCGGCACACTGACCTTTAATCTTTGATATATTCCTCCGAGTAGCGGCACAGACAGCCTTATGATGCATGCATTTTAGTAAAACTTCGTAAGGATCAGTGGTGCTTAGATGGACAATTACTGCAATTGTCCAATACCCCGCTGCTTTCAATTTCGAAATGTCACTTGCACCAATCCCTGTGTTATATTAAAACCAGCAGCTAGCAGAGTTTGGATGGAAGATACCCAACGTACCATGGTTCTGCAACTGATCGACATCCATGATGAAATCGGCATCCTATAATATAGTACTCATCAGTAAGCTGGGTGGATAGCTGCTAGTAATGACCGTATTACTGACATCAACATCACCAAAGTCCTCAGTATTTGTCATGTTTAAATAGAATGAAACCTAACGCTACGGCGTTAACTGTTAAAATGATGGCACTGAACGGGAAGGACGTATTGGGGGTTACGATTGACATGCTCAAGAGATAATGGAGAGAAAGACAAGGTATAATGAGCCCCGTGCTTGGCAGTGCGTACAAGTCATAACGCTAGCATAGTAGGTTTTTTATTTAGGATAAGTGTATACGTATATGCATCGGGTTTGAACAATGTCACTCGCTAAATCTACGCCCGGGGAGGAAGGCTTTTTTTGTTTAATTCATTGGGAGAAAGGCTTGATCGGTTCACCGATTGATTAATTCATTAAGTGCAGCGACAGGTGGTAAGTGATGGAACGCCCTGAGAGTACAAACACCAAGTGTTGGTGGTGTTTTACCAAAACAGGCATCACTGCGTTCCATCACTCATTACGTTACCTACCGCTGTACATGCAACATCACACTTATGGTACGGGCGAAAGGCTTTATGACATCAACTTTAAGAAATTAAAGAAGGTTACTTTTTCTAAAGTTACAGACTAAATTATACGGATTATTATTACAGCGGCTAAGATCTCTTGTGTCAGCAGTTGGCATTCTGGACTAGGGGATAATTCGCATACCTTGAATTTTCTCATATTTTTCCTCTCGGCGACCTTTTTCTTATCCAGTTCAAACTTTGCCAGCAATTGTTGATGTTTTTCTTTCCTGACCTCTCTGGTCTGGAACCTATAGAAGTTTTTAGGGGCTTCTTTCTCTTTCTTTTTTGCAAGGGCCGCTGCCTCTTCTTGTCGAGCTGGTGCGACCCTCCCTCCACGGACAACGGTGATAAAACCGTCCTCGTCAGGCTCTTGCCCCCGTCGAGCTATAGCACGGGTGTTCTCAGCCTCCTGCTCACCGAAAGCAGCCATAAACGTATCAATTGAGGATTGCAACTCTGTCTTAGGAGGGAAACGAAGGTTGTGGTGTGTCAAGTAGCCTTTAGATATGGATATGTGTCAGCTATAGGCAATTTAAACCTGATCAGTGGAAGAAAAAATGGATGGCTGCTATACGTGATATCCCCAAGGCTGGTATTTTGTTCGCATTGCTGATACCCTCCCCCCAAATGGGGATTCCACCCTGTTTCTTACTCTTACTCGCTTTGAGAATAGCCTTTAGCGTTATTTCAACGCTCGCTTTATCCACAAAAACCACTACTGCTGTCGAGCCAGACTGTCTTAGCTCCCGATCCCATGTTTTTACTACAGCAGCTACTTCAACATCTTCCTCGTCAACACGTTTCCTCTTCTTTGACCCTGCGAGCGTAACTTCCTCTTTTCTCTTATTCTTGTTCTCCCCGTCGAAGGTAACACTATCAACCCTTCCACCCCCAATTCTTGAAAATAGTCCCCTCAGGTGCACTTCTGTTGAATCGACTGGAACATTTACAACGAACAGCGACCTCGAATCGTCGGGTGTAGGGACTTTAGGTGAGTGTCGGCGGAGGTAGATATAATGCAGAGTTGATTCCACCACCCCATCTGGAAGCCTTATGGGTAAGACGAGGTAGTCATTTATCCTGGTGGGTGATCTAGACATTTTGACTTGGTGGTTGAGTGAAGGAAGATGGAGGAGGCTCAAAGGTTTTTACAGATGGTGCATTAGTGTCACTTGGGATCACGTGAGCCAAGCCCACAACAATAATTTCGTCCATCATGGACGGTCACTCGATTATCTTAATTAGCGTTGGAATTACATGTATTTATTGGGAGCCTAGGGAGATATATCCTAACTGTAACAACTGTGAAAGTCTAGACCACTATTTTCTTATGCCATTACTGCTTCTTTGCCAAGACAATTATTGCTACTAGGTGTATTGTCATTCATTAGATGCAACAAGAATTAAAGTTTCCGCTGCCACATGCAACCAATGTTTTAAGGCTTCTGCTTCCCTCTAAGTACATGTAGTGCATCATCAGCTCAAGTATATAAGTACATGTATGTATGTATGTATCTATAAATACAAGTACATGTATCTAATATATATTTACCCAGCTTTATGAAGTATAGAAATATACTTGCGGTGAAATTAAGTATTGTCCCTCGCGCATGATAGTAACCGACCTCACCATGATGGTTAAAGTGGGATATAATTGTTTTTTGGTGTAGAAAAGACCGTAGCTTGGGTTTGGTATACTTGGACTAAGCTAGTGGTTGTGATTCTGTAGGGTCTCAAGTCTGGTGGGGTTGAATGGTTGCCAGCGTAATAAGTGATTGGGACAATACTTAATTTCACCGCAAGTACATGTAGTTGGTAACTACGAGAGATTATTTTGTATTCTCCAAGACAATCGCTTTAGCACATGTAGTACGTATACATGTAGCTGCTGCAAAAACTCGATAGTGACTACATGTAGGAGGCTCTACGTATGTACCCATCCGACAAATCAGAATGCAAGAAATACCCTACGGTCTCAGCCCAGCCCCGTTCATTACTATCGAGTTTTTGCGGTATGGTTATTTCAATCACACCGTGAGGCCCCAAATGCAAACCTAAAACTTATGATTAACTACATGTACATATACATATACATATGCATATGTTGACGTTCACGGCATATATAAATATATACATGAACGTAGCGCTATGTCCTGGGCGTATGAGATATTGAAAAATCTCCCATTCGTCAGCACCTGGAACTTTGCAGCTGTAGTCCTTATCTTAATACTACCAATGTGCAATAAAGTTCGCAGGTTTATGCGTGGGAGAGAGTTTCCAATGTCTCATACGTCCAGGACATAGCTCTAACTGGACTCAATGTATATTGTTAGTAAAAGCTTTCTTCTTCTTGACAATACTAACTACATCATGTATAGTGATTGGTTCGTTTCCGCCCCCTGTAGTATTATTATCAAGCGGAATAGCCAATTAGGGGAGTCATGCAATATTTGCCTAGTCCTCTTGGCATTCGAGTGATTATTTATGAATACCGTGATGATCATTAGACGAGTGACCCTTCGTGACGCAATGTGGTTTCAGAACAATGAACATTGCTTTATGAAACTAGAATATAATTATAAACTGAGGGTCAATGTGAATTAATATAAAGTAAATTGATGTGAAGCTACATCTAAGAGGAGGTTTGGAGAAACTACATGTATATATATAAAGTACAATATCTGTAATTGCGGGTGCGCCAATCTTGCAATTAACGCAATTAAAGTCGTTATACCTATACCTCCGACCAGTCCCAAGGGCAAATATATTGATAGATGTGATTCGGAAACTCGGCGCATAAAGGTTTATAGTTATTTGACAACAGATCATTTCATGCAAACGCGGGTCTTATAGTACTCAAACTACACTCGCTTCTAACAATATCAACGTCGGGATTTCTCTCTACTCGATCTCAAATCTATCATATGCTTAGGTTAATGGAGAGGATCGACAGTGAGACGGAGAAGATGGCGGGGTCTGGAGATTTTAACTAGAAATTGACGCCGAGCTTTTGATTAGGATCTTGTCTGCAGTCGGAGTCTCGCCAACCCCTCCGTCTCGCCGACCCGGCCTCCTCAGCTCTATCTACAATGATATAATACATGTATATATACAGGTTGGGAAGATTTCTCGCAAACCCCTAGCCCTACACCTAATGTCGGCCCAACCACTCAAGAAGAAGAAATTCTGGAAAACAAGAAGAGGGGTCGGGCGATGAACAGGCTCCAGAGGATAGGAAAGCTCAGTCTTCCACCCGCGTTTAATACAGTTGATCACATTTAATTACACGGTTAATATGAATATATACATGTATCTTTTGATGAGATGAGTTGCATGGCCCGAGTAGTGCAGCCACAGGTGGCTACACCCACGAGATGAATTAGTTTCTTTTGCTTCGCCTGAAAGGGCATGGCTTTTTGACAGTTATTGAAGTACTTTTTTATATGTATATGTAGCTAGCCCAGAGCGAAAGTCTTATAACTTCGACACTAACCCCTGATGTGACAATGATATATACATGTAGATACCCGTTAATCAATGGCTGCTCCGCCACTAGTGTATATAACTCCTTGAAAATTCAGGGAATGTACATGTTTTAGCAGCTTAAGGAATAAAGAAGGTAGTTATTCAAAATATTGCCTAATTACAACAAAGTCAAGTCACTGCGGTGCTGGTAGGTAGTCACTCACAATGTATCACTCGGAAACCAATTTTCGCCAAGAAAACCTAACTCGGTCGGTTGGTTTAATTACTCTATTTATGCACCCCCAACCTAACTCAGCAGTTGTAGCTCTGATAGTACCAACATATGAGTATTGGTCGTATTGGTTTAAGATTGAGTATAAGTGCATGTAACTTTGCGGGGTGTGTACTAGTACCCCGGGCCGGAGAAGTGGTCGTGGTGATGTGTGCGTGTGTGTGTGCTGGGAACCTCGAGTTGGCTGTGGTTTTGGCCGGTCTCGGGGTCGGTTTTTTTTTTCGGTGTTCCTGGACCCATCTGTAAACCGTCTGCTCGTTTATGTACATCGTTATTTGCGTATCAACTACATTTGGCCCGCTGCCCCAGCTGGCCAGATTCACACATACTAACGAACTCGTGTACGTTTCAATACTTACCAAATAACAATAACTTTGCCAGCCACTACAAAATGAGCAAAAGAAAATATAAGTATACAGAATAAAAGACATAAAAGTAACACCCGAGAAGAACCAATAGACATGCCCGATAACCTGTGGTCGCCAACAACCCCAACCCAGAAGCATAGCACACAAAAAATTCTCGGGGGAAGAATAGTAAATCATAGCTCAAGGCGCCAAAGAAGAAGGAGAAGAAGGAGAAGAAGAAGAAGGCGGAGGAGGAAACTCGTTGATTTATGGGGGAAATGGTATCTAGTATTGAAATCTAGGACTGTCAGCGATTTTGTAACCACTGAGCCTCCAACGAATGCGGTTGTAAGGGCGGCTCTGGTCTCGCGATCGGTGGTACATTCCCCACGGATAGTGCATATGAAACACCATCTTCAGAAACATATGATGGCGGCCGTGGTGTGCTCCGGCTATTAGGACTTGTTGGCTCTCCGCCTTCAGGTATCACTGATTGCTGTATGCTTGCTCTCCGAACCCAGTAAAACTGATTTGGGTTTACCCTCACACTAGAATTCAAGATGTTAAGAGAGAAACACTGAGATATTATCGGCAGATAGATTTATCACTCACGAGCACCTCCATAACCCGTAGACGGGTGGTGGCAACTTCGTTACATCCGGTCCAATACCGTCAACATCATGATCAAAGGTTGTTTGTATCCTAATAGGTTCCCGTGGGTTTGCATATCCGTCTGGCCCGGATGTTGAAGGGATTCTGGAAAGGTTACGGGACGGGCTCCTCTGCAATCTGCGAGGGTTTGTTGCCAATATACACAATCGCACGAGAGCGTGACAAAAGAACATGGTTGCAATTAGTATTATCAGGATCAGCAACACATGCCATTCATGGCGAAGCCTGAGGTCATTTGTAAGCGCTAGGCCGAGGTCTATATGTTGAAGTCGTCAGCAAAGTGGAAAACTCAGTCATTGATATCAATTGGACCGACAAATTGCTAGGGTGATGGCTAGAAATCCTCCAGCCACCAAAACTGTAATAAATTTCGACTGCAGCCCTTTGAGTGATCCCCTCTGCCACCATTTTCCCATCTCAGCAGCTACTGGCTGCTGTGCCTCGATATCTAGAGGTGCCTGTGCTACTTGACCCATTTCTTGCATAACTGGATCTGCAATCTCGGGGGTTTCACGCCCTAATATCGTAGGTTGGGGCCTCTCTGGAGGCTGCGAATTTTGTAAGCCTTGTGGTAGCCGTAGCAAAGACGTGACTGAATTTGATCTGGGCCTTGGAGGTATAGGTGAAGCCGTAGCCAGTATGTTATAGAGGCCAGGCATGATAACCGGAGATAAGCCAGCGAAGTTCGAGCTAACAGTAACCATTTCATTTTCCTGCGAAGTTGGCTTTGGGACGACTTCGTTGGTGCCTCCCCTTACTCTCCCTCTGCTGCTCCCCCACCAGGTTCGCACCCCGGCGCCAACTCCATTTCCAACACCATTGCCAATCCCACTACCTCCATCCCGCGCGGCTCCATCACCAGGAATAAGACTTTCTACACCCGATCCCTGGCCCTCCGCCATTCTTGAAAACGGGTGAGACATGTCGATATCTCAAATTATCCTGGGCCCAAATCAAATGTCGCGGATCAAATTTTTTTCCTCTTTTCCATCAACTCTGCTTAAAGAAATATCTGAATCGAATTCTGGAAATCTCAAAATATGACAGAAAGGAACCGATCTAGCCAAGAGAGCCAGAAGCGATACGATGGTGCAGAACCTGCCGCCAATGATAACACAACCCAGCTCTAGAAATCTGAGTATAAAAAGGAAAGAAGAATGAAGGAAACCCCCAAATCCAAAAGACTGACCTGGGGCAATTACACTGGCTTTCAGGCCAAGACACTGGCTTAAAGTCAAGGAGAAATAGAAGGAGAAGTAGAGAAATGAGGCGGAAGATAAAGAAAAATGAAATGTATAGAGAGGTGGTAAGAACGGAGAAGGGAACTGGGGAAAATGAGGCAGCTAACAGGGGATATCTTCGAACCGGCCCAAAGAATTGGAGACACAAGGAAACGGCGTAAGTGAGACAAAGGGAGCGTGGTGCTTAAGGAGCGGGTGGGTAGGGGTGAATCTAGAGATACGTTCTGCTACAATGACTGCCGGAGCATTGGTGGTGTAAATGGGATAGAAAAAGAAGGGGAGGAACAGCGGGATGAAGAGGAACCAGGCACAAGTAGATCTTTCGGTCTTGGAAGCATGGTCGATTCTATAAATTCAAACCACTATATGATTAACCGCCCTTTACGGGACTTGGTATTACTGCATGGTAGTTTGTCCCAACTACCCATCCACAGGGTATCGCATCGAGCCATCTCTAGCCCACCCCTCTTCTCAAATATCCAAAGATGGCCATCGGTTCAAAACATGTCATCGTCGTCACTTGTGAATTCAGATGATAGCCAATCGATAATCAATGCCTTGATAACCCCCTCCGAACAATTCTTCGAGAACCTCTCTGATAACTCTGCATGGAGAGATCAAGAGGGCTTGTGCATGGAGCGTCAGGGGTCTTGGTTGTTTGGGGTCGTTTCACCACTCGCCTCACCCAATCAGCCCTGAAGTAGCCTAAATTATGTTACTCAACTCCTATTCAGGGATCATCCGGAAACAAAATCTTTTGCGCCCTCTTTAGTCGTATTTGCAGAGACTCTGGTGGAGTTATGATTGCGCCCGCTGATGTTACCCCTCGCACACATGTAGGCAAAGGACTGTACGTATACGCATATATGAAAAATACAGGCGATCTGAATACATAGAGCTTTCTAATTAATATGGTGGGGGAACCCTTGACGCGGAGTAGTTTGAACACCTCAAGTTTGACTCGTTATAGCTCATCAACCACAACACATATTTTTAATTTTATTAGATAGATCAACTCATCTTTACCCTCTCTATCATTCTATCTGCTTGGATTCTTAAATCATTTCCTGTTGCTGAGTTATAAAAATATTTGGACTGGGACAAAAAGAGTGTTTTTCCTGGTCTTGGCGCGTAATTTGTATGGATTAGTAAGCAAGATTTAATGTCGCTGTCCTCCGTCTCAAGGGTTCCCCCACCATACCCTCCAATGTATAAGTATGTACATAGTACTTACTTGTAGGGGAGGTATAGGCCTACATATCCCCGGGGGCCGTGGTGCTTTGAGGCTTAAACCCGGTAAGGAGGAGCCGGAGGCAGGAGGCGTTTGTGGTTCGTAGCGCGACGTGAGGTTCTTATTTTCAAAATTTGGCCCTCTAGATAGCCGATAAATTAGACTATGAGAGGTACATGTAGGCACAGGTAAACTTAATGTGGCAAAGTTATTGATTGCGATTGGCAAGGAAAGGAATTCATTGACCGTCTGGATTTACCCGCCCTGGGTGAAGAATTTGGAGGTAGCATTACATATAGTTGTTGTGTGCATACATTCGTGTGTACGCCCATCCTAGGTAGATTGGATTTTATTCAAGTCTCATCACACCCCGTCACTCGTACTGCATCCTGGTTAAACATGTTCTGATCATACACGTAGAGTAGCTACATGAATAATATCGTTGAACATCTGCCCCCCGGATTATACTACCCACCAGGTATACCGTATGCTGCGTCCCTCCCCGTCATTAGCCAGTGTAAAATACATGCATCTACCAATGACTACCATTGTCCAGGTTAGTTTGTGTTCTAGCACATATGCCAAGTCGATGTCGTTTAGGGCTAGGGCTCTGAGCCTTCTTGATCTAGCTCATAGCCGGCCCAGACCCACCCATCACCCCCAACACCTACTCTCCTACCCACAAGGCTTAAAGATTCTACTACGAAATGGGTTCAGTTGTCCTCCCTCATCTCAAGACTGGCTGGCATGTCGACCAAGCCATCATGTCCGAGGACGACCGCCTGGTTGTGATTCGCTTCGGCCGCGACTGGGACCCCGATTGCATGCGACAAGACGAGATGCTGTATCGTATTGCAGACAAGGTCAAGAACTTTGCTGTCATATATCTTTGCGATATTGACGAAGTGCCTGATTTTAACAAAATGTTTCTCACCCCCTCAGCTTAGGTGGCCTGATCATCTATACTGACTGATTTTTACCGTAGGTACGAGCTTTACGATCCCTTGACAATTATGTTTTTCTTTAGGAATAAGCATATGATGTGCGATTTCGGAACTGGGAACAACAACAAGATGAATTGGGTTTTGGAGGATAAGCAGGAGCTGATCGATATAGTATATTGCCCTCTCTTTTGCCCCCAGCTCCTAACGGAGCTCTATCACAAAACTGACCAACTGTATGTAGATCGAGACTATTTATAAAGGCGCGAGGAAGGGGAGGGGTCTCGTTGTCAGCCCGAAAGACTATAGTACACGGTACCGGTACTAGTCCTGGCTGGTATATCTCCTCAGCTCCACAGAAGCCAAATCTCGCTTAAAGCGGATGTGCAGGAGGGATTCCTGTTAGCATGTGTTGAGCTTGGCACATAAATGTTCGACTTTTCTTTTCTTGTGATTCGTTTTGTATACGCTAAGGTTAATAATTTCTATGACAAGATTACTCTTTCAAGCCAAGCAAGATTTATTCTAAGAATGTATTTGGGCATTTATGGGCTAAGCTCTTGGTTGTTGGATATTGAGTGATGCCTTGATTTTTAGATCCGCTCTACAGCCTAGCTACCTGTGAGTACTTATCTAATGGAGGGCCAACCGTCTACTTAAAAAACGACGATGTACTCAAGGTATTCCGGAACGCAAAGCTTGGCCTGCGATCAATCCTAATTTCATGCCAAGCGCCTTGCTGCGCACTCTTGACTTATCCGTTGTTTGGCCCGAGAGTGGTCTCTGCGCTGCAACATCCACAGGCCCTGGGTATGCGATATCGATTGATCTACTAGACCAAGAGGGCTCCTGAGGTACTCATTATCTAATTGTGCCAAGAGATACATTTATGCAGCGTTGAAAAGATTATTTATCTCATAAGGCCCTTCGGATCCGGGCCTGTATGCTACATGTAGGTATCAAACTGATACCTCTGTTGCCATATATGCCCGCATATTCCCATACTTAACTCTTTTACCCAGCTCTCGTTTTCCAGAGTGTAGTCACATTGATTGGGCGGGCGCGGTTGGCTGCTTTAATCCCATCTAATGATAGGGAGCTAGGTGTAGGATTGTTTTAAAAAAAACCCCAATAATATTTTTTTTATATGGTAGTCAATAATAACTTACAGTCTCTACATACATGTATTTATGTATTTATTATTCAAGGAATATGTGGGGTTAATAATGCCTTGAAATAACCTGTACGTACGTAGTATACTGCATAGATGTAGAGTATGACTGGGTTATGGGCGTTTAGATTTAAGCGCAGCGAGTCTCACCATCTAGAGAAGTTATTTATACCACAAATGTTGAATCCCGAGTCAAAATTACCACTGCTGTATTGCAAATCGGTAAGGTAAGGGGCTTTAGGGGCCGTAAATAAATGCTCAAATGGTGTGAGAAAAGGACGAGACAAGTGCACGTATGTACTTACATGTAGGTACATGTAGGTACTGTAGTCTTGGCAAACTCAGTACATGAAAGTACATGTATGTACTACACCCGTAGTACATTATTGTCTTGGCAGTTCACAAACCTCTGAACCCAAGAAAGCTTCTCCCACGATAACGAAACTCGACAACTCACCCATCTCACCCCTCGATCACCAAGACCCGCGCAACACAATGTCAGCGAACAAAGCTGCCCGTATCGGCGAAGAGTAAGCAAGCCCCTCGAAGCTCGCTTCCACCGGGATAAACGCTGACGAATTTCGTCAGAGTATGGAAGACTCGCATCGACAAAGTGGTTCGTTTGCTTGTCCACCCCACCAGAGCTGCGGCGGGATCGGGGTTGTTAAGCTGATGCTTCTGTTTAGAATGCGGAACTGGTTACCCTAACGTATGGGTCTATCGTCGCTCAACTCTGCAAAGACTATGAGGGCGATTATATTGAAGTGAATAAACAGCTCGAGAAGATGGGTTATAACATTGGGCTGCGATTAATCGAAGACTTTCTGGCAAAAACCAACATGGGGAAGTGCGTGAACTTCAAGGAGACTGCTGAGACTATCTCAAAGGTACGTTAATTTTCTCCTGAATACCATCTGGGCCCGGAATGAAACGAATATGCCCGCCGCCGCAATACCGGGAAAGCTCCATCCTTACAAACCTTTGCTGAAAATCTGCTACCTGGTGATATGTAGATCGGATTCAAGGTCTTTTTGAATATTACACCTACTGTAACGAACTGGACAACGGATGGAAAACAATTTTCACTCACCTTTGAGGAGAATCCACTGGCGGATTTTGTTGAGCTACCTGATGATGGGAGAGCACAGAACGAGCTCTGGTATTCGAATTTGTTATGTGGAGTTCTGAGGGGCTCCCTGGAAATGGTCAGTAATCCCTGCCTCGTTCTATATTTGGGCGGCCACATAAGCAGACTAGGGCCCTGCTATAAAAACTCGGAGAGCTTTTACTTGCAGCTCTCATAACATAAGCAGTAGCAGGCTGACTCGACATGAATGAGGGTGGTTTGTGGGTGGTATAGGTACAAATGCAAGTTGATGCGCATTTTATCAGTGATGTTCTTCGAGGAAATGAGGTCACTGAGATGCGAGTCACCCTCATTAGGATTATTGATGATGAATTGCCTCCGGGCGAAGACTGAGGCGTACCGTAGAAGTATTATAATGATTTGACTGCACTCTATAGTTCATTATTTAGCATAAAACCCTTAGTGCAGCCAACGGTATCTCAAACCCATTGAGAATTAGTAGTGGGACGCCTTATTATTGGAGTTATTGGGCTGTATGCACATTTTTTTCCCTTTCTCCTTCTCAATTTTCGTTCTTTTTATTGGCGTGTAACGCGAGGCGAGCTGGACCATCACAAGGAAATCTCGTGGTGGCGGTAGTCGTGGTGAGCCTATGCTGCTCCATAGTGACCTGACTCCTACGACCTTGTGATTCATAAATTGCAAAACCCCGTGAAGTGGGGATCCTCAATTCTAGGTAATTCTACATTCAAGATAATATTAACGAAATTTCTTGAGGAGTTATTTACTCCATTCTCGGTCTCGTGCTATATAGAGCAAATACATGTACCGGGTGCACTATAAACAGAGGGGAGTGTGTATGCAGTATCGTGCACATGATCGATCGCGCACTCTACATGTTCCATGTTTCCCCTCTCCCACATATTCCTCTATTCAGGTATGAAGGGAGTGCGCGTACCAGCGAAAACTACGCGCAGTCGTACCTCTCATGGCTTATGGTTTCTAGTTGAAAGTGAAGTGACTGAGGGCGAAAAAGTTGGGTAGATCTCCCTCCGCGTGCGCATCTTCTGCACGGCGCAAATCTCACAGTATTGTACGTACCTTTGAGCCACAAACTCAATACCTACATGAAGTTGGAAAGGTTCACTAGGTTTAACCAACAGTTCAGTATCCCATTATCAACACGAAATTCCCTTGCAAGGTCAGTTAATTCTACCATCATCCCTTATTTCCCTGATCGTTTTCGATCTCTTTTGACTCCCTACCTGGATTTTTAATTTTCGCTCCCACACATCCGCTGTAACCCTAACCCATGCCACACCCATCATAGTACTGCGTTGCCAGTCCTCCCACCACGCCCGCCCGCCCGCTGCCTCTTGCTGCTGGTACTGCTTGCTTGACAGAGTGCTTGCGTTGCTGCCATCAACCTCACCTCTTTTTCCGACCCCCCGTGTCTGTCTGCGTTGTCGTTATTGTTGAACGAACCGAGAAGAGCAGGGCAGCCCTACCAGACATCAAAAGCAGAGAAGAGCTAGATACACCAAGGACCACAGCTCACCCGCCCTTTTTTATTTTTATTCTGTTTCATTTTCTTGTCTTTGAAGAGGGCAGAGTTGAACTAAGCTTTACACAACATTCTCATACCTGTTTTCACCCAGGGAAGCCACTAATAAATAGAGAGAGGACTACTACCTTTACCTCTAGATCTATCTACGCTACAACGAGAAGGGTTCAAACTACCAGAATCTTCCTCGGATCATTTCATTCTTTACCAGGCCACTTTCACAGATCCAGCAAAGATAGGGCTGTTTCTTCCTTAATCTTCTTGGGGGGTGTTCAAGGTACTGTAGCAGCAACGGGGTGGTGTTTTAGTCAGTAGGCGTATCTGAGAGGGTTTCGACTTCCCGCGGCCAACCCGCTCATTTACTACTACCGGACCCATTGCTACTGCTACTGCTGCTACTGCTACTACTACTACTGCTACTACTACTACTACTTACTACTACTACTACTTACTACTACTGATACCGCTGCTGCTGCTACTACCACTACAACGTACTTTACCCCCTCCACCCAACCCCTCGCAGCATCCTAACCTGCCAGATCCGACCCAACCCACCCTAGGTCTGTCTCTCTTACGCATCGTCCGCCCTGGCGATCCTACTTGTCGAGCATCACCATCTTGTCCTCGCGACTCGCATCTTTGCGTTGCGAAAATACAATCGCAGCAGCTACTGCTACTGCTATTACCCACAAAAAGCAACAGCAGACGCTATAAGAGAAGTGAGAAGTGAACAATAAAAAGTACGCACTGGCCAGCTATAGAATATATACAGCCTTTTATATTGAGTTTCTATAGTTTATAGCCTAGCGCTAGCATCCGTCCTCGACCGCTCTTGCCCGCGGTAGCAGCCTCGCTTACTTACCATAGCAGGACAACAGTACTTACTTACCTACTCAACCACCCCCATACCCTTAAACCACCACACACAACTCCTCCTCCCAGCCTCTATCTACCGTAAGAGAAGCTCACTGGTTATCATCCACCCCCCACCCCCTACCAGTAGTCCCTGCATTTCTCTCGCTCTCCCATCGTTTTTCATCTCTCTCGCGTAAAACCACACTCTCGCTTTGCAACACCGATATTGTTTTATTTTTTTGTTTATCGCTTCTCGCTCTATTTCTCTCTACCTGCACGCATACCCAGTTCTTTTCCTTTGAACGCAAGCGCTGCTGTACACCTCGTCGTTCGTCGTGGTTTTGCCGCTCGCCTCCCCAAGAAAAAAGTGTGGCTGATCGAACCTTGTTGCCATCGCCCATCGCGACCGAGAGAGATTTCGCCTCTTCCCCTAACAGCAGCAGCCGAAGCAACACCTCACAACTACACCACACCATACTACACTGCACCATCAAACTCAATCAAGCACATCAGTCATCTGACTATTGAGTTATAAATACTAGCATATATCGATCCCGATAATCCTGTGAAGTCTCACTTTCATCCCTTCACCATGAGTATGGGAATGGGAGCCATCGGGGGACCTCCCGCTGGCATGAACATGAATATGAATGGCGGTGCTCCCCCTCCTCGTGGCGCGCCCGCGAGTAACGATAAGACACTATTGAACACATATATATACGACTATTTTCTAAAGAACGGATACATAGAATGTGCGCGGTCATTAATCGCTGAAGCGGACCTAACAACAACGCCGAATAGCCAGAGGAACAGTCCGTCGCGTCGGGCGCAAAAACACGACTCTGATGGCAACGCCGTTAATGGTGATGAGAACGCGATGGACACCGGCGAGGGCCCTAGTCAGAGAAAAAATGAGGATCCAGACGATCCGAATAAAGATCGAGCAGATGGCTTACCATTACCAAAACTCCCCGCCAACTGTCCTCAGGGTTCGTTTCTGTTTGACTGGTGGTGCCTATTTTGGGATATTTTCGGTGCCAGAAACGGTGTGGGCAAGAGTACACACGCTGCATCGGCCTATGTTACCCAGACACAGGTAAAAACTTCTTGGCGGCTTTTGAATCCCTCACCCGTAACAGCATTAAGTGACGATGTGGTTCAAATACTAATTTTTTGCTGTAGGCAACACAAAGATTCAGACAAGAACAGCTGCTTCGTCAAATGAATCCACAACAACAACACGCTCTCATGACAGGGCAAGTACCCAGCCAATTGATGAACCTAGGCAATCCACAGTATCGGAATCAGATGATGATGCAGTCGGGGCTTCCTAACGGAGCGATGAACCCGGATGGTGCTGGCGGTGGCGAAATGGGTATGCAGAATAAGAATCTGCTAGCAAGGACTGCTATGATGAACAATAATAGAAAGTTGTAAACAACCTTTTTCTTATGTCTCTGAATGTCTGCAGCTTCAGTAGGCATTAATTACTGTGCAAGGTACTATTAATCTTCAATTACTGACAAATTCCCTTTCTATAGGACACCACTACAAATTGCTGGTCTCAAAACTCAGCAGCATATGATGGTCCAAGCTGCCATGCAGCGCGAAAATGGAGAAATCAATGACATGAACGGCCAGCAGCCACGACCTCAGTCTCCGGCTGCCGGACACAACGCTGGATCGCCAAAGAGAATGCGGTTAGAAAATGGGCAGTACCAGGAAGTCGGGAATGGTCGGGGTGCTCCCCAAAGTACTCCACAGAGTGCCGCTTCTGCGTCCCAGGCGCATCAGTTACTTATGGCAAATGGGATTGACCCAAACCGACTAACCCCCCAACAATTCCTGGCCTTCCAGGGCCAAAACCCCATCACCCAGCAGAAATCAATCCAGCTCTATGCACAAAATTTAGCTGCACATGCCGGTAGAGCTGTAACGGCACTTCAAGGCGGCCCGCCGAAAGGTATGGCAAACGCCCAACAGAATACGCCACACGGCGCTCCCATGATGCCTCAGACCTCCGAGGGTGCCCCGTTAGGGATGAGCGACTTCTACGCCACAACGCCTGGTATGCGGGCTAGCGGCATGGGTGCTGGCACTGGAAACCATGCTTTGCAAGATTATCAAATGCAGCTGATGCTTCTTGAGCAACAGAATAAGAAGCGTTTGGCTATGGCTCGCGCTGAGCAAGACAGCATCGCACATCATAGCGACGGACAACGCCGAATGGAGCAGGGATTTTCGCAGAGCATGTCCCCGAATAGTCGGGCTGCTCCATCGCCACAGACTCCGGGAAATCCAAAGATGACAGGGACACCGAAAATGCCAAACCAAGGTGGCCCAGGTTCACCAATGCCAGAAGGCTCAATGCCTGGCCATGTCCAACAACGAAATTCCCCAGCCGCCATGGGCTTTAATAACCAGCTTCAACAAGGCGGGCAGCAAGAAATGATGTATAATGAAATGAAGAATTCATTGGGTATAATGGGAAATGCGAACCCCGGTGGGGCACCTAACGGTGGAGCCATGATGCGGCCCCCTAGCTCTCACCCAGGTTTTGCTGGTCAAATGGGTCAGGTTGGAATGGACCAGATGAGTGCGAACATTCGTGCGCAGCCCGGCCGTGGGGGGCCTGTTGGGAATGTATGGCAACAGCAACAGGCTCAGCAGCAGGCTCAGCAGTTGCAGATGCAGGCTGCAGCACAGCAGCAGGCCGCTCAGCAGGCCGCTCAGCAGCAAGCACAACAGGCCCAGCAGCAGCAGCAGCAGCAGCAGCAGCAGCAGGTCCAGCAGCAAGCCCAACAGCAACAGGCTGGAGGGCCACAGTCTGGACAGCCCCAGGCACAGATTGGCACCCCACAAACCGCTAGGCAAAATCTGCCTCATCAGACGATGCCTCCACCCCCATCAGTCCCGCCAGGCGCGCCGACTAATGCACGCACTCAGCCGTCATCGCCTCAGGTTGCTGTTCAGCAACCACCTACACCAACACAAAGCCATAAAGCGAATCCTAAAGGAAAGGCTGGAAGAGAAACTGGCAAGAAGGTGAGCTTTCGATACATGTGTTCTTTTTCCTATTCGAGCTAATTCTAAACAGCAACGGCCAAATAAGAAAAATGGCGGTGCAGCTCCTCAACCAACAGGTCCAGTGGGAACCCCATCCTCGGAACCACCGACACCAACTACTCCTCAACACCAAAACTCCTTCTCGCAGAACCCAAGACCGGTTGGTTTTGCACCTGGACAAAACGTCGTGGGCCAAGCTCCTCAACAACCTACCCCCAATCCAGCTCACGCCGCACCACCAGCCCCAGTTCCGGGGCCGGATGTGGGAGCACCATTCTCACTAGGGAACGAAGGTGATATCGGTCTTGATTTCTCTGGTTTTCCAGGCGAAGGACCAGACGGTCTCTTGGATACCTTCGATTTCGACTCATTTTTGAACACAGAGGATACCAATGGGAGTATTGGATATGACAGTATAGGGAATTGGACGAATGATGCAGTGGAGGCCTCAGCTGGTGAATCATGATAAGTTACGTCTTAATCTGGAGTGAGTGATTTCGTGGTTGCACTTCACCTATGGAGTCAGCGTTGCGGTGTTTAGGGCTCTCTTCCCTTCAGCTCCCTTTTCTCTTCTCATTGAGCTCACTTTCAGATCAACCCATCAGGATTTTTCACATTTTTTTCGTTTATTAGTATTATTATTATAACGGCGAATGACGGCGTTTTTGCTTCGATACTTTTCTCGACATGACGTCTGTCATTGTTCTGTTTGCTTTTTCCTTACCTCTTGTACTCAAATAATGGGGTGGAAATATCTATACGGGAAGCACGTGATCATGTGGCGTGTGGGGTAGTGATGGATGGTATTTATTGCAACTGGAACGGCGTGGTTGGATTCTTGAGGAAGGAAAAAAAAAGGAGGTTGATAAGGAATGATGGATTGTGGACGAAGGACGAGCTTTCAAGCATTTATTTTTTTGTCTTTATTTTTGGTTCAAGTTTCTTTCTGTTGTGTTTATTTAATCTGTTTTTTTTTCTTTTTTTTCTTTCTTTCCTTTCTTTACTCTTTTCCTTTTTCCTTTTTTTTCTTTTTTTTTTTCTTTTTGATGTTTTCACTACCGTTATACTTTCTTCGACGTATGGAGTTTTGCCGAGACGTTCTCTAACCCTTTTCCTTGGGCTATCTTTGGTTGGGAAAGCATGGCTGGATTGTATGGGGACATCCTTTGAATTTTTCTCCGTTCTTATTCAACTACATATCTCACAATATCCTGGCTGGTGGCCCTCTATAAAAATCTCGTCTTGCTTCTCCCTACTGGTATACCCTTCTTTATCATCTTTCTTCATTTTTGCGAAAAAAAAATCTTTCATTGCGTGGATCCTCTGGGGGAATTTCTTGTTAATTATTTATAGTTTTTTCTACTTCCGTCTCTTTTCTTCATCTTTTCCCATTTTACCCCAATAAAATCTCTCTTTACCAATGTTTGCGTGTTTCATTGTTATTTTCGACTTTGAAAAGGTAGCTCCGAGTTTAAGGACCCCCCCCCCCCTTTCTGGTTTTCACCCATTACTGCAAGCTGAACCTTTTTTCTTTCTTTTTTTCCGTTATATGTTGGAGAAGAGGACCGTGATCCGAATTTTACTTTTTTTTTCTATCCGTGCTCGTTAGAAAAAAAAGTGAGTGGAGAAGGGAGACAAACCAGGAGAAACACCTGCGGTGAATAGTGTGTGTGTCTGCTGCCCAATTAGAAGGACGACAAAAAAAAACACTCATTGCATTATTGTCCCCGCAGGTACTTAAGCAGAGGGTGGATCCCAGCTACCCAGGCAGCCAGTAGAGTAGAGCCAGCCAGTACCTAGCGCAGTCAGTGTAGTAGAAATAACAACAGTTCCAACCTCTCACCCACAATTGATATTGATCAACCCCTGTGGATCCATACCTAAACCCCTACCTGTAAGTTTTAACACCGGTAGCACCGCACCTGAGCCAGGGGTTTTTAGTAACCTTAGCCATCTTTGTCAGGCAAGAGCCGCACCGGCCCAACCCAAATCTTCACACAAACACAACCCAACCAATCCAACGTGCACCCACCCCAACCCGCCAAGCAGCTCTGTCTCCCATCCATACATCCATCTCATCCAACCCCCCCCCCCCCCCACGAAACTGCCACACGCGACGTCTGCCCCCCTTGCTGCCCACCCACAACCACCACAACCACCACCATCGTGAAGGAAATCAGTCTACAGTCCTCCCTCTCCCTCCTATCACCTCCCCTCAAGGATGGCCTCATCAGATAAGCGCAAAGCACCCGAGGCATTCGGGACAAACCAGCTCGTCAAAAGGACAAAAACACCTGTTACTGAGGGTGCGTCAACAGCAGTGTCAGTCGTGGAAAGCTCAGTGGGAAATGGTGCGCTCATACAGGCGGTATGTTCTTATGGTTTCTGTGTTCCTGGCTGGACGGGTTATTGGAGGGGAGCCGTTGTTTTCTTTGCGAGAAAGGGAACGTTTGGACTGATGTCAAGTGTGAATGGGCGATATAGGTACCGAGGACTTCGGCGCTGCAAGCTCCAATTATGGAATTGACGGGACATTCGGTATGGCTATAGTACCCTTCCTCTTGAAATTGTCGTGTTTCTGAAAGGAAAGGGAGTAGTTTTATTGACGGTATGAGTATTTGCAGAAAGAGGTATTTGCGGTACGATTCGATCCTACGGGTCAAAACATTGCGTCTGGGTCTGCCGACCGGTCAATCTGTATGCAACATCTCCGCCTGTCTTATGTTACTGCCCCTAACCCTCGAACTAGTGGTCTGGAAAACATACGGTGACTGTCCGAACTACCTTTCCCTAACGGGACATAAGGGGCCTGTTCTGGACCTTCAGTGGTCCCGCGACTCTGCGATTATCTTCTCTGCCTCAACGGATGAGATGCTTGCCTCGTGGGATGTGGAGAATGGGCAGAGAATTAGGAGATATGTCGGCCATGAGGATATCGTGAACGCGTTGGATGTAACGCGGAGAGGGCCAGAGCTGATCGTCAGTGCGAGTGATGACGGCACTATTGGGGTGTGTTTATTATTTCCATTTTCAGCCCTCTACAACGAATATACTAATCCGTTATAGATCTGGGATCCAAGGCAAAAAGAGTGTGTCGACTATTTGGACACAAAATTCCCAGTCACCTCGGTAGCTATTAGTGAAGCTGGGAATGAGTTGTTTAGTGGAGGGATCGATAATGATATTAAGGTTAGCCCCTTTCTTCTATATGGCCTTTCCATATTATATTCGTATATTAACAAATCACCGTTAGGCATGGGATCTGCGAAAACGTGCCGTTGCATACACTCTTCGTGGTCACTCAGATACGGTCACCTCCCTTTCCGTCTCTCCAGATGGACAATCCCTCCTCTCAAACAGCATGGATAGCACCGTCCGAACATGGGACATCCGTGCCTTTGCCCCCGCAAACCGTCTGCTCAATATTTTTGAGGGCGCACCGAGTGGCATTGAAAAGAATCTCATCAGAGCGTCATGGTCTCCCAAAGGTGACAAAATCGGTGCAGGTAGTGGCGACGGTAGCGTTGCTGTTTGGGAGGCAGAGTCTAAGAAGCTTCTATACAAACTCCCCGGCCACCGTGGCACAGTAAATGACATGAGGTTTTCGCCAATCGAAGGCGAGCCGATAAGTAAGTCGATTCTTCTTCCCCCTGTTTGGGTGGTATGGGAAAGGGGGGAGGCGGCGGGGAGAAAAGAGGGGGAAGACGAGGGATTGGGGTGGTGGTAATGGGTGGGCTAATGTGCGAGGTGTTAATAGTCGTGTCTGCGTCGTCGGATAAGAATTTGTTGTTGGGCGAGCTGGGGAAGTAGTACGTAGTATTGTATTAGTACTTCTTTTACTTGTTGACTAATGTTGTGAAACGAATTTTCTGAGAGAGGGAAAGGGACAAGGGACTATCCGATGGTAAAGAGCGGTGCAAAAAATATATTTGGAGGCGAATAGGGTGATGATCATGTACGATAGCTACTTAACTACTTTTTACATTTTCCTTTCCTTTTCATGTTTTCTTTATTTTCTTGAGTTTGAAAAACTGCATTTCTTTTCGCTAAGCATTTACTTAACCACTCATTTTCCTTTTTCCTTTTTCTCTTTTGTTTTCTCTTTACATGACATTGCGATAAATGCGCGGGGCATGGGAAGAATTGAAAGTTATGATACGAAACTCAATCGATCTCTTTCCAGTAAAGATAGATAATGACACCTATGGACAAAAAAAAGGAGGGGTAAATGTTACATGTATGTACTTACATACTTGTAAGTACATACTACTATACTCTATACACGCATAAGTAGGATTTTTTTTAGGCAGGCCTAGGATCAAAGGGGCGTACTGGTTCTTATCGCACCTGCAGCTAGGCCTCCCCCCACGGTTTTTGGTCCCCTAAAAGCTCAAAATTTATGGCGTGGCTAAAAGGCTCTATTAAATGTAGTATTGTGATTAGAAATAGTGACGGGGTAGCTAGTTTGTGGGTCATGGTGTATCACTCGGCTATGACCACCGCGATTAATTATATATAACTACATGTACAAGTTAATTGGTTAGATGGTACAGTACATGTAGTTGGGGGTCACAAATACTGTATGAATAGCCTATGCCAGTAGCCCCCAAATCCAAACTTTTTAATAGGTCCGCTTACTCTTCGGTACTAAGGCCAAATTTTGTTAACTTTGGTCCATCAACCGCTAAACCGGCCGCGGCCTACAGTAACCCACAATATAAATTACAATCAGTGTTTATAACATCGGGAATCTTTCTAAATTTACAATATCCATGGATAAGTGGCTGCACTCCAATCTCATTACAGAAATATTCCCGAGGGCCATACTTATTCTACTAACAAATCCTACCGCAGCTGTAATGGGGTTGAGATTCCTTGTATACAGTTAATTACTCAAGGGCCTGAATCGCAGCGGCGGTCAGGGATCTCGCTCTTAATGCCTGATCGAAGCCCCTGGTGTAAGGTTTATATGGCCATGCATTATTATAGCGCACGCCCGATTTCCTCCCTTCGACTCTTGATTTATTAGGCTTGAATTCTGTTCGGGCGGATGATAATGTAATATAATGGTATTTATCCCGAATAAGAGGGTGCAAACTAGTAAATATTATTTGGGGGTAAAGAAGGCTAAATTCTCAAAAAAATACTTCTAAAGATGTTTACTCCAATAGTTGCCTCATATCTTAATTAATCCCTTTGAACACATTTGCATTCGTAAAAAATACTTGACTTTATAAATTTATCTTAGAGTACGATGCCATGCAGCCGAATATCCCACGGAATCAAACACCAAGTCCGTCTGAACAGAGCCTTAGAGCAGGCTACGGGCTTATGCTAGAGTACACGAACCAAAACGCGCTCCCTAGGAGAAAAACAAAATAACGTAGCAATTTATATCAGCAATCCATTTCTTATTCCACCAGGCATGCGAATTACCCTAACCCTACCTATTTGTACTAATCAATGCTCAGTAGTATGTAGCCTACATGAATTAGTACTGCACAGTCCTTCTCTGGCAGAATATATGACTAAGGTGGCACTCATCATACGTCACTCGTCCCACGTTTTCATGTGGGTGGCAACGCGGCAATGCCTCGCCAGTCCGCAACTGTAGCCCATATTCTGTAAATGATAGAGTAAATGTTCAAAACTTTATCCTAGGCTCTTACTAATGCTCTCTGAAGTTCAATAAGCTCTGGAGTTGACTGCCCATGTAGTTATAACCTACATTTGATCAACAACTCCCATGCATGGTTAATCCCTGCATGAGGGCTTTCCCACCAAGAAGTCAATCTTATCCAACTTGGGAATGGAATGGACGTGATTGCTAACATCGCCCGTTCAGGGGGATTGCTTGATCAGACCTTTTGACGTCACATAAATGGGCATTTTGCTTACTCTACAGAATGTTTCTCAGACGGCATACCGTTCCGCATTCACAGCCTCTAAGAATTCGTGATTAGAACACATGGGCCTAGCTAGTTAGCCATAAAATAGAAGCGAATCATCATCCATTTACTACATTATTTTTAATACCCGTCCAACGAAAACAAAATGGCCATAACATAAAACATCACAGTAGCTAACTACACATACTTGGCTTCCCTTTCATCTAAAATACCTATAATCTGGATTTTCGTCACCCAGACCCCTCTTCTCCATCTCTGTTGCGCCACTATATTTACTAACACCCCTTTCTCTTTTACTATTCTCCCTAGTAACCGCGATATAATATATCACACAACTCAGCGCACTCAACAGACTAAACGCTAATCCAATACTATACCCACGCGTATAGTACGGGGCATCCTTAGACAGGAAAGAATATGTCGCGATAATACCCCCGATGTTCCCGAAGCCTACCTGCCACGCCGTACCGATAGCGCGGCGATGATGGCCTCCAAGATTTGTATTAAACCAGCAAACCACTACTGGCATTGCCGAGTACGTGCCCATTGCGAGGAGGAATAGTGCCCCGTATTGTAGATTTGTGTTGTCGTGGACAGCAAGTAGGATGCAAAACCCAGAAACAGCAACCGCGATCGGGATCAGTGTGAAGAGGAAGCGATGCTTGAGCCGGTCAGAGAGGGCAGCGATTATCATTGCGAAGACAAACGCGCAGGCCCAGGGCGGCACGGAGTGCAGTTGTGTCTGGATCGCATCGTGACCGAGCTGCCTGACGATTGTGGGCGCAAAGTAGGCATATCCTTTATTGATGTCAGCTGTTTGTTCATCCAGGGTGAAATAATGCAGAGGGAGGAGCTATACCATATGCAGGAACAATGAGGCCGAAATACATAAACCCACCGACAAAGATCTTATAGTCCTTAAAGACATTCACTACATCCTTGAGCGTCATCTTCTCCTCTCTAGCACTATCACCAACATCCACCTGTAGTCTTATCTTCACAAAGGCCCGCTCCTCCTCCGACAGGAATCCCGCTTCCTCGGGGAAGTCCGTGATTATAAAGTAGAACAGGAACGATACCACGCATGTCAGCAGTCCTTCCAGAATGAAGATCCAGCGCCAGCCATTCCATCCGTTGACGCCCTCCATCTTCCCAATTGCACTGGCCAGAAGACCACCAAACGCGCCGGCGAGCGACGTGGATCCAAAGAAGAAGGAGTACCGCTTTTGTGCTTCAGATCGCTTGTACCACATTGCGATCAGGTAGAAGCAACCGGGAAACATGCCTGACTCGAAGACACCGAGGAAGAAACGGGTGGTGAGTAGGCCAGAGTAGTTCTTTACGAGGCCTTGCAGCATGGTGGTGAGGCCGAAGAGGAACATACAGAGGGAGACTGAAAGGTGTTAGCCGGCCACTACTACTACTGTGCAGTATAATAGAGAGACTCACGCCATAAATGGGGCTTGAGACGCTTGAGAAAAATATTGGAAGGGATCTCGCAGACTGGAATATCCTGTTAGCTAAGGCTGTGACTGTAGTGATCTTGGGACATGCCAATGTAGGGAACGAAGAAGATCGTTAATGCAGTATTATACTCAACGCCGCCCAGATTTAGGTCCTCCCTCAACCCAAAGATGGCAGCATTAGAGATATTGACACTGTCGATAATTTAGAAAACAGCACTTTCAGGACGGAATCTGAACGCACCGGTCAAGGAAAGCTAGCAGATACAAAATACAGAGTACCGGCAGCAACCGTAGATCAATCTTCCTCATGAGCTTGCGCTCATCGAGACCGGGTGGCGGAACAGCATCATTGACTCGCTGGGGAATCGCATCAAGGGAGGTCGTGGAAGGCGTGGAGCCTATATCGTGTGGGAGTAAGCAACGAATTCAGTAGTAACGTTATGACCTAGGATTTATTAATTACCAGCGCCACCAACTAGCTCTTTCTCTCGGTCCATTTGTATGTCTGTCCTTCTATCGGTGCAAGAATACTCAAGAAGTGAGGAAAGTGTGGGTACTAGTACGTTGAGAACGAAAGAACCCTCACAACTGAATAGCAAGGGACGAGGATAACGCTCGCTGTGCCGAGGATCCGACAAGGGGGGGGGTTGAAGATTGATCTAAATTCTACCGAAACCTGGGGGAGCGGCGGGTTATGCCCCTCTTTTGGTTAGTTTAAGGCAGCTTACTGGCCTCATCAGAATTGCTGATCCTCTACTTGGGTGAGACCTGATAGCTAGGATCGGTGGTAAGAACACCTCCCTATCCCGAATTCAAGGTTTTTTTTTTTCCCCTCAAGAGCAGTAGGTACAGACAGATACGCAAATCTATCATCTACCCAGATACCAGCACTCTATTTCTCAAAAACATGGACTCAACGCGACAAACTAAGAATCTCTTGGGTACCTACTGACCCCTCAATATATTTCGGCTACCAGCCAGATCGGGCGCATTATTATGCGCGGGCAATCAATTACCATACATGGATATCCTCCCGAGAGGGTTGTTCGGGGTTAAAAGCGGCGTATAGTAACTAGCTAGCTGGTTGGTTGCTGTACTAATTGGCGCCACCTGGACACCGTAATTGGTAATCATGGCTTATCACTCATCTTGACATCTCGACAACCACAGGCTATTTGTTTAATGCAGGCCAAAATAATAAATCCTCATGCTTGCGGGTGTCCCGGGGCCGGATCTTCATGTGCACGGGTTGACGAAAATTTCAGAGCATATGAGATAAATCAATTTGGGGTTGGATGGAGATGAGTCCTGTAATAAAGCTTATTCGAGAGCGGTGATCAGTATAATCTCTCCCGTACACGTTTCCTCTTACCGTTCCGGAGGTATTGGTTAAATTACAGCAATATCTAGGAGGTATGGTGCGGCGCGTCTTAAAGGTGACATGCCGGTATCTCAGTTGGAGCAATATTGGCCACTCCGGTTGCTTATGAACCAATAAGAGCCTTAGATCCTAGCCCTATGGCTGAAAACTAAATCTTGGCTGCAATCCTGTAATGTAGGATACATGTAATACTGTTCCACATCACCAAGTCTTAGTGCTTTTCAACAAAAATAGGTAAATGCCATCTCTTATAACTTTTCAACCAGACAAAATATCAAAAATCTAACACAGCAAAGTCTCCACATTAGCTATATACACAACTTTCCGTGTTAGATTTTTGATATCTTGTTTTGTTGGAAAGCTATAAGCTATGCAATTTATGTGACCTTTAAGGTACGCGGCACCATACATGTAGTTATTTATTGGTACTAGAATGCATACCCACCACACATATATATAAGACTAAAGGAAACTCGCCAAAGACCCTTGAGAGAGGACTCAGAACCTGTAGGACAGTTTAGAAGATTATGTCTATTAAAATCTCGTAAGAATTCATCCAATTATTGACAGAAAGAGCTTCAGTACCTTGACCCTTCACGACAAAAGGGGGATGAACGATTCCATACATATCTATCAGCTACTCGGGCCTTGAGAAAATTAAGGAGGGGGTTGTAGTATGGTACCCACCGTTGCAATGATCCGAAAACATTAGCAGAGTGCGGGAAAGATACTTAGAAGCTCGGCTTTATAATTTGGGGGTAAGATTTGTTTGGATTACAACAGTTTATAGAGTATATTATATGCGTGAACACAAATTTAAGGTTTCGACGGGCAGTATATGTAACAATATATGCAGGCAATCCTAGGTCTCTGGTGCCCACTGCATGCTTGCGTATCCAACCCAGAAGATGCAGATTCATACCGGAACAAAACCCGGGCTTCTAGTCACAACCACTAGCGTGTTTTTCTTCCCGTTAATAAAAGCTGTGCAATATCTCTCGGGGCCCATATATGGAGCTTCTGATGGTTATAACTCCGCTTCTCGAACGGCTGCATGACGTACGCCACCACTGACTGATACATGTATTTGAGACTCCTTTTATCCCAGGTGAGAATTTGGTGATAAATATACACGCCATCGAAAGGTTCAGAGCAGCGGGGACCGACAAAGACTCAACCTACCTACCTAGGCGAGAGATTGGGGCATATGCTACATATACATGGGTTTTATACAACACCGGTGGACAATTTAAAATTATGGAAAATCAATATAAACAGATCATCGTTTGCAATACCTTCTGGACAACCAAGCTCCCACAGGCATTTTCCAAGTGCTTATTTCACACCTAGCCATGGGGAATATCCGCACCGCGGTTCCCCGCTAGCAAGATGTGCTGAGTGTTGATAGCCATATATATATAGTGGTTTCTAGGCGCAACTACCCATGGGCCCCTCAGAGCATCTGTTGCAGAGGGCCGACTCTGAGGCCTGGGGGTGAGGAGTTATTTCACAAAGTTTAGAAATCCTATTCCCCCCCACAATAGTCTCGCAGAAGGTCCATATCTTGCTAGGTTTCCATTAGTTCACTAATGAATGGTTGAGCCACATCATCTTCGCCCTCCTATAGAGGTGTTAAGATGTTAGTAGAATTTGTCATGAGATGACAACTATGCCTGCAGTCCGAATACCCAGCGCACCTTTGAATAAGCCTGACTAGACATAATCAGAGCTTCGTAAACGAATCACTGTGAACACACACAGTAACATGTACCAACGTGCCCAAGGACCATATATCGTAGCATTTATGTAAGCTTCAAGGCTCCTACGTGCACTCCCTTCTTTTCACTCCGAGGAGACTCAGTTCTTAGCGCTATATAGCTCTCTTCTTCCTCCAAGACCCTGAGGTCAGCTCCCTTGACCCACATCGGCGAGTTGGCGGCGACTAATTAAGATGCTCTAGTAGTTACATAAGTACTGCTTCGATTTCGCCTCTTAGCTACAGTCGCGCCGGGGGCAACGACGAAACTGGTTGAACAAACAGGGGTGTTTGTCAGTCAAGACAGTAGCGCTCAGGCTGATATAACCACTTAGTTGACTGAAATCTGTGTTTTATTGAGATGTTGGCTTACAGCTAGTCGTCATGACACCACCGGAAATACCTAATCCCACAAATATCGAGTATATACGTGTCCAATATATATTAGTACTTTATTGATCAAGTAGTTTTCGATGGCAGTTGACTCGCCTCAGGAATACTCACTTTTATATATCAATACTCTAAGTTCCTGGGAGAGATCCAGAGGCACGTAGGCCGCATGTCCGAAACACTGAGGTGCACGCCCACATAGCAGGGGTGGACGTCAACTGCACGATTGGGATTCTAGTGGGGCCGTACGTCCAGCTAGCTACCCCTAACCAACTGGCAAAAGTAGCTTTACCATAGCCACCGACAGTAAAATTATTTACTACGACGCAGCCCCGGTGAGAATGATACCAACGTTTTAAGTATCTTGCAATACCAGCTAGCTGTTAAGATAGAGGCATACGCACACACAGACTCGATCTTTCCCCGGCCAAAAGGGACCGCCAATATGCAATATCAACATTGTCCGCGCGGGTTCGATCAGGCACGATCGCATCAACATCTGTCTAGATATATCACAGCATATATGTGTAGATCGAGAGACTGAAGTTCAGTGTTTACACCGCCGGTTGGAAATGGTTGAATGTACTAATATAATGTGGCACATATAGCGTGGCACAAGGACTAGAATTGAGTGCTTATATATACTACCCGTTATCAATGTCTCGTTCTCATCTCGATCGAGCTACAGATTAAACCGCACGCCGCGAAGTATCCATACGCAATATATATATATATATGAGCACGCTATAGAGTAAGTATACAAGTACATGTATGCAACCAAAGCTAAAGCCGAAGCTCAAATAACATCTATACATCCGATCCACCACACGCATATATTCAACTACTCGATCCCCCTAGCCTCGGCCTCAGTCGGTCTAGACACCGGCCCTAAAACACCTACTTAGTTACAAGTAGTACTCAAATTATGTACTATCGTGTACGTGCAAAGCTCTATATATGATACTGAGAACCAATCACCGCTTTCAGAAGGGGGGAAAAAAGGCCGTTTCTTGACATTTTGATCTTTTATACCATGTATGTAGATTGGTCTAACCCGTGCATGCCCTCCATGCCACTAAAACTCCAGGGGAAAAAAAGTCTAGACATTACAAAAACACAATAATTCCCAAATAAATAAATAGATGAAAAAAATAAAAAAAAAGGGATATAAAAAAAATAAAAAACCGGATATCCAAAGTAAAATATCCCCCCCCCGGGGTTCCCAAAAGTATAATATCTGGCCCCCTGTATAGAATAATAGTCCGGCCGCGGTGCCTCGAATCAATAATATATATATATCGAGCACACCGCACGCCCAATCCCCACCTAGCCAGCCAAGCTCCCACCCATCTCCCTAATCCCACACGACCTGCTCCGGCTGCCTCCTCGCCCCCTCCTGCAACACCTGGCTCTGCGTCTTCCTCTTCTGCTGCTCCAGCTTCGCCCCCAGCTTGCCCTTCTGCGCCGTACTCGTATTCCTCTGCTACACCCCCACCCACCCACCGTCAGCCAGCCAGCCAGTCCACCACACACGCAGCGCGCACAAAAAAAAAAAACACATACCTCCGCCGCCGCCGCCGCCGCAACCCTCGCATTCGGCGGCGCTGGCTGCTCCCCGCTATCGATCTCGCCGTATCCGCGTGGACTGCCGCTGCCGAGGGTCCGTCCGGGCCCGCTGCTGCTGCTGCTGCTGCTGCTGCCGCCGGGGAGCAGCGAGATGGACGGTTTGCCGCAGAGACTGCCCATTTCCTCTTTTTTTTTTCTTTTTCTTTTTGTCCGGGAGGGGAGGGGAGGGGAGGTGTTTGGTTTTGGTTGGTTGGTTGGTCGGTTGGTTGGTGAGTCTTGATATTAGGAGGGAGGTTGTGGGTGGGTGGGAGTGGGTGGGTTAGGTTAGGTTGGCGCGGTTGGATTGGGTGCCAAGTACGGTATAAGGGTAGGAGAGGGTCAAAGCGGGCTCATACATAATTTTGTATTGACCGGGGTCTGGCTAATGGGGGTTCTGTGGATGGAGGCACTTTACATAGAGGGGGGAAAGCGGGCATGAGGTTGCGATATGATATTGCGGCTGTTCGGGCATGACTTTTTGAGCCCGTTATATATGTGCACTGAAACTATTGACTGGCGGTGGTCATGATCACTTTGGAGCTGGTCGTCAGTATCATAGAGCTAGGGGATGTAAGAAGTAGATCGATGGAGATCAATATATAGCCGTGGTCAATATATAAGTCCAGTTTAAAGACTTGATGACTGCAATGAGTAGAGGACTACCTACAACTACGCAATTAACATAAACACAATGAGTGGTCCCTTATGATCCACATGTCTGGAGCATCATACATGAACATATCTATATTTATAGTATCCAGGGGCGCCTAATCCCGGGCCGCTATTACCAGGCCGGTCCGCAGGCCCACGGATTGTAAAGTAAGGGTTTTTCTATATCCAACTCAAGCATCTGCTGCCAGTCGGTCTTGCCACCAGAGCCGGGGCGTTGAAGAGCATGTGGACCGGGAAGAGCATGTGGATGGAATAGTTTCACACCTGACGCAGGGACCCCGCATGCCCATGAAGCATGTCTATCCATCGTTTCCTGTCTCTGTCTGTCTGTCTGTCTGTCTGGGGCGACTTGATCCAGATGTTTGCCCCAATCATGCTTCCAATAGGGGTTAACGCTGTCTCGGTTGCCGATCGATCCCGGCCGGTCGGGTCCTCGCCTTCCGAGACAGCCCGGTGCCTATTTCCGCTTCCCTCACAAACAATCACTCGCTCGCGCACTCTCATCCTTCGCTCTAGTCACATGATGTCTGCATGCTTCATCTCTTGGTTACCGCCGATCGATCATTACCCTGCCTTTCTTTGCACCGCAGCACCGGAACAGACCGCGCAGACACTTCCCACAAGCAAAAAAAGGATGTTTTCGTCCCTTTCCTCCCCGCTGCGCCGGCTGCCCGCGGCATACATCTGCCGCCGCTGCATGGTCACCCGTACCCGCCAGCCCCCACGGCGTCCGCAGCAGCAATTGCGCTTCCAGTCGACCGGTACGTTTGCTCAATTACAGCAAAAAGAGTAGGGAAACATATATCAGGAGCTAACACCAAACCCGAAGATGCCGCCGCACCAGCAACCATCTCCCGGCTGCCCGGCGGCCTGCTGCGGAGGGCGCAGCAGATGAGTAAGGAGCACGCGGAGCTGGAGAGGAAGCTCAGCGACGACTACAACAAGAAGACCGCGACGCGGGTGGGCCAATTGGCGGGTGTCAGCCGCGCATTGAAGGACTATGAGGATGCACTTAACGTATATACACCCCCCCTCGGGCCCTCCCAAACTAACCAGTGTTGTAGAACCTCCGTGATCTCCAAGAGATGGTCTCAGACCGCAGCCTCGACTCCGACCTCCGCGCCGAAGCCGCCGCCGACATCCTAAGCACCGAAGCCTCCCTCGAGGCGCTCTCGGCAACACTAACACAGTCGCTGGTACCCGCACACCCGTTCGCGCACCTCCCCGCCATGCTCGAGGTCCGGCCCGGCACCGGCGGGTCCGAGGCCAGTCTGTTCGCAAACGACCTCCTCAAGATGTACACAGCGTACTGCACGCTGCGCAACTGGCCCGTCAGCCTCGTCTCGCACACGCCCACGAGCGAGGGCGGCGACGGCATCACCGAGGCCATCTTCGAGGTCGGTGCGCCAGGCGCGTACGACGTGCTGCGCGGCGAGGCGGGCGTCCACCGCGTCCAGCGCGTGCCGGCGACGGAGAAGCAGGGGCGCACGCACACGTCTACTGCCTCTGTCATGGTGCTGCCGTCGTTCCAGGCGGCCGAGGCCGAGGGCGACGAGGACCCGGATGGCATCATCGACTTGAAGGACGTGCGGGTCGATATCATGAGGGCGCGCGGCGCCGGCGGGCAGCATGTCAATACCACGGACTCGGCGGTGCGGATGACGCATCTGCCGACGGGGCTGGTGGCGGCGATACAGGACTCTCGCAGCCAGCACAAGAATCGGGAGAAGTGTCTGCAGGTGCTGAAGAGCAGGGTTGCGGCGCAGAGAAGGGCGGAGAGGGAGGCGGAGGAGCTGGCGTTGAGGAGGGGCGTGGCCAAGGTGAATGCTGGGAGGGCGGATAAGCTGAGGACGTATAATTACATCCAGGTACGTCCTCCTTGTCGAGCTGGCTGTTGGGGTTTGATGGCTGACTGGGGGTGTAGAATAGGATTACGGACCATAGATGCGGGTTCAGTCTGCATGACCTGCCGAGCTGCATGGAGGGCCTGACGCTGGGCTCGCTGATGGAGCAGGTGCGGAAGTGGCAGATGGAGCGGGACGTGGAGAACCTGGACCCCGATGCGTAGAGCGCGGGTTGGATACAAATGTAGATAAAATGTAGATATATTATTATAGAATACCAACCTGCATAGCACCAGTAGCCCCAGCGAACAACCAATCCTAATGTCCAATCATATGCCATCACTCGATTAACTCTACTGCAGGTGTATATGGTTGAATATGAACAAATAGTTTCCCCTTTGGAGCGATATGTAGAGCCATGCTGCACGATGGTGCCAAAGCCGTTGAATATCTGTCCCTGCCTTCAACAAGTACCAAATAACAGTTGAGATAGCGGGATAAAATATCCTAGCAACTGATCTGAAGAGAAACCCTACCAACACGCCACACTCGGTATCGCCTCTTGTTCCCCTACGATTCCCCGTCAGCGCAGCGCTACATCTTGTACGTAGGAGCCGGCACTCCCCAGTCGAAACCGGGCCTACACCCGACGTCCACACACACACATACACACAAACGAAATACGGGGGTGGTGTCTCCCGGAACAACTAACTGAGCTTGAACCGGGCGGTAATGACCCCCCGCCGCGCCGTGCCGGTGCGTACAAAGCCCCGTGGCGGCTTGGTTGGCTCCATGTGCATAACTACATGTACATGCTTCACACATACTTATCTCCCAGTATCTCCCGCCCGGGGGGTACATACATACTTAGATGTATGTGTAGTCTAGCTAGTGTGTGCAGCCAGAACGGTATCTGTGTCATAATATAGACCTGGCACCAGAGATGCCGAGATGTCCCACGCCCAGGCGAGGGGGAGGGAGAGTACAGCACGTAGGAAGGACTGGACAACACCCAGTGGCTCGACTGGACTGAAGTACATCTGCTGGTTTAGGAGGTTAGTCTTTGGATGATGTAACAGGGGGCATATACCCAGCAGACCTGGCTGGCGGGACTATGTCCGATAACCCGACGATGATATGTGTGTGTGAGTACTACAAGTAGCGAAGAATGCCGTGGTGCTCGATATCGGGGACGGCCTGGGCCATGTGCCAAAAACGAATGTAATGCAACTACTGCAAACCTCAAGCAACCCTAGCCCTACGGCCAGTGCCTACGGGAGTGGCCACGAACGGCCAACTCCAGGAGAAGTGCGGGCTTAAGAATAGAACAATACGGGCGTGGGAACAGCCAACCCCACGCCCAAGCACAAAATACTACCGGCCGTGTCTAGAGGGCGCTACGAAGCAACATGCACCATCGAGACCCCCGGGTGGTAATACCCAGGGACAAGAAACCCAAAGAGATGGCCGGCGGGCATATCTACCAAGCCACCACATTGCGGAGTTGGACATGCAGGGGAGGTGAGAAACTACATGTATGTGCTGAGGCTAAGCCGCTAGGCCACACCGTCGGTTCTTTTGCATTTCGACACGGCGCACAGACATGTAGTCCCTGCCTGGCGGGCGGAGCGCTACTTAGCCATCTGCCGGAGCGGGCGGATCATGGCTTATCACTCGACTTCTCCGCATGTGGGTTATAACACTCTTAGGACGTAGAAGAGCTAAGTAGCTAGGGCCCACCCCTGATACACCATGACCAGCACGTACGTATATAAAAAAGGCTCTTTGCACCTACATGGCAAATGTTTCCCCTTCCTGTCCCCGACTCATCTATATCCAGCAGCAACAAGCTGCTCGACCAACCGTGTATTCATGCTCTCTAAAGTAAAACTATCTCCTACAACCAACACCTACGCTGGGACGGGCTTACCCGCGCGCTTAACGGGCTTCATGACCAGCCCCTTGCTTGTCTCCGCATGATGCCTTCAAGATCGGCGCCAACTTGCTATATACGGTGCTAACGGGGGGGGTGAAGCTGTTTCAGCTACGCCCGACCTCCCCAGCCTCTGTAATTAAGGTGACGTAGACCTAGAGTATACCCCGAAGATCCTCGGACCCGGGGGGGGGGGTGTCTTTCCCTCTAATATATCCCTCACCCTCCCCGCTCCCGCCCCGAGCACCTAGAGTAGGTACACGGTACACCGCCCCGACCCGCAACCACCCTAAGCACACGGCCCAATCACACCCCATCACTCGCCCAGCAAGCACGGCTCCCCCCACCCGAGCACCACACCCGACCCGACCCGGTCCGTTTCTCCCGCCCCTGCAGAGGTGGTGTGCGAAGATCGCTCTTGGCATATGTAACCGCACTCCGAGGGGTGTAGACACCCTGCTGGGGCCGTGACATCGATGATTCATCGTTCAGATCAGATATCGCGGTACTCTAGATTCGGGCGGGGGGGGGGGGGATCGGCGGCGTGCATGCTTCTTGGCTACTTGTAGGTAGAGCAAGTCCCGGCCCCCGGCCCCAGCCCCGGCCCCGGCCCTGGTCCTGGTCCTGATAGAGTGTATATCTACCTACTCTACTGGGTTGTGCATACTTAGAGGAGCGGAGCGGGAAAAAAAATTTTTTTTTCTCGCCAAAGAGACTAGAAAACTAGAGCTACGAACACATGTATCTAACGATAGATAATGTTTTTCACCCTCCCGCCCTTCCTTCTTCGTGCTCCCCAACTACGCTGCCTGCATGCAGCTCTGCCGTTTCCCGGGAAGTTCACAGTGAAGTGTTCCGCATACCGATCTGCGCGCGAGCAGATGTGTATCTTGCTCTGAATCGGAGCAGCATGCGTGGGTGGGGTGCCCTGGACGGGTTGCTTTATCAAAGAGGGTGCAGTGGGGTGCTGTGTGTGTGTGTGTGGTGGAAAAGGCGAGTGATTGGCTGTGACATTGCAAAAGGCGTGACAGTGCAGGTAGTCAGTACGTATGCGACGGGGGGAGGGGGGAGGGCTACGACCTTGGGCGGGAGAATACGTACCTACTCCGCATGTATGCCAGTAGAGAAGTATGGGCGCGGAAGAATCCTCCAAAGTACATGCCGTGCGTAATTTGGTGGAGTATGGTGCAGATGGTTGGTTGTAGATGGTCGGTCTATTTTTGTACTCCGTGTTCTATAATGTAGAGTAGTATACAAATGCTCTGTTTACTATTCTTGGCCGGCCGGACCTCGGTGGTTTTTACCTGTTTATCACAGGTAAAAACAGAAATATCGCCTTCAATAGTAAGTGCGTGCACGGTCCATATCACGAATCTGAGAAGCAGCATGTGCGGGTAGAGCATTGCAGCTGCTTGCGATGTATGTAGGCAGATTATCTCACCGAATACATGAAGCATCTACATTACATGTATCGATGCAATTTTGGCAGTTTCCTGCGAAACTCTAATTTGAGAGACGCCCAAATGGAGTATCCCGAGCTCCCCAACCCGGCCATCTCGCCTAACTTTAAAGAATTATGATTGACATGTATTATATAATAAACAAGCTATCCGACGCAAATCTACCGAGATGTTCACCACACCCACACCCCAGGTCGGCCCGTAGCCGTAGCCGTACCCTACCCGCACCCGCACCCGCACCCGCGTGCCGACCTCATCTCAGCCACCCACCCACCCAGACCCCCCACACTACACCGCTTCCGTAACTGCACACGTCTCCGTCACAGTCGCCGTTCCATCAACCACAACCGTCGTCGTCGTCGCCCTCGGCCCGGGCCTAAACACCGCGCTACACGCCTCGGCCACGGCCTTCTTCCCAAACGGCGCCAGCACGCCCGGCAACTCCACGATCCCGTCCGTATCCAGACCCCTACAAACAAACAAAAACCACCCAGTCAGCCACCCCCCACCCACAGATAAAAGAAAAAAAAAACATACCTCCCCGCAACCGCTGCCTTCGTAGTAGTAGTGGTAGCAGTTGTTGTTGTCGTTGTCGTGGTGGTGGTTGCAGAGGCGGCACCAGTGACAGTAGCAGTGACGGTCGTCACCACATACGCCGCCGGCGTCGGCATGTACGGTAGGAACTCTGTGCACCAGTACTCATAGTGGAGCCCCATGATGAGGCCGAGGACCGCGGAGGCGGCCGGCGAGAGCGACACGATGGCGTTCCACCCGTCTATTCTCATGCAGAGCACAAAACCAATCCGTCAGCACCCGTATCAGTAAACAAAAAAATAAAAATAAATAAAAATAAAAACAAAAAGGATTAGAACCCCAGGAGATCGATCACGAGGACATACCTGTGTCGTCCCTAGCGTCTAACTCGGCGTCCCTGGGGACATACGGCGAGCAGAGTACTGACGCCGAGGCAGCGAGGACGGCGGCGAAAAGGAGGGCCGGCTTCATTATTGGTAATCCTATTTACTATCACGATAGTACGAGAAGAACAAGAAGCAGTATAGTAGAAAGAGGAACGGGAGACTCCCTCCCCCCCCTCCCTCCCTCCTCTCCCCTCTCCCGTCTCCACTCCCCGGCTTAAGACATCCAATACCCCCCGGGTCCCCCCCCCCCTAAAGCTACATGTACCTGCATAAGTACTCAGGCACTAGAGCACATGTACTTACTTGTTTAGTGTACGTCTCGGGTCGCACACACCACCCGAAAGAACTTTTTTCCGAGCGCAGGCCAGACTCCGCCGCCGAATGCCGAGTTTGGTCATGCGCCGATAGGGTGTGGTCTGTGCCCGCGATCGCCCGGGAGTTTTATGTCTGTGGGTGGCCGAGTGATTTCTCGTGAGGGTCTGTTTGTTAACCACGGGTAATTAGTAATCGCCCGGGGGAGGGGAGAAGAGGAGTGTGGGTGCTTCTTGGGTGTGGGTAGATCGAGAGGGATGAAGGGGAATTCTACGGGTCTACAAAGCAGTGTCTGTGCGCGGGGTTGAGATTTGCAATCTCACTGTTTACTGATATTATGTTTTAGAAACAAACACCCTAGTATTACAGACCACGATTTGAACCCAAAGTTATATCAGAACCCAGAAAGGTGTGTAAGATCACGATAGAAAGAGAAGAAAAACAAAAGAGGAATAAGCAAGGAATCTCCCACAACAAACGGATAACGCTTTCCAGTACCGTTCCATTTCCAAATAAATATAAGTAAAAAAGGAAAGAAAAAAAGAAAAAAGAAAAAAGACCATGAATCCTCGTAACATATTATTCGTATCTTATTCGTATCGTGGGGCAAAGTAAAGACAAGGGTACTGTAGAGGGAATCTTGCACTATAAAAGAAAGAGAAACCACAAGCCAACAAGATCAGTCGGGGAATAAGAAAGATTGGGGATATAGAAAAAATAATCCAATCACACGCTCGAGCTGCACCAAGTGAATTGAGTCCGCAATGAAACGCCAAACACAATGTTAGGAACTTAACCATCATACTAAAACCGCATCATCTCCTCATACCCGGAACCATGGCACCCATCCTGCCGGGTCCCGCATTCATGCTCTGTCTTACGATTGCCTCTGCGGCAGCTGTGGCTGCAAGTCTTTCCTTTTGCCTGCTCCTATCTTTCAAGTACCCCGCTGCTTCGGGCCTCATTCTCAGGATCCTCAAGATCATGTCGTCACTCGGCTCTGCTTGAGCCTCCCTCCTCTTCTCTTCCTTTGCCTTTCGCATTGTTCCTAGGTTTCTACTCATAAGCACACTCTTTGTCCTCTTGGCGCCTGGGACGCCCAACATGCCGCCAACTTGACTACTACTAGAGTGAGAATTGGACATGCGAAGGCGGGCCTGTTGCTGCCGCGCTGCCGCGGCGTTTGCCATCCTCTCGGATGTGCGAATGAGGTTGTCGGTTGATTCAAAGTAAAAAAAGTTGAGCGATTGAAGTTCGTGGTATTTGGGGGATTTAAGAATCTCCAATGGAACACCACTGGCTTCTCCAGTATTCTCATCGATAACATGGAAGAAATCAAACATAAGCTATTGTAGTCCATGTTAGTTGGTACAAATTATAGAGTGTTTGGTATAATCACCTGTAGCCACCTAAAGCAAACTTCAGATTCCTGTGGGGTCAACGGTTTTTGCTGTGATGGCTGGTCTGACAGTGTGGGGACAAGCAATGCTTCGAGTGTCACCAGAATTTCTTTCCAGAGTCTTGACATAACAAGCATCATTGCGGTGCTGGTAAGAGTGGTGTTCAGGATCGCAAAATTTTCATTAAAATAGTCCGTCAATGGAACAACCGCTGCCGCGATATCCGCTTCTGTAACAGCTGGCCCTACTGTTGATTGCGGCCGAGCACCTAGCCCTGTCCGACTGAAAAGACTGGATACTGCGGATATACCATAACCTTTGGATAGGACGTTCTTGAGAGCTGCGCGTGAGAGACAGTGATGGATATAGGCAGACAACTAAAACAGCACGACCAAGTAAGCATCTTAATGCGACCTTGAAAAGGGTGACGGGACCGTATACCTTATCCGTAATCTGCCTGGTCATATCCCTCTCCGTTCTCTTCAATGTTCTAAAGGCCTTTCCAAAGTAAAACTGAATATCGTCCCGTTCTCCTTCCATGCTAACCCTAAGTAATAACCTCCCTTGTGTGTCCAATTCAAGCCAGTGTTCCTGCGGCAGAAAGTCCCCAAAGTGCGATGGGTCTAACTTGATACTCGTCCTACCGACACAGTCGTGGTCGCCAACGGTATCCCAATCCCATACTGTTGCCGTCAACCAAATTGGCCCTTGGGTGGTAATGTCCACAGTTTCTTCCCATCGTGGATTTAAATTTCTATACACAACCCTAGTCTTTGCTAACCGCTTTTGGTATTCATCCCCGAGAACAACATATGGATCACTAAAACCATTGATGTCCATGGCTTTCAAATCTTCGGCTTCGACAATTTTGATGGTAAAAACATAGTTTTTGAGTGGTTTTCTCCCAGGGGGAGGTGCGGCTCGAACAAGGGTTTCTGCAACACCATCGACGTTTACAGAGTGCTCTAACTTGTCGAGCTGTAGGATCGCAAACTCAATATCGTTAAGTTTCACGCAAGACTAATTGGATGAAATAATTAGTTTTCACCCTGTCATAACTCTTGGACAAAGACAAAGCACACCTCTGGGGCAAACTGGAATGGCTCAATTTTTTCAGTATTGCTCCACGCATCCCTGGCCAGCGCCATCCATTTCTGCTGCCTGGTCTGGTTCGCTGCGGCCTCCTGCTCTGGGGTTTGTCTATCCATTTCATATGTGAAAAGCTTCTCAAGTACTTCACAATACCTTGCTATACCGCTGCCAATAGTCTTCGATAAAGCCGTCATGAAGCGAGCATGCTGAATGTCATCACCCCATTGCAATTTCTTAATGTAATCCACAGTTTGATTAAAGGACCGGAATATATCCAGCACTGATAGCGTATGTCGCTCGTCATCTGTGGGCTCACGCCCTTCCTCCTCCCGGGTCTTAATTGTAAAGTCGTCATGTTTAATCGCCTCGTCGACCCAACCAATGACCTTGGCATCTGTGTTTTTGAGCCAGCGCCAGGCAAAGTCCGCGAGAAAATCTTCAAAGTGAACCGGGAAGCGCTTTTCCGGATGGGCTTCTCTATATATCCGACGAATTTCTGCAAGTTCTCTGTAGAGATCGAATCCGTCCTCAATCTCCACATCCTGGTTTTTCTCCTTATATATGTTCATGATATCAAGGATTATGCTTTTTGCCTCAACGGCGAACTTGGGAAATACTACCTCAATAAAGATCATGACAGGATTGACAGATCTAGAGCATATCATGTCAGACATGGACTAAACTCCAGTTAGATTTCTGGAATATAGGCAACGAACTCACCCTAAAACAGGCTCTTTAAACCGTTTACTAATTTTTTCCGCCAGTTTCACGATCTTTTGCGTCAGTTCCACAACGTGGAACGGATCTAACTCGGACCTATCTTGAGGTAGGTCTCGCAATAATTCTTCCATCACCTCGACAGCTTTAATTCTTAACCCTTCCTTTAGTTGGTCAACATAACTTTCCATGTCGCCAGGGGTGAACAGCGGATCATCATAGATATGCTTATCCAAAATCCACATCACCCTCCCCACAGGCCTCGCCTTTGCGTCAAATGCATGCTGAAGGACATCATAAAGCTCTCTAAGTAAAGTTTCATGCACAGAGGATAATATCTGACGAAACATATTCTGGTCCGACAAGGTCCAGGTTTGCCACTCGAATGAGGTGGCGTTCTTGGCATACATGAAGGCAATATCAAGAATAGGAAGGTCGATTTCGTTGTCCTGGTATTTTGAACGGATGACATCCATAAAAAGTATCATTCTGGAAAATAATGGAACACGCCAACGCAAACCACATTCGGCCAAAAGATCCAATGACGACTTTGAGATCATGCTCACAGGATCTTCCGATCCCGGGAGTTCAACCGGTTGAAGATCAGGATCATTCAAATCGTAGGAAAAACATTTCTCCGCTACTGCACGATAATAACCTCGGGGATCTGGTGGGATATATGTATATGGTGTGTCCACAGTAGAATCCGTTGGGGAGCTTGGGGACAGGCCAAGGGCTTCCATATCAACCGGTTGGTCAAAGCTGGAGATGGAAGAGGGGCGGGTTAGATCGCCTGGTATGGAATACGAAACAGAGGAAGGAATGGAATTCCGCAATCCGCTGGACGGCTGCCCCGAAGTGGTCTTTGAAAGTTCGGTAGGGTTAGACTGAACAATGGCTAACATGAGTTGCGACAATGCCGGGCCCTCTGACTTCCGCCAGGTATCCCACGCCTCATCTGTGTCAAAGTCGTCACTGCGTAATGTACGTCTGGTGTTACCAAGACTCAGAAAATTATTGTACGCTTTCAGGTCCTGCAAAGCTGCCTTTTCAGTCCAGGATGGCTTATTCTTATTGATATCTTGCTGGCATGTCGCCAATGGTATGTTGAAAACTTTAGATACCACCTTCACCATTGGCATATCGTTAACGTTATAAGACAACGGCGCTGGGGGGCCCAAGATAGTAGACGTTGACGAACGCCTATTAGTCTCATCCGATAAACTTGAGTCATGTTGTAGCAGTTTCGATTCCATAGTTCCCAACTTACTACTCAATTCTTGGTGGCCGCCCAATTCTTTGATAACCGCATGCATAAGCCTGACAAACAGAGCAACATGACGGTCCGCTAGCCATTTCCACGAATCATCCGCTTTCAATTTCTGCAGCTCTTTGGTGGCCGATGAGTAAAAGATCAAGACTAGATCTTCCGGTCGACGTGACTTGGATACCTGATCATAAAATCTAGGCTCCTTGAAAGCGGTGTAAAACGCAGCAAAAGTACGTTTTACCGCTGCATCTTTATATTCGACATTGCTATCTCTTCCCATCCATACACTTTCCAGCCTCTTTTGTAGATTGGGCATAAAATCTTTGGGAAACCGAGTACTCTTTGAATCACGCACTGAGTGCGTGAAATCACGCATCACCTCATGAAAGCTAGTAGAACTTCGGTGAATGGCCGGAGCGGCAGGGGCGGGGATCTGTCTCCGGGGCCGAGGTTGGAGAAGATAGTGCAGGTAAGCACAGCGTAGAGCATAAGAGTAAGCATCGTCAGTGGTCACCAGAACAGATTGGCGGACGGACTGTCGAGAATGGACGGAGCCGAGATTACTCCGACGACGCTGTGCATTGGACATCTCGATTAAAGGATTCGAGGACAATGCGGGTGGACTCGTTCGCGATAAGAACGGGAAAGGATGTGTCTGTGTATGTGTGTGGGGTAGCTATACGGATGGGATTCGTCACCCGGCCTTTGTTTTTGGAGTTGACGTTGAGTCCGACAATGACGTTGGCAAGGGGCAGCAAGGGCCCTAACTAAGGGGGTGGGGAGGAGTTGCACCTGGGTAGCTGTCTAGGGTCGAGGAATGAGGAGGGGAAACTGGACAAAACAAGCAACAGGTCGGGGGATGGAGCTGAGATGCTACGCGGAAGCAGGATGAGGAGATCAGGAACAGGAGGAGATACTGATTTAGAGATATGCAGGGGGATTACTAGGGCAAGCCTGAAGTGGCGATACAGTAAAACTGGCGTGTCGAGTTGCCCAGAGCTAAGAAGTACCTAACAGTACCTACTATCTGGTCTGGTGTTGTCGTGGTTCAGAATCACGATATGTGACGTTGGAACATTAAGACCCCTCCCAACAGATGGAGTTCCAACGTTGGACTTGACAAGTTGTGTCAACGTGTTATTCTTGCCTAGTTTGTTAGTTCGGTTAGGTTAATAACATGTTAATTGGTTGAGTAACCTGTACATTGAGGTGATGTGTACCCGGTCGGTGATGTGTCATGATCTAAATCTCGCGTTGCTACAGAATTAAAGGCAGATAAATAGTATATTTGGAATTTGCATTGATAGAAAGATGTATGTAAGCACAATGTGGTTGACAAAGAGCAGAGCCGCCTGCTGATAATCAATAATTAGCAAAGTGATCCGTTTCCCGAACCTTATCTTTCAGGGCCCTTGGAATTTCGAACAAGGAATGCATCCAGTGCTTGTTTCTCTTCTAGGAACGCCATTACCCTCTCCTCCAGCCCTAGATAATCGTAAACCTGCATCTGTGGCTGCTTCAGGTAGGTATATAAATGTAGATAGCTCGGAGTATTCCTGGAGTCCAAAGTCGGGGACTTTATTCTACTCACCAACGGTGCTGCGTGCGAGCCTTTCTAATCCATTCCTCCAACGGGTTTTTTTTTTTTTGGATGGCGCCTAGGCATTCCCTATTCGATATTTTTGGCGTGCATTACAGGAGCCTTGGCATTTTATGGCCAACGTCGGCATTCGGCAGGGAAAATGCAGCGTTTCACGGTGTGACTGCAGCTGCATTTCGGGAAACAGTCTCACCCTAACGTCACTGGAGAACCCACTTCCTTTGCTGATCCTAAGTTTCACATCCTGGTCCCTTGTAACTCGGCTGGGTCCTAGAAGCTCGCTTTTGTAACCTCCCCAGCTGTTGACTTCGTGAGATGTATACGTATTGGTACATACGTCTCTAAAGTACCTACACCTAATATATGTGCGAAACCCGACTGCAGTAGCCTTACAGTCAGGATTCTAAATACGCCGATTCACTACTTCTTTTTTGCCTGTTCTTTTTTCTTTCGGGCTTCTCTGTCCGTTGGCTTCGCGAGCCTGCATCCATCGGGTCCCAAAACCCCGTCTCTGTGTCGATCACCAAATTCTCTGCAAATCACCACCCATCATTACCGCAAATATCAATCGTTCCTTGTCCACTCTAGAAGAGCGGTCCTCCGTTGTACCCCACTCACCGCGATGACCAGCCGCTTGTCGCTCCTTCCCTTCTCCTATGAAAGCTCCGTCATTGTATCATCCGTGACACATGTCATGTGTATATATAGCCGAGAAGCGAGCGTGAAATCGTAACAAATTTCAATGTGTACTGAATTTTACTCCAAAATGTTCGGACTATTCCCAGCGATCCTTTTCAGGGTAAAGGGATGGCTGTTTTAGCAAGGGCAACCCGATTAAGGGCTGGGTTAACATGTGGTGAAATTAATTTTTGAGAGCGTTATGGTTGACATAGCACGCGCACCTGGACGCTGCTTTTACCTACCAGCTGAGCTGCTCTCCTTTTCACTCATGTCAGCAGTGTAATAAAGGATCACGGGAATAAACCATCAGCCCCATTGCTTAAACTCTATATAGAGTAGAGATGAGATAGATGGACTATAGCTACAACCTGTATTTTTTTGTACTCTAGTCCATCGTCATCGTCATCACCATCATCATCATCATCATCATCATAGTAGTAGTAGGGAGGCTGTGTTGTGGGAAAATGTGGGAAGAGGTCAAGCCCGAAAAAAAAAAAGAAGCTGTAAGTTTGTATCGAACGAACAATTGAGCGAGCAAGGGCCCCATCTCGTACGAAATGTATGGTAGCCTGGAAAGACAAGCAGTGCGTTTTTGCTCCTCACGGGTTGTTGGGTGATCTCACGACCCTAGCAGTCACGGGGAAAGGCTGGAGTGCGAATGCCCTTGCCCTGGAGTAGGGAATTTGTGGAGCGATCAGTGTTGGGAGGGAAGAAGCCTGAATAGAAGGAGGAGAGGAAGGAGGCAAAGGGTTCTGGAGAGCTCCCTTTTTCTCCTCCGTCCTCGAGATACCTACTCTACATCCATCCCATCCCATCCCACGCACGCACACACACGATTCAAACGCCTCACGGAGACTTTTCATAATTTGCAGTACCAAACCACTGCACAGTCCCGCAGTGCCGATACCGGTAAAGTACATACCATACTGGGCCTGTTGAATTGTACCTACTTGTCGAAACTTGCCGTCTTTCGCTGTCACCCACCCACCACCCCTCCTTTCCCCTACCTTTCCCACTCATAACCTCCCCCCCCCCCCTCCCTAGTGCTAGACAGCCGCAAAAAGATTAAAGCGAATTAAAAAAAAATAAAAAAAAAAAGAGGGAGAGGGAGAGAAAAAGAAAATTCTTTACTTCCTAATCTCCCATCTTATTAAAGGAAAGAGAGGAAGAAAGACATAATAAAGCTGAGGGACCAGCACTAGACCAGTTGTCGTTATCTTCTTAATTTATCCGCCGAACCTTCTGTTTATTTTCTTGTTCATCTTTTTTTTTTTTTTTTTTTTTCCTCTTTCCCTTGCATTCTTCCCTTGCTCGAACCCTTTAGGAGTGAGCAACAAGTGGTTCGGCTATCACCAACGGCCTACCTATACCTGCCTGCCTCTGCCCTTTGCCCTCTACACTACCGTACAGCTCAGCCAGCAGCAACGCAACACCTCTTCAACCCACCTTACACCTCTACACCTCCGCAACCCTACCACAACCACTCCTACAACCACAGTAACTCAGTGTTACCACTACACTGTCATCAACCACAACTAACTACACAGTGTATTTTCGACACAAAAAGACTATATTTTACAGTCTTCTGATTCTTTTCAGCTATCGGTATATTTACCAATAACAAACTAGTATGTCTTCTACGAGACCCCAAAACAACCGCTCAATTACTTCGCGTTCTCATGTTGAAGTGTTGGAGTCGCCGCCTCTATCAGCCACCTCCTCAACTTCCTCAACACCTGGTTCTATCCACGGCGACCAAGACCCTATAGATCGCGAAGCGATGAGATCAAGTCAGGATCGTGTAGCGTCAAGGGAGGAACCAGATGTGGTAGAAAGAGGGAGATCGCCTGTTGTGGAAAGGGAAATTTATGCTGAAGATGATGCAAGGAGCATGAGCCCACGAAGAAACAGCGAGGAGCTGGAACGAATTGGTCGGGAAGCAAAAGCTATGCTTGAACAGTGAGCATCCCTTTTCTACTATCTTTTCATCTGCATGATAATGCTGTGGAAATGGTGGAGCGGCGTCGGCTAACAACCTTTAGACAAGCAAAAACGTTACAGTCTGGCTTATTAGCACTTCTTGATCGTGTAGATAAAGTTAGGGAAGAGCATGATAAACTAGAAGGCGAAAACCGTTTCCTCCAAGAGTATGATAACCATTAACTCCCCCTCTTTTTACCACAACAAAAACTTGTTGATTCGGGAGTTCTTTTTTTTTTTCTTACTAACGACATACTCACTATTAGATATATTGGCTCATTAATGGCCACGTCGAAAATCACTGGAGACTCGGGTAGAAATCGCAACTCCAGTAGCCGGTTAAAGTAAACCAATTCTTCAACCTATCGACCAAATTTCTTATACACAGCGCGTCTTTTGGAGGATTGTTTTTGGTTTTTATTTTGGTTTATTTTTTTGGCCTTGGTTTGGGAAAAGTCGTCATCGTTTTTGAATATTTTGAGCCAAGCATATTGAGCGAGCATATGGGCTGCTCAACTTCGATTCCACCATTGGAGATAAAGGCGAACAGGGCGGTGGAAGCGTGGATCCTCTCAGACGACCATCGGCCCATTCTGATGGCTGGTTCGTGGAATGGTCTGCTCTCTTAACGACCTGCTACGATGATACCAACGGTTTTCTTTTATCCTTTTCACTACACGAACCGAAACTCACCATATCTGTACGCGAGATGGAATTGGGAGGGACGGGCAAAATCAACTTCGTCCCTTATTTTGGTGGGGTTTTATCGTTAAGTTTTTTATTATATTATCTACTGGAGTTTATCTGCTTTAATTGTACTTGTTTCTCTTATTTCTTTTGGTGTTCTCGTGTTGGTCTGTTTTTTGATTTTCTTTTTATTATCTTTTGCGCTGCATGGCTTCTTTTCTCTTCTCAACCCCATATGCCTTTTTTATTACCTTCTTGTCATTCATTGTGGGATCTTTTTTCTTTCATATAGGCTACTTTTTCCCCGTTTATTTTATTTCCTCGTAGCGGTACATAGTGCGGATCCTTTTTAGACTTTTATCCTCGCGGGACCCCAGGGCTGCAGGGCGCAGCAGGGCAGGCGGAGTGGGAGTGGGTCGGCGCTTTCTATTCTGGTGATTTTGTTGTATTTATTCCGAGCCTCTCCACCTCCCCTTTTTTTTGGTTTGGGTTTTTCCGTTCTCTCATTATCTCTTAACTAGTTGGGGGGGGGGGGGGCATGGGAACGGATGGGACGGGCAATCGGTGTGGGTGGGGCGTACTATCTATTTAGCTACATAGGTACATGTACTTCGGTCGGACTTCTCATTTCTTCTGCCTTTACCTTTGCTCTAACTACTTATCATTTTGTACGTTCATTATCATCGTCATCATCGACCTCCAACGCCTAGTAAGAGGGAGTTGCACTGGATGCATGTAGATAAAATGGGGGAGGGGTTGTGGTGGGAGCCTGGAGGTAAACAATCCAAAACAAAAAGTTTAAATTACTACATGTACATGTATATTCATGCATGATGTCTCATGAGCTCCTGTAAATACGTATATGATACTACACCTTGCTCTCCGCCTCCCTCTTATACCCTATTAGGGAGGGGAAGGGTAAGGGGAAAAAAGCGCAGTGGCTAGTGTAGGGAGGGGGGGGGGAGCGATTCAAACTACGTGTTTGGCTGGTTTTCTACCCTACATGTACGTATCTATACGTGCGGAATATTATCCCTTCTACACTCCTTGTCCCACTTCCCCGGCTACCTGGTATGATATGGCGTAGCATATACCATTTCCCCGTGCCCCCAGAATCCCAGTGCCTATAGCTTATAGTAGCCAGGAGGGCACAGACAGCAGGAGGCAGGTACAATATTATATCAAGGGACCCGCTCCTTGAGCCTTGTGAGGGGCAAAGGCGAGCGAGCACTAGCAGCAGCGGCGGTCCACTTGCTGCCGTACCGCGGGGAGTTAACTCGGCTTCTCTTGCCTTCCCACGACCATTGACCGGCGTGAGCCGAAAACGGAGACGAAATTAAAATGCGAATTGGTCGCGGGGGAGGGAAACAAGGGAAGGAAAACACGAGAAGGGAAGGAAATCACGAAAGTGATCAGATAAGATGGATTAATGGGAATCTCCGGTCTCTCCTTTCGGGTAGGCTAGGAAAGTCCTACGTCCAAACACCTTTGGCTACCCGCAAAGAATCACGAGATAAAGTAGACCTGGTCGCTCAGGCGAGGATCGAAGTAGAGGGCTGGGATCGCGGTAACGACAAGAGTCCCTTCGAGCCTCCTCTCCTTGAATGGATGCGGGGTAGCAAATTTCACGATGCTACCTAAGGGATTAAGGGATTGGTGCGGAGATCACGCTTTAGAACCTCCAAATGAGTTGCACCATGTCCTGGTCGACCTATGGTGTTGTGCCTTACCGGGACTGAGATATTCGTCTGATGAACTGTCTCCTAAGTTTAGGATTTAGCATTAAAAGTGATGCCAAAATATGAGAAAGAGAAAGGGGAAGAAGCAACACAGCAAAAGCAAGGGGAAGAAAAAATAAAAAATAAAGAATAAGATTAATGTGTTGTTCGCTCCATGATGGATGACGACAAGAGCACAACATTGCAATGTTGTTTTTATTACAAATATTAGGTTTACTTCTCAATAACTAAAAAGAACAATAGGCGCCCAGCCCTGAAGAATTGAAGCTTTTTTGCAACAGAACAAAGCTGTAGTAGCAAACGCGTTGTGCTCGTCGGCACTTGTTGGTGAAGAGTCGGCATTCCAAGATCTAGATCGATCACCGCATGACCCGAGTATGCCTCGATTTCTCCAGCCAGCCTTTTGTATACAATGACGTCGTTTGGCGCACCATGATTGATTGATCGATTGCTTAAGCCTCTTTTTAAGTACAGCCGATTAGCAATTGTTGCAGCTGCTTATGAAGACACTTTGTTTCGATGAGACATTTGGTGGTATGTACCTTGCATTCGTCTCAAGGGCTGTCCCGGAACAACCTAAGATGCGCCAGGCGCCAGGTGCCAAAAACAGGCGATGTTCTCATGGGAGACTACGTCATAGTTTTCTCCTACCGAGTCTGAGATGGGAATTTCAGATAAACATGGAGTTCCACACTTCATAACAATAAAATCTCTTGAGGCGCAATGTCGGTGCGGTGGCGGCGGCGAGAGCTGACTTGAGATGGATGAGTCGTTGGAGGAACGTTTTATGTGTAACCTGATGACGTCATGATGGGCATTTTCAGGTAAGCCTTGGCAATATCAGAGAAAAGGGACGAGACATTTCTTTTTATGGGGAAATGTAACGAGAATTTTTCGCACTTTGGGATTTAGATGCAAGCACAACGTCGCCTTTGCATTCGTGGGGAGTCTCGGCCTGCAATTAAAGAGCTATCATCCATATAAATAACATTGCCAGCCCCTTAAACGATATCTACCCTAGAGTATCAATTACATGTAGTGATGCCCAAGCTTAAGGCTCACGCTGACAAATCCAGAGTACGAATCCCGGATAGACAATTATTAGACTTTGCGCAGATGGAGCCTCTATATTTCAATTATCTGATTGGCAGGCTTTGGGATCGGCACAAGTCAAGTTACCGAAAAATGGAGCTGGCCCCATTTGCGCAAAGTCTGTCATTATATCTCTATTCTGATCATTTCCCGGCGAAGAATAACAAGGGTATAGTTTTTCCCGGACCTATTTAGGCTCACTGCAAATCACTAAGGGTTTGATGTGTGTCTGTAGGGACAGTTTCCTGTCGCTAGCAAAACAAGGGTCCAATCCAACCAAAACATTTATGCCATACAGTTCAGAGTAGCTAATGATAATGCTGCCCGTACGCTAGCATTTATAGCCTTGGCGACTGGGGGTGATATACTCTATATATGGACTGGCGATGATCTCTCCTACAAATCATCCCTGGTTCTTTTCGTGGTAAACGAGTACTACAGAAAGATGAGGATAGAATACCAGTGCTCCGGAAAGAACCTGTGTCACTACAATGTCAACACCAATAGAGCAGAACCCCTGAACCCCTTTGGGTAGTTGCCTTTTGTTTGTTGCCTATCACGCATGATCTTTGTCACGTGATGGTGTTTGTGCTAGGATATAAGCTTTCGGAGCAAGTCTCAATTATTATAAGTAGATTCAATTCACGCTAATCGTCGCGAGGTCACTAAGGCGGCCAGGAACTGTTTGGTTGTCTTTAACCCTTCTTGATAATTAACGGCTAGATACACGTACTCATCCAAACAATCGTGGCCGAGGCAATCGCGCAAGCCCTGCCTCTCTGCATTACGTGGCCTTGACCTAAATAATATTTTTTCCAAATTTTGTACCGATTTCGATTAATCTACCGAGCAGCGCTGTGCCTCCGTACTCAAACCTTTACAAAGGTCCAGATAAAACTAACCCGCATGCGCATGATAATGATAATTATAATACCTGTGATAACGCGAACCTCACCTTCCAACTTTCGAGGTAAGATACTTCAGATCCATTATCACACACCGTCGATGCTAAAAAATTCTACATGTATGTTAGATACGCTTGCGAGGAGAAGCTCTGGATGGATAGATTCCGGGCCAAATAAATAATAATAACAATGAAACGTTCCTGAATCCTCGTTGGATCCAGTTCACTCTTTCGGTCTTTCTAGCTTCAGGTTAGGATCTATAAACGTCGCATTACGAACTTATTTGTCAAGAAACACCATTTGATTCCATACAACAAAGGATTGGATCCACAGATCTAGATGATACAGAGCTCAACTGCACAAAGAAGAGTATAGATGACATATTTATAAACGTAAGTACTTTTTTTTTTTTTTTTTTTTTTGCAAAGTATATGTACTCGTCGTGTCCTGACGTTTTTGAACGCGACTAATATTGCATACCATACAAAAATATGCCAAGCTCCTGGTTTTTGGTGTATGCAATAGTAGCCCAGTTCAAACGTCAGGACACTACGAGTACCATACTCCTACAGATCACAGGATGACGAAAAGGCTACTGTAGTCTTGCAGGTACAAAGCGTCCCCACAATGACAAGAATTTTCAATACAGCCAGGCCAATGACAAGACAAAACTTGATTATGGGGCCAGCAAAGCGTCCCTATGAATTTGGAATCATCCGGGATTCATCCTAAAAGATGAGAGATACTGTACCACTGTATGAAAACAAATTTGGAGAAGAAAGACTCTAAAGTCGGTCTAGCTAAATCTTACGGGAAAACTCGCGCGGGATAATTGCCGAAGTGATTAATCAGGGTGCCACTTCTTACTTGGGGAATAGGGATTTCCGCTGAGAGTTGAATTTACGCACGCCTCTATCCTCCTGCTTGCAGAGTCCTGGGAGTTAAATCGGTTTTATACTGGATATAATCGGATGGTTGTTGGTGAGAGTGACAGATTGCGGGATGACGACGCCCCGTAGAGGAAAAAAGCTTAAGTGGTTAACATTCCATAACTGGCCCCATGACCGATTTTTATTCTGATATGCAAGAATGCAGGGTACCTACTTAAACCGTCCCGCATGCGACTGGTCGAGTGCATTGGACATTGCGCGCATGGATCGAGTAAATCACTATCACCGGGTTCTCTCACGGTTGTATGCATGCAACCCCTCAACTCGCTACCACACACCTCAAATCTTGGACGTCGAAGGTGAAACTTCAGACGGAATGACGAGGTATGTACTCGAGAGTATGGGAGCTGAACGTATGTGGGGGTATATGTTCCGCCAGGCTGCATTTGTAGGCACCTGCCCGCGCCCACAGGGTAATGCACAGGTACTCGCGGAGGTGGAGACATTTTTCCTTTTTCTGCTTGTAACTGTAACTTCCGACCGAAACGATCTCGATCGTATATTTTGGAGACTTTTGGACCATGCCTCTCCTGTCCTCTTTTCACGATAGGACCAGTGCCAATATTTACTAGGCAAACCCACTCTGTGGAGACCTCTCGGATTCCAGGATCTGACCCTGCGATTACAACTCTTACCATATCGCATTCACATATAATCGAATCAACGTCGTCTTTGTCACATTGAGTGAGTGATGAGGTGTCGATCGGACAAGAGATATTCACGATACAACCGGTGGTCACCGAAACATAGGAAGGCACCCCAGGAATTGGAAACAAGGTCCCGGCTCTTTATGAAATCAACCGGAAAGTTGCGTACCTATGTGGTGTTAGGTCATCTGTGATAGGGTAATAAGTCACGCCGGGTCTGTCCCGGGTACTGGGTGCGTGATGCGTGATGCGTATGCAGCCACATCGGTGAAAGTTTTGACGGGAATTATGGTGGGAGCTTCTAGATTTAGTGAATAGTTGAGAGCGCCAAGCCCGATAATACCCTTCAATACATTTAATACCCTTCAATACATGTAATACAATTTCACTTCATTAATTAAAATGCTTCTGCAGCGTTTCTGGGAACCAACGCATCCTTAGATCTATAATATACCTGCGAACATCCGTTGGAGGTAAATCGCTTAGTCTATCCATAATATAATTCGCTCTCCGCCTATCTCCCCTAAATCGCCCAAAACAAGAACTTTTGAAAGTATGAAAGGCCTTCCTTTCTAAAGTCATATATCATCACTCGCCAACGCCAAGGCTCCATAAAGGGTCTGGTTGCGTCACGCCCACAGGAGGCATACCTGTAGTGAACACCCCTGTGGGGATCTCGAGATATCATGCAAGTACGGTCATCTTTTTGAGGGGTACATACATGTATCACGTATATGTATGTGTACTCTATCTTCCAATACGGGGAACAAAGGCCAAACACAACGTGCACCATAGAAGTGCACACCGGGACCAATCTTTCCAATCACGATCGACAAACTAGCGAATAAATCCATATTAGTTTTGCACGGCGGAAGGATTATTGACCTGAAGTCTTAGAGATGCTTCCTATCATAGATGGAAGTGCTATACAACGGTTAAGGCTCTCGGACGTTTTAAGTTGGGCCACTTCTCGCCCATCATAATTGACTTCCACTAAAGATCTTCGTACTAGTGTCTCATTTCACCACAGCCTAAGTACCTCCTTATTCTACCGGGGTTCTACCAATGACATTCTACTGGCAGTTGACACCTCAGAGGTCAGATTGAGATGTTCCGATGCACATGTGCTATTTTGAGTCAAATTGTCTTAATCAGTAAACCCAACGGTGTTCTCCACGTATCTGCGATTACCCCGCTATGACCACTCTTATGATAACCTATGCAGTAAAGTATCACCCCCATACGGACAGCCCTTGCGATTTAACTACAACAAGCGCCTCAGTTGGTAGTTCAGCTTGACATGATCAGATATACATCTTATAGATGCAAATTCCTTTGGGAGGGAATGAGGGTATTGATGTTGTATATGATACTTGACTATATATTATATTGGTCATCCCAGGAACTACATGTAATGCGGGGGTCCTCAAAGTGATGCAACGGCGACAAAAACCACTAATTTCGCAGCTACTGGCCACCATGCCTAAAAGTTGGAAGTAATTTATATATGTCTAGTTGCATCAAGCGGAGCTATATAATAAAAAAATTGACTGGGTCTAGCTCTGATGGTGGTCGCGATATCAGAATATTGAGCTTGTTGCATCACTTTAAGGACCCCGGGGTACATGTGTTTGACTTTCTCTAGACCCATAGTCCTGCCACTCCCGCTTCCTTTCTAGTCGAATCCGGACAAGATCCGAAATGGGCGTGCGAGAAAAAGAAGGTTTAATGTACTTGCTCAATAGTGTCTAGTGTCTACATTAAGTGTTGTAGAAAGTAATGGCCCCCACAAGTTGACACACCAGTCTCTTGGGTTATCCTAAGAATAAAGCCCGATTTGGAGGGTGGAAGTTCCTCGCCTTGATATATTTACATTTAGTCGCATGTATCTGGAAACTACATGTAGGGAGGCTGAAATAAGCTGGGTTAGAGTGAGCCGGGCTAGTAGGGTTAGTCTATTTTGTTTTAGGTTAATTATAACATATACCATGATCATGAGGCGAGAATCCAACCCTGTAATGTTTGGCCTGAAACATAGGCTTTCACTTACCATAGGCTGTGGTTTATGGGAGCGATGATATGAACGTACCCGTCCGGAAATTAAAGCACTCTAAACGCCCTCCAGACAGCACGCGTTCTCAGGCTCCCCTTTCCACCCCCAGTACTCTATACGTCGTGAGGGCTTGTTCTTATATCCTAATGGAGTCTAAGGCCATCTCGTGGTGGGTACCTAAATCAGCCATTTCTGGATGTAGAGCCGCGGCTTTTTTCTCTATGGCAGGTCTGCTGCCTATGCAGCTGGGCTTCCATGGGAGAGCTTTAATACAGACCCCCATCATGCAGGGGGTCGTTGGGTTGAGCAATGTATCTCTTTGGGGGGTTGGGATTGGGGCTGGGGGAGAAGGTTAGAGATGAGATCATAAGCGCTCACTCGAAATAAGGGCCCTATTGGAGATCGGCTGAGGCATCAACCCATAAGAGGTTCGGGCTTCTTGATTTGCGGGGAAAATAACAGCAGGCGCGGAATTCAATTCCGACCCTCTCCCTTGCTCGTTTGGTCCGTGTTACCAGACACGTGGGACCCATAAGCGAGGCAAAGGTACTGAAGTTACATAGTGGACCAGATCTCGTCAGACAGGCAGACATCGCGATTGCGGAGTAATGAGTGTAGGCAGAGCGGGATAGGTAAGTACATGTATGTACATGTAGGATTGTAGGAACATATCATCTGGCCGGCCAGCTAATACTGTATGTTTGCAATAGGGCCTTACGATACGTCCCCCTCCCTCGAGCAATTCTTTAGGTAGGGAAAACCCAATCTGCCTAAACCTTATCTATCTATAGCGCGGGGAAGAGCGCTAACAGGGTTAAGCTCCAGATCTGGGCACCCCAACACCACTACCAATGCAATGACGTACGGCCGCTTAAGAAACTTTCTGTCTCCAGTGAAAGTAAATTTGTCTCGTACAGATCAAACGGCTATTTACTTCTACACGCACCGTACGTTCCGCACCTGTCAGAAGTGCAGGAGGTGCCACTCCACACCAACTTGCATTGGATTGAAACTGAGACTAGACCGTCGGTCGTCAAAAGGATCTGGGTACCATGCACTCATACCATACCACCGGATGTTATATCCGCTAAATCTGGTTGACTAGTTCTGCCGCCCCCGTTCTGGCATAAGCGAAATGGAACTTCCAGGTCGGCGGCCATCAAAACCCACTCTATATGCAGTAACAGCCTAGGAACTTATAATAATATAGACTATCACAACATGCCCTAATCACTAAAACGGGTCTTGTCGGGATATTGCAAGAGCTTGGAGAGGACCGATGATGTAGTGGAGACAAGCCTGGGTCACTACATCATAGTGTAGATAGCAACTGGAGTATCGATTCACAACCAGCGTGTTATTTGCTCGAGTCTGTATTGCAGTGTCTTGTCTCGGGCCTGACCCATGAGATGTGCCTTCTACCCACGTGTAGTTGCACGTCACATTGTACCAAATCATCAGGAAGCGTCAAAGTTGGGGTGCACCCTAACTATTTCAAAACACACACATTATTATTCTATGTGGTGGCAACACCCGTAATTGAAAGACATATCTGGCAGAAATCTTGCATGAGAGTGTACTCAATAGTGTGAAGCTTTATGGATACCATTGACTCACCGTGCCTGACACCTTAAACCGGGTCCATTGCGCTCTTACTGGACTGCCGGTAACTGTAACTATTGCGTTGTGCCGCATCGATGTCATAGAGTAGGCCTCTCTACAATGGCCTTGTCTTCAGTGACGTTTGTCGCAGAGAGATAGTTGGGAACCCCTTTTTCGGGTGCCCGGCCGTAGGCTGGATACAGATTGAGTCGGTCCTAAGTGAGATACTGACGAAACCGTAGGAAGGAATTATTAGTATATTAGCCTATGCTACTTCAAATATAATAGCTCCTAGTCCACGCGTGCAGTTTCGTGTATGACTATTGTCCAACCGCCGTTTAAAATGCCAGTCTGGGACGTGTGTTGCTTATTCTTGTAGATAGTGGAATTCTACATTCTGAATATGCAAAGATGTGTTTACCTTACTCTTACGAGAATTGTTGCATATATCATCTTGGTTAGTCTCGCACCGATTCCCCCTTTAAGTTAATGCGACTGAAAAGTGGAATGGCAGTGGGTCTTAGTATTAAATACTTATCATTAATCGCTAGAAAAAATGTAAACATAAACAACAGCACTGGATGTGATTCGACCGGGCCCGGATCGCGAAATGTGAGGTCTGGGCTGTGGGTCAATAATGGGCAGGGGGTTTCTGCGATCCCGAAAACCAAAGGGTTTTCCCAAACCCCCAACGGTATCCAGGGCTTATATGTAGTTTAGGGCTTAATTAAGCTCCAGTCTCAAAAGCCCGAGGCCCAACCTGGCCTGGGACCAAACCAAGGCCCATTCCGGTTCCTACCAGTATGGACCCAGGCTCAGAGCAAGGCGATATCTACAATGTCCAAAAGGTTAATGAACTTAAAGCAGAATCTTCGGTAGAATGTGGCATTGTCATATAATGCCGCATGATTTGCACTGCAGTTTATCGTATTCTATTTACTGCTTAAGCACTGTACGGCCTGAACGCATATCTCTATGTATAAGTCCAATTTCAGCTGTAAAAGAAATAAAATCCTCCTTTAAGACTTCTTTATAAAACCTTATATAACCCTTGTTTCAGGCCTGTTCGAATGGAAGGTCTACCATTCGGACTAGCCAATGGCCCTATACACAATGTTTATGATGAAGCGCAAATTCTCCAGGCGGCCTGGCATGAAGGATCACGTGGTCGTCTATATAAACGATATACTACATGCATAGTTTTCAGTAGGTCGGAAGCTGAGCACGAACAGCATGTTTGTGAGCTTGAGGTGTTACAAGTAGAGTTAAGGATCGTAATGGTACTTGTACTTACACATCATACACGGAAAAGCAACAAATTAGCTCCGTCGCTCATTGGCCTATTCCGGACAAATAAGTGCTCGGGCTATGTATGTACCGCAAATTTATCAACGCTTCATATATGATCACATAGCCCTACCCCTTTATAAAGTGTCGTTGCTGAAGGGTCAACAGTTCAGGGACGCTTGAGACTATAGTAATAATAGTTAGGGTCAGGATGTAATGGTGGCTAGGAAACTCGTTATCGAAGCTACATAAGACGTCCGCGTACAACGCAACCTGCCGAAAACATATTAGCGTCCTTGCAGCTATGTAACCGAGTGATAAACTGTGGTTTCATATATCATATCACGCATTTAGTAAAAAAAAAAAAAAAAAAAAAAAAGCCCGGGGAATTAAATTTGAGCCTTATAAGCTTGGTTCATGGCTCTAAGATTTGCGGGCTTTAGTGGGGCTTCAATGAATGCTAGTAATAATTTAGTTTGGAATTAGATATATAGGGTTCCTTGCTTATAGGTATTATATATCATACGACTCAAGTGTATGGCATGTTTAGTAGCTTTTGGGAGAACACTCTGAGCTAATGAAGGTGTCGGCACTAGTCCCATGAGAGTAGGTCAGAGACTCTAGATCTAAGAACTGCTTAGTTTAGCATTAACGCCCGCAAAGAGGGGCGAACACAACCTGAGTACGTGCACAGAATAGTTTCAAATATGTTGCGGCAAGTAGTTAGTTACATGTTTCTCTCGCAGAATTTTATAGAACTCACTCTAGGCTGAGTTGTATGTACAGTTATTGCATATTGAGGAACGGGATAATAAAAGAAAGAGAAAGAGAAAACAAAACAAAACAAAACAGGTTGCTAAACACTCTAGCCCCTCATACCGTATCAATTTGAATAGAAGGCCCGTCACACAAGACGTCGAAGTTGCCTTTTCAAGCCAGGGTGAGGGGAGATTAGGGGGCTTATTCAAGGCAAACAACCAAATATGGGAATTTCAACGTCCTGTGTGACGAGCCTTCTATTCGAGTTAATACGGTACTCCCACCGAACGTACTCAACGGGGTAAGTTGTATACGCGTAGTGCACCTGCTCTTGCAGCCACGTCAAATGGGGGTACTCTACACATATCTCTAACCTCGATATCAGCGCCCAACCCCTCTTCTAAACCCCTCTTCAGGGTCAAGCTTCGCAATGAATCTTTAAAAATCAGACCTACATATCTAGGGCGGAGCCCGTCCGAAAGCTGTTGGCTTGTTGAGTATCTCTAAGGTTTCGAAACTAGTGTTTGAGTCCGTGATCTTCTGAACACTTCTAAGGACTTTTGCGAGTAACCCGGGTTCATCGAAAAGTTGATGGAGGTCGTCAGAGGCTCTCCCGACACCGCTGATATATGTATAACCTAAAGAGGTCAATTCTGCGGTGAGCTATATCACTGCGACTATATCAAAACCTACTGCTTCTGCCATACTTGTGGGAAAGGGTGGGGGGGTGATAGTATGGAAAGATGGACTTGTTCAAGGAAAGTTCCTGCTTTATAATGCCACGGCTTCAATACCTACAGCCTTGTTATTTACGTACCTGACGAATTACTTAATTGGCTGGGCGTCGCATTGGGATTAACTACATGTAGGGCTCACGGAGTAGGCATACATATATGTACAAGGCTCTGGGATAAAGTAGGTGAACAGATCCTCTCCTGTCAGCACCACATTTAGTTCACTCACTTTATCTCAGAGCCTTGTACCCAATTAAGGGCAACCGCATGCTTCAGCATAGCCTACATCCAGGTTGGGGATAGTAGGTGATAAGTAGGGTAACTGGCGAGTGATATTGTATGACCCCAGTCGCTTGCCTCTAGCTCTTTGGGTGTGTGATTGACTCCAAATAATCAAATTGCTAAACCGTGGCTATAAGTGTAAAGGCTACCTATAGCCTGAGGTCTACCCCGCTTCATTGCCCCAAAATGACCCAGGTTTTGAGCCTTTCTCTCTCATCTTTGGGAACTATACAATAATTTCCCTTTCACATAACACCCGGCCTTTGGTATTGAGGGAGGGCGAGGGTGCAGGAAGGGTAACAACAAAAAAAGAGAAAGGAAAAAACGGACCCCGATATATATCTCACACTCACTAAACCCTTTAATTGATAGAGAAGTCCACAACAGGGGGTAAAAAAAAAAAAGGGAAACGACAAGGAAATTTTCAGCTTTTTTATCCCAAACACCACTCCAATTTAGTATTCACGCTTAAACGGAGGTACAGCCTTGCACTCATCTGCGAGGGGATAAAAGTTAGCGATTGCCTATAATATGGACGTGGGTGAGCAAGGAGGTGGAAGCTTACTCTCATCTAAAGTGGTACCAACAACTGCTCGGTACTTCAACTCAACAGGGCCTCTAGGCTCCTTCTGCCATGAAAGCGTGTGCTTCATCCATTGCTCGTCATCTCTATTAGGATAGTCCTCACGGGCGTGCGCGCCTCTAGACTCCTTCCTTGCCGCAGCTGAGTTGGCAGTCTGCTGGGCGCAGGTAAGTAAGTTATCCAATTCAAGAGCCTCAACAAGATCTGAATTCCAAATCATGCTGCGGTCTTTGATACCGAGCTCCCTGTAGCTCTCATCGACCTTTGCGATCTTCTTAACACCCTCGTCAAGGGACTCCTGGGTACGGAAGACAGATACATCTGCTTGCATCGTCTTCTGCATATCGAGTCTGATCTGGGCCGTGGATTTAGGCCCGCTACTGTTTCTTACGTGGTCAAGGTTGGCAATGGATTCAGCACCAATGTCAGCGCGAACAGGCTTGAGAGGGGTCCCGGGGGTGAGGGTATCCCGGATGGTGTGAGCGACAGCACGGCCGAAGACGATAAGATCGAGAAGGGAGTTAGCACCAAGACGGTTGGCACCGTGGACAGAGACACAGGCAGCTTCGCCGCAGGCGAAAAGACCTGGGACAACCTTGTCCTTGCCATTTTCGTCGACTGTAAGAACTTCTCCGGTGTAACGGGTAGGGATACCGCCCATGTTGTAGTGGACTGTTGGGAGAACGGGGATGGGGGATTTGGTAACATCAACGCCAGCGAAAATGGATGCAGTCTCCGAGATGCCAGGGAGACGCTCATGAAGAATTTCTGCAGGAAGGTGGGAGAGTTGGAGGTACAAGTGGTCCTTGTCCGGACCGACACCACGGCCATTTCTGATCTCGAGAGTCATTGACCTACTCACGACATCTCTTGATGCAAGATCCTTGGCAGTGGGAGCATAACGTTCCATAAATCTCTCCCCCTCAGAGTTAAGCAAGTATCCGCCCTCGCCACGAGAGCCCTCGGTAATCAAACATCCAGCACCGTAGATACCAGTAGGGTGGAACTGGACAAACTCCAAATCCTGGTTGGGGAGACCAGCACGAGCAACCATGGCCATACCATCACCGGTACAAGTATGTGCGGAAGTGCAAGAGAAGTAAGCACGCCCGTAACCACCAGTGGCCAAAACAGTCTTGTGAGCGCGGAAACGGTGAAGAGTGCCATCTTCCTGGTTGTAGGCGATGACACCGACACACTCACCATCTTCCATCAACAAATCAAGGGCAAAAAACTCAATGAAGTAGTTTGTGTTGTGACGAAGGGATTGCCCGTACAAAGTGTGGAGTAGTGCATGCCCGGTCCTGCCATATAGTTAGAATTCTTGATCACTCGATCAATCCCGGATCCAGAGTCGTACCTGTCAGCAGCAGCGCAGCATCTGTAAGCTTGACCACCCTTTCCATATTTCTTCGACTGGCCACCAAAAGCTCTCTGGTAGATCTTACCATCTTCTGTTCTTGACTGTTCAGATATTAGCCCGCCCCAATCCCCACACTCCTACATAAGAATCAGGTTCAGGGTGCTCACAAAAGGACATCCGTAATTTTCCAACTCGATGACACTTGCCGGTGCCTCTCTCGTCATATAATGGATCGCATCTTGATCTCCCAGCCAGTCACTTCCCTTCACGGTATCATACATGTGCCATCTCCAGTCATCTTCGTGCATGTTCCCCAGCGCCGCATTAATACCACCCTGCGCCGCCACTGTATGAGAACGGGTGGGGAACAGTTTTGATATACAGGCCGTGTTAAAACCAGCCTCTGCAAGCCCAAACGCCGCACGAAGGCCGGCGCCCCCAGCACCGACCACAATCGCATCGTATTCATGATCCTAGGAACCAATCAGCCGGTCTGTTTGCAGTAGGTCGTGTAGGGCGATTGAGAGCACATACAACAACTGGATACTTTGAAGAGACATATGGATTTGCTTCTTTTGCGCGGAGGTGCTGTGATGCGAATATCTTCGCTAATGAACGAAAACATTCTAGTCAGAATGGTCACATGCACAAACACCCCGCGGCGGGGTATTAGTCTCAATCAAGCTTACCAACAGGTTTAGAAGCGTGGAAGCTTCTTGTTTGTAGTTTGACACTCGGCGAAATCTAATATATTGGTCAGCTCCGCTGAGGAAATCGCATGCGCATAGGTGGGGGAACTCACGCGCGAGGAAATGAATCTCCTTAGGGCAAGGGAGCTCATGCCGAAGTTATCTAAATATTACGAATTTTGCTATAGCACAGGAAGAAGAAGAGGGGGGGGGGGGGATTGAAGTGAATGAGTGATGATGGTGGAGAGGGAAAGGTGTTAGGGATTCCTGTCCAGTTCAAACCCACGGCGGGCAGGCGGCGGCTATCGGAGGAATGGTCTTGGCCATTCCGCTTCCTCGGCAATCTGATTCTCGAGGATATTCCATGTCCCGGACTTGCCTACCAATGACTAAGCGACCTGGTACACCAATCAGCAATCGCTGTTTACAAAGTTGTCTACCCCACACTGTCTTGTTGATCTACTCACAGGTGGGTGCAAACTGTTTAGATACTCACATGCTCGCGGGTTCACACTCCATTTAAACGAAACCAAGGGTTAAAACACAAAACATAGGACTGAATGTTGATGATCAATTAATAGATATGGTACAATCAACTCGCCTCCATCAGTGCCCAATCTAATATCTCTAACACACCTATACAATACATCTAATCTAATTGTATTGCATATATGTAGCTGTAGAGTTGAACTTGAGATTGCCCTTGATAACCTTCTCAACAGCAGACAAGAAGTCTTTCTCGGTTGCGACCTTCCGTCTCGCACGGATTGCAAACATCCCTTTATAATAGATTAGCCCCATAAATCGCAGAATTATGAGATGACGACTAACCAGCTTCTGTGCAAACACTTCTTAACTCAGCACCTGTACTGTTTGGACACAATCTAGAAATCAATTCCCATCTGATATCCCTCTCGACGCTCATACTTTTCGCGTGGATTCTCAACACGTTCGCTCTACCTTCTAAATCAGGCAAGCTGAATTCAACTTTTCTATCAATACGTCCCGGCCTAAGCAACGCCGGGTCAAGAGTACTGGGCCTATTGGTAGCGAACATAACCTTAATGTTTCCTCGAGGGTCAAAACCATCTAGTTGAGTAATCAACTCCAACATTGTCCTCTGCACTTCATTGTCACCCCCAGCACCATCATCAAAACGGGCACCGCCGATAGCGTCGACTTCATCAAAGAAGATGATGCACGCTTTCTTTGTACGTGCCATTTCGAATAGCTCGCGGACCATGCGGGCACCTTCACCAACATACTTCTGTACAAGCTCAGAACCGATGACACGGATAAAGGTAGCATCTGTTCGATTTGCAACTGCACGAGCACAAAGAGTCTTCCCAGTCCCCGGGGGGCCATAGAGTAAGATACCCTTAGGAGGATCGATACCGAGATTTACGAATCTCTCTGGAGAAAGAAGCGGGAGCTCGACAACCTCGCGGAGCTTCTCAATTTGCTCCTTGCAACCACCAACATCGCCATAAGTAACATCCGGCTTCTCCTCAACGGTCATCATCGTGACCGATGGATCGATTCTTGGGGGAAGCGGCAATAAAATCTGATACTTCTGCCGATCCACACTGCACATCACCATACATTTAGCATATTACAATTCCATAGTTGAATGTGAACAAGTAAACAGTCACTTACCCGACCCTCATGCCTTCCTCAATATCAGTTGGACTCACCCTCTCCCCCAAGTTAACAACAAACTTTGCAATTTGTTTAACATTGATGACATATTTCGCCTTCTCCGGGTCGTCCGCAGACTGGATGATCTTTGTGCATCGAGCGACCTGTAGAGGCTGCTCCTCAGCCATGCGCTGCTTATCGGCCATGACATCCCATAGATGTGGTGGCGCTAACCCCGTATCGGATTCTTTAACACCTATTGATTCCCCACTACCATCAGTGCCGGGCCCAGCAGATACTGGCAGGGATGTATACCAATCTTCTCGTTGACTTTAGTTTGTAAATCTTTGATATCCTTTTCGAGCTTCTTCAAAGGTGCCGCATAGGGTGCTGCTCCATAGGTTTTGAGAACTTGAATGTCTCTACAGAATCGTCAGAAACACATTCAGAGCCATCATTATCCCCATTCCATCCTATCACATCTAGTCTGCGTGCGGATAAAAACCCCATTTGAAAAGCGACAAAACATACTCTTCTGAAAGTGGGATGATTTTCTTTTCCTCCTCCTCGTCGTCGGCGAACTTCTTCTGGTACTTCTCCCAGTTCTGGCCCGTAGCGCTGGGCATGACTGCAGTTATGTATGCGTGTGGATATCGGGGAGAATTTAAGCTATGGGGTATAAAGTAGCCGACGGAGAAGTCGCAAGCTGATAAATTTGAGATGAAGGTGAGGTTGTGGATGATGTGGGTTGTGGAGGGAGAGCTTGGAAGGACGGTTTGGTTCTCAAAGCTCCAGTGATCAATCTAATCTGATAAGGCTCATAATAGATTCATGCGCCAAGAGCGTATTTCTGAGCACGGAGGTGACAAGTACATGTACCTTAATTTTGTACGAACATAAAGGTGTAGATAGTGCATGACATATCAATGGGCTTTATAATAACTCTAGACGATTTGAAAGTTCTAAAGGAGTTATATTTATACAAAATTGGGAGTTTGGTTGTTCTCACTACAATAATCACAATGATTCGCTGAGGATTCATATATCTACACTTTATGGACTGTAACATCAATGGTTTGCACTGGTGTCTACTCATCCCGATCTGACAAAGCTGGCAGCGCCCCAGGGCCACCAAGAGCATCCACCAAACCTCCGTGTGGGAATCTCCTAGCAACAGCAGGCTTGTCTGGGTAGACACTGTAGACAGCGCCACAGAGGCCAAACACTGCGAGTACGAAGGTTCCGACCATGAACATGCCCTTCTTAGGTGTAGTCCAGGTGTACTCCTCGGGAGTAAAACGGCCAAGGATGTCATCGTCTTCATGAACCTACAGTAGTAGAGAGGATCTGTTCAGCGTTGTGGTAGTGACTTATATTGCAGACAACTTACTGGTTCCCCGTAGTTGCGGCGACCCTGCTTGTCCCACCAGTCACCATAAGGGTCCCTGAATTGACGCTTCTGTGGAAGTGGGTTGACGTATCCGCCGTTCTGCAGATGTTAGTTTCTGAGAGTGGTGGTGAGAGGAGGGGTCACACCATCTCAGGATCATTGGCTTCAGTGTAAACTGGGGCATTATTAGGTTCCTCGGGAAGCCTCGGGAAACCAGCGCGGAATGACCGTACACCGGTGTATGTGGTAGGAGCGAGGCGGGCGAGAATTGGACGATGGGCAAATGCCCGGGGAAGAGCAAGTCTTTGGGCAAGCATCTGTGGTGGGGGGATCTGTGAGCCTTCTTTGTTGAGCGGGGCATAGTTTCACTCACCTCTTCTGAATATTGCTGTTATGGAGATTATGATGGTACAAGGCTGTATGGATTAAATAAGGATGTGGTTGGGTATGGTTATGCACATTCTACATACCTTTGTCCTGGCTGTATGTGGGTAGCACCTACCACGGCTTGACCTGATAGCTCTGTGGGCTGTTTCACCTCGCTCGCTAGATACATACATAAAATCCCACTTCCGGCCCTCAAATAGGGAATTACGCCCCCCATAATTCCCTTATCAAGACAATCATCTCCACAAATCTTCACACATATCCACCATACAGCAGATGAGAATCTACATAAAATATCTGCTGATTAAACCAATTGAGAAAAAGCAAAGAAAATATCTAACGTAAAAAGCGAGCAAGAAAAAAAAAAAAAAGGAAAAAAGGAAAAAAGGAAATTTCACTATCCAGGCAAAAAAAAAAGTTGTCGCTTCGTTACCAACCTGATAGTGCCATCAGTCACATCGCTCCTCCATCGCCTCTTCAATACTTTCCATCCAATATCTCAACACACAGTACTCTCTGCACCTCCAAATTTCCTACGCGGTGTCTACATACCAGCTGCTTTCCTTAGACACCAAAATATCCCATGTTTTTCCCCATCCCATTCGTCCAGCTCGATTAACTAGCTACTCCCCACCCCCCCTCTCCTTCTGTGGATGCGCAGCAACTCGCAAAATCCCCCGGGGGAGTCTGGCTTGCCAGACCTAGATCCTCCCCGGGATCCGTCTACAAATTCTTCTGATCTTAGTGCTCCTCCATCTTCGGAGAACGGCCATACAACGACACCAGAGCGGGAGCTGGAGGAGGTTGAGAATGGAGAGGAGGAAGAGGAGGAGGAGGGAGGCAATAGCTCAAACACGGATATAAAAAAACCTTCTTCCAAAAAACGGAAGCTCGATGATTCTCCGCCGTGGAAGAGCGCAACGACTCAGACTCCTACTTCTTTTTTGGACGAGACTGGTAGAAGGAAATCGGGTCGAACAAACCCAATTCCGCTAGAATTCTTGCCTGGACTGGTGAACAAGATCGGTGATGTTACGCGTCCAACTAGGTCCTCGAGAAGACAATCGCAGCAACACAAGAAAGATGTAGCATCTACTCCAGCTCCAGGTGCCTCTTCTTCCCGTCCAGCGACTTCGCGCGCGCGTCCTACATCAACAGGTAAACAACCGTCTACTAATGGCAAACACCACCTGACATCGACACCTTCAAAATCTTCAATCCGAGCACCGAAGCCGACACCACCTAAAAAACCTCCAGCCCTAAGGGAAGCATCAACTAAAAAGACCTCCGCGAAAAGGGGCCCCATCCAAAAACCAGTTACCACTCCCAAACCAAAGCCGAGCCCAGTTCAGGGCACTCGCAAAAGTGCACGAACAGCTTCCAGGACGATTGATGAGCCTTCAAAACCCGACAATCTTTCTAGTGCAAAGATCAATGGCTTCTCGGAGTTCAATTTTGAGTCTGACGTTGAGTTTGAGGTTCAACCAGATTTCAAACCACCAAAAATCAAATTGAAGTTTGGGAAACCAAAACCAGTAATTACCCACCCATTGCACATTCCGGCTACGAAAGAATTCCCTACCTTCGAGGATTTTATCAATCAAGATGACATCTCAAATAATCCAGAGGCTTTGGCTGCTGCTGAGGAAGAAGCCAGGGAGGAGGCTCTGATCCGAAATAGGATTGAAGAAAGTGTCAGGAGCGGATTATTGTCGGTTGAAAACCTGAATCTACCCGAAAAGCAACCGGAACCACCACAACAATATGCACACTACGACCATCTAGTTGCACATGCGCTACATTTTCAGAGACTGCTGACGAGGGAGCGGAAAGATCATGTGGAAATTATGAAAAAGCGGAATGCAATGGTTATGGCGGAGATAAAGAGGAAGAGACCGTTGACAAAAGAGGAAATTGAACAAGAGCAGTGGATTGAGAATCGGAAAGGGTATAAGGAACAAGTTGGGCAATTACGGAGGAAGTGGGAAGAAGTGCTGAAGGTAATATTTTTTTATACTTCGTTTGACGGTACGCGCGCTGATAATCTAAATAGGAAGTTGAACGCCGAAGGCGTGTCCGAGCAGAAGAGGAGCAACGATTGGCGGGAAAAGAGCATCTCAACCAAATGCTTGAGCACTCAACGCAACTACTCGAAGCCCGACGCGGAGACAGACAAACTTCTTTGGCTACCCATTCAGGGGGCGATTCAGAGCTTAGCGAGGAAGATAAGGAAGAATTTGGAGAGAAGGATGAATATGATGACGAGGTAGAGGGTGATATTACATCCGAGCTGGGAGGAGTGGAACTAGCGGACGAGGATAACATGTCTACCAGCGATTCTGATGAGGACGACAGTAGAGATGATGACGAGGGTCTTACCGTTGAAGAACTAAAAGCTAAATACGCTGGTGTAACTGAGAATTTTATATCTAGGTCTACAACTGGTGGCAAAGGGCTTATGAGTCTTTTCCCGGAGTTCGGTGGGGAATCGCCTGTGGATGATGAAGACGAGGTTTTGACAGATAATACTCCAAGAGCTAACATTGAAGACCTGGATAATGATATTTCCGACGAGGAAATGCAAAACATACCGGCGGGCCATGCTCTTGGGGAGAACGAGGACAAAGACCCAGCTGTTTTGCCTGAACTGGAAGAGGTTGACCAAATTTTGATGGACGGCAGCGATGAGTCAACTATCATGGATTCGGAGGAGGAGTTCGACGTGGAAGAAGATGATGATGACGATGAAACTGACGATGATGAATCTGATGAAGAATTTGGGACAGGGTATGGCGGACTGATGGGCCTTTACGGTGATCTAGTGGCTAAGCCACAGGAAGTATCCGAAGATGTGATAATGGAAGATGAGATTACAGGGGAAATGTCTACCCAACCATCAATATCTCAAGGTCCTACTAGGACTAACGCTCACCCTGAGGTAAAGGCCAAGCGTATCGAGAAAGAATCTATGGATGACGCTATGATTGATGATAATGAAATTGAAGAAATCACGCGTGAGGACCTCTCTAATGGTCACCACCTAGATACCATGGATGCAGAAACTACAACTTCTATCTCCCAGGCAGATCCGAAAGAGATTGCTCGCCCATCATCCCTCACATCACCCGAAGAATCTCCCCAGCCAAATCTGGACATCAGAACACCTATTCCCTTTCTCCTCCGTGGAACTTTGCGTGAATATCAACATTATGGCTTGGATTGGCTTGCAGGATTGTATTCAAATAAGACAAATGGCATATTAGCAGATGAAATGGGTCTTGGGTGTGTTCTTACCCTTTAGATGGACTTTTAGTATGAAGCAGTAGCTGACAATCCCGCCTGTACAGTAAAACCATCCAAACAATTGCACTCTTAGCCCATCTCGCATGCGAAAAGGAAGTTTGGGGACCCCATCTCATCGTTGTCCCTACGTCGGTCATGCTCAACTGGGAGATGGAGTTCAAGAAATGGGCCCCCGGCTTCAAAATTCTCACATATTATGGGAGTCGTGAGCAGAGGTTAGAAAAACGCAAGGGGTGGTACGATGATAACCTATGGCATGTTTGCATCACATCTTACCAGCTCGTACTTCAAGATCAGGTCACATTCAAACGTCGAAATTGGCACTATTTGATCCTGGATGAAGCTCATAATATTAAGAATTTCAGGTCCCAGCGATGGCAGACCTTGTTGAACTTTAAAGCCGAGGCGAGGCTACTTATTACTGGAACACCGCTGCAGAACAATCTTATTGAATTATGGTCACTTCTGTATTTCTTGATGCCTTCCGGGGCCTCGAGTGCTATGCCTGCCGGGTTTGCAAACTTAAAGGAGTTCCAGGAGTGGTTTGCACATCCAGTTGATCAGCTCATCGAGGGCGGGAGGGAAGGCATGGATGACGAGGCGAAACGCACGGTTACGAAATTGCACAGGGTTCTTCGGCCATATCTACTACGGAGACTGAAGGCGGATGTAGAGAAGCAAATGCCGGCAAAGTACGAGCATATTGTATATTGTCGGTTATCTAAACGACAAAGATTTCTCTATGAGGAATTCATGTCAATGGCACAGACCCGTGAAACTTTGGTGTCCGGAAATTACCTTTCCATCATCAATTGTTTGATGCAGCTCCGCAAGGTTTGTAACCACCCGGATTTATTCGAGACTCGACAGATCGTCACCTCGTTTGCGATGAAGAAAAGTGTGGTCGCGGACTACGAAACTAAGGAATTGCTCGTACGAAGAAGACTACTGAATGACAATCCTTTTAAGCCTTTCTTTAGTACTGATTTTTTGGAGTTTTGTGGATTGGTTCCTGCAAGGAATAACGGTCTTTCAACCCGGAATACTAGCACGATTCAAGCACTCTCAGCAACGAAGCTATTAGAGAAGTATTACGCGGATAAAGCTGCTTTAATCACGCCTGTTGAACAAGATTTATCGACCGTGAAGGGAAACAATGCATATATGGAGTATCAAAAAGAGACGTCGCATCTTGAGAGACTTCGATCTTGTTTAAGACTCAACCGCGTCCGAACACAATACCGACCTCTCTGCGCACGCAACCTCGTCGAAGTATGTTCAGAGGGCATATCAACAGGTCCTATTCGACGTCAACCCAAGAGACGAGAACAGACTACTGAGTGGTTTTTGAGCCGTTCCGAGACTATTAATTCTATGATCCCTACAATCGAAGAACGTACAGAATCGCTAAGCACACTTATCGATAAATTCGGCTGTGTTACCCCGCATGTTGTTTCGGTGGATATGGCGCCGATAGCGTTGACGCCAAAGGGGGTCGAGGTTGTTCTCAGGGCTCAGGCCGAAGATCTATTCCCTTCAGACCCGTTTCATAATTCACGTATTCGACAGTCGATTGCATTCCCCGATAAGCGGCTGCTGCAGTACGATTGTGGTAAGCTACAAAGGCTGGACGGGCTTCTGCGAGAGTTACAGGCCGGGGGTCATCGTGCGTTAATCTTCACACAAATGACGAAGGTACTGGATATCTTGGAACAATTTTTGAATATCCATGGTCATCGATATCTACGCCTGGATGGTGCAACAAAGGTAGAACAGCGGCAGATCTTGACAGACCGCTTCAATAATGACCCAAGGATTCTTGTTTTCATCCTGTCTACTCGTTCCGGCGGATTAGGGATCAACTTGACTGGTGCAGATACTGTCATCTTTTACGATCTTGACTGGAATCCTGCCATGGACAAGCAGTGTCAAGACCGTTGCCATCGTATCGGCCAGACCCGCGATGTCCATATCTACAGATTTGTGTCCGAATACACCATCGAGTCTAATATCCTTCGTAAATCCAACCAGAAGCGAATGTTGGATGATGTCGTAATCCAGGAGGGTGACTTTACCACGGACTACTTCAACAAACTCTCAATCCGCGATATGCTTGGTGATGATGTTATTAAAGAGCTCAATGATGAAACTGCCGATGCACCTGTGGCTGCGGCAGGAGTCAACATGGAGAAAGCCCTTGAGGCAGCTGAAGATATTGAGGATGCGGCTGCTGCAAAGGTTGCACAGAGGGAAATTGTTGATGCTGATGGAGCCGACTTTGCTGAGAGGCAAACGCCGTCTCAAACGCCCAAGGATACAAATTCCCCCGCGACTATAGTGGCAGTGCCTAAAGGCAAAGAAAAGATAAAGGAAAATGGAGAGAAGAATACGCTTGCTGAGGAGACACTGATGGATGAAGTGTCCGCTCCTGCCATGGTCTCGGTTGAGTCTAGAGTAGTCGTCGGTGAGGACTTAAACAAGGGTCTTGGGCACGATATCTATGGTGAAGACTGGGGTAGGATAGATCGAGAGCCTGAAGAAGTTGACGAATACATGATCCGGTACTTAGAATGGGAATTGATCGATGTGCCAGTTGTGCTTCCAGACAAGAGTAAAAAGAAGAAAAATAAGAAGGGAAAGAAATTTTAAGGAGCTGTTTTCAATTTTATTCACTTTCATCTTCATTTTCATCTCTGTTCTTTTTTTTTTCTTTTTTCTTTTCCTTATATTGGGTTCGGGTTTAGTTTTGGGCAGGGGGGTTCATATTGCTTTCTTTCTTTATCTTTCTTTCGGTACTTCTGCAGGTGGACTACTTATGGACTGGTTTATTACTGTACTCTATGATAATTCTTTGGGTTTCTTCGCTTTGCTTCTATCCTAACCTTTTAGCCTCATAACATTTGATTTTCTTTTCCTTTCCTTTTAAACTTTTCTGGGGAAAAAAAATGCTCCTTTTATTCATCCCCCCTACAGCCCCTTCCTCTTGAGATTGGGTGATTAGCTACTTACTTGCTTGTACTTTACTATCCTTCTCCCGTCTTATTGATTCCTGGTTGGCGCCGTCAGACCTTATATTCTTTGTTCGCCTGTTTTTCCTTCATCTTTGCGAGGTAGATTTTCCTGTTAGATGCTGTTGTGGCTCAAATGAAAGGGGCAGATCTATTATTTTGGCATGAATAAACGGTATTGTTTTGGGTGACGGAAAAGAGATCTTTGTCAAGGGTAAGTGAGTAGAACGCGGCGGTGCGGTTTGCGTTGCTACGTTCTACTCACTTACCCTTGACACCGTAGTATGTATTTACATACATGTTGGTAGTGCGGACAGGGCCTTAAAAAGCCAATCTAGGGCCCAGATAGCCAGAACTCGAATAGGGAGTCGCTATAGCTAAGGTCTCGTAATAGATCTCTTAATATTACTGTTATGTAATAATAACGCATGCGGGCTACCCTAAACTGCTTCATACAAGGGAACTATGACAGCCTCCAATATTCTATCTCCTGGCCTGGTGACACAAGCATATTCGAGACCCCCCAGGTTTGGTGATGTCGTTGCCTGGAAGGGGCAGGACTTGACCATTGCCATTGCTCTCCATTGGCCGTTGCACTCTCCTTCAAGGTAAGGACCTCACCAAATCTGGGGGGTCCCGAATCTGCAAATCTCACCAGGCCAGGGAATACAGTCGCTTTGGAGCAACGACGAGACTGGTAGAACGACGAGCAGGGGTGTCTGGGACATTGAAACAATGGCGCCCAGGAAGATATCAGGTGTCGTGGTTGGCTGGAATCTGCAGTTTCGTCGTTGTTTGCGCATCATTGCTCCCGAAACAACTGTACCCCAAATTCTTTGTGAAGGGGCGACTATATCGCAGATAGTTCTAGGTGTAACTAAGTACTTGAGTGCTTTATATACCTATATAAAACAGTCACGTGTGTGTACTGGACAATGACCCTAGGTATGTACTATGACTAGGCTCTCAAACATAATAAATATGACTGTGACTTTCCCATGCCCCGGAAGTCAAAAGCCAAGTATGAAGTATCAATCAATCAATCAAGTCAAAAGCCAAGACCACTGGCACGAGTGATTTCACATGATTCACCATCCTCGCACCACTAACCTGTTAATTGTGGACATCTTCCCGGGATCCGTAACCGCATGAAACAAATTATATCTTGCGCAAATAGGATCCCCGTCCTATGTGAGAGGGGCGTGATCCAGCGAAAAACGAACCCTGGAGTGAAACACCGTACAAAAAAAAAAGCCACGGTCTAGACATCTACAGACCTTCCGTGAAGAAGGGCGATCTGACCTGGATGTGGTAATAGACTCCTGCTCTGCCGCACACGCGAGTGAAGCGCACTTTGATAACCCACTCCACCCGCCCTGCGACTCCGGAAGCCTGGATAAGGATGGCGCGGGTTGTTATCTAGGATTGAGTATACATAAAAAGTAAAAATAAAGGGACACATACATCGGTAACGTGCCCGCTCTAGTGGGGTTTAAAAACGGCCTGAACCACCTTTACATCATACTCAGCTGTAGACTCCGAGTAGCTATTAGTTGACTTGCAAGTCCTTACCCAGAAGTTAGACATATTGGCCCACCAGCATAAAGATATATAAAGCATGAACCCCCATAGCTCATGGAGAGCTCCCCTAAGCCCTCCCTGCCAACAAGCCAAAAAGGACCTTACACATACAATATGTTCATCCAATATTCTGCTTCAGTAACACAGCCTGAAGGTGCCTTTTCACCTACAGTCCGACCCTTCAAAGAAGCAATAACTTTATTCTGCAAGCGCTTCCAACCGTCTCTCCCTCAAGAGGCCCTCTTTTGGTTCAGCTCGGCCGCATCCGACACCCTGGAATATCTCCAAGAACAGCTTCGGATTCTCCAGCATCTAGACTCGAGGGGTGTTCTGCAACTTTACACGGATCAGATTCCACCAGCGCTAAGAATGCACGACGAAGATTTTGTGAGGCATCTGACGAGCTTACTGGTTGGTGCTGGTGCTGCATGTAATGTCTCGGTTGTCGACACACGAATTGTAATTGGAATGACACTCCCGCAAAATATGAGGAGAAAACTTGGCGGTTGCGGGGACATGAAGTTCGATTGGGTCGAGACTTTTGAAAGACCTAAAGACTATGGTATGACAATGTTTTGTGGCTTTTGAAAGTGAAATAAAGTATTGATGTCAGTGGTGTTTAGAAGCCGAAAAATCGTTGAAATCAAAGCCAGACCGTGAAGAAATTAGGAACAGGGGTTGTTTAACTCAACCGACACTGAGCTTTGAACAGAGACTTATATCATGGGCTGGTGGTTTAGTGTAGTTGACACTTATGTATTCGTGTGTAGAGATACATTTAGTCTCCTATGTTTGAGGTCTGAATCCTATGTGGGTGTCTCCACTACTGTAAAAATGTGTAATTATGAGATGTATATCTAACCATTATGATCTGATTGGTAAAAAAATCGGCCAATGATATGTATAGCACATAGACTTTTATTAATCTACAAACCTGTTACGAACAATCTTCCTACAATCGCCACAGGCGCTGAGGTTCGATTACCGCGACTAAAGTGAAGATTGTTAGCGAAATCCGGGTTAGGCTTAGCTAGCACCCTACTCCTCTGCATCATTCTGGGTTTGACTCGACTGTGATCGTTGAGGTCCTGGTCCTAGCCTTAGTGCATTAGAATGAATAAAGTACCTTGGCGCAATGAAAAAGTATAACGCCGTATTTTCTCCCACAGAGGGTGCCTCTCTAAAAATCAAATGTACCCCTGTCATGCACACCTATCTTAAATAAAGCAGGACCAAGTACTCACAATATACTAGCACGAGATGTTTAACTCAAGAGGTATGTACAGTACATGTAGTACATGTATCTATGGTAGCCTAGGTGAGCAGCTAGCGCCCGTTCAAGAATGATAGCACCACCCGCCGATATATCACGCGCACGTGCGTGTGTCTACCCAGCTCATTAGCCATTGTTTGGTATTTCTATATCGATATCGAGTAACTTGTCGCATTACATATATGTATACCTGGTAGGCCAGGGCGCCTATATATATACACGGTAGTGCAAAGAATAAAGGATAATGCCCCATGAGCATGAGTTCGGCGAGGCATACGGTACCTACATGGGCCGCATAGATTTTGGTAAGCCAGTTCTCTTATATCTGATGTTGAAACATACCGAGCTGGGTTTCGATATGATGTGTTGCTCCACACAGCTCATACTGTAGCCCCGCTCTGCCTATCGGGTTCGGTACAGGACAGCAAGGCATCCGGTTTACCTTAGTGTAGGTAACACAGGTACAGGATGGCGATTGTTCATTGTGACACTCAGAGCGGCTGAAATCTGAATCTAACCCCGTGCGAGACCAGAGCTCCTGCGAGGTACTCGGGGGTAGGAGAAAGAACCATTTGTATGGCAGAGCTACGCCACTCATAATCCCTGTATTGTTATTTGCATTTTCTGGCCCCTGTGCGCGAGTAAAATATATATATACGGCTGCGTATTGATCATTGTGCGTACCCTCTGCCTTATCGGTGTTGACATATATATACACATAATCTGATAGTACAAGTTAGATCAGGGTGAGCACACTACAGGAGATCCCGAATCACTCACTTTCTTGGTATTCCGCATTTGTCTACTAGAGTCTTTGAGCTGTGGCTGATCATGATAATCCAAAGCCTTGCAGTTTGGATTTTGCGTGGTTAAGGAGTTGGTTAGGAAAGGGTACGAGACTGGACATTCTGATATGGCGGGGTAGTAGGAAAGACGATGGGTAGGTTAGATACGCATGCAGGTACGTACATACATACATACATATATACACAGTATATATGTCCGATTTGTTGCCCTCTATCGCTCGCTAAGCTAGGGATACTTTTGACCATTATTTACATTATTAAACTTCCACCCACATACGCATTACCTGCTATCATATAAAGATGCATGTATACTACTAAGCTTGAATTGAATCCCCAGTAGTAGGGTTTAGCCTACTACATGTATTCACCATGCCTTGTTAGAGTAACTACTGCTCTGACCAGCTGGGCATGTGACCAATGTGGAAGCGCAATGTCGTTATACAAGTGCAGAGCAGGGACTAGGGACTAATCGATCTTCGGAACAGGAACAACCTAAGTAGATATCGTGGGTCTTCTTCTCACCTTTGTTACCGCGTGATAAGGGATTGGCCCCGAAACCATATATCTTCTAGAAAGCTTTCTACGAGGTCCTAAACCTACCACTGCTGGTACGTTTGCTGATAGGGCAGCTACTACATGTAGCTCCCCGGATCCCAAAATCGCAGCCTTATATTTACCGCACGAGAAAGTCTATGCTGATTCAGGCTGCGATTTTAGTTCAAAAAACGCACACACGGTCGAACTTGAGATCTAGGTGACTCAAGGGCTGACACGTGTCTTCCACACCTGCAGATATCAATATCAATCCCCGGTTCACACAGCATCATATTTACTTCAGTACTGATGAGACAGTACAAAGTTTCTTAATAATATCTAGTTTAGGACGACGTAAACAAGCTTATAAAAGCTAGAAATGCGGGAAGGCTGCGTGCTGTTGTAGTACTGCTCTCACATATTAATTACTCAAGGAATGAAATCATCGAGGTTCGCTATGATAGGCCTTGGGCTCTAACATACATGTATATATCTAGTAAGACGCCGAGTTGAAGAATGTTCGCCGACGTACAATCAGAGATACCTTGAGGTTTCAGGGTAATGTGCGAATACACCTGTAGAAATGCCACGATCGCCTGCGTCAGGGACCGACTGTGGGATAAAGAACAGAGTGCATTTTCGATCCTGAATTAGCATATACATGTAATTTCCTCTTTTTACAGGGTTTTAGGTATCTCTAATTCTATAAAACTTATAATTATAATCATTCAAGTTATACTACTTAATACACAAAAAGATCTACTTAAGGACCTACTTATTCATCTCATTTGATAATCAAACCTGCTTAGTTGGCTGAACCCACCCCGTCGATCTTATTCGCACAAGTCCCCAACAAATATCTTTAGGGCATGCGTAGTCCGTATATAAATATGCAATGCTTAAGCAAATACTGCATATTTCGAGGCTGGCTGAGCACCTACTTACGCGGTTGTGGTTGACATAAGATGCTTTGATACATGCCCACTAGCTGTCCAACCAAGTCAATCCATATAAAGCTCTAACAAGCTTCCTCTACATCTAAAATAACAGGGTTCACACTAGCGTTTAATCCATTTAAACACCGATCCACTAGTCCAGATCTTTTCGGCACTTACATATATCATTACTGTACTCTTCGATATATAAAAATCTGATATCAATTCTTTTACCAATATTCGAATACTTTTTACTATGGAAAGTCACGAAAACATTCCCCTAAAAGAAACTATTTGCTCTAGCACCCCTCTGGCCAAGCAAGAAAACGAACAGCCTGAGGAGTCGACGTCAACAACGCACTGCGAATTCTCGGGAAATTTTCCGTCAACGCTCACTCAAAGCTACCCTCATGATGTACTTGATATCTTCCTCGATGTTGAGGCCATAGGTGAAATGTTTCTGAGCGACTGTGCTCTGAAGAAACGTCCGGAACTCGGACATCAAGACAACGTGTTGGTGCACGATCTTTCGGGTAAGTTCTCGCTACATGAACGTAGCGATCAAACTGACGCATCTCCTTATATATAATTCCTAACTATATTATAGTATCCGAAAACCCCAACGGACTACACAGACTTCGCCCAAGTTGCCGTAACTGGGAGGTTAGGAGTCTTATTCAATCAGATGTTAGTGGTCACAAACTTCGTTGTTCCTCATCATATGAATAACTCATCGAGGGATATAATTTAGGACACAAATGTTCTGATACGTATTATGTGAGAAATCACTTCTTCTGCATGAACAAGGTCATAGCTCCGCTAAAGAATGGGGAATTAGCTTCATTGAAATCGATAGCATCACAATTGAAGGTCTGCGGGAACTAGGCCATTATTACTCTATACCAACAAGATTCTGGGGTTCCAATAGCAATGGTAGCTTTGGTCACCAAAGTCCCCCGAACCCAAGTTTAGACGAAATTACACATAGTAAGTAATGGTCCTTGATAGGAGTAGTGTATATATTTCTAATCATAACTACAAGTCACATGGCTTGAAATCATGACTAAACCAGTGATCTTCCGCGAGAATAGGCCAGTAAACGAAAATGATGGTATATTTTGGTATCGACCGTGTTTTTCATTCAAATGGCAATACTGCGGGCCTGGCTCTAGCGCTAGGCACAAGTACAAAGTTGTTGTTTTCTGCCTAGATCCCTCCCCGCACATTAAGGAATGTCTTGCACGAGTGATGATGCACCAGGATTCACAGCTTATTCTCAAGGATCCCTATCTCCTCTATTGCCTAATATGCCTCCAATGGTATAATTGGAATCTGGATGCTTATTTCAGGCTACGAAGCCAATTCATTGAAATTGAAGGTAGAGCAAATCACAATGAGTCCGTCGAGGCGGAATTTGAACCAGACTTTCCAACTCTACACAGGCTTGCTCGGGATATCATACAGATGGCGGAGGTTTCACAAAGCGCAATATTTGTAATGGAACTTCTAGTGCATGAACATGAGAGCCTCTTTTATTTATTTGGAGAGAGCCCTGATGTATATGCTATGGCGAGTTCCCTCTTAAATCAGAGGTTAGCACTGTTTAAGGGGGCACTAGCAAGTTATGAGGCTTTGAATAAACGGCTTACAAACTTAATTAATTTTGTTTGTCCTAACCATCCCCACTTTTATAGGGTTTATATTAGCTAATATATTGGATGATTGAGTATAGGCTTTCAACGTGGTTGCTCAAAGGGACTCCAAAATATCTGTCAAGATTGGAAAGGCCACGCAATCGGACAGTAACTCGATGAGATCTATAGCCGTTGTTACCTTAATCTTTCTTCCTGGGACGGCAATAGCTGTATGCATCCATCCCTATTCTACAAAGCCTTTCTTGGGATAATTGAACTAAAAATATACCTCTGTTGCGTCCTAGTCTATATTCAGCACTCCATTCTTCGACTACAACTCAAGTCATCCCTTCTGGATCTATTGGGTTCTTACTATCCCCACAACCGTACTGATTGTGATGACTTGGTACATGTTTGGGAGAGAGGAAAGACCTTGGGTGCCGATTTCAAATTCATTAAAGGAAAGATGGCGCCGGGTTACAACTCCTCTGTCGATGCCGCAAAAAGAGGAACTGCCCACGCTTCCAAAGTAAAGGGTGTCTCTAAAGATATACTTGGAACTGCCAAGTTTTTCTTTGGCTAGAGTATTGGCTTTCCGTTAACTACTCGTTATTGGCGTGCTTGATTGATCATTGGTTTCATATTATTTGTTTGCTTTTTTTCCTTCTTAACTTTTGTTGTATTCAATCTTATTCAATCTTATCTTTAAATCAAACTACCGACGAGCACCTCTTCTACAAACGTCCTACTTATGTACTCTCTGTACTATAAATCAACATCTAGCGTTACTAGTTCTTGGCATCACCGCTTAATTCTTCATACTCGTAGCGCAGTGCCACCAAACCTCGGTCACGATAACTACATGTAACTTAGCACCAGAAAAATTGAGGCTTGTTCATTTACTTCAAATCCCAGACCTAGCTGCAAGATCACGACTCGACTCAACATCAGCCTCTGGCACTACACTGCACCGCATACAAGACCCGCTACCCTTCTCTCCCGCAGCAGACCGCCATGCATGCATGCACTCATCACATAAAATAAAAACAGAAAAAGGTAGTCCCCGGTAAGAAAACACAAAAATGACTAAAACCTGTAAAGAAAACCCCCCAGTAGTGATAGTAGTTAATTGAAAAAGAAAAGCATGTTATTAAATCCACTAATGGGCGACCGTGCCGCCCTTGGTAATGTTGGTGTCTCCCTGGCGCTCATCCGCCTGTAATCATCATCAGTAAAAGAAACAATAGTAGTAACTAACAGTGATAAAAAAAAAACTCACCACCCCGACCTGCGGCGACCCTCCCTGCAAGATCTTCTTTATGACCTCCTCCTCTTTTTCGGTGCCAAACTCATCAGATAAGTTCGCTTTCGAGGCTTCGTCCATGATGCCCTGTGCTCCCTGCCTACATCCACCCACCATAATGTTAGCCTCCTGCCCAGCACAACCATCATGATACTACAAGAAGGAGAGAAACACATACTTGTGCGTGCAGAAAACCTTCCACCCGTTGACCACTTGCGCGAGCGGTACGGAAGGGTCTTTTTTCCATTTCTCAAGATCCTTGACCGAGTCGACGAAGACGATGAAGTCGTCGGATTTGCCCTTGTAGACCACTTTGGTTTGTTGAGCGTTTCCACGGGGCATTTTGGTTTGTGGTTGGTTGGTGGTTTGGTTTGAGTAGGTTAGGTTTGAGTAGTTAGGTATTGTAGTGATTTAGTTGTTGGTTGTAGTAGTTGTTGGTGAGGTGAGGAACGTGGGTTTGGGAAGTGAGGAATTGGGCAGTATTTGAGCTGTGCGGACTGGACAAGGCGCTGGCACTGGAGGTGGGGTGCTGGGAAGTATGATGTCATCGTGGACGAGAAAGCCAAGAGATGGGCGGGAGGCCGAATCTTGAAATATTGCCGGCACGTGCCAGGTTTGCGGGGACGGAGGGGAGAGCTTGGCCTAGGGCCCTTTGTTTAATCCCGGTGGTGAGTGAATAGCAGGAAGGTAGTTGCCATGTACTTGTATAAGTTATGGGTGCTATATTCTCTAGATAGTGTCGTGCTGTCTCTACCAATGATCAAGCTATTGCAATGGCCACGCCGATGAAAACAGAGCTACAATGCTTCAAAACCGTATTTTCATCCTGGACCATAGATCATCAAACACCCGTCGGTCGTTATTTCGTTTCGTCCATCTGGCTGCTCTCACGATCCCCCGGGGCTGCTCTCAACCAACACCCCTGTCGCAACCGCAACAGACGTCATGACACTCGGCCTGCTGCACGACCAACTCCAACTCCAACCCAGTTCCTTGCAGCGCGGATCATCCATTGCGCAAAAACCAAGGCAGATCAGCGGCCGGTACTGCGTGTGCGCTCTTTACGTAGAACTGGTAATTGACGGGTTCGGAGCATTGGTTGAGTCCCTTGCATGCGCTGTCTCAGGCTGCGGGGCCTTGGTCGTTAATGTTTCGGATATCATATTGTGGGGGCTTCGGAGGTGAAATGCCGGTGGGTGGAAGTCGGTGGAGGTGGGTGGAGATGAAGCTAGCCGAGAGGTGGAGGTGACTTGATGGATCGGGTGAAATTTACGGTTCATAGAACCTGCGAGTATATACTTGTATGTATTTAAGCAGATGAGTGCCGTGGTTCAACCTCTTTTCACATATGTATGTCTGACCCGTTACTCCCAGAATAATCTAAAAACTTTGTCTACTAGAGTACATGCTCTACATGTAGGTACATCATGTTGCGCAGGACCATTCGGCAGCTTGGAGTGTGGGAATTATGCATAAACACTTTGACCGTAAAGTCGGGCTGGAGAAGCACTCTGTGTATCAGTGTAGTTTTACCAAGTTCGACCGCAAATACAAGGCGGCAGCCATTTCACCCGGCGCGCAGCCGGGAGGTTGGTCCAAGATGTGCTCATTGGGCTGTATACCCCCCAAACTAGAGTACATGGCTGTGGGCTTGAACGGGGGGGGGAACAGAGAACCATCAATTCTTCAGACTACGACATGCGAGTAAATAGACACTGTTTGTGAAGATTGGCTGTTGTACAAATTGTGTGGATAGTAAGCCCGGGAATACACCTGAGGAAGTTTCCCCTGAGTTAAGAGGGACCCGGCTAGATGTGGTGGTGTGTTGCATCCCAAAAGATGAACAGTGAGTGGTTGCTGCTCGAGTGATTCCTTATGAAGAACTACGATCACGTGAAATTGCAGGAAAAAAAAAGTTCTATGTAAAAAGAAAAAACTAGTTCTAGAAAGGGAATCTACAAACAACCGAAAACTTTTTACAGAACTTCAAATCCCCCACCCGCAATCTTCAAAAGGCTTGTTGGGATTTAATCTAGGGTGATTTACATACCCCCCTTAGGGAGAGTCATTTCGGCGTTATCAAAGTCAAGTTTTGTCCCGATAAAAAAAAAAAGTTTGGCCATCTTTTTTTTCGCCGCATCCCACCAACCACACAAACCCCACCACCACCACCACCACCACCACCACCACTACCAACCAACACCACCACCGCACAAACCCCAATTGCGCCCCCCTCCCCCCCCCATCAGTCTCCTGCTGCCTTATCGCTCGCCTCATTGCCCTCTCCGCAAACTAACCCTTCCCACGCCCGCAGCGGCGGGATTGCCATGTCACTGGGCTCACGAATATCAAGTTTCTTCTCCGGATCAGCCTATAACAGCACCTCCGAGACCCCCCAACCACAATTGACCGAGAACAACCCCGCCGGGTCGCTGATTAGTACAATCAGCGATGCTCCTGTGACGCTCAAGACAAATCCGCTTGTAAAATCCGCCGTAAAACCCATGATTGACGACCACTATCATGACCATGAGTCAAGACGACCGCCATATCTACATGTGAGCTTTCTTTTACCACTACCCCCCCCCCCACTAACCCTTGGCTAGCCCTTCCTGTTTTTCTTTGGCAAAGAGAGGGAGAGAGAGAGGGAGGGAGGGAGTGAGAGGGAGTGAGAGGAAGTGCACTGATAGATTTGATGCTTTGGAATTTAGTGCATGCTCGCCGGCGGTATAGGCGGCAGCACCGGCGATGTGCTAATGCACTCCCTCGACACCGTAAAGACCCGCCAGCAGGGTGCTCCAAACACGCTCAAGTATGCCACCATGACCGACGCCTACCTAACTATCTTCCGCGAGGAAGGCTTCCGCCGCGGCCTTTACGGCGGCATCGCACCAGCATTCATGGGCTCGCTGCCCGGTACCATAATCTTCTTCGGCACCTACGAGTACTCAAAGCGGCACCTAATCGACATGGGCTGCCCCTCGCACATCGCATACCTTACTGGTGGGCTCGTTGGCGATCTCTTTGCGTCCATCATCTACGTCCCGAGCGAGGTACTGAAGACACGGTTGCAGCTCCAGGGACGGTACAATAACCCGTTCTTTAAGAGTGGGTACAACTACCGCGGAACTATCGATGCGACAAGGACCATTATTAGGACCGAGGGCCCCGCGGCGCTGTTTTATGGATATAAGGCGACGATCATGAGGGACTTGCCGTTCTCGGCACTGCAGTTTGCGTTCTATGAGCAGTTCCAGAAATGGGCGAAGCAGTGGTGCGACAGCCGTGATATCGGCCTGCCTCTCGAGATCGCCACGGGTGCCATGGCGGGTGGATTAGCGGGGACCATCACCTGCCCTCTCGGTCAGTTCTCGCAAACCCCACCCCCTCAGAACCTCCAGGAAGCTAACCTCCCAGCAGACGTAGTCAAGACGCGCATACAAACGCAAGTGCGCACCTCCTCCACGCCGCCCCTCCCCGGCGCGGCAACAGCGCCGCTCCAGCGCCGCCCCTTCTCAACACTCGTGCCGCAGACGCCGCCAGAGCTCCACTCGCCGCCATCAACACGCCCAATATCGACTTCGTCGCCATCAACGACGTCACCGCCAAAGTCGGGCCCGCTGAAGTTTAACACGAGCAGCATCATTGAGGGCCTGAAGCTCCTGTATAAGACGGAAGGAATACAGGGTTGGTTCCGCGGTGTGGGGCCTAGGGCAGTGTGGACGAGTGTACAGAGTGGGACCATGCTCGTTATGTATCAGTATTTGCTGAAGCAGATGGAGAAGTGGGATGAGGGGCGGATTGTCGACCTGTAGGGCGGAACATGTGGGGTAAGGGGGGGATTGTAGACTTGTGGCGTGAGGGGGGGGTATGTTTGTATTTTTTTTCTCTCACTTTACTTAAACTGTGTTTTTAAGTGATCGACTGGGCATGGATGGCATTTTCTAGTAGTATTTCCCTCACCCTCCCCCTCTTCCTTCTCCTCCCCCATCTCACTCTGCTCATCTGTCTGGCTTGGTTCTAAATCTCCCGATGTTCTTTTTTCTTGCTTTTTCTTTTTGGAGGGCATTGCGGTGGGCGCTGTGTGCAGCCGTTCTGGACAGATGTCCAGGATAGATCAACGCAGCGGTGTAAAAAAAATATAAAAGTGGCTGCGGGCGGGTAGGGGTGTGTGGCCGGTTACATCTTTGTATAGATAGAATAGAACGATATAGTATTTCTTGAGTCGCGAGAAGTGTAGTAGCGTACATAATGTAGTGTGGTTGGAGTGGGCGCGGTGTGTGTGTGTCTAGGGGGGACTATTGCGGTTGCGGCGTGGTCATGGTGGATCACTCGGGTCTTGGTTAGCAGTGGGAGGCGGTAAGGCCGGTGGTCTGGATTGGGCTGGGTGCATATCTGGCTAGCTCCACCCGCACCTACATACATGTACCTGCCAGCTGCAGCCCGCGCGCGCGTCTTCTCTCCTCTTCTCTCTTCTATCACCTACACCCGGCGCCCAGTACGGAGCCCTCCCCACAGTCATACGTTACGGTACCCACCATCTGCATCTCCCGTGACATGTCGAAGCGCCGAGTGATAACCTGTGATCACGTACCTACAACTTACAGCCCTAGCTAGGCCGTTTACGTAGCCAGCTGCCGGGGAGCTACAGCTTTGCGGGTTTCAGGGGAGATTGACCTTAGGATCTATGGGTATTTGGGGTTCGCTTGTTTTACTATAGGCCGACTATACTACGCGGGCTACCATACAAACTGGCTGGGGAGAATGAGGCCAATTGCTCGTTTCTATAAACTCGATGCTAGTGTACATGCTGCAGTCTGTGGGGAAGTAACTAGGGGAGGGAAAGAAAAGGAAGAACGCCTGTTAGTATGCAAATTTGTCGTGCTTTCCATACTTGACCCGGATGTCTAGCAGGGCCTCGTGGAAGCCACCCTCTGCACGTCATTGCGTTAGTACACTTCTAAAGGGGAAGACAGAGCGGAAGAATAAATACCTTTCCGCGCCTTCCTCAGCGCCTTGACCTGGTCGTCGTCCAGCTTGATTCCAGCCCTATTACACCATCAGTCACACATTCCAGGGGGACGGGGTGCCACCGCAGCACTCACAACTCCTCGAGCTCCTTCCTCGACACCCGGTCCTTCGCCCTCCCCTCGGAGCCCCCCTTCTTCTTCTTTTTATTCCTCCTCTGCACCCTGACCACCCACTCCTCCCCAAAGCCGACCTTCTCGCCATCGCCCCTCACCACCGCGGCGCTCCCGCCCGTCTCCTGCACGCCGACATAGCCTCCGCGCACCGTCATCAGCGCCCATCTGCCGCCGTCCAGCAGCGCCACGTCGAACTCCTCCTCGGCCGAGATCGCCTCGCGCGTCGAGCTCAGAACACCGACCTTGTCGCACGAAAGGTACTTGCCGTGCGCCGACTTGAACGAGTACTTTTCGGTGCCGTGGATCTTGGTGGCCACCCACACCTGGTGCACGGCGGTGGGCTCCGTGAGCGAGATGTTGTTGTCGGGCGCGGAGAGCGCCGTCGTGAAGACTTGGCCGGTGGTTGGGTCGCTGGAGAGGCAGATGGGGGTGGGTGCGGAGATGGAGAATAGAATTGGGCCGGTGATGTCCTCTGGCACTGGGGTTAGTATGTATGTAACTTACTTATAGAAAGGATGGGGGAAGTTACCTAGGCAGTCTGCGTTGACCCAGCCTTCGTCGTCGGCGTCGGCGTCGGCTGCATTGGCGTCTGTTTCGCGGGCGTCGGGGGCGGGCTTCTTGGTGGAGGGTCCTGCTTCGTCGGCAGAGTCGGGGGCAGCGTCAGTGGCGGGGCGCTTGCGCTTCTTGACCTTTTTGTCGCCTTTGAAGCGGAGGGCTTTGACCATTGCTGTGTACTGGTGTTGGGGGAAAGCCTGTGAGAAAGCTTGTTAGAGAGCTTGTACTAACGTAAGTTCTAGTGTCTGTCGGAACTCGCCGACAGCAGATAGACGCGATGGCCGGGTAAGGGTAAGGGTAAGGGGTAGGAAGGGAAGGGTAAGGGGTGTGGATAAGGAGGAATGTCTTATCGGGAAGGTGTCTTAGAAAATGTTTCTAGAGCAGGAAGGCAGGAATTTATGTGTTTTATAAACCCCTCCATAGCTCGCTCCTCTATATCTCTCTACTATATAACTAGGCCTTTCTCCAGAGCAGCTACTATTAAATAAAAATAAATACAAAAATGTCACAGCCTACAGCTAGCGCCGACCCCGTCACCGTTACCCTCGAGTCCCTCCAGTCCGGCACGTTCCCACCCCCACAACCTGCCCCAGTGATCATTACCCCCTACCCGATCATTACCCCCCTTCCCATTAACCCAAAACCCAAGCCTGTCCAAGCCAGCTAACCCACGCCACAGGCACCGTCGACTTCACCACCCTCGAGACCGCCTTCGGCCCTTCCTCGCTGGGCATAATCCTCGTGTCGAACCTCCCAGCGACCTTCCCGCAGCTGCGCAAGCGCCTTCTCAGGCTCGCCTCGCAGCTCGGAAACCTCCCCGCGCACGAGCTCGAGGCGCTCGAGTGCCCCGCGGCAAAGTACCTGGTTGGCTGGTCGTGCGGGAAGGAGAAGCTCGCGAACGATAGGCCCGACACGGCAAAGGGGAGCTACTATGTCAACTGCGCCTTCTACAAGGACCGGGCGCTGGACGGCGCGGAGGGCGGCGAGGAGTATAGGGACCTGAGGGAGTATACGGAGGGGAATATATGGCCGAGGGAGGGCCTGCTGGAGGGCTTTAGGGAGACGTTTGAGGAGCTGGTGAGTGGATGGGAGAGTGGATGGGGGGTGTGGAGGGGTGCTGATGATGTCGGTGCGATAGTGTACGATGATCATTGACACGGCGAGGCTGGTCGCGAGGGTATGACCTTTTCAAGTCTAGCTATACTCTATATACTGACAATCCCACTGTAGGCCTGCGATCGATATGGTACATCCCCCTACTAGCTATTATAGCCCCCACACCCGCTAACCCCCCTATAGCGACCGCCAACATCCCCTCCTACACCCCAAACTACCTCGAACACGTCGTCGCCACCTCCACGACCACCAAAGCCCGCCTCCTCCACTACTTCCCCCTCCCGCCCACCACCACCCCCACAGCCCCCGACTCCTGGTGCGGCACCCACCTCGACCACAGCTGCCTCACCGGCCTCACATCCGCAATGTACACCTCCTCCTCCTCCTCCGGGGACGACACGGAGATCCCGTGTCCAGACCCCAACGCGGGCCTCTACATCCACGCCCGCGACGGCACAACCGTAAAGGTCTCTATCCCGAAGGACTGCCTGGCCTTCCAGACCGGCGAGGCGCTCGAGGTCATCACGCAGGGGCGCTTCAAGGCCGTGCCGCACTTTGTGAGGGGGTGCGAGGTGGGGGGCGTCGCGAGGGGCACGTTGGCCGTGTTTACCCGTAAGTCTCTTTTTATTTCCCCCTTTCTTCTCTTGCGGGAGGGGGGTTGCCGGTGGGAGGGCGCGGGCTAATAAGTGTTAGAGCCGAATCTGTGGGAGATGGTCGGGGAGAGGGATTTTGCGACGTTTGCAAGGGAGATTGTGGGTAAGAATACCACGGAGGAGGTGGTGGAGGGGTGAGGGCTGGGTTAGATTGGGTTGAGGGGGTTGGCGGGCTGCTGTATTTAGATTTATATAGTACAGACCTCGACCAACTAGTTGCCTGGTTGGCTATGGGAGTGGGTTCGTGGTGCGAGTGATGGTCTGTGATTGAGCTCCCGGCGTTAACTACATGGAGAGAGTACATAGTTCGATACTCACTACTATTATTAGTATTAATTAGTACAGTATCGGTATTGGTATCACCTCTGTTAAATACACCAACCAAATCCAAACCAGCCATCCGTGCCTACATACATGTAGTACCTACACTATCCGCATACATATCTACGCGCACCCGGCTTGTAGGTGGTTTCGGGCCGCTAGTAGGGGACCTAATTTCGCCGGGCAGCACTTACCCTATTGGGTCAGGGTGCGAGAGGTTACCCTCTGGAACCCCCCGCGCCGACAGACGCCGATACGTAGCCAACCAGCCCCGTCCAAGCTCAGCAGCCAGTGAAAAGGAGGTCTTTAAGTCGCCATGCACAGCAGCACGGGGGGTTCTGAGTAAGGGGGCTGCTGCCCTTGTGGGGTCGGATTGGGCCTTTGTGGCTGTGTGCTAGGCTCTTGTGCTTTGGGGGGGGGGGGCAGAGGTAGCGCCGTACGGGTGTGGCGACCTTGGGCCGGCGGACCCTGGGTAACGTGGGGATGGGGGGCTAGTAAGCAAGGCTACGAGGGTGTGTAGGGTATAAGAACTTGTGCCGGAGTTGCAGTGCGGTAGGGGGGCCCGTAATGATGTGAGTTAGCCTTTGCAATTGGGGGGTTGCTCTTTGACGAGTGACAATCCATGATTCAGGCAAGGATCTGGGTTTGAGCCATACAATGTATACACAGGATTACTAGAAGGGATATTTGAAATAGAGATAGATGGGGGGATAGTTTATTAAGTAATGCGGACTTATAAATAATTTGGCTAGACAATAAAAGACCAGTGCATTCACCTAAACATGTGCACCTCTACCCTTATCCGTCGACCTTCCTCTTCCTCTGTCTTCCGCCTCGCTTCTCCTTCTCTACTGCTGGGCTCTTTCTTCTCCCGCCCGCTGTTACTTCTTCTTCACTCTCTGTATCCTCTAAGTCTAGGACGACAGGCATTGTCCAGCTGTCTTCCAGTTCCCCTCTAACTGGCTCGATGGTCCTTACATCTACCTCCTCATTCTCTAGGTGTAGCCTCCGCTTCGTCACATCCTCCTTCGGATGTATATCAAATTCGTCCTCTCGCTCTTGGTACTCGATGTTTTCTTCGAGTTCGCGGAAATCAGGCGCGAGGGCTGACCACCGTTGAGGATTGGAAGTAGCCCAGATGAAGATCTTGCCGGATTCAAGACCAGCAGCGGCGACGAGAGGGCGTGTAGGGTGCCACTGCTCACTATATTAGTAGAAAAGCAGGAAGAGGGCATGGTTTCATGTTACCTCAACTGTGCCGAGCTCTTCCTTAGGGCCTTCAAGAATCTTGACTAGAGAACCCATGGAGCGTTCCCATATGTAAATATCGTGGTTCTTGAACGTGCTAGCCGTAAGATAGTCGCCATTTCCGGAGAAGGTACAATGGTTCCACAGTAGCCTGTTTACTACATCTTGGAACTTATGCTCAACCTCTAGCTTGATTTCATTGCCATTGACCCCCTCCCTGAGAGTGTCTGGAATGTGGATTGACCGTAAAACCCGATCGTTGGAATTGACAACCATATTCCTTCCCGATGTTGTGAGTCGAATGTAGGTTATACAGCCACTCGTGATTCTCGTAGAGTGGATCGTTTCTCTAGTTCTTGTAGACACAATGTTGGCCCATCCTTTGTTTGTACCAGTAATGATGTGTTCCCCGGACACAGTAAATACAGCTACCGTGGTGAGATGTTTTGCATCTGCAGCTGCTCGCTTTTCGTCAATCTCGCCTTCTTCGGCGCCGGGTATAGTAGGCCGTTTGGGCGCGCTGGAGAAGGGGTACCTCTTAGGGATTGGGTCGGTTATGTCAACAAGATATGGAGTGTCTTCAAAAAGGGCGCAGACGAACAGGTTACTGAGCTATTTAGTTTACTGCCATGAGTGCATAGAGATAGCTATCTTACGGGTTCAGAGGATGTAATTCTGCGCAGTACACCGGCGCATTGAACCGTACAGTCCTTGCAGAAGCTTCGCCGTTTTTTGAGAGGTCCCATACGATGACCTTGAAGTCTTGTGAAGCACTGGCTAGGTAACGTCCATCCTGGGACCAACTGAGCGACTGGATCTGCCGTACGTGACCGCGAAGATAGCGTGCTAGACCGTTTGTTTCGACGTCGAAGAGGACGACGGTGCCGTCGAGCTGTGGTGGTAATGAAGTGTCAGAGAGTTGTAAGCGTTTTTATTTTCTTCCGTGGGAGGGAAAGAGGGAATTGTGCCGTGCCCTGCCGGATGCGATCAAATCTCCCTTACGGTTAAAACGAACCTGGAGAAGGCGGTGTTAGTGGGGTAACATTGTTTGTGGGGGAGGGAGAGGGGTGGGATACGCAGGTAGAATGGCCGGATCGGAGCTCGGAGGAGAGGGATTCGGGGTAATCTTGCGCGAGAGTAAACGGGTCAAGAAGTGAGAGATTCATTGCGATTAATGTGTATTGTTTAGAGCTATAGGATCTCCAATGACTCTATTCGAGCGAAATAGAATCTTAGACTCATTCGCGCTTGGTGGACGCGTTGCAATATGAGGCCAATTGTTTCAAGAGGTGAGGTTGGACGCCAAGTCACAGCTGCACAAGTTAGTCACTGCCAAGAGCGGCTCACATCAGCATTCGCCACATCCTCCCTGCGGATTGTATGGCGCGCTTCTGCTCTGCTGTTGGTAGAAGTCTGCCCTCCCAGTCTTCCATCGCCTCTCCCTCCCCCCTTCATCTACAACCACCCCCGTGGTCCATCTACTTCCTCACCCTGGAAGACATACCAACCCCCCAACCAACTGTTCACGATTAACGTCCATTCCTTTCATTTCTGAAGAGAACAGGAGAAGAGCGGTCTCTCCTTTGTTCCCCTGGGTCTCCCTCCCTGTGGCCTTTGGTCGCTTGTTTGCAAAAATCGCCGGGGAAATAGTGGGAGCCTCGTTACCCATCATCACCAAACTCTCCTTTCTATCCCTTTACCCGAACAACGCGCAGCTGCCACGACACATAATCAACTAGAAAAACCAACGCGCGACCGCACCAGATTTGAAGAGGTTGGGACAATCCGGGCAAAGGTTAGGGGGAGGTAGCTTTTTGCTCGTTCGGCTATTCCGAATCCTGCAAGTGATTTAGGAAGCGTACAGAAAAAAATAGAAGATTTGATAGATTCGAGGGAACAACACTTCAAATAATTTATTTCTTGAAATTCGCGCTGTTTTCTGCTACATCTAGGTAGAAGATCAAAACAAAAACAGCAATCATGACGTTAATTTTCGAACACTCGAGCGCGCCTTTGCGCACAATCAAAGAGATCCAGTTTGGTCTCCTATCGCCAGAACAAATCAAGGGCATGAGCGTGTGTCATATTGAATACCCCGAGACTATGGTGTGTTTGAACCGTGTTCTTTCTCAGAGTTTATTTTTGGAGATTAGTTGAGCGGCTCTAACTGTTTCTTTTTCTTGTAGGACGAAGCAAAGTTGCGTCCTAGAGAAAAGGGTTTAAACGATCCTCACCTAGGGTCGATTGATCGTTCATTCAAATGCGCCACTGCAAGTTCCCCTCGGATTCTGAGCGTAGTTATCTCTTTCTAATACGATATCCTTAGTGTGATGAGGGCATGTCAGTTTGTCCGGGCCATTTTGGTCATATTGAGCTTGCGAAACCGGTATATCACGTCGGTACGTGTCTATTCGATCTATTAGAACATGGGGCTTCATTTCGCTAACTCTCCCTAGGGTTTCTTAATAAGATTAAGAAAGTTCTTGAGACAGTTTGCTACAACTGTTCAAAGATCAAGTTAGATGAAGTGAGACACACTGAATAAGTGGCGTGACGTCTTGACTTTCGTTTGGCTAACAGAAATCTACCTCTTCAGTCAAACCCTCAATTTGCGGACGCTTGTAAGATTCGCGAACCGAAAGCCCGTTTCAACGCTGTCTGGCGTCTGTGCAAAGCAAAATCCACTTGTGACTCTGACAACACCGCTGGCGACGAAGAAAACAACTTCGGCGATGACACAGGCACCAACCCAGAAAAGAAGAAGTCCCACGGGGGTTGTGGTAATAAGCAACCTACTATCAGGCGTGAAGGTCTCCGCCTTATCGGAACTTGGAAACCCGACAAGGATGCACAGGAGGAAACCACTCAGGGAGAGAAAAAGCCAATTCTCCCCTCAGAGGTTCTCAGCATTTTCAAGCACATCACCAGTGAAGAAATTAGGAAAATGGGGCTAAGTGAGGATTATGCTCGGCCGGAGTGGATGGTGATTACTGTTCTTCCCGTGCCGCCGCCACCGGTTAGGCCCAGTATTTGTGTGGATGGTATGGGTGGAGGAATGCGTGGGGAGGACGATTTGACATACAAGTTGGCCGAGATCATCCGAGCAAATGCTAGTGTACGCGATGCCGAGCAAAACGGATCTCCAGCTCACGTTGTCAACGAATTTGAGGCCCTCTTGCAGTTTCATGTTGCTACCTATATGGATAACGATATTGCTGGTCAACCACAAGCCCTACAGAAGTCCGGAAGGCCGGTAAAGTCAATCCGTGCGCGTCTAAAAGGAAAGGAGGGTCGTTTACGTGGAAATTTGATGGGGAAGCGTGTTGATTTTTCGGCTCGTACTGTCATTACTGGTGACCCTAATCTTTCACTTGACGAAGTTGGTGTTCCTAGAAGTATAGCTAGGACCCTGACATACCCCGAAATTGTCACCCCATACAATATTCACAAACTGCACAAACTGGTCGAAAATGGGCCCAACGAGCATCCGGGTGCTAAGTACATCATCCGTGACACCGGCGAGCGTATCGATCTTCGACATCACAAGAAAGCGGGTGAGATCTCGTTGCAATACGGATGGAGAGTTGAAAGACATATTATCGATGGTGACTACATCATCTTTAATCGACAGCCTTCGCTGCATAAGGAGTCTATGATGGGTACGCATACATCTGTTTATTGGTTGATTCAATATCTGTGTCTAACAATGCTCAGGTCATCGTATCCGTGTAATGCCTTATTCAACCTTCCGATTGAACTTGTCTGTAACATCACCCTATAACGCAGATTTCGACGGTGATGAGATGAATTTGCATGTCCCGCAATCAGAAGAGACCCGGGCAGAAGTCAGTCAACTGTGCATGGTCCCTTTGCAAGTTGTATCTCCGCAAAAGAACGGTCCCCTCATGGGTATCGTGCAAGATACGCTATGTGGTATTTACAAGATTTGTCGAAGAGATGTCTTCTTGAACCGTGAGCAGGTCATGAACATCCTTATGTGGGTTCCCAATTGGGATGGAACTGTTCCTACTCCTTCCATTCTCAAGCCTCGCCCTCGCTGGACCGGGAAACAGATCATCTCACTTGTTATTCCTCCGGGTATCAACAAGGACGATAGCAACAAGGGATACTGCCCATTGAACGACGAGGGCTTGTTGGTCCACGGTGGTGAGCTTATGTTTGGGCTCCTTAACAAAAAGGCCGTTGGTCAATCCCATAGCTCCTTGATCCACATCATTTTCAACGAAAAAGGTCCTTACCGTTGTCTTGAGTTCTTCAATGGCTGTCAAACTGTTGTCAATTACTGGCTCCTACAAAATGGATTTAGTATTGGTATAGGTGACACCATTCCAGACAAGGCCACAATTCGAAAGATCGCGGAAACCGTTGCAGCGAAAAAGGCGGAGGTCGCAGAGGTCACGGCAAAGGCCCAATCAAACCAGCTTGAACCTCTTCCAGGAATGAACATCCGTGATACATTCGAGAGTTTGGTGTTGAAATCTCTCAACTCGGCCCGTGATGTTGCTGGTTCAGATACCGAGAAGAGTTTGAAGGATTTGAACAATGCTATTCAGATGGCTCGTTCTGGCTCCAAAGGTTCTAATATCAACATCTCCCAGATGACTGCTGTTGTGGGCCAGCAGTCTGTTGAGGGAAAACGTATTCCCTTTGGTTTCAAATACCGCACTTTGCCCCATTTCACAAAGGATGACTACAGTCCTGAGTCTCGTGGTTTTGTTGAGAACTCTTACCTCCGTGGTCTCACTCCTCAGGAGTTCTTCTTCCACGCAATGGCCGGTAGAGAAGGTCTTATCGATACTGCAGTCAAGACTGCCGAAACAGGTTACATTCAGAGAAGGTTAGTTAAGGCATTGGAGGATGTTATGGCAAAATACGATGGTACCGTTAGGAATTCTTTGGGAGATATTATCCAATTCGTTTATGGAGAGGATGGTTTGGACGGAGGACATATCGAGCCCCAGCACGTCGATGTCATCGCGTGTTCCGATGCTGCCTTCGATGGAAAGGTTAAAGTCGATGTCATGGACAAGTCCAAGTCGATACCGCTGGAGTTTTTGGAGGTTGCACACGAGATCCAAGGGGATGTGGAAGTTCAACGAGTTCTTGACGAAGAGTATGAGCAACTTACAATCGATCGTGTATTTTTGAGATCGCTCCAAAAGGGATCTGTCGAGGATAAGCTGCAACTACCCATCAATATCATTCGTATCCTAGACAACGCGCGAACAATTTTCCGCATCAAACAGCGTGCACGAAGTAATCTTCACCCGATCGAAACATGCCAAAAGGTCAAAGAACTACAAGCGAAGCTTATTGTGGTTCGTGGAAACGATCCGCTTTCCCGTGAGGCTCAGGAAAACGCTACCAGACTCTTCATGTGCCACCTTCGATCACGTTTGGCATTCAAGAGATTGGTTCTTGAGTCTAATTTGAACAAGGTCGCTTTCGAATGGGTTCTTGGTGAGATTGAGGCACGGTTTGCCCGTGCTGCTGTTAACCCTGGTGAGATGGTTGGTGTGTTGGCCGCACAGTCAATTGGAGAGCCCGCTACTCAGATGACACTAAATACTTTCCATTTCGCTGGTGTGTCCTCCAAGAACGTTACTCTTGGTGTCCCTCGTTTGAAGGAGATTCTCAATGTTGCCAAGAATATCAAGACTCCATCTATGATGGTCTATCAACAACCTGAGAATATCTTTACCAAAGAAACGGCCAAGAGGCTTAGATCTGCCGTCGAGCATACTACTTTGAGATCGGTCACCGATACCACTGAAATTTGGTATGATCCGGATCCAAGAGATACCGTCATTGAAGAGGATAAGGAGACCGTACAGTCCCATTTCTTGATTGACACTGGCGAGGAAGACTTAGAGAGGCAATCCAAGTGGTTGCTCAGAATCGTCTTTGATCGTAAGAAGCTATTGGACAAGGACTTGACGGTTGAAAAAGTCGGTATGAAGTTGATGCAAGAGTACGGAAACGATATGTCCATCATCATGAGTGATGATAACGCTGAAATCCCCAATATTCGATGCCGTATGAAGAATTCTGAAGGGCAAAAGGGTGATGAGGAGACTGATTTGGAGGAGGATACCATGTTGAAGCGCCTTGAGAACCATATTCTGGACGAACTCACACTTAATGGTGTAAAGGGTATTCAGAGGGCATTCTTGAACGATAAGGATAGGATTAAGTTTTGTAAGGATGGATCTATCACCATGAGCTCTGAAGATGAAGAATGCAAGGAGTGGGTGCTTGATACGACTGGCACCGCGCTGAAGGCGGTTCTTGAAGTTGATGGAATCGATACAAGCAGAACATACTCCAACACATTTGAGGAGATTCTTCAAGTTTTTGGTATCGAAGCCACTAGAGCTGCATTGTTGAGAGAGCTTAGGCAAGTGTTGGCTTTCGACGGTTCTTACGTCAACGAGCGCCATCTTGCTCTCCTTTGCGATGTCATGACTGCACGCGGTCACTTGATGGCCATTACCCGTCATGGTATCAACAGGGCCGATACTGGTGCATTGATGAGATGTTCGTTCGAGGAGACAGTGGAGATTTTGCTGGAAGCTGCGGCATCAGGGGAGTTGGACGATTGTAGAGGTATTTCAGAGAACGTTATGTTGGGTCAATTGGCTCCTCTTGGTACTGGAGAATTTGACGTCTTCCTCGATGAGAAGATGCTTATGGAGGTTATTGTGGACAACTCGACTATCCACGGCGGCGGGGACATTCCTGGCATGAACAGAGGCGGCCTGTCTGATGGTGCTGCTACACCTTACGCTGCTTCCCCTACATATGCAGATGGTTTCGTTGGGTCTCCAGATATTGGCGCTGCCTTCTCCCCCATGCAGCACACTGGGGCAGAAACACCTGGCGGGTTTACAGAATACCAGGCGCCTGGGTACGGAGGGTTGTCCCCATATGGAGCTCGCAGTCCAATGACATATTCACCCACAAGTCCTTTCGCCACAAGTCCTGCGTCTCACCAATATTCTCCCGCGTCGCCGGCGTACTCTCCCACATCTCCCAACATGGCCGTTACTAGCCCCGGGTTTTTCGCAGCATCTCCAAGATTTTCACCGATGGCTGCCAGTCCTGCATATACCCCAACCTCCCCACAATATTCACCAACTTCTCCAGGTTACCCTGGTGGTATGGGTGGTACTCCCACATCCCCAACTTATTCTCCGACCTCTCCAAGTTTCAGCCCCACCTCACCTAATTACAGCCCGACCTCACCATCGTTCTCCCCTAATTCTCCAACGTCGCCAGCATATTCTCCTACATCTCCAGACTACTCTCCCGCTAGTCCTGCGTTTGGTGGGCCTATGGGCAATAGCCATTCTCCTACTAGCCCGACAAGCCCTAACTACAGCCCAACCAGTCCAATGTACAACCCAGGAAGCCCTAACAACTATGGCCCAAATAATTATTCACCTACCAGTCCGTCCTTCCAGTCTCCAGCTCAGGGAAGCCCGAGATGGTCTCCGTAAGTTCCCCCCCCCCCCTTGATCCTTGTGAATCCAAGCTAATCAAACCTATTAGAACTTCCCCCGGGCCATCGTACTCTCCCCGATCACCCAGAGACCCACCAAAAAATGAATAAATATCTGGTCGTGGCCATGTATCCTCTTTTTAGTTGTATTTTCACTTTTTCCAGTGTTGGTCGTGGTTCTGTGTTTTGTCCTTGTCGTTTAAAATTGCAAAAAATCAATGGGTAAACGGGTTCTTTCTTGTTTTGTTTTTTTTCCTCTTCTTTTGAGAACCTTTTGTTAAGGGAAACCTTTTTTTTTAAAACTTTTCACACTATATGAGTCTAAGCTTCGGGGGCAAAAAGCGAGTGGATCCTATTTACACCCCGCAATTTACCACCCTTACTGCAATCGAGATTGAGATAGATTTTTATTACTGTATGCCTTCTTACTATTATTATGAAGCGTTTTGTGTGTTTTGCGGGAGGGGTGATATCATGGAAGACTAAAGACAGAAAAAAGAGTTCTCTTTGTCTTCTTTTCTATTTTACTTTTTTTTCTTTTTGTTTTTCTTTCCTTTCTATTCTTGCTTCGAGATTTGGGATAAGGCATTTTTTTTTGTACTATTAAACAAAACAAAAAAAACAACAGAGGTTTATCGTGTATTTGTTTTTTTTTTGATGAGGTATGACTTATGAGAATTGCGTTGGGTTTTTTGGGGACGGGATTGTATTTTAGCTGTTGGGTGGATGATGTTTTTTTCTGGGTGCGGGGGAATATCTCTACTTGCATGACCTTGTCATCATCCGAGAGGTCCTAAATAATATACAAGTACAAGTAATTACATAGTACTGCCACCATTCCAGCCCTGATTCCTGTAGAGTCGTAAGTATCATTTTCTGTGACTTAAGTCATCTTACTCTAGCTCTGTGCTATTTGTAACTATCGAGTTCGAAAGGCGAAAAGGTTGAGTCGAGAGTCTTTACACTTCTTTACCCGCAATCTTAGTATTTGCCATACACAAGATTTATGATGTACTATGCATGACTACCCCCCGTACTGGTATAAAACACCTAAAGAGTTATAATTAGTGGATTAAATACTAATATTTCTATATAACCGGATGCGCACCGGTTGAGAATGGTGGAAATCGTTGCATGCATGTATGAAGTCTAAATAAATACTTTAACGCCCGATCGGATATTCCTATGGGCCTTATTTCAGCCTTAAAAAGGGCTTAGTGAAAAGTTAGTCTAATAAAGACCTTATTCAAGAATTTTCAAGAGTGATTTGAAGAATATATAAGGTCTTTATTAGACTAACTTTTGACTAAGGCTTATAGGAATATCCGATCGGGCGTTAAAGTAAATAAATGGTGGAAATCGTTGGTGACCACTTAGCGAGTGATAGCTTATGAGTGGATAACAAGGATTTAGGATCAACTATTAAATATATTCAGAGGGGGAGCTCACCGCGCCTCGACTAAACATGTCTTAATATTCTCGCGGTCAGAGTCTGCTTTCTTCGGCTAGCCTTATATCAAAATGGAGTATCCGGTCTGCTCTGCCATATACTCAACAAGTACATCGCCTAGTTTGAAGCAGGTGAACATGTAGGAATCCTAGGTACTGAACTTGGCTGGGTACGAGCCTAGGTTAGACGCATTGGGATACCCATTTAGGGGAATTCCCAGTTTGTTGATATAGGATACATGTATGTGATATCTACGAGAAGCGTATAGGTATAAGAATATCTTCATACGCGTTTATACGGATTCATATGAATCTGTATGCATTGGAGTCAAGCAAAGGTAATCTTAGGACGCTAATTCATGAGACATTTCAGGATCAGTAAACGTGGTTGGTATCCGCTATGCACATGAGTACATGTAATAGCAAGCCATTAAGACCAATTGCAAGGATCCAACTCCTCTTCCATACTTACGGAGATACACATTAATGTCTCAAAGAACTCAATCATTAGAAGATACTGCTCTATCTTCATGTAGCAGAGTTGGGAAAAATTTGTCTAGCCGATCACTTGTCCTCTCAATAAGCTCCTCGTCTTAGCGCAGAAAACAGATCTAACCACTATAAATTTAATCTATCTCGCTACAGCTTCCGGATAATGTACCTCTTTTATCCTTCAGTAATTCTAGCTTGGCTAGATAGTTTGTACCTTCAGTGTTAGTTCCTTATGTGATTATAATAGTGGTTCCTGACTTGACTTACTACTCGCATCTTCCGTTTCACTTTTTTGTTTTGTGAGCATTCCGCTTAAGCTTCCTACATAAATCCCTTCCCCCTTATCCCTCTCCCCCGAGATCTCCCACCCTCACATTCCGTCTATATCCTATAACCTATATCTAGTCGAGCCGCTCGCTCGTTCCCGCCTTCACCTTGCTCTGGTCCGTTCTCATCCCCTGGCTCGTTTCACCCTCTCATCTGTTCTGGTCTTTAGTCTCCTGCTGCATCATGCCGTCCGAGCTATGATCTTCATCGTCGTTAATGTCGCCGAGTAAGAGCTGGTAGGGTGCTGGGCGGCTGTGTAGTTGATGTTTCCTTAATCTTTCTATGGGTGCTAGAGAGTATCGTTGGGCTTTTTTTGATGGATAGAACGCTGTAGGGAGGGATTGTGAGATGAGAAGTCTGGGGTGGGGTAGGATGAGAGGTATGAGGTGGGTGTGTGTAGTATAGAGGGATGAAGACAAAGTTGCAGGAAGAGCGGTGGGGATTTTAACGGGGTGTGGTCGGGGATCTGGACTACTATAGGTTCGGAGTCGCCTTAAGATAGGTGCATGTCGAGGTTCCAGGGACGAAGCAGGGACAGGTAATATAAAAATTGTGAAGAGAAGCGGATAACAAAGGGGGTCATCCCATCCGTCCATCTCTCTGAAATGCGTACACTAGACGATATCATGTGAGGGGAGGTATCATATAGGTAGTCTCGTACCCATCCCCTATGAGCAGCGCTAGGTACTGCGGGTCCTCGCAAGTTCTTCAAAGTGAGGGATGAGAGAGAGAGAGGATGATGATTGTATTCTAGTGAGCGCCCTTAATCACTACAATATATACTTGTCTACCGTGTCTACTTGTCCTCCACTCATAAGTGTTTTCCGGTAGCCTGATTGGTGCTGATCTCTAGTCTCGATGTTCATCACAGTAGGTATTGAACCAAAAAAAATACTGCTGGGGTCTGGGAACGAGACTAGCTGATTCTAATACTTTAGTGCTTAGCCGCAGCTATTATTCCTCTACACGTGATTCGAAGGTTACCCGGCATCAAAGGTTTTCCTCATCCACCTTACTCTACCAAATCTTGAATACTTTGACGGCGGACCAGCGCATCGAATCTCGCCTCCAATCTCGCCTCCTAAGATGCCGATCAAATTCACAAAGGACTATTTTAAATGGACAAACGGTCGCGGTCTTACGCAGCGACCAATTCTGTATTCACAGAAGAAGAATACCTATGGACTTGGTACCTCTACCTCATAAACCCGGTCGGGGTTATAAGTTTTCGGCCAGGTTGGGCGGTGCTGACATTTGTGCGCGGGGAATAACAGGCAAAAAGGAGCACTCGTCGGATCAATGGTGGGAGAAGGCCTTCGATAACCAGCTCAAGAACCTCGATGTCTCTGGCGGCGCATCCGGCGATGTTACGGTGAAGCAGACTGCGCCATTATCAAGCGCAATGGGAATGGAAAAGATGGCAAAATACTACATTCGCTTCGTCAAGGGCGGTATACTAGAGGGGGAGATCGAGAGAATGGTGAAAGAGATTGAGGAAATTCCGGAGGACATTTCAACGTCCAGTGAGGCAGAGAGGAGGCTTCAAAGGAAGAAAGAGAAGAAAGCAAAGAAGGAGAAGAAGAGCAAGCGGGATAAGAAACGTAAAACCAGTACGGTGAAGGAGGAGAGTAAAGAAGAGCGAAGAGAGAGGAAACGGCTGAAACGGTTGGTGCGAAAAGAGCTGGAACTCTTGAGGGTTGGGCAGTGAGCAAATTATGCTCGTTAATTACACGGAGTCTCTGGGTGTAGCATACATGATCTCATGGTTCTAAAAAGTTATCGTCGGTAAAGTTTTTTGTTAGCATAGAACGTTTTGTAGGTATGTTTTAAAACTGGGCAGGCTGCAATATAGCCGTGGAGAAGCTTGGGGTCGATACATTAATATACCTCCCCCCCCCCCTTTTGATAGCTATTTAGTACTCGGTTCATCAGCAGCGACGATGAAGTTCTAATAGCAGCATATATACTGTTGGCCAATCCTGGGCAGGCCTGGTTGGTTCTCGGTTCTTGATACAACTACATTCTCGGTAGAGCACAATAGGGTATGTTTCCGGCCATGTGCTACTATCGAGACTCTACTGTAGTTTGAATTAACCTTGAGTGAAGTCTAAGTACGTTCATTACTTATCTCACCAGTAGCGTGATGTTAGACCAGGTATTTTTATCCCGTCGAAGCAGGAGGCAGAGAATATAAAAGAGCTTCCAGTGACACAGACTATCCCAAATATTGAGCTATTCAACCCCTTGGAAATTAAAGTCATACTAGAACAGCCCACGCCCATTGTTGGAAGAATAAGCTAATTATAAGGGCCTATGAAAATGAGGCGATTTTACATGGTAATATCCTAGTGAAACTGTTCCATGTATTTAGATTCCTATGCTCCTATTAGTAATTCTTTCAATAGCCCTTCTTGTACCCTACCCACCAGTATAAAGGGGTCTTAGGCCATGAATTTGTGAGCTGAGGAACCCAAAGAAATTTCGAAATCCATATTAGAAATCCAATCCGTTGACTCATAAGAGACCCTGTAACCGAAACCCAAAGAACATAATAGAAACCCAATGACAAGTGAAGCCCATGATTAATCCTTTTTCACGCAACATAATATAGCCCGAGGTCGTAACACGCCGTGATAGATATAGAGAGGTTTTAGTGAGGTTGAAAGTCTTCTATTATATTTAGGGTGGGTCCCGGCCCCTGCAGCGGATGACCCCCGGCCCGGTGGTGCATTAAAACATGTGTGGCTAGAGAGGTGTGATGGGTACTTTTTATATGCAGGGTCAGGTAGGGACTATGGTGCCAGTCACGTTAAACCTGCAACGGTTAGCCCAGGATAACAACGGTTTTATCCATTATTACATGTACTTCTTCTATCTACATGTAGGTACATATTGTGTGTATGTAGCCACCGAAAATAAGGGGGCTAAGAGACCTCCGCTGGACTTATCTTTCTATCTAAACTCAGCTCCGACAGCCATCCGACAGCCCTCCCACTCCGACAGCAGTCTTTTTGACGTCAAAAAGATCCGGAACAATAATGCCCCAGCCCCTCCGATAGGAGGGCTGGGTATGGGCCTATCACAGGACATGTCTCCGCTATTGTTACCGACAGCCGGTGTCGTAGCACAACCAATCTTTCGACCAGGCCCGCACCCTTCTATCAAACCACCGGACTTCATCGCTCAATATGTCATCCGACCAGCAAGCTCTACACAGCTTCGACCCACGCATCCGGGCCCGTTCTCCTAGGGTTTGTTCGGGCCAGTAGTAAAACCATCCGGCCTGAATAACAGAGCTATATCATGCACAATGGCTCATGACCAGCAATGGCATATATCACAGGGTGAGAATGGTTAGATATAGAAACAGGTTGTCTAGTAGCTAACTAACTAATGGAGTCAGAAAGTGTTTTACGTGCAAACGACTACAGCTACATATCCATCCTCCCCAGGCCAGTTTGAAGCCGCCCCAAAGAACTATGCCGATTAGTAGTTTAGCATCCAGTAAGAATTTACTATTTTGCGGTATACAGCCAATTGCCCCCCCCCCCCTTTGACATAAGCCGCTTCACTCCGTGAGAGTAGATTAAACAGCTAGAGAGTTCGGCTACTATATGCAAGTTTATATAAATATGGGATCTCCAGTGTTTCTGGGGTATTTTACCTGGGAGTTTTATTTTAGACAGTCCTTGTACATAGAGGAAAGAAGTATGGGACATTTTACTACATCAATTCCATGTGATTTCAGTAGCTATTAGTTTCTTAGCAGTTTATCTGTAGTTGCCCGATAAGGTGTTTATATGAGTATATTTATGTGTAGCTATAACGAAAACTCTATATTTTACGAGTAGGCGATTTTTTTTTCAAAAAAAGATCATAAAACTACAGATCTGGTAAATCATGTGGATAGAGATATACATTCTGTATTGTTTCTACTCCATTTATTTCCAATATTCCAGGCCGAACACCTACTGATCGATTAGGCAATGTAGATGGTAATAAACACAATAAGGTGTTGTTAGTATGAGTATTTTATTACATTTAGTCAATAGTATCTGCCCAAGTTAAAACAGGGCAATCCTGGCATGTAGAGTGTCCTATGTTACTGCCATGCAAGATGTCGAATATACTGCACAATTTGATTCATGGAGTATCACTCGATGGTAATTGGTGATGGCAAGGTCGTAAAAAGTTCTCTAAAGCCACGTTGAGACCAAAAGGTATATACTGAGAGTTAAGGTGGCAATAGGGCGTTTTGGTAACGGCCGCATTTCCAGATTTTGAGCTCAAAATTTACCAAAAACCGGTCGCCAAGAACTAAATATTTAAACACAAAAAGCTTACGCCAACTCGGTCGCGCTTCTATATATACCCAATTAAGCGGCGCCAGACCAAAATAAGAAGTATGTACTGCTATGACAGAGGACCTTGGCGGATTGTATGTAATAAACCCCGATTGGCAGCTGATCGTAACATGTAAGGCTGGGTGTTGATAACCCAACCGATGTGTCCGTTTTTGAAATCTGTCCGCTTTATAATTTGTGCCTTCCTGATCATGACATATTTGTTCTAGAACTTTCACATAACTCGCCACCGAACCCCTATACTCTCGAGTCTCCAATCCCACAAACACAATGCCTTTACGTATTCGTGCCCGTATACACAGTGACCGGTAGTACATAAGGTAATATCGCACCGGTTTAAAATTGTAGGCGCGACCTCTCAGAATACATACTATACTTATTTATGTGGTAAACACCCGGCCCGTAAGTACCCCATTCTGCTAGGGTTAGGGTGCGGGATGGCAAGGCGAAGGGTAAAAAGCCCCCACTAGTACCCCAGACCGGTAAGGACCAACAGGCCTAGTGAAACCGAGAAATTAACAGATTTCGCATGTGATAGATGTGCGCTATGGAAAGGATTGATGTGCATGTTTTCCCCCCTCCCAATCATATTCTATGATGGAGGGACGGCGGTTAGCTAATGTCTATTTTAATTACTGGTATGTAAGAAGGGTAAATGAGGTAAGTTGTGTGAGTAGAGTTAAGTAGTTATTGTTATGGTATGTAGCGGATGGTTATAGAAATCACAAGTACGTGTAGGAATAGAAATAAAAAATACAACAGCTACATTTAGTGATGTTCAAAGGTAAGAGAGAAAAAAAAGGAAACAAACAAAAAAACACCTTCCCCAGTACTACTCCAATCCAATCCAGTCCAGTATTTTTAAAACAAACTCCGTTCGCCCGCAACAGGCCAGCATGTATCTGAGGAATCCTCAGAGCAAACCTTCAGTGTATAACCAACGTACTGGGCTCACTGGAACTCCGGTGGAACTTCCCTGCCCAGGGCTTGGATCTGCTTTATCAGCTGCTGACGCTCGTTCAATACATCGCGCATATGATCGACGGCTAGTATTCACATATCAGCACGCTTCACCCCCATTCCTCTCGACGCCTTATAGGACGATAGACAATAGACAATAAACAATAAACAATAGACGGAACACCTACACTTCTTCAAAACGATATTTTCGCTTCTCCCCTGTCCCTCTAGTCCCGGCACGATCTCTGTCAACCGATCGAACCCTTCCCTAATCGCCATACGCCTCTTCTGCTCCGACGCGATATGGTTGTTCTTTTTTTCCTGCTCACTCAGTCTTGGACGCTCTGTGCTCGGCTCCATTTCTTCTGCCGATGTTGATGCTGCCGGCGCTTTTCTTCGCTGCCGTTTTGTGTTGTTTGTGGCTGTGTTTGTCGTGGTAGACGATGACGGTGATGACGACGAGCTCCGACGCTTTGACGGTGATGCTACTGCTGCGGTTGACGGCGGTGGCGGTGGGGTTGTAGGTGCTGCTAGTTTTGAAGATGCTCCTGTTGGTGCTGGTGCTGGTGGTGCGGGTGAGGGGCCGGCCATGTTCGTTATGTAGAGGATCTTTGGAGCTGGTGCGTGATACCCATGAGGTGGGTGGTGGATGAGTCCGCAGTGTTGAGGGTGTGATGCTCGGGAGTGAGGAGGGCAGAGATGAGAACAGGAGGGCGGGAATGGAGTGGGATCAATGCATTGACCTCCGCGGCATGCAATAAGCAGGGGAGGCAGGTGGTGGGCGCGGTTGGTTGGTTGAAATAATATTGTAGGTATTAGGTGAAAGCTATCCCTCGGGACGATACGATGAGACGATGAGAAACCCAGGCCCAGGCGAGAATAAAACACAAAACACAAAACACAAATTTGACGACAAAACACGTATAAATTAATTTGCAATTTTAAAAAAATGAAGAAAAAGAAAAAGGAAAGAAAACTAGCCCTAACCTAACCTAACTAACTAGCCACACTCCCCACTAACTAACTAAACCCCGTTGATGAGAGATCCTCAGGTTTTCCACGTAGTCACGGCGGGGGGGGTAGTGGCTGGCTTCTGTAACAACCCCAGGGGCAGCAGCGGGAGGTGGCTAACTGTTTTGCGCAACAGGAACCAGTGCGAGGAAGGTAAGATGAGGTAGAGAGAAATGAAATTTTGGGTGGAGTGGGAAGATGGAGGAGATCAGGAGGATGAGGTGAAGAGGTGGGGAAGAGAAGCTGACAGTGTCAAAAGACTCACTAACTGCCAGACTGACATGCGTGACTGACTACATAGATCCGATGAACACAAATAAAAATAAACCTCAAGCTAAGACAGAGCGGGGTCCCGTGCATGTTGTGGAGGTAGAGGAGGGGTTAGGGGAGCACGGCAACATACTAGAGTACATAGATCCAACGATCGTGTCACAACGCTCGGCTTCCTACCTCGATCCCGGGGAAATGTAGGCGAAAGGGTCTCGGTACTGAAATTATCGATTGTAATCTACATGGGTGGAATACACGCATGTACTATGATCTTCATGCACTTTCACATGTCAGACAGCCCATGTATTTGATTTTCCCGGAGAAAATTAAGGAGAGAATATTGATGTAGTACATACATGTACTTACATGTCTGTATTTACTTACATTTACCCACATGTACCCATCTTGCTCTTACATGTATGTACATACTAATATATACACCCTTCGGCGGCCTGTTGTTTCAAGGGAAAATACAGTGTGCAAAGGACTAGAGTAATTCTTCAGGCCTAGGTCATTATGTTTTTGCGTAATAGAAATTACTACAGCATGGAATGTGTAATTGAGAAAGATTCCGGAATTCAATATGTAAGTGTGTACATCTGTGTGTACATCTATAGTACAATTTCCGTATTCCCATGGTCATACAACATCATGTAGGTTGTACATCTAGAGGATTTATCCAAATTCCATACCTTGTCAGTGGTTCCTTGCATAAATGTACGGACAGGGGGCACATCATGAAGAGTACAACTGGGGTTGGATTCTAACATACATGTTAGTGCCTACATGTGATGTACTCTACGTTGCCTTGTTAGCCGACTCCCAACCTGTAGGTACGTGCTGTAGTACATGTATTTAAAGTTTCTCCTCTAGATCTCCACATACAGAGTATATATATCTGAATACATGTAGGTACATTATAAATATTGTGTAACCTTACAGCTATCAAGGAGTTTGAGGCGGCGGCAGAGCGCTAGTTCGAGGCCTCGTGAAATCAAATTAAGCAGACACCAGCTAGTGCAGCTATTCCCGGGCTCTTGGGTTTAATGTATTCTCTACCTATATAGCGAATCTTTTCATTAACGTCATTGCCAATAGGAGACACCCCACCCAAAATTAAAGCGGGCCGCAACCCGCGCTCGTTTAAAGGCCGATAGAACTCACAATTTAAAGGCTGATAGAACTCACAAAGAGTATAAGCTCTAGATATACCTACATCATGTTGTAGTTGGACACATGGGCAATTACGAGAGTACCTAGATGCATTCAGTACGAGGACTAGGTTTTGGTAGGTTATAATTTTTTACGAAACCAATAATATAGTTACTCAATATTGGATAGAAAATTTCACCACTTGAAGAAACGCTGGGGGTTGTCTCAAGGTGCACGTGGGGCTTAGAATTTCCACCCCAATTTTCAGGTATATCTATAATATATTTTCGGGGCGGTCATTTGAGTATTTCTGGTTTTGTACACCCAAAAACTATGGTTTATCATGATCAAGCGTATACGTATAAGAGAGTCCATAAGTACGAGGATGGTTGATACATTCGGACCAGAATAAGGAAACATCGCCCGGGTTGAAAATATAGCACACCTACAAAGTATTCTAAAGGCTGGTAAATATAGCGGACAGCTTACCATCATCTATCACCAAAAACGTGACCTTTATCCGTGAGAGAAATTCCGGGCCAGGCGTCACAATTAACTTTCAGGCGATAATTGAAGCTTCTGCCCAGAGGGCATTTCGCGTTGAGTTATTATATTTGGGTATCTTTGGGCATTATCAAGTCAGAATGTACAGGTTTCTTTGTCGAGAGATGGCGGCGGATGGAGTGAAATGTTGTTATATACATGTATTTTCATAACTTGGCTTCGGGTCAAAATGTGCATTACTCCCGGTCCAACACACCTACATACATGTAGGTAAAGTATGCATATATGTTCCAGAGTAGAGACCAGTTATAACCCCGGCACTGGCCGGGACTTGTTTAACATATTATTCCGCAGTTCACTAGATTTCATGGATTTATCAACTCATGCAAAGTTTTCTAGCGTTATTATACCAGTCAATTCAAATCATCGATCTCAATCTTCCATTAACAACACTTTGTTTTACGCAAATGTGCAGAGCCACCGTCTACACAAATCTTCCGATACGAGAATAGGCACCTAAAAGAACAAAACCTCCTTCCCTTAAACTCAACCGTTCCGCTACTGGAACTATCTGCTGTTGCTAGGCTTCTCCAGGCCATTTCATACCGGATTCTCCCCCAAGTCCAAGGGCGTCAATGGGCCGTGGGTTGAGATGGGCGGCCCGGGCGCAGGTCAATATTTAGCCCGGGCTAAATGGCAGGCCCGGGTTCCAAGGTGTCCATACAATGTTAGCAGTTCGGAGGGAGGGTTCTGGGTAGTCTCGTTCCCAGCCCATACGGTGTGATGTTGGTGGTGGTGGTTATGAATTGAACCATGGGGTCTGGGAACGAGACTAGGTTCCGGGATACCTATACATTTGCTATTTGCTACCACATAACAGCAAATCATTGACAAACACCTAGTTCTTACCGACAAACACCCTTCCTCATAGAAGCCCAGGCCTTACACGTTTAGCTTGGGCCTAGCCGTAGTTTGGATAACATGGGCGGGCCAGGCCGACCCATTTCCGGCCCGAGCTGGCCCATTGACGCCCTTACCCCCAAGTACCCCAGGCCAGGCCTGCATCGTTTTGCCTCCAAATATCTGGAGCAGATAAACAATATGGCGGTGAGTTTATCTGGCCCGAAAAAACCCCTTGCGAATGCCTGTAAGATATCTACTTACGAAAAGGTTCGATGTCAATTATCAAGGAGGCTCCTACGTATGGGAGTGTCCTGCAGACGACAGCTTCTCGTGGTCTTATTGGGATTGTCAAGGTTCTCTCCGAGGACGGCGTTAATGTCAACACGGGAGGGGGCGAGTGCGGAAACGCATTCGTTACAAGTCGCATTAACAAAACGTCCGGACATTGTGAAATCCCTAGTCGAGAATGGGGCGAACGTCAGCCTCGAAGGTAGGAAATATAGAGGTGCTTTATAAGCTACGGGGTGTTACAAAAACATAGTAAGGATATTTGGCCGAAAGCGGTGCCGGTACCAACGTATGGTTTGCACGGAAGCATATTGCAGATCGCTGCATACCGGGGTGACCACGAACCGACAGTAATGTATTGCAAGCTGCAGCCGGGAGTCTATGCGTTATGAGGATGCTGTACAAAAAGGGAAATGATATGAATATCTAAGGTAGATACTATGGGGATGCCTTACAAGCCGCAGCGCACGTACCAAGGCAGCGAGTTGATAACCCCGTTTCTAATAGGAAGGAAGGCCAACGTTAATGCCCTTGGAGGCGGATACGGCAACACTGTACAAGCAGCAGCGCAAAGAGTCCGCTGAAGAATTGTAAACTACCTTATCTACAAAAGCAAAGGCCGATATCAATGCCCAAGGCAGCTACTATAATACTCCTTTGCAGGCTGCGTGCATAGCCATTCGGGACCAAGCGATTGTAGTGCTTCTTGTTCGTGAGGGCGCTGAGACTAAAACCAGGGAAGGCATTATATATAGCAATGCTTCGCAATCCGCTGCAACTCGAAGCTTCGATATCGCGCTGTTTTTTTTGGTTCAGAATGGTGTAGAGGTGAATGCCCAGGGTGGCAACCATGATAACTGTCTATAAGCCGTAAAGGATAACGAGAAAAACTAAGATACTATAGTAGAGCTACTACTTCAATTAAGCATATATTATTACCCTTTTATGTATGGTGCGGTAAACGTGTCAAAAGTGATTTTACCACCGGTGGTGAAAATAATACCAGCATTTATACCTTAAAATGGATAAAGCACAGACCTTTTGGCCAAAAGGGGCTATATAATGCCAGTATATATGAACATTGTCCACCGGTGGCAGCTATCTTACCACCGGTGTGAAACTGTTTGTATCAATGATGAACCGATGATGCAGAATAAAGACTGAAAGTCAGCATTTATACTGGAACAAGGACTGAAATTCAGTACTTATACCACCGTTGGTAAAATTACTTTTGACACATTTACCGCTCGATATTTATGGATCGTTATTCAAATTTGGAACATGTTTGGGTTGTCTGATTCCTTTGCGGGTAAATATAATTGGTCATAATATATCACTCGCTAGTCTTTGGCTGGGAAAGCCTCGACACTCTCCATTTCCCATGTCGGGCACTGAAATGTGATATCGGGTTCAAGATAAAACTTTATTTCATGTCGGGGCCCAAAAATGAACTCTGACAGCCCTCCGGCAGCCCTCTGACCCCGACAGTAGCCTTTCTGGTGTCGGAGACCTCCCAATACTTGCAAAAAGATCTCACTAAAGGTCGGAACGATAACGTTCCAGCCCCTCCGGTAGGAGGGCTGGGTACAAGCCTAGACAGTCACATAGTTATAGTTATGTGGTGCATATACCGAACGGCTAGTAGTCGTAGGCACTTTGGTTGACTATATATGCTCGGGGTATCAGCGGTACATATTACATTTTCTTTTGTCCCTCCCCCTCCCGCCGCCCTAGTAGTAAAAGAAAGAAAGAAAGCTCCATTTCTTTATGACGAAAGACTCAAAGATGACAAACACGTTAAATACCCCAACCATCTTCTAGACTATCCCAGTATAGGCTCGAAGTGGTAACGGTTTCTAAAATAACCGCGCTTAAGTTAGACCGCGAGGTATAGCCCTCTATTCCCTTTCAGTGTTTTCAAGGCCGTATGGGTGCCTGCCACAAGGTCTCGGCGTTCTGGGGGATCCTCTGAGTGGCCGTAAAACTCTCTAGTCACGTCAGTAATTAGTCACTCAGCTTAATTAGTCGTTGCCCTAAACGCCGCGGAAGGTCTGTACAAATCGGGAGATAAATCACTTTTAGTAATGAATACCCAATTAACCCTGCATTGTATTCTTACCGCATTACTACAGTACCAACCCAGCCCACCTATGGTAAGTAGCAAGCTACTCGTAGGGGGTGAGTACGAGGCTAGGCCTATGATACACAGGGATAGATTGTCCAAGGCACACCTAGGCTCATTCCCAGCCTTCCTACCGGAGGGGCGAACACCCCCCCCCCCCCCCCCCGGGACACCTAGTCAGCTGATTTCGGGGTCAAATAAAAACCCTTAATCTCCAGTCTGAGTGTTAAAGCCATGTCCTATGCTCGGTATGACCGGTTTCTGTGTCGGGGCCTGGGGGGGTTTAGGTTCTCGTGTCGGGGTGCTGGAGTCGTGTCCGGTTCTCATGTCGTCTAAGTGCTGAATTATGTCCGCCCTTGCCTGAGATATGTCCGCCCTTGCCTGAAATATTCTTATTACTACCGCCCAAAATGTTTAATTTTGTATTTAAAGTGAGGACCGGGCGTGGCCTTAGCACCCCCACATAGAGTCGCGATCCATTCTCGGAACTTGTCGGGGCTAGGGGTATACTTCCAGACCATACATTAGCAAGGTGTCTGTAGGAGATGGATACGAGATTAAGGTATACCTTGTACATGGATAAGGCAGACTCAGGTCAACAGTATAACCAAAGTACATGTACTTTATGTGGGCACATTTATCCAGACTACGCCATCGAGTCGAAGGCAGAAAGCTTAACCCACAACCCCTGTCTATAGTAGGCTGACTATATGGTTTTGGGTGTATGCAATAATGGCCCAGTTCAAAAACGTCAGTGGATTCTCTCACAACTATGTGCATGCACCATGTGCCCAGGCCGGTGTTGGGGGCCCGGGGCGGTGCACGTTTTAACTAGCTTGGCAACGCCCACATACACCTTGTACGAGTACATACGTGCGTGGGATTTCTGGATACTAAATCTCTGCTTCACTGGGGAGAAGCCACCTCAGGGTACTAAAAAGTGAGTGGTAAAGGTTCCGGAATAAAATTGACAGCAAATTTCCAACGCAGGGTACGTACATATCTTTCGCTCACCCGTGCTAAGAAGTACACCCGAGTGACAACCCATGAACGTCGCACAGAGGTGTTTCACAACCACCATGTGATAGCTGGGTGCCTAAAGAAGTCTCAGCCAATCGGATTAGGCCGCATCCGCTTACTACTACATATACTTATATGCATCCCTTTATCACCCCACACCCATTTCTCCACCTCACTCCCCACCACGTAGGTACAATCCAAATCATCACCATAGCACCACACCAGCTCAAATTCTCGCGACAGTAGTATTATTTTACAAGATATTCATAATGGGGTGGGCATAAGAACTTCACCCAGATAAATAAAAGAAGTCTCATACTAACAAACCCAGCAACGGTCAATTCAAGCTCCTCTTCCCCTCCCATGCTATGCCCTTCACCATCCCCATCAGTGAAATCCCCGTACGTCCCTCCCTCCTCCGCCTCTTCTCTCCTCTCCCCTTACTAACCTACTCACCTTCCAGCAAGTCGTCGCCAAAATCAACCTCCTCCTCACCGACATGGAGAAGAAAGGCGTGACTAAAGCTGGCGGTTTCACTATCACCGCCACCGACGGCGGCCAGATCTCAATCGGGATGCCGACCTGCGGCGACTGGATCCTGGTCGATACATATCACTCAAACGTCATCCACGAGGCCTTTGCAGCAAAAATGATCAGGCCCGGCGGCACATATATGGTCCTGCCGCTGAAGGCGGCCGGGCTCAAGGCTGCAGATCTGAAGGCGGCATGTGAGAGGGCATCTTCGGGGCCGCCGCCACGGTATTCGTCGTAGTTAGAGCAGTGACGTGGGTGCAGAGGGGAAGGGAAATGTGTTACTAGGTTTCTCGTTTATTTCGTTTCTTATTTTCAATTTTTTGCTTTTTTGGGGGTGGGTGCAGGGTTTACGGTTTCCGGGTGCGGTTCTGTGTGGGTGGGCTTTGTGGGTTAACGTTTCTGTTTCTTTATTGATCACGATGGTTTATCGGTTATGTTTTTTCTTATTTTTTTTACATGTAGTAGTTTTGTCTTCTCGTTACGTTAATTGATACGTACGATACGAAGATTTCAAACTATCACTATCTCTTGTCCGCAGGCCCTCAGAGCAGAGGAGCTACATAAGCTGTCATATTACACCCCTGGTATGCGCCCAACGGTCAAAGTGCAGATCTCCTGCACCTAGTCTCTGTCTGCCGTGCGACAACAAAACAATAGTCTGGGAACGAGACTAGCCTGCACCTGATCCTCTCTACACTACGACACAGCACAGCCCGGGTTTTCGTAAATCGTCGCGTAAGTAATCATTGGCCTCATGGCTGTGTGCGCGCGGTAGCCTAATCCAACAGCCGACTCTGTGATCATTGAATCGAATTATTTATCATATATAATCCCCAATGGAACCCCCACAATTCATGCCTCCCTCCCAAGAATCACACACAGACATACGCCCAAAACACTGAATTCAAGAACCGTAATTACAATCACTAGCTAGCCATGGGGTATATATACCACCCAAGCTACCACCCATCATTATAACCTAGACTAAAAAACTCAAACCACAGAAACAACCAAATCAAGCTTCTCTTCCCCGCCCACGGCCTCCCATTCGCGGTCCCCTACCAGCGCGAAGATGTACGTCCCCCCCCCCCCTTCCTCCTTAATACTAACACGCCCCGGCCAGGATCTCTCAGGCAAGATCGACAAGATCCTCCGCGACCTCGTCCCGCGCGCGCAGCTGCAGCAGGGGAAATGGGTCCTCCTCGACCCGGAGAACCGCGAGCTGCTACACCCCAGCTGCCTGAGAAAGGTCAAGCCGGACAGGACGTACCTGGTGCTGGACGTGAAGGATGCGGGCGAGGCGGGGCAGCGGTTCAAGGGGTTAGTGAAGTCCGAGGCACCGCCGGGGTATGACAAGAAGTAGGTGGGTTATTGGGGGGGGGGGGCGGGTTGATATACATATGTATATTATATACCTATCATTTATATATATGCTATTGTTTTTTCACCGAGATGCCGTCTACGGGCTAAGCAGGCCGACGAGGTTCAGCACATACTGCAATTTGTATGAGCAAAGCTGCCCAGAAGGACCATGAACACATACCCTTACAGGGCGATTATTCTTGTATGTAGGTGGTACCTTTTTAGGGAGATTCTAACAAAGTCACACATACAAATATACAGAGGAGGGTACGGGTTCAACTACCACCACCGACAGACAACGTCCCATCCAAGGTAAAAGTCCCCGACAAGAGACAGCCACATATCCTGTGTGTACCATACCAGCAGGACATGTGTTCCAGGCACAGCAACCACAAACACGTGACCGAGTGACAATCCATGACCAGACACCCCCCCCCCCAACCAGGTCCTGGTAATATGCCATCGCCCCCCTGTATGTAGCTAGAATAAAAAAGACCCACTACCCAGTTTTACCTGGTCAATCCGTTCCGAATATTCAATATTCAATGGGTGACTTCCCGTGGAAATTTAGATTCTAGAATCTGAATCTGAACAGAGGGGGGGAGGGGGCGGTTCAGATCTCTAAACTTCAGAAACCTGAAAACCAGTAGTATGATTTGTTTATTCGTGAGCCTTTGCCATACTAGCCAGAAATCTAGGTTCTAAATTTTCTACGGGAAGTCACCCAATATTCGATATTCAATTCCTCTAGCTAGCCCCGCACGTACCCCCGTCTGCCCCCATCCTCCCCAACCACACAAGAACCATCCCAGATTCGCGATCATGTTATTGAGCTGACCTACGGTACAAGTATACCACCCCATAAGCAAATCATCGACCTCACCTACCTACCTACCACGGCGACAAGGCACCGTCTCCACCACCAGAACCCCTGTACTCTGGTTAAAAAGCACGCCCCCGCCCGGCCCTGCCTCCCCCAAACCAAAAAGAACCCACCGAAACCGTGAACTGTATGTAATGCGTACTCGGGGAGTCGAACCCCGTTCTCCCGCTTGGGAAGCGAAAATCATAACCGTTAGACCAAGTACGCTTACCCGACAGTAAGAAATTTTGATTATAAGTTTGCGGGGTTATATGTACAACGTTACAATGTTTGCCAAGGAGGAGGGTTTACTAATCAAGTAGGTACAGTGGGACGGCAGGAGGAGAAAGAGTACTGTACCAATACCGTATGCCGCATTGCTGAGAATACCGTTAATCTCACCCCCTTTTTGGTACTGTAGTATATAGTCGCCCTATAACACTAATATGACGGTCCTATCAGGTTACTAGCTCGGATCCAGCCAATCTACCCTTGAGAAGGTGAGCAAAAAGTCAAATCCCCAACCATGACTCTATAGCTTGAAAGAAGCCTGGGTAGAGCTCGAGCCCTAACATCCCAATAGCAACAGTTACTTCGGGAGTAACGATGACTACAAACAATTACAGAATAGCGGACCCCATCTGATATCGGCTTTAGTACCAATCTTTAACTCTACTAAATCCACCGGCCCCCGCCCCAGCAGTGATATCGTTGCTGCAACGTCGGCGACTGTGTATGTAGGTCACATAGCGTTTCTACTATATACATATGTATAATACAGTGGCACCTTTATAAGAGTAATTAACCGCTTGATAGGGGTATGGACTCTGGGCTACCATAGCTTTCGTGGCCGGACACTCACTGTATGAGGGTACATACATGCACCGCGGTTGGCGTTGGAATGTTAAGGTGCTATCCATTGGGCATCATTATTGATATGTGAATACTACGCAGAGAGCACCTATATATCGCATATCCTCGTAGAAGCAAAAATACAACAGACATGTATCCACTACCGTAATTTGGAGTGTAATTACGTTACGGTACCACTATCGCACCCTATAAACTAGAACTACTAACTACTTAGTGACCACGGCCAACCCGAAAACCCCGTCCCAAAACACGTACACCCGACAGACCACGGCTCCACCCCCTTCTGATATCTCTATATCACCGCCGGAGGGCTATGTGCCACCCACAATCCCGTCCCTGCCCGCGGCCGCCATTAGCACGCTTTAAGACATCCAGGAGCTAGGTTAACAGCTACCCATGTGTCTGTCAGACTAGAGTGACGGGTTAGGTGAGCGGCCGGGAGTGGGCGCGGGCACGGGCACGGGCATGGACGGGGCACGATAGACACTACCTATGACTCGGACTACCCTCTACCAACCACCCTCTCCCGCCCCACCCTGTGGGGGGGGGGGAGGAAACAAACATATAACCAATTAGCCAAGTAGTCCGACATAGAACCATCCACCGCAGTGCAATATAATAAGACTAGGACCTCTATATGTCCCACCCGACACACCCCCACCCCACCCCGGCCCTCCGCTCTATATAGCTATCCTTATTTCTAGCCACCGCGCACACAAGTACATGTAGCTATATATATCAACCCCCGGCCCTCCACCCCACCAACAACCCCAAACCATTCATTGATACTGCCCCCTCTCAACCCGGCACTACTAAAAGAGCCCGGAGGAACGTATATACGCGGGGTGTAGCGGCCTGAACATAAACAGTACTCGGGAACTACAGTACTCAACTGAGGGTCAGGGGTGACATTAGGTTGGGGGTAGATTGCGCCTTTCATAACGCCTGTCAACCCCCATTAGGAAATAAACCAACCCCCTCCCCACAAAAGGGGTTTAGCGCTTACACCACCACCACCACCACCACATATCAAAGTTCTAATATTGTTGATAGTGCGATCATTGGCCCTGCTACAGTGCTCAGTCCAATTTTTGATTTCGGATAGTCCCGCAACCACCACCACCCCCCCCCCCGCCCGGCTCGTTTTTCTTTTCTAATCATACAGTGCACAGGACTACAACGATAGCTTACAGCTTACTCTCACGGATATTGCTAGCGAACCGCACCCGGGTCAGAAACACACAACTTACACACATCAAACAAAAAGCAAGATTCCCCGCCCCCAACCAAAAAGAAAAACTACTTTATAGTATACAGTATACAATGATGGATGGAATCTAGGAAAGAAAAAAGCAAAAAAAAGAAAGAAAGAAGCAACCTACTCAAGATCGGCAATCTATTATATCACATTCGTCAGCAAATCTCAATTCACCCACAGAGCTTGGGGGGGGGGGTAAAAATACCTTCAAAGAAGCCTTCCCAAAGTTCTGCCCCTTGAGCATACCCACGAACCCGTCGACAGCGTTCTCCAGCCCCTCGGTCAGGGTCTCGCGGTAGGTAAGCTCCTTATTGGCGAGCCACCTCTTGACATTCACCTGGTGCTCCTTGCTATACTTTGGGCCGAGGTTCTTATCGCCGACAATGAAGCCCCTGATGGTGAGCCGCTTCGAGACGATGTTCACGGCGTTCTTGACGCCGTAGATATCGCTCTTCGACTTTAAGTTGTACTGCGAGATCATGCCGCACATGATGAAGCGGGCAAAGTTGTTTGCGGCCTCCAGGGCCGCGTCGAGCGTCTCGCCGCCAACGTTCTCGTAGTAGATGTCGATGCCCTGCGGCGCGTACTTCTTGAGCGCCGCGGACGGCGACTCCTTCTTGTAGTTGAAGGCGGCGTCGAAGCCGAGGGTGGACGTGAGGAACTCGGCCTTGTCGTCGGAGCCGGCGGAGCCGACGACGATGAGGCCCTCGCGCTTGGCGAGCTGGCCGACGAGGGACCCGACGGCGCCGGAAGCGGCGGAGATGAAGATTGTCTCGCCCTTCTTGGGCTCGCCGAGCTCGTAGAACGAGGAGCTGGCGGCGGGGAGTGTTAGTGAGCCACCAATTGGCAAAGTGGGGAAGAGTTCCAAGAAGGATAATCAAATACTCACTAGGCGGTCAATCCAGGCATACCCAGGATGCCCAAGTAGTAGCTGAGGGGGAATCCCTCCTTGTTGTCGAGAAGCCTCAGCCCGCCGAGACTCTCCTTCTCGACAACGGTGTATTCCTCGATTCTTGTGGGGCCAACGACGACGTCGCCCTCCTTGAAGTTCGGGGAGTCGGACTTTACGACCTTTGAGACGCCGGCCGTCTCGACGGGGGCGCCCAGCGCAAAGGCCGGGGAGTAGGACTTGACCTCGGCGGGGCGCATGCGGCCACGCAGGTAGGGGTCGAGCGAGGTGACGCCGTTCTTGAGGATGACACCGCCGGCGGGGACGGCGTCGAGGTCGACCGAGCGGGTCTCGAGGGGCAGGTTCTCGGAGGTGGGGAAGCCGTGCGGGACGGAGTGGAAGATGAGGGCTTTGTTCTGGACCATTGTGGATGCTGATTGGGTGCGGATTGAGGGTGTTGGTTTGGTCTGGATGTGATGTGATGTGATGTGTGGTTGTGGGATGGGGATATCGATGGGGCAGATGAGGGGGGTTTGTTTTATAGCTATTATATTCGGCCCATGAAGAAGAAGAAGTAGAAACAGTCTCAATTTGTAAGGCTCGGAAAGATAGATGCTCCGTCTACCTCCAATCCAATGCTAGTTTTTTTAAAGCGGGAGGGGGGGGTGCAATGCTGCACTCCAGCAGCTGCCCACTAAGGCCCTCCCCCGAGAGAAGGCTGCAACGAAGCTTGGTTTCAGTATCATGGCAACGTCACAGCCTTTCCCTCCTGCCTTCCCTCCTCTAGGGAGGGAGGGAACTTCTGCGGTATTCTGCACCGCATTAGAAATCAGGAAGGCATTAAACCAAGGAGGGATTAGGGTAAGGGCTACTCTCTCGACCTTTACCTTTGTGCCTCGGCATCTGGGCGCTTGTGACGCTAGCCGGAACACGCCCGATCGGACGGGACCCGCAGTGGAGCTGAGAGTTCGTTAGACTAAAGTGCTTACATGGCAAGGGTTGGCCGAGGTGCAACCTCTTGCTTTCTTCTAGAATCTGTACGAAACAGCTGGGGGGAATGGCCTGTGGATTTGATGGTGGTGCCCATGGTGACACACCACAAGGGTTCTTCTGATCGAGGGAAACACGAGTCCGTGAAGTTGGATTCGCCAATTCACCTTGGCCCGGACTTACTACATACAAATGAGAATTAACGGTACTGGATCTCTGCCCTAATAAACGTATGAAGCAACACTACTACCGAGACACCTTCTATCACTCGCTGCATCCACCCGGAGAATAGAATAGGATACTGTCTATAACTTAACAGTGGCTACGCTCGTCCATTTCTGATTTCTAATCTGATGCCTCGGAACTCTATTTCAGCGATATATAATCAGCAATTAGTTAATCTAGCTACATACGCCGCCCGGACCGACCACGCTTTACCAGCCGGGTGCTTGGCACACCGATTAATCCGGTCCTATAGCTATGTAAGTACCTCCATACATGTACTTATCTCTTTTCCTACCATCGCCATCATCATCAACAATTGTAGTTTACTAAACCCTTAATTGCCCCTGGTCCATTATTATTACTAACATCACCACCCCTGTCCAAACCCCTGCCCAGCCACCACCATCACCATCATCACCACAGCAACGCCCTAGCTAGCTCCCTCGTCAATCCGCTCATTGACACCAAACACAGCTCTCCCTCCCACCCCCTATCCCATCCCGAAACAAAACCCAAAAAACCAAAACACACACACACACAATGGCATCGTGGCTCTACAACACCCTCCTCGGCGGCGACGCCCCCACCCCCGGCGCCATCCGCCTCCCCGACTCGGCCACCCCCAGCCCCTGCCCCCCACCCCCCTACACACGCACCAGGTCGCCCCGCCCGCGCGCCCCCCTCAGCCTCCCGGCGCTCAACGCCCTCCGCGGCAAGCGCTTCGTCCTCGCGTCCGCCAGCCCGCGGCGCAAGCAGCTCCTCTCCCTCGTACCCGCCCCCTCCCCCACCCCAAGAAATCAAAAGCTAACACGGGCCGCCAAGATCGGGTTAACAGACATCGAGGTGATCCCCTCCAAGTTTGCCGAGAACCTGGACAAGACGCAGTACACGCCCTTCGAGTACGTGCTTGCCACGGCCACAAACAAGTGCGCGGACGTGTACCGCGCCGAGATCGACAACGCGGCGCTGGGCGAGCCGGCCATGGTCCTGGCCGCGGACACGGTCATCGTCACGTACGAGGGCGAGATCATCGAGAAGCCGCGCAGCGAGGAGGGCCACCTCGCCATGCTCAAGACGCTGCGCGACGGCATGCCCCACAAGGTGTACGTCCCCCCCCCCCACCCCCCCGCCCCCGGGGGGACACAGCGGCTGACAGGGGAGAGAAACAGGTATACGGCGGTTGTGGCGATGGTGCCGCTGGAGACCGTGGTCCACCCCGGGTACGCGCAGGAGAGCCATGTCGAGGAGACCACCGTCGAGTTCGACAGGATGGTCACGGACGAGCTGCTCGAGGCGTATGTCAAGACGCGCGAGGGCGCGGATAAGGCTGGTGGCTACGCCATACAGGGCACCGGCAGCATACTGGTGAAGCGTATCGAGGGCACGTTCGATAACGTCGTGGGGCTGCCGCTCAGGGGTACCTTGAGGGTTATTGAGAAGGCTATGAGCGCGGAGGAGATGCAGGAGGAGGAGGAGGAGGAGGGCGAGTAGGTGTTTCTTTTTGGTTGGATAGATGTCGGTGTGTAATGAATGTCTCTTGCTGTCTCTGTAATGTCTTTTTTAGCTAGTTTATGAATAAATGAATGATACAATACAATAGAATACAATATGATACGATACAATACAATACAAGAGAATACGATACAATGCAATCCAATAGAATACAATACGATACGATACACTCATACCCAAGACCCTCCTGCCCAGAATCATTACCCCAACACCGGGACCCGCCCACTCGGGTTTAGTCCATGTCAAACCGCAACCGAGTGACAAGCCATGACCGCTCTACAATCAACTCTACTGTACACTCTACTCAATTCCTTCTATTTTCCTCCATCTACCTATCTACCTATCTACAGATACCGATCCTCCAGCGCCACAAAATGCGCATACACCTCCTCAGGGCTCATGACGCGCTTCCCAGCGCCCGGCTCGCCGCGCACCGTCTCCACCGCCACGGTCCCTGCCTCGGCATCCCGCTCGCCAACAACAAGGATATGGTTATACCCCGCCACCCGCGCAGCCTTGACCTTCTTCGCGAGCGAGTTCGCGCTCGCGTCAAGGTCGACCGCAAACGTCCTGCGACTCATCGGCGCCGCCGCCGCCGCAGCGTCCTCCGCGCCCACGCCGGCCACAACATCCCTCACCCTCCTCGCATAGCCCAATATGCGCTCCGACGCCGCCGCAACAGGGAGCACCACCGCCTGCCTCGGCGACAGCCAGAACGGCCACCTCCCGCCGTAGTGCTCCATGAGCAGCGCCATGAAGCGCTCCACGCTGCCCAACACAGCGCGGTGGATGATGACGGGGGCGACGGGCCCGCTCGTCTCCCACTCCGGGCTCCCGGGGGGCGCAACCTCGCCGCGCGCCTCGGCCCCGGGCGCCGGCGCAAGATACGACAGTGCGAAGCGGCGCGGGAGCTGGAAGTCCAGCTGGACGGTGGCCGTCTGGTGGAGCTTCCCGTGCGCGTCTGTGACGAGGGCGTCGATCTTGGGGCCGTAGAAGGCGCCGTCGCCGGCGCTGAGCGTCCACGCCGTGCCTGAGGCGTCGAGGGCGCGGGTGAGCGCTGCTTCGGCGCGGTCCCACTCGGCGGCGGTGCCGATGTGGTGTGCGGGCCGTGTGGAGAGGACGAGCCTGTGGACGGGGAGGTGGAAGACGGCGTACACTGTGCTGATGAGGCGCAGGGTCGAGGCGATTTCTGGGCCGATTTGGACCGGGCGGCAGAAGATGTGTGCGTCGTCTTGGTGGAACTTGCGCACGCGGGTGAGGCCGCTGAGGGCGCCTGAGAGCTCGTTGCTACACCCAGGTTAGCCGGTTGTGTCTGGGGGAGGGGGGGGGGGGGTGGGGCCGTACCGGTGGAGCGGGGCAAAGTCCGCGTAGCGCACAGGGAGGTCGCGGAAGCTCCTCGCGGCGGCGGCATGCTTGAACAGCAGGCAGTGTCCGGGGCAGTTCATTGGCTTGAGCCCGTACTCGCCTTCGCCTTCTGCGTCTGCCTCGGCGTCCTTGAGCGCGGCGCGGCCAGACACGGAGAACATGTCGTCCTTGTAGTTGTCCCAGTGGCCGCTGGTCTCCCACAGCCCGCGCTTGTAGATTGTGGGCGTGATGACCTCGTCGTAGCCGTAGACGGCGTACTGGGCGCGCAGGAAGGCCTGCAGCTTCGCGAAGATGCGGGCGCCGTGCGGGGGGAAGAGCGGCGAGCCGGGCGAGGACGGGTGTGTTATGAGGAGGTCTTGGGCGGCGGCGATGGCGCGGTGGTCGGCTAGGGTCGGGGGTGGTGCGGGGGCGTGGCTGCTGCAGAGGGTGCGCTGGGGCTGCAGGGGGAGGCCCCGGCGGAGCAGGGGGGACAGGCGGGCGCGCATATGGAGGTGGGGTGGGGGGGCGGGGCCGGAATTGGTTGTGGGTTGGTTGTGGGTGGGCTAATGGGTCCCGCAGAGCCGCATTGGTGGGGTGTTGGTTGGCAGGGTAACGCCGGTGTCGAGTGACGGGTTGTGTGGCTGGAGCCCTGGACCGACGTTAAAGGGCAGCCAACGATTCTGGGCTATGGACTGGGCGGGGTCTTGATTTAACCCCCACAGTCCACTGTTGGACTGCAGTCCAATGTATGTACGTATACGTAGCCCGCCCCATTGGACTGTGGCTACGACATGGATTGATGCCCACCAATCATTGACATGTGTGTATACAATTCTCATATCCGCATGCACCGCAACAGCGCGTCTCCACCCGTTAATGACAATGCAGAGTAGTAACCCCAACCCTAACCCTGAGTGGACAGTCGGTTCGCATTCTCTTGCATTGAGAGAGAGATCAGTGGATGTGGGAGTAGATATCACACAGTGCAGATATCAGGATATCATACAGTGTGGATCTTTGGAGATGTCATATACTGTATATTGGGGATATGCACGGGTGATCGGCGGTGAGTTCTTCTTTGTCTATCGATAAGGAAGGTGTTCTCGTGCTGCTCGTGTGCAAATAGGGGTTCTATGGAAGTAGAGACTTGGATCATCCACTGTTCGCCGAACTGACGAGCTCACCAACAAGAGAGGGCTACTAGGGACACGTAGTAGTACTAAGCGCTAAGCGCCGCGGTGACAACAAGTGCCAAGGCCTCGGCTAGCGTTTTCAGGCTTCCCACCGCTCAATTGATTGTCTGTCACCAATTGGACGGAGTCTTTGGTAGAAAAGCCGTCTTTTCCCCTCTCTCTTCTCATGGGCTCTTTCACTTCTTCTCGTGGACTCGTCTTTTCGCTCCCCCTCTATCCACTGAGTTCTGTTCGCTGTATCTCTGCTCGCTGTATCTCTGCTCGCTGAATCTATCTCTAGTACCGCCCCAATGACCCGCAGAGCCACCAGCGAGGAGGTGCCCGCGCCCTTCTATCCACCCGCACCCGCACCCGCACCCACACCCGACCCAGGCACAGACACCAGCTCCACCGCCAGCCGCACGCCCAAACTCCGTCTACGCCGTCTGCGCCCCCGTCTGCGCCCCCGTCCCCGCACCACCTCCACCTCCAGCACCGCCTCCACCTCCAGCACAACGCCCACGCCCACCCCCCGAAGGAATGCCGCCCCCAACCCCAACCCCATCACCGAAAGCTTCACCTTCCTAGGCAACACCCTCCTCTCCCTCCTCCTCTTCACGCGCGACACCCTAACCAGCCTCCTCTCGCTCCTGCGCACCCCGCTCAAAGTCCTGCTATGCCTGTACCTCATCTTCGCGCTGGGCGTCAGCATCTACCAAGCGCTGTCCGCGCCGCTCCTGCGCGCCGTGCAGCCGCTGTGCGCGCTCCCGGGCGTCGCGCTGTTCGACTTCCCGCTCTGCGCCGGCGGCAGCAGCGGCAGGCCCACAAAGACCACGCCGCACAAGACGGACTTCAAGGGCCTCGTGGACCTGCAGGCCAACTTTGGGGAGATCCTGGAGAAGTCGGCGACTGAGTGGGGCCTTGCGTACGATCTCAAGCGCTCCGAGTTTGCGATCTCAGACCTGAACGTGCTCGTCCGTGCCTCCGAGCTCGGGTGCCGGTCCGCCCCCCCCCCCCCCTCTTCTATCCCCGGCCCCTAACTGACGCCACACAAACAGCGACGAACTCTCCACCCGCCTCGACGACTTCCTCCGCGCCGCAAAGTCCACCTCGAGCGACCTCTCGCGCTTCGGCTCCTCCGTCAACGGCGTAGTGGACAGCATCATCTCCATCGACAACTACGCCCTACGCACCCTAGACGGCGCGCGCAGCCTGCAGCTCGCCTCGTCTGCGCAGAACCCGCTGGTGGCGCTGGCCCTCGCGCCCTTCCGCCGCCTCTCCCCCCTCGCGCGCGCAGAGGCATCCGTCCACGCAACCTTCGTCGCCGCCGGGAACGTCATGGACACCAACATCCAGGCGCTGATCCTGCGCGCGCGCACCGTCCTCGACGACCTGGAGAGCCTCGACGAGATGCTCAAGACCATCAACGGAGTGGTAATGCGCGAGGACAGCGACCAGCAGCAGCAGGCCCACCAGGACGTGGTACCACCCCCCCCCAACACACTAACTTGCTAACCAACTAACCAACACCCAGCTCTGGAGGATCTTGGAGGCGCTCGGGGCCTTCCCGGGCGTATCCGCGCGCTACGAGGCCAACCTGCAGCTGCTGCAGGGCATGAAGACCTGCCGCAACCACGCCGCCGAGCATGTCCGCGCGAGCCTGGTGCGGCTCGAGAAGATGAGCGGCGACCTCGAGGACCTGCGCACGCGCGTTGCGGCCCCAGGCGTCTTGGCTGACATGGGCGTCGGGGAGTTGCCGCTCGAGGTCCACATGGAGACTATACGCAGGGGCGTGAACAGGCTGGCGGATAGCATGGACCGCGCGAGGGGTGTGCGGGGGAAGTAGGTCTCCCCTTTCTTGTCCCAGGGGTGAGGTGGGCTAACAGGGTGTAGGAGGAGAGACGAGATCATTGGCGCTTATCGGGAGAGTACGATTGGGCTGGAGTAGGGGGCTTTTTGGTTTGTCTTTCGGGGCTTTCGGGTTTGGTTATTTGGTTATTTGTTTGTTTATTTACTGGGTCGTGTTTGTTCCCTTCCCTCCCCCGTAGAAAATAAAATGGGGGTACTACTTCGGTTTCGGTTTCGGGTTTGTGTTTTGTGTCTTGTGTACGGCACCACCGGACAGTCCGCCTGTCCGCCCTGTCCTGTTCTCTAGCGGCTATGGCCCAATACAATACAATCAATACAACAATACAATACACTAGGTACATAGGGCGCGCACCGAAAAATAGCATCCCTCCACAGCCTACGTCACAGGTCGTCACTCGGCGGGTGTGGTAGCGTAGCGTAGACTTGGCTTGGCTCCCCGGCCCCTGGGTAGATTGGGTATGGGGTATGTAACGTAGAGCACCACGGGCGGGGTTTGGGGGGGGGGGCTTGTATATACATGGGGACCCTCCTCCAACATCCCAGCCCAGCCCAGACGCGACATAGAATAGAACCCCGTACGGCGCCAAAGGCCAGAAATAGCAGCTTCACAGGCCATCACTCGGGGTCGTGCAGGATGTTTGTTTGTTCATACATGCAGTAGCTATGGCAACCACCCCATCCTGTGCCACCTGGATATGGAGGATCCCGGTAATCAAATAGGGCCGGGAAGAGGGACGCAGCCTGCAGGATATATAGGGTAGGGTGTGTTTCTCTTTCTGGGGGGTGGGGTGGGTTGCGAGTGATCATTGACCCCACGCCAGCGGCTACCACAAAAGCTTGACAGGCCGCCTGTGTACCCCCCGCCCGCCGGCCTTAGGAGGATAAATTAGGTGGGGGGGGGGTATTCCCGGCTCCGAAATGTCCGCGGCTGTGGGGCCGGGCCGGGGTAAAGCTGTCGGTGGTCGGTGGTGTATTCTGTCCCCTGATACTCCCGCGGGTCGCGTTGGGGCCGGGGTTATATACGCCGGCAAGGACGCCAATGGGCCGCCCGGCCCAAGCTGAATAGCCCAGGCTGGGCTTGGGCCAAATATCTATGGCCCAGATACAGGCCCGTCACGATCCGAACCAGCTCCCCCGGGACCAACGCGGATAGGTGCAACCTAACCTGCCTCTTGTAGTGGAGAATGTCTATATAGCAGGGAAGCACCTTGAAGCCCGGGCCTGCCGGGCTAAATATTAGCCTCCGCCTGGCCCGCCCGGGCGGCCCATCTCAACCCACGTCCTTGTATACGCCCTATGCCGGCAGACCCCGTAGCGTCCAAAGCCGCCCTGGGGTCGTATCATATCGGGTTGGGTTAGTTGGGTGGTCCGCGCCGGTAGTGTCGTCTGGGCCGGCTTGAGCTTAGCCTAGAACACATGTACCCCAGAGCCACGAAACAGGCAGTGCCTCAATGCTCGACTAATAGCTTAAGAGCCCTACCACACCGAGATGGGGCCTCTACCGGGCGTGGGAGGATAACCTGTTTTTGATCATGACCACCAACGCTCGAGCCGGGCCGCTCATGGACCACAATACATAGCCCCCCCCCCCCACAAGGTCCGTCCTGGGGTTGGGGGGGGGGGGGGGTAGAGAATAGGTGCGCTCTTTGTACCATGCTGGGCTTTATGCATCCGGGCAGCGCGGGTTGAGCAGCTGCGGCTGTAGGTCGACGGGCACGGCCGGGGCCTCTTCACGATGGGAAGCTTCGCCGCTGGACGGGATGTGTCTAGCTAGTTACACGCTCATAACGACTAGCTACGCACTCTGCGGACAGAATAGACTGGCCAAGCTAGCGGGGTCTGGTAGGATTGTCCCCGGCCCGTAACCTGATAGTCGGCGCGGGGGGGGGGGGGGGTAAGAGTGGGCCGGGAGACCTGCCTTTTGTAGCGCATTAATCCTACTTAACTGTATATAAGTGACACTCCTTGATCAGGTCAACCTAGTGCTGGCGGAGCAACCGGGGGTGACCAGGGCGGCGTCTTCACGGGTGGAGAGCTTCGCCGCCCGGACGGGTATATATCTAGTTAGTAGCGGGTACTATCTGTTTGTTATATACTACGCGCGGGGAAATATAGATAGAGATAGGGTATAGCGGGGTTTAGTAGGGTGGGGTGGGGCTATGTATACCCGGGGGGCGGCGACCTTTGTGCGGTGCGGTGCGGCGCGGCGCGGCCTGTTGGCACCGAACGACTAGTGAGACGGCGAGTATTGATTGACAACTCAGGCACGAAATCGCGGACGTTATTGGTATTACATGTAATTAACTATTACGGCTAGATATCTACATAACCATGCTATTACATACCTCCCTAAAGGTCCCACCTACAGCTCATCATGCCCCGCCCCCGGCCCGCCTAACCCATCAGTCCAGCACCACAAGGAAAGACAGACAACAGGGGTCTACCCACTTCTACACAGCCTCCCGCTCTCCTCGACCGCCCACCTGTCGCTGCCCACGGCCGTGATCGCATAGAAGATCTGGTCCGGGTCATATTTGTCCTTTATACTGAGCAGGCGGTCGTAGTTGACGCCAAAGAACTCCTTCTGGAAGTTTGGCTCAAAGGGGTCTGCCTCGTTCATGTACACGCCCGAGTCGGGGGCAATCTCGCGCAGCGCGGCGTCCCAGACGTTGGTGATTGTCTTTTGGTCGGCGTAGGCTTTCGTCATTGGCGCAGTGTCGTTCCAGGGACTATATCATGTATGTCAGTTTTGTAGGACTCTAGGGAGCTGGGGATTTGTTCTTACATGGTGACGACAAGGTTCAGCTCGTTGTCTCTCCATGCAGGGAGGACCGCATTGTCGGGGTATCCGGCGACTTCCAACGTCGGGTGGGTGGTGACCTCGAAGACCAATGAGCCGGTATCAATTATGCTCCTGATTGCCTTGTTCAATGCCTCGCGGTCCTCTAGCACCGTCTTCCGGGGGATGAGGCGGCCACCGTACTGCGCGATACCGACGGAGATGTAGTCAAACATCTCGCTGAACGCCGACAAGTATGACGGGAACTCGGTCATATTATACGTATATGGCAGCTCGAGCTCATCAAGCTTCTCCACCAGCGGTGCCAAAAGTTCCTCACTCTCGGCCTTTGTCAATCCGGGCCCAAACCAAGGGCCGAGGGAGAACGACCCGGTGAAGTATACATTGACGCTGAACGCACCACGATCCGTATATGACGGCGTCATCTGGTGGAACGCATCGAGCGCCTCATACCACTTCTCCACCATCTCTGCACTCCCATCGTGCGTAAAGGTCAGTCTCGCCGCTGTCGTCACACCATCTGGGCGCGCCTTAACCGTCATTGATGTCACCACGCCATATGTCCCGCCGCCGCCGCCGCTCAGCGCCCAGTACAGGTCGCTGTTCTCATTCCGGTTCGCAACCCGGTGCACCCCGTCCGCCGTCACAACCTCCCACTCAAGCACCTGGTCGGCCGCCAACCCATACTTTGACATGAGCGCGCTGTGGCCGCCCCCCTGCGTGTATCCCCCCGCAATCCCGACTGTGTCGCACTCGCCCCCCACGACAGTCACGCCGTGGGCGTCCGCCGCCCGGTACGCCTCGAACCCCTGCACACCGGCGCCCAGCTTCATCGCGGCACCCGTCCAGTTCGCCGCACCGCTATATGTAGGCGTGTAGGTGATGTCCTTGAGGTGGTGGGTCCAAATTCCGAGCGCACCCGCGCCCGTCGACTTTCCAAGGTAGTCGTGGCCGGTGTTGCGGACGACGAGGCGGATGTTATGCTCCTTTGCAAAGGCGATTCCCGCGGCAATGTCAGCGGGACTGGTCACGTTGATGGCGTAGCGGACGTAGTTCCCGAACTCGCAGGGAGTGGAGGGATCCGTGAAGGGGTCACAGCTCTGTGCTGCCCACACGGGCGCCATAATGGAGGAGGAAGACTCGTCGTGGCCGCTGGGGTCGTGCCAATTGTCTTGGAGGAGCTTGCAGCGCTCTTCATCGTAGGTTGGGACATGGCAGACCGATCCGATAGGGACTGTGGCAATCAGGCGGCCAGAGACGGTGCTATTAAGGGTGCTCCATTCTTTGGAGGAGGGCCAGCAGGGGTCGGTGGGGAAGCACCGGCATTGCGGGGTGCCTTTTGTTGCTGCAGCGAGGGCTGCAAGGGCGAGGAGGCCGAAGGTGGGGCGTTTTAGGACCATTATATGTATATAGATGTTGGCTTGAGGGCAGAGGTGCTGGGTAATGATCGGAGGGGGGAATTGCGGGCCTATTTATCTGTATGCCCTAGAAGCTACTATCGGTAGCCGCCGAAATGTCTAGGGCTATCTATCTAGGCTCTTTCTGAGTAGATGTAATGCAATGCAGAGACAACTTGATCCCCGGGTCAGGGGTTGATGGTGTGCCGTTCTGGTGCAGTGGGCTGCAGGGGTTGGTAAGTCGGCCGAAACCACAGCCCTATGCGAGATGGAGACTCCATCTACTCAATTGAGTAGGAGTTGGTAGGAGTTAGTACATAGATTGTGTTAGCTGCCCTCACGCAATAGGAATGAGGTCCGTTTGAGGTTGTGATACCTATTGGAACAACGGAATGCCAAATGTAGTCAATACTTCTGCTCTCTCTATATATATCTCTTAGGTCTGCTAGACCCGGTTGTAGATGGTAGGAATTAGAGGATTGCAATATTGGCCAGCAGAGAGTAGAGAAGTCCCATTTAGGACTGTAGTACCCCTAGAACAGTAGCCCGCCAAGAGTTAACACTTGTAGGTACATGCCCCTGGTGGGCTAGTGCACGATAGAAGGCTAAATTGCAAAGAGTTAATAACGTCAACTCATGTTTGTGGGCGGTAGCGTGGGTTTTATTGGAGGAAACTCTTGCCCAGACAGAGGAGCTGCAAGCCACTCAGATGGAGAGGACGTTATGTAATGTGGGTCCACTATCGCAATGCAATGCACTAAGCTTCGTCAGCTCAAAACTACATCCTATATACAGCCTCTGGCCAATTGATGAGATAAAGGGTCGAAAAACCATTTCTAAGACTTCTCGGCTGTTTTATTAACCGAAGGGATATACAGGTAAGTCTAGACACCCTACCTTGGTCCACAATTACCTGTCCTCTTGGTTTCCCGGCCTTCACGACATCTATTCGATCCGGATCCCGCATCCAATTTCATTAGCAATTCTCCCTTAGCCTCTCTATAGACCTAGAAGATTATTGTGCAGAGGAACACTATTCAGTACACACTGTTTCTCTCGTATTGTACTCACTGCTAGGATTCAGTTAAGTTATTGCTGTGAATTTTTTTTTTTTGTTTACATCATACTCGCTATTGCTGTGAATGATAGATAGGTTCATAGATGGAATCTCTTTAGAAGTCCTAACCACCACTTACATGATCCCTTACGTTGTCACATGCTGCACCATTTCACTATCTGTTCAGCCAAAGTAGTTTAGGGAGCGTTCGATGTAGCGTTGACAGCTAGCCTGAGATCTGGCGTATAACAACCTATCGGGTATCCGGTTCATGATGAGAGCCCACTAGGACGTTGTAGGCCATTTTTTACTTATTCTATCATAGTACCCAGCGTTGACTATTAGCGAATGAGCTACCAAAATTCTCAGGAGGCTAATTGGTTTAGGGTTCGACTGTAGGGGCTTGGACTCACGGGTTTTTGACCACTTATTGAGCTAGTAGTCATGGGGTTTAGATCAAAGTCTCGCTAACTAGTCGAGACCCGGTATGTAGTCGAGGCCCGGTAGGACTGAGTTGTATAAACCATGATAACTTACTGCTACTACCAGTCGTGAGCGAGTTCGGAGCGCATTTTACGCCCTGCCATGTATAGAGTCGGCAGCCGTGAGTCTAGGCCAATGGTATTGTTTCTGTGGGGACCACGCGTTAGGTAGAATCCTATGTGATAGAGTTTTCTCGATTTTGATCTCCTACCCTGGCTGCCCTTAGACCCGCCGTTAATCTATTTTTCAAGGGCCGTTGGTTGATCATTCTGATTCTCCAGCAGTCTAGTCCGTTAGTAAATCGGCCGCTCATGAGAGTGGCATATATGAAGAGATATATTGAATGGGAGCAGTTTCCAGCGAAGACCTGATGTAGCCCAATAACGTAAATATATAGCGATAACAATGTAGGACGATAATCTTGGTGATTATGAGAAAGATAGGGAATACGGAGGAAGACTTAACTGCACGTATGTGATCCATGCCCGCTATCCGCCATCGTATAGGATGTGCAATTCAAAGGACACAGCTTGCCGGGTTCTCGGGGGGTGTTTTGCTTAATTCCCTTCCTTTCGGGGCCAGGAGATCGATCTCTATCAGTCAAACTCCAATACTTTTTTGACTCGACCAAGCCCAGTAGCAGAACAGAAGTGTGCACAGGGCATCCTGTATTTCTGCGATCTTGGGCTTAGGTTGGTAAGAAAGATGCCGGTCAGGCCATATCACTTTCTGCCCGGCCCGGCTAAAGGCTGGAAGTGTCGTTATACGTATAACGTATTCTTTTGCCTCGGTAGGAGGGATGAAAATGAGCTTATGTCATTTTGCCTACTTAGTTTTGCATATACGCGCGTCCCTGTCACTTGCTATCGAAGCTTCGACTGTACTACCGCTCTATGGGGGGGTCTGATAAGGGGAAGTCTTTGGATTGCCTTGTGCACCTGTAATTTGCACGTGCTAGGGACAAAGCAGTGTATCCAGTACTTTCGGGTGTGAGCTGAGATCGAGATGTTATACGAGCTCCGAGAAGAATACCGCCAAGTGGCAGGGGAACCCAGGGGTGAAATCTGCTGTCTTATATATTGATGGCCTTACGACTTGTACCCCGGCCCCGTTACACCCGATCCACAAGATTAAACATCGATGGTAAGTACTACGGGTCTGGCAACACTGCCCGTGGTTGCAACAGTTCTTACTGTCGCCAGACTTACCCTTACACCCGTAGTACATGTAGCTACATAGTCGATTACTAGTCACAGTCAATCACTCGCTGATTGGGTCACGTGTTCACTGGTGTATGCCCCAGCGCGCGAGGATGTGGCATAACACCACCAACACAACCATCTCATCACAAAAGGATGGTACATACTAGGGCTGTATCAAATCCACCCAACCGCTATGTAGGTTACTTTCCCCTGAATGGCCACGGATTCCCACCCAATCATATCCCACTGGCGCACGTGTTTGGAGGGGGGGGGTTTGGCAATGCATGGCGTTTCAAAATACATAGATTTGATGTGAGATAGATACAGATCATACACGTGGGTGAAGCGATAGCTCATCTATCCTGTACGTACCTTATCCTCATTGGGGCTGAAAGGTTGTCCCCCCCGCGGGCCAAACTTTTGTAGGGAACCGGCCTCCTACCAACCACTGAGGAAAGTGATGCATCCGATACTAGAATCTTCATCTGTGAATTACGGCAACATTACTGATGCACCCACGCTGCTGCACATGGGTTCTCATGGACAAACCGTTCTTTCGAGATATTTCGCTATCCCCTAGGTCTTGTCACTCCCGGCGAGCCCAACCACATAAAACCCAAAGATACACATAAGAGGGCTAGCCAATCACCAACTGCGCGTTCACCTGACCAGTAGTTACAAGCTCATGGAACAGGCACAGAAAGTCCCATCCCCTTCTACCCAACCCTATGCCTGTATCTCACACACCCAGCCACCCTCTCAATACCCCATTCCCTAAAGCAAAAATCCTTACCCAGGCTCTCCCACAAAAACGCGCACTCAAACAATCCATGTCCTCTGCACCACTCCTCTCGGACGCGAGACCTTCCATCTCTCAAACAGCGGCGCATCTCGCTCCTCATGCAGCCATATGTACCGGCACAACACGCGCAGCTGGGAAGGCTGATGCTTTGTCGAGTACACGAGCACATGATTCCCCGGCGTCAACCACCGCATGGGGGAGCGCGTAGTGCCTTTATATGTAACTTTGTCCCCAAATGGCATGGGTATTGCCTTTAGAGCAAGGCGGGCGAGGCGGGCAATGGTGCTTCAAGATTCAGCCGTCTGTGAGGAACTTGCCGTGCTTGAACCCGACGCGGTGGTATTGGACATCTTGCTAGGCTCAATTACACAGCCTTGAAACGATGTAAGCAATTCCTATAGTGATTCGAGAAATGGAATCGGTATATAGAGGACCTCGAGCGGGAGCTTGAGGTTGGCGTATTGATCCTATAGGGAAGGCATTAGTATTACTTACCCAGTAGTCGAGAGCGATTAATAGCTGCCTTTCACAGACATTGAAGCCGAGGGCATCGCGAGGGATGGAGTTCGATGTCATCGGCCACCACACACCAGTGGAGGAACTCCACATCGAGTGATGACCTATGATTAGCACAAACCAGAGGCTCCTGGCTTCACGTGGCAGGCACTACGGTTCTGTGTCACGCGTCACAGAAGGTGGTCAGATATCTCAATTATATAGAGCTAATACAGCATTTATTTCTTATCCCCTAAGCTGTCAATTGCTGCCCCCCATAATAGGGAGAGTTTGAATATGTGGGAGATCAGCAGTCTTGCAAGAGAAGATCTTTTAAAAGCCGCTAACCTCTACTATTCTCTGGGAGGTATATATCATTTACTAGCTGACAACATGAGAGATAGCCAATTGATCAGATATCCCGGCCCAACGGTTTAGCCATATTACTGCGTTCGATAAGTGGCCTAACAATTTGGCCATATTCTCCCGAGGCAGTGAACTAAACTACGAAGACTGTTCCATCAATGAAGCTCTTTGTTTGTAAATTACACAACATACACACTTTCCGGGCCCCTAGGTCGTAAGAGGGCTTACTGGCTGGAACTCGGAGACTGATGAGAATAGCCCTTAAATATGGGTGACACAAAACCTTGATTAACTGTACTCGACCAATGTATCAAGTCGGCTGGATTCATGCACGGGCAAACCACT